>CM028380.1:126251130-126316787 GCA_013146195.2 Codonopsis lanceolata
GCCACAAAGAAGAAGATAATCGAGGCAAGAACGTGTGGGACGAAATCGACTGGACTCCACTCACAACCAGTCGCGAGCATATATTGAACGTCCTGCTCGACCAAGACAAAATAGACAAACCATGGCCGCTGAAAGAAACTCGCTATCCTCGCAAGTCGCAACCCTAACATACGGTGCGCTTTCCACAAAGACATCAGTCATACGACCGAGGAATGTATCAACCTAAAGAAAGCTATTCAAAAGTTGATCGACAGGGGCGAGCTCCGAAGGTTCAAGAAGAAAAACAACGATCAGGGGGAAGGCAGAGAGAGACGGAGAGAAATCAGAACCCCCGACCAAATAATGGGGGCCCCAGAAATGTGATCGACACCATCAGGGAGGCCACGCCGAGTGGAACTCAGTTGAAACATATGATTTACAATTTAAAACATATGGCCAACATGATGCCACGACCCGATGAAGCGGGGGGAATCACCTTTTGGCCAATCGAAATAGACACTAGCGAAATTGCTCGTCAACAACCTTTGACTATCCGAGTGAGAATCCACGACAGCGAGGTGAAGCGAGTACTAGTAGACACGGGGGATGGAAGGGATATTTTGTATTATTCATGCTTCAAGGGGATGGAGTTGGGAGACGTCCATCTAAGGCCGAGCAGCGTACAGTTGGAAGGGTTTACCGGTCACAAGGTGGCGGTGAAAGGAACCATCATCTTCATGGCGACTTTGGGGGAAGAGAGCATGACTTCTCGAACGGAGGAGGTCAAATTTTTGGTACTTGATCTACCATCCCCATACAACGCCATACTGGGATCACCTTCTCAAACGAAGTTCCAGATGGTTGCGTCTATGGCTCACCAAAGAATAAAGTTCCCTACTGAAAAAAAGATAGGCATGGTCTTAAATGATCCAGCGAGCAACCTGGAGTATATCTACAGAGAGAAGACGCGGAAGGAGAAGGTGACAATCACCATGCCCGAAGGATAAATGGTCGAAATTAGCAGAACGACCAAAAGGCTCCGAGAAACGGAAGAACTGATTTTATCGCTCCCCGAGCATACACAAGCGTAGAAATTAAGGCGAGTTGGGAACGCCAGCTCGCTCGAAAAAGAGGGAAGCAAGGACCATGTACACTTAAAGCGAGTTGGGAAAGCCAGCTCGCTCGAAAATGGTGGAAAGCAAGCTGGGAACGCCAGCTCGCCACAAAGAGGGGGAAGCGTAGACCATATGATCGACACCTCAACCATTACCGAGCATAACAAAAAGGACCATGCTGCCACAAAAGTAATCACAATCGAAAGCTTGGACGTTGATCACCACTTAGCTATTGAGCCGAATGAGGACCTTGACGAAATCGTGATTAACCTCGACTTCCACGAGCAGAAAGTCAAGGTAGGAAGAGAGGTACCAAAGGAGGAGCGAGCAGCGATCATCAAGCTATTAAAAGAAAGCTTAGATGTGTTCGCCTGGAGGATCGAGGATATGGAGGGCATTAACGAGAACGTCGCTATGCACTAGTTGAGCATTGACCCCGACTTCATTCATATACAGCAAAAGGCACGAATCTTTTCATGGGAAAAACAAAAACCATCAAAGAAGAAGTGTCTAAATTGTTGAAAGCCAAAATTATAAAAGAAGTCTTGTATGCAACCTGGATTGCAAATGTGGTCATGGTGAAGAAAGTAACTGGGAAATGGAGAATGTGCGTGGACTTCACTGGCCTCAACAAAGCCTGCCCAAAATATTGGTACCACTACCTAGGATCGATCGGCTGTGGATTCCATCTCCGGGCACAAAATCCTTAGTTTTGTAGATGCTTATTCGGGTTATCACCAAATTAAGATGTGGTTGGCCGACCAGATACACATAGCATTCCGAGCGGTTGGAGGATTGTATTGTTACACCATGATGCCTTTTGACCTCAAGAACGCGGGGGCTACCTACCAGAGAATGGTGAACAAAGTGTTCGGCGACCAGCTGGATAGGAATGTGGAGGCTTACATTGACGACATGGTTATCAAAACCAAACACTCCGATCATGCCAATGACTTGCGGGAAACTTTCTCAAATCTAAAAAAGAACAAAATGAAGCTCAACCCGGCCAAATGCGCATTCAGAGTAACATCAGGAAAGTTCCTCGGCTACATGGTCAATGAAAGAGGAATCGAGACCAATCTAGAGAAGATAAAGGCTTTGACAACCATGGACGTTCCATCCTCGATCAAGTACGTTCAACAACTCAATGTCGAATCACGGCCCTCAGTTGCTTCATCGGCAAGTCAGCCGATAAAAGATTGCCCTTCTTCAAAATATTAAAGGAAGGGAAGAAGTTCGAGTGAAACAATGACTGTACCCAAGCTTTTGAGGAGCTGAGAGAATAACTTGGTCGACCACCACTCCTCAGCATCCCAATACCCGAAGAAAAGTTATATGTATATTTGGCAGCATCAGACTTAGCAGTTGTTGCAGTTCTAATAAGAGAAGAAGAGAAAATTCAAAAGCCAATTTATTATGTTTCTCATGCACTGACGGATGTTGAAGGGAGATACTTAGAGATTGAAAAATTGGTCCCGCCCTAGTCATTGTTGTCGAGAAATTAAAAGCTTATTTCCAGGCACATTCAATTATAGTATACACCAATTTTCCTTTGCAAAAAATCCTGCACAAACCGGATATGGCGGGCAGAATGTTGAAATGGTCGGTCGAACTATCAGGATATGACATCGACTATGAGCCTAGGAAAACGATCCGAGCACAGGTCCTGGTCGATTTCATCGATGAGACCTCATTTACGAAGCAGAAGGTCGACAAGGAACAAATCGGCGAAGAGGTCACCCCTGTGACTACAAAAGCGACTGTAACAGACGAGCAGACGAGGACCAGTCCCCTTCAATATTGGGTCTTATTTGCAGATGGATCTGCGGGAGCAGAAAAAAGTGGGACAAGTCTTTCACTGATTATTCCGGAATCTAGAAAGCTTAATATGGCCTTAAGATTTCAATTCAAGACTTCAAATAATCAGGCTGAGTATGAAGCTTTGATCTCCGAAATCGAGCTTGCACTAAGCTTGGGGTTGAGGACATCGTGATTTACAGTGATTCCCAATTGGTGGTTAAACAAGTACTGGGCGAGTACGAAGCAAATCACCCGGTGTTGGCCAAATATCAACAATTGACGCAAAAATTGTTGACACAATTTAAAAACTGGGAGCTGGAGCAAATCCTTAGAGAGAATAATTCCCGAGCAGATTACCTCTCCAAAATCGCATCCTCGGAAGCATAGAAGGTAGCTCCTGATGTCGAACTCATGTTTCTCAAAAATTCAACTATCGACTAGGAGGAGATTATGGTAGTCACAGAGGCTTCAAAATGTTGGATCGATGACATAAGGGACTACATCGAGCAGGGCATCCTGCCGGAAGGAAAGAGCGAAGCACAAATAGTGAGGAATCGAGCATGCAGATACTCGGTAATAGGAGGTATGCTATACAAACGGTCCAATACAAAGCCTCTTCTTCGATGCATACGGCCAAAGACAGTTAAGGATCTGCTGGCCGAGGTACATGAAGGTGAATGTGGTGGACATCCAGGTCCGAGGATTCTGTCGGACAAAATGAACTTTCATGGGTATTACTGGCCGAGCATAAGAAAGGACGCAGCAGAGTATGTGAGAAAATGCGACAAGTGCCAGAGATATGCAAACATTCCACGACTCCCCTCGGTCCTGCAAACATCGGTGGTCGCAGCATGGCCTTTTGACATGTGGGGAATTGACCTCATTGGTCCATTCCCCAAAGCTAAGCATGGATGCGAGTATGTAATTGTTGCGGTGGATTACTTCACCAAATGGATAGAAGCAAAGCCACTCGCCAACATAACCGAGGATCAAGCAATAAGATTCGTGTACAAGCAGATCTTCTGTCGTTTCGGACTTCCCCGGATGATCGTTTCCGACCATGTCACTCATTTTTTAAAAAAGTTTACAGCGAGCTGCGAAAGGTTGAATGTCAAACACCGAATGTCCTCGGTAGCTCATCCACAAGGCAATGGTCAGGCAAAGGCAGGAAACAAGAAGATTATGCATGCTTTGAAGAGAAATTTAGATGACAAAAAAGGAAGCTGGCTAGAATAGTTGCCAATCGTCTTATGGGGAATTAGAACTTCAATTTGAGGATCTACTGGTGAAACCCCGTTCGCGCTTACCTATGGGTCAGAAGCAATGGCACCGGTTGAATTAGCTCTTCCAACAGTCCGAGTCACCTTCTTCGATCAAGAACAAAACAACTTGTCCAAACAGCTTGACTTGGACAACCTCGAAGAAAAACGCTTGGAAGCTCGCCTCAAAATGATCAATTATAAAAAGCTTACTAAGATCCATCACGATAAGAAACTCAAACCAAGAACTTTCCTAGTCGGTGATTTAGTCCTAAGAAAGATAGAGGCAACTGCCAGAAAGATAGGAAGGAATAAGTTATCACCAAACTGGGAGGGTCCCTTCAGAATAGTCAGCATTGTGAGAGAAGGAACCTACAGATTGGCAGAGCTAGACGACACACCTTTCAAAAACCCTTGGCATGCTGATCACCTCAAGGCGTATTTTCATTGATGTAACTTGTGTAAAAGCCAGCGTTGAATGAATGATAAATGTTTCTTCTCAAAAACAGTGTTCTTTCATGCTTACTACCATCCTCGAATGGAGGTGGGACAAAGACCTCATCTTCGGCATACGAGGAAGACCATCAAAGAAAAGAAATGAGTCAAGTGCTCATTCCCATCCTTGTACGGAGGTGGGATAAAGACCTAATCCTCGGCACACGAGGAAGGCTATCAAAGAAAAGAAATGAGCCAAGTGCTCATTCCCATCCTCGTACGGAGGTGGGATAAAGACCTAATCTTTGGTACACGAGGAAGGCAATCAAAGAAAAGAAATGAGCCAAGTGCCCATTCCCATCCTCGTACGAAAGTGAGATTTAGACCTAATCCTCGGCACGCGAGGAAGGTCATGAATAAAAGAGTGGTGCTCATTTTTAGTTTATCCCCGGTACACGAGGAAAACTACAAATAAAAATAAGTATAAGTACCAAACAGAAATTGGCAGAACATTCATCGACAGATATGATTAAACCAAGAAATAAAGTGATCAAGATATTAACAGCCAAATTGTTAATTACATTTCAAAATATCAAAAAGGAATTGTTTTAAAGCACGGGCACATGCGCCCAATCAAGCTCGACGTTACGAGGAGAGAACTATTACTCTGGAAGATCAACCACTTCGGCATCACGAGGTGGAAAAAGTAGACCTCGCTGCTCGGCGGCAGTTGATTCGTTGTCAAATTCATCACGGTTGGATTGCTCGCCCATGAATTGTCTCAGTTTCAGCTCAGCATCAAACTCCACCTCTTCAGCTCGCTCTACGGCATCGATCAAAGAGAGGACATCCAGAGACCAAGGAGTCGGGGCACCCACTCCTCAAAACCAAGCCGAGCATCCTTGGCATGAATCATCTTCAGCTCATCTGTTGTTTCTCATTTGTATCTTGATTTACATATGTTTATACATTACATTAGATTCTATACTTAGTGGCTAATTGGGCTGCGTATCAATTAGAGTGGCAACTGTGTATTGAACTCTGCCTTAGAATAGTTTTTAGACTTCACAGGTTCAGCGGAAGCCTTCAGCTCAGCGGAAGACTTCAGCTGAAGGCTTCACCGGAAGACTTCATCCAGCATCCAACGGCAGACCTTGTCTGCACCTATTCAAGCATGACGTGTCCAGTCATCAAACATTTAGTGGATTAATTAAATTTAGTCTTTATCACTTGAATTTGATTTAAACCAATCCTTCATCAACACATGACTTCTCAGACACGCCTGTTCAGCTTTTCCGAAAAGTGAAGACTTTCACCTCCTGAAAAGTGTTAGAGCAGGTGAATAGATTGACACTTACAGTCTGTACCAACTATTGCAGGTCTGTAACTCTGATTGCTCACCTGCCAGTTGCTGCAACAACTCTTCACCATTCCCTGCTTAGTATTAGTGAAGACGAAATCTACAAAGTCAGCTCTATGCATTTAATGCATTCAACCTAATAGAGATGTTACTATTCGTCTTCTCCAAACGGTCTCAAGAATGCCCCAGCTATAAATAATGTCATTAAAGACTGAAGAAAACAATGCTCTGAATCTCTCCAACAACATAAAGTCTTATATACTCAGTGTATTCAAGAGATCTTAAACTGATCAACGAAGTCCTCAACAACAACAAGAAGACCTGCATCAACACTTTATCTTTTGCTTCTTATTGTTGTTTCTTTTACTATTCTTCTGCATCATTGAATATTCTGTTTATCCAGATATTCAATTCCCAACCCCAAACACAAGTCAAATATTTTGTACACGATCCATTGGAATTCTTTGTAATAGAACTAGTGGAAAACATAGTGCACATTTAAATCCAAGGTTGACTGCCTTGATGGTGGACGTAGCACTCTTTATATTGCGAACCATCTCAAAATACTTGTGTTCTTTCTTTACTGTTGCTTACTGCTTTATATTGTTTCATATCTCTGTACTTATCGCTTCTAACAGCAGACTTGAGTATTCAACAAAGTCTACCAGTAGTGCTTCACCGGGAGACTTGAACTGTCTTCCTTACAAGACTTCCACTACTTCAATCTTTTCAATAGATTGCAAGTGCTTGTTTTAGGAATTTATACAAAAAGTTTTATGTGTATAATAAGCTATTCAACCCCCCCTTCTAGCTTATTATTGTGCCTTTTGGGACTAGCATCATCCTCATCAAAAGGGATCATCTCATGACCCTCCCGCGTAGCATCCCCAGCAAAATTCGACCACTCGATGAGCACACAAAAGAGCAAAGCTACAAGGAAATAGTAAGAACACAAGTTAGATACAACATATTCAAGAAAGGAAAAGAAGAGAAGGAAAAGAAGAAGATTTTTACCTCGCTCACACATAGCCCAATTCGTCCCATGGCCTCATTCGTGGGCAGAGAATTGGCAATCCCGACCATGTCCCTCACTTGGGCTCGAACGACTATCCCTTGCCCGGCCAAGGCCGTAGGGGCGTCTCGACGAGACACGTCAATATTTTACAGAGTCGGGATGTCTGCAATGTCGTTACCGAGCTTGATCCCGGCTGCTTTTGTGGTCGGCACTGCAAAGTCGTCCCTTAATCCACGAAACTGTCTCCTCGTTGGACGAAGAAGATACATCATTGGCTTTCATTTTTTTGGCAGTAGGGGCGTGGGTAGATACCTCCTCGATACTTCGCTCATCTTCCTCTGATGCATCCTCGATTAGCCGCTTTTTCTTCGAAGCAATGGTAGGAGCACTTTTGACAGAGGCAGGCTTAGTGGTGGGGGCAGGAGCTTTCTTCGCCGGGGACTTTGCTGGGGCCTGTACCGAGGGTTTGGGCTTCCGGCTCATGATAGTCTTCGGAGGTACCCGACGAGGGGCCGTTGATGTAGTAGCAGAATGGCCGAGGACCCGGATCCCTGCTCGTTAGTAGGTAGGGTATAAGCCTTGGCAGGATCGACGGCCCCATCCTTCAGAATTATTCGGCGGCTCTCGGGTGCTCGACGCCTTACTGCATACTTCGCCTATATCGACCACCATGTCTGAAACAATACAAAAACAACAAGTCAGAATCATGACGAGGATCAGAATAACAAATGAAATAAGGTACAAAAAGTGAGTACTTTCACAGCCTTCAAAATTGGTTGTGTCATCCTTGCACTGGGGACAGTCAACCCTAAACTTATGTCCCTCATGCATCGCCTACAACAGGTATTGAATATACTCGGGGACTTCACAACGGGGGTTCAACCCTTCTATCCTCTTGGTCGACATCCCGACCATTCTTAGTAAAACCTCATCCTCGGTCACCTTCGGTGAACACCGGGGACTAGAGACCGCACCCTCAAAAAGGATTTTATGGCTGCTCGAGCCGAGTCCTCGTACTTATCCAGAACCCCAGCTAGGGGTAGAGACTTGACTTCAGACGTGGAAAACCGGGGAATAGGAAAGTTCCACCCAATCCGGCTCTCGATCAACAGGACCTTTTCATCCCAAAGCCCGGTTTTACCAAGAGGTTTGGCAAACAAGTTGATGCCCTGATTATGGTGTTTACATTGAAGCTAGTTTAAGGACTTGGTCATGGAAAATTAAGTTTTGAACAAAGCGAGAGTAGGTTCAAATCCCAGGATCCGAACACAAGCAACGAATGAGATCAGGTACCTAACCAGGTTAAGGGAGAGGTTGAAGGGGTAGGCATCAGCCTCTTCAAGGAGCTCGCAAATGAGGGGATCGAGGGTCAGTCGAAGACCAACCTAAAAAAAGGTGATATAAAAGCCCACTTTGTCGCGCAGACTCCTAAGCTCGTCCATACCTAGCGAATTGTGGGGAGCAGATCCTCATAATCTCTTGGAGCTGTGGATGTACTTGTCTTCCCAGGCAACCATATCCTCATGCCATACATTGTTTCTCCACTCCCTCAACACTCTGCGAGCAGGTGGGGCATCATCGGACTCCACCAAGCCCTCTTCAACTCGGGCAACAGCCGAGGAAGTTTCCCCTCGTTTCTCGCTAGCCAGAGCCTTGTTCGCTTCCATTACTTCCTGAGCAACAATCTCCCTGTAATATTGATTAAAAAGGCATCTCAAGGCCCTCGTCGTATCCCTGCAAACCATCATAGCCGCGCCAGCCGGGATATCCTCGGCTACGTACTTTTCATCGGCAAGAGTAGGTAAGCCATCCATATTATATCCCTCACTGACCAAAAGAGGCATCGCTTGACTCGACAAAACAAGCGACCAAGCCCCATCAGTCTGCGAGTACACCCTCTTGTTTATGGGTGATCGAGCATAGACAAGGTCCGGACTTACGTGTTTGGTCCTCATGCTCGGTCTCGAGGTGGTAGAAGGGCTTGACGAAGAAGAAGAGGAGGTCTCACTAGGGGTGAAGGCGGGGACAGTGAGGACAGGTCTCATAAAGCCTAAAATAAAAACCTTGAAAATTAATAAACGAAAACAACGAGCAAAGGGGGCGAGTACCTGTGAATGGAAATTGAGTAAGGGAGAACCGAGAAAGTTATCAAGGATCTGGAAAGGGAAGAGTCACCGGAGTTCGCACCAGAGCAACGGAAAAAGCAGCGGAGTCGCCGGAGAAAACTCTACAAACCCAGAAATCACTCAAAACAAACTCAGAAACTACGAAATTTACGTCAAATGAAAGAGAGGAAGAAAGCGAACCTGGAAATTAGGAACGCAAGAGAGGTTAATGGCTGAAAGTAGCAGGAATGCGAAAAATGGCAGCAAGGAAATTTTCGCTTTCACAGAGCAAACGGGTTTTAGGAGGGAAACTGCATAAATGACTTGGAAGCTTATGGAAGAAGGCGGAGGTTTAGCCTTTTATATGACCCAAGGAATTCGGGTCAACCCGACTAAAGGAAACACGTGGATCCTGCCTGACCAGTGCGGGGGTGACGCGTGGCGAGCAACGTACAAGATCATGGGCTCAAACCGACGATGTTTTGGAATAATGACGGCGTCATATTTATGAACAGTAAAGTTGAAATGATTACCTACGACTCCTCATTAATCGTGCATTTAATGTAGACGGCAGATCAATTTCCCAGAAAAATTCCACTAATAACTCCGAACTCGTCCTCGGCTTCAGAAGCTCGCGCATGACCAAGCAAATAAAAAATAGCGACGAAGAGCAACCATAAGCAAGAAAGACAAAAACCGAGGAATCACAGCGAAGACCGAAGATACTCGACGACCAAACAATAAACTCAATTATACTTTCCAAGCTAAGGATTAGGGGTGGCAATGACTGACACGACACGATAGCACGAACCAGCACGACACGATTATAAAACACGATTACAGAGACAAATGACACGATAAGACCAGCACGACACGACACGATACGAAACACGACACGAAAGGCACGAAATTGTTAATATATTCAAAAAAATAATTATTGTTATATTTATGATCAAATTAGATATATATAATAAAAACACGATAATGAGGCACGAACACGACACGATAGTTCGAATTGCCACCCCTACTAAGGATAAATCCTCACACTTGGAAACTCGGGGGCTATTGAAGGGACCCGACTTGGGTCCTTCTACGTGGAGTGACCACGTGGATTCTAGTTGGACTTGGGCAGGTCCTACCAAGACCGACGACCATTGATGAGCCGACCATGACCAGCGATCATCAATTAGCCGACCACTATCCTCAATAATGGTCGAGGATCCTCCCGAACAAACGAGCATGACCCGACCACCTAGACGAGGAATGATCATGCTCGACCGACAAACCTTCCCTGATGTGTTGGACCTGACCTATAGCCTGTACGTAGCTTCCAGATGTCCTCTTAACAGGATGCGAGCAAGTCATGCAAGCCGATGTAACACATCGGCTTGTCAACCTCCCACAATGAATGTATCACACGCTATCCATCAACCAATAGGAAGCTGCCAGCCAACCGACCAGCAACAGGTCCCCATGCTCAAGGGTCCCTACATCAATCATGATCCCCAAGGGACACTACTATAAAAGGAGACCTTCCCTTACAAGAAAGGTAAGTTAACTTGATCAAATATGCACAATTGCATTAAGAACAACAAGCTATACACGTTATCACCGGAAGCTTAAGGGAACGCCTAGCTCGAAACTTCATACTCACGATTCTGTCACGTCGGGGATGTAGGGAAACCCCGACACCTAACGGTAGTCTTCTTTCAGGTAACCAACGATCCAGAACAAGCACAAAGCCCAGATATCCTATCAACCTTGGTACAAGAAGTACCCACATACATCGGCGTGAACATCAACCCAGGACACGTTAGCTCCGGTCCATTACGTGGATCGCCAGCATAGTCACCCCATCTTTGTGGCGAGATCAGTAACTAAATTTTATGTAAAAAGAATTTGTTATAAAGAAGATCTTCAACGAAGAAACATTTATCTCAAAATTGTTTTCTCAAGCGTGAGGACAATCAAAATTTGCTAATCGATGATCCTCTCATTGAAAAAAGCTAACTAGAGTTATATGTTTTTAGACCTGACAATTACAATTCAAAACCCGTTAATTCATTCAATCCGACTTGAAAATTACTCGATCCGTTAATATTTTTTTTTGGTCAAAACCCATTTCGACCCAAAAAATTAACGGGTCGATTTAGACCAGGTTAAAGCGGATCGAACTCATTACCTATTTTGACCCAATATATATTTTCTATATAAATGTATGTTTTTTTTATATGGAAATTTGTGGGGGCGGCCCGTTTTGACCCATCACTCATTTCGATCGGACCCGTTTCGACACAACTCATTTCAACACGTTTTATTTTGGGTTATAACGGGTCACGACTCATTTCAATCCATTACCCGTTTCGACCCAACTTATACCCAATCCAACACATCCAATCGTTAGCCCTACATGCTCTATTCCATTGAAACAACTAACACATAACTGCATTGAAAATAGAAATAATTATCATATACAAATACCTAATACAAAAGGCAGCGATGACATATACAAAACCGAACCGATATGAGTTGTCAAGATAGTAAACTCAAATACCACTAACTAACCAGGTGATTTTAGGCAATCTTTTAGGTTAGCAGTACGCTCAACACTGTGAGTGAAAATATAGCCTCGGACCCAATATGATTTGATGATATCTTGTAGAAGGAAAAAAAAACCAAGATCTTTATGTGCTCTTTTGAAACATTAAAAAAGTGATTCTTTAGCAAATAGATACCGATCGTTCAAAAAAAAATTAAATCGTAATTTCTTCACCTTACTTTTCTATTTTTTACAATAAGATGACTCTATATATATTTTTTTTAATTTAGTCATTATACTTGGTTTGAAAATTCAATAAGGTCACTCAAGCCATTTCCGTCCGTTATGTTGAATGGAAATGATTAAAAAGACTAAAATACCCTCTGAACAAAATACAATTGTTTTGGCTTAATCGCAATTTGGTCACCCTACTTTCCCACTTTTCCAATAAGGTAACTTTCTACAAAAGAAATCAATTTTTTTTAGCCCCTTTCTATTGTGACCCCTTTTCATCCTTCAATCCACCATGGTCATCATATTGTGTTTTTGAAAGGAGATTTCAAATCTGAAAATTTTAGAACATTGATAGAGAGACTTTGCGTCTTGGTTGTCTGAAAAATTAAAGATTACAAAGAGAGAGAGAGAGATAGAGAGAGAGAGAGAGAGAGAGAGAGAGAGTGAGAAGTAAATGATGTTTGATAAAAGTCAAGAAACCACGGTGTTTGACAAAAGTCAAGAAAAATCCAACCTCATCCACCTACACGCTCCCCAATTTCCTCGATGAAGAAAACACCACCCCCTTCATCCTCTCTACTAGCAAATTAACCTAACCACACACCTCTCTCCTCCCAGTTCAAAACATTTGCCAAAGTCTTCATCTCCATTGTCCGTGCAGACGTCTTAAGCCTCCCTTACACCTTCAAGAAAATTGGCTGGCTCATGGGCTCCCTTATTCTTTTCTCCGTCGCCGCCTTCACTTACCACTTACGATGCTATTAATCCAAACTCGCCGCAAGTTTAACCCCTAAAAAATCAATTCATTCGGCGATCCGGGTTTCTCTGTTTGTGGGTCCCCCAGTCAGCTCTTAAGGAACAGATGGAATAGAGAGATCTCGGGTTGGTGAGTTATCGAAGAAGAGGGAAATCTATGGTGCGAAAATCGGACACTTCCTGAGTGAGGCAAAGTCGATTCGAGAATGATCTTAGTGATAGATAAACATGTCAAATACCTCAATTGGTTTGGAAGAGCACTTTTCTTTTTATTGGATATTTAATTAATTGAGTTATTGCGTTTTTAAATTGGTTTAGTTTAATTAATTATTTGTTTTACTTTTTTTGGTATTTACTTTAATTAATTATTATTATTACACATTTTATAGAAATGTTATTTTGGAGATTATGTTTTAATTGGATTTTAGGGTTTATATGAATTATTAATCTATTAGGATTGTGTGTTCTTGTGACACAAGTTATGTGAGACGTTTGTCTTGGTTCAATGAAACACGACTGACCTAATTTTATTTGGTAAGGAATCATTCTTATTTGGTAAGTCTATATTTAATAAGATATTGTCCTTCCTTATTGTACTAACCTACTAATCTTTTATAGTAAGTAGTTTTCTTATTTTACAAGGTTTCTAGGTTAAGGATTCAAGTATAAATAGAAAAGGACGTAGTCCAGAAAGCTTAAAACGTTTACTGAGCATAAATCATACACAAAATTATAAGAGAGAAAGAGATCGAAAAACTTCTACTGCTCTAATCCTCCTTTGTTAAAAAGCTTTTTAGCATATATCAGTCTAAGTAATTTGATGTGTTATTATTATTCAAAGTCATATCTGCTTTATCTAGAGTTTTTCATAAATTCCATTTTATTAGTCTTTTGAATGTAATGAGTTTAAATATATATTTTACTAGTGAAATGTTTTTTTTGACATGAGGCACGATCAATAAGTATATATTTTTGTTTATTGATCAAAAGTTATCTCTTGTGTTCAGTTTCGTTCTTCACTGTTTTTGTTTTTCTATTTTCCGCTGCATAGAAATCTCAATGAACTCTTCATTATAAGCTTCATTAACCAGTTCATTTATAAAACAATCTACTTTATTTTATTTTTGTTTATTCTGTTGTTTTTATCCTTACTGTAATAGTTTCTTTCACTTTTCAATATCGAAGCTATTTTGAATTTAAAATTTTTCTTTATTGGGGTCAAGCTATGTAGATGAAATACAGAGATATCAGATTGGAGCCGGGTTTTGCGTCAACTACCTCATCTTTGTCACCATCACATTAGCCTTCATCTTCAATCTCTCCCCAAATCAAATCAACCTTTAATCGTCGAGTTTGACTATGAATTTGACCCCCAAATCTATGTTCTTTTGGAGTTGTTTTTAATTTCAATTAGGTCTAAATTATATTCCAAGCTTGACTGATTTGGCCCCTCTTAGTTAACATTTCAGCAATGAGTGTTGTCATGGATGAAGAATGATTGATAATGTAGATAATTGTATTTTCAGGTTTCTATAATTGTTTTAAGTTTTCCATCCAAAATATTTGATGGAGTGATGAACGTATTATATGTTATCAAGCACAATGATTAAATTGAAAGTTAAAATTATAGAGTCACCTTATTATAAAAAGTGGGAAAGTAAGATGACCAAATTATGATTTAAGCTGAAGGGTATTGTTCTACAATTGTGTTAAACTTTTCATCCAAAAAATTGGAACATATGGTACCCAAATTGCAATTTAAACCAAAAAACAAAAAAACTCAGACATGAGTGGTACATTTTGGAAACACTCTGTAGCCACGGCCAGCCAGATTTGAATACATGGGCCATTAGTGTCCGCATTGGCGTGCCGCGTGCGCAATGGCTTAATTATCAGTCCAAGCTGGACAAAACTAGTGAACATTAGAGGCGTCGCGGTCGTGGGCGCGTAAAGGTTTATTAATCGTTTTTATAAACCTTTTCTTTATAAACCTATTCTCCATAATACATAAACCCATGTTTTATAAGCATGGACCCACAACTAAATATTTTATTATTTCCCAATATACATTTATTTTCAAAAATAAATATATCGTTTTAAAACATAAATATTTTTAAAACAAATATAATATGTCCAAAAAATAATTTATATATTTTTAAATTTTATCTTTGAAAAAAATATTTTTATTCATAAATATTTATTAGTAATTCAAAATATTGATGTAACAATATAGATTTTATTGAATTAAATCAACATAAAATCATACAAATTATAATTAAAGTTGCATAATACAATGGAAAAATTTACAAATCTATTTATAGAAGTAATGTAAGTTTGAAAGAATGAAATGATTTTTTTTTACAAATCTATTTATAGGAAAATTTATAGGATAAATTTGAAAAAAAAAACAAAAAACGGTAACAAAAAAAAATGATAGAAAAAAATGGTAGGAAAATGAATGAAAGTCAACAATGTAAGAGTAGCTAAAGTCAACAATGGTATGATGTGTTGTTTCAACCGGTTGTAAATTTACAACCGGTTGATGCCATGTCATTATCTCCAATGGAGAGTAAAAGTTTCAACCGGTTGATAGTTTGGCCAAAAGGTTTATTATTTGCCCACTGGAGGTGCTCTTAGCATAGTTGATTAAAAATTTTGAGTGATCGTGATTGGCCAAAAAAATGATTAAGCTTTTTCAGAGTTTTCGATTATTTTATGAGTAATGCTATATACTCTCAAAATGTAAAAGCATATTGTCAATACTCTTATTTTATTTTAGTGGTAAAATTTTCAACCACCTGATCGAGGTGTAATTTTTTTTTTTTACATGAGTGGCCATTAGACTATGAAATGTTTCAATAGCAATCTTTAATTTGATTTTTTCAGATTTGGGTTGGCTACTTATCATGTTTCAAATGTCGTTTGTGTAACAAAGATTCTATACTGTCGCCTGTCGGTGAATAAAAAATTAATTCTATATTTTAAAGTAAAAGCTACTTCCTCCATTTCGGGCAAATAATCTATTATTCTATTTTAAGATGTTTTATTTAAAAAAATATACTTTCAAAAATTAATGTATAAAAGTATCATTTTATTATTACTGAGCTACTAAGAGTGTTATTATTATTTTTTTAAATTGACTTTCAAACGAGAACTGTTTACTCGAAAGGCCGAAACCGAAGGAGTATAAACACTCGTTTGATAATACGTTTTGTCAAGAAAATCATTGTAATGACATTAAAATTTATAAATGGATAATTTTTTAAACAAAACCATCCTAAATGCATGGCCGGCCTGCCATAAGGAAAATGAGGCCATGGCCTTAGGCCCCCTAAAAATATCCAATTTTTTGGGCCCCAAAATTTCACAAAACCCTACACATTATAAAAGAAATAAAATAAATGTCCAATTCTAATTTCTCAAAAAGACTTAGGCTCTATTTGTTTCACGGAAAATAACTTTTGGAAAACGTTTTCCTCATTTTCCAGTATTTGGTAACTAGAGGAAAATGTAGTCAACATAAAAGCTTTTCCAAGTCAACAGAAAATGAAGCTTTCTTTTCAGGAAAATGAATTACGGATTCATTTTCCAAATGTTCGAGCACCCCTTCGCCCTCTTCCACAATTACACATATTTACAAACACATAATATTTTACTCAACAAATACATTGTTTAGAAATATAATTAGAGTTTGTGCACATTATTTGTAAATTATAATTTAAATAAATACTCATTATGTCATAAAATTAGTGTTTACTATAATATTTAGGGATGTTCCAAATATTATCAATTTTCCTTTTTAAAACATTTTTTCATTATTACCAATTTTTTGTTTCTATTTGTGATATTGGAAAAAAATGGACCTTATTGATTTGACACCATTAATGATAAATTAAGGATTACTAAAGGAAAATTACATAAAGTTAAACATTATTTTATGTTCAATATGGACATTAGTATTAGAATATGTTTTTTTGTATTTATTCATATATTGTTTTCCGTGTGTTTGCCAAACATCCGAAAGTATTTTTCGACATATTTTCAAAAGATTTACCAATAGAAAAAAATTGAGATACATAACCTTTGTTTCTTTAATTTTTCAAAAATTGAAAAAAAAAAATACTACAAAAGAAGGATCCCGTTCAAAGTAATTGGCCTTGGGCCCCCGATTTTACAGGGCGGCCGTGCCTAAATGATACTTTAAAATGATACTTATTTCAAATTGAAGGCACGTAGTACTATTGTAGCAGTCATGCTATCATAAATTTAGTGTTTTTTTTTTTTTTTGTATGTAAAGTTACTAATCTTTTACTTCTATAGAACTTCAGTTGTTCATGGAAAAAAAGTTTTGTATTCTATTTTGGATGTTAAAATATGGGCAAATCGCAGCATTGGTCCTTGACTATGAGCTGGTCATAATAATAGTCTCTTAATAATTTTTTGTCAAATTTGGATTATACGAATATTAATTTTTCACAACTACAGTCCTTTTGATGAATGTCATTACAGAAATACTGTTAAGTTGCCCACGTATATTTAGTAAGGGTTAAAATGATTTTTTTTTCAAACTTAACTTATATCAAAATTTTCAATTTAATCCCTAGAGTTTAAAAAATGGTCATAATGCCTTCTTCCCCAAATTTTTAAGAAACGCAACATATTTATTTTACCGCAAGATTCCAATGATCAATCAAATCTGTACCTGGGGTCAACACTCGTTGAGAGCCACCATTGGAAATAGCTTCACCCAAATCATGTTCCACTTCCACTCCAATTTTTCTTTTCCCTTCATCTACATTCTCAGCATTTTGAGTTATGGTTCTATTACTAATACTCTGATCGGCCAAAAATTCACTGCCAAAAAATTCACTGTAAATGGCAGCGATATGGTACAGGTGGTTATGTTGAAACTCGAATTCTCCTAACACAAATCCAACCCCCCCTTTCGTCGCCAACCTTTGGTCCCAACATTGACTTCCGGTACTGATAATCACTACAATAATCAAACTTTGAATACCCAAAACACCAGCCATAATGATACGATATTGACAAGCCATAAAATTGTTCCAAGAGTTTAGGGATCTATTTGATAAGTTTGGAAACTTGTAGACAAATTTGGAAGCCTAGGAAGATGTTTAGAAACTTGGAGGGGCTAAAGAGTAATTTTAGAAAAGTGGCATACAATTTTGGGCGCATAATCTGTCAAATATGCTCTCACATACTCAGAAGAAGGTGACCGTGTCTGCTCCAAAATAACTGGCGTGTTATTTGATTTGTTTTTAGTCTTTTACTGTTTACTGTTTGGGTATTTTAAGGGTTTTAATTTCCTTTTGATTAGTTTTCTTGTTCATAAAGTTTAGGTTTCGATGTATCCAAATTATTCAGATACACTGGGCTGTTACGAATAGGATATCTGGGCTTTGTAATCTTCTTGATTCAAACCTGCCAAACTATGTAAATCTCTTGAACTAGGCAGAGGCTTACCCTGCAAATGCATTATGGTGTGAAAATTAGCTAACACACGGATGAGATATCAATTTGACAGAGATTAGGCCTATAAAAGTGAGCGTACCTCTCCCTTTGTTGGATAAGGGTTTATATAGGGCCTGCCCTGAGGGATGGGATGTGGACATTAATTACACAAGCGTGACAAGTGGACGCGTCCATGGCCACGTCTAGAACGTGGGGGCGGATTTCCCAGTATTAACTCCTCATGTTCTGGACGACCGTTACCGTACAACCGGACGGGCTGGCCACGCTCGCTAAGACATCTGTCTGCTCGCTACAATCTTGGCCCCACAGGCAGGAGGCTGCTTTGCTTGGTATGCCTGGGCAACCAAAGATATATCCCTACTCGCTTATGAGTTAAACTCACACCATGATGCATGGACGTGATCCGCTCGTGACAATGGTGATGGCGTGTTTGGGCCTTTTGAGCAAGGCAACTCAAGTTTAAAAGTTTCATTTTAATTAGTTTTTTTCCTACAATAATTATGATTTATTTTGTAAGCCTATATAAAGGCATTATTAAACATTATTTAGGGAGTTGATTATTTGATTAATAAAATTGAGTTTATTTTCTGGATAGAAAATTGTGTTCTTATTTGAGTGTCCTAGATTAGAAGCTCAGATTATAAACATTATGGATTCATTGTTTAAAATTGAATTCGACTTATCAGTTGGAAAAACACCCCAATTGTGGCATCATTCACAATTCCAAAGTTCGCGCCTTCTCGAGAGCGTTGAGTCGTAGAGTCATTCATCCTAAAACCTTTCTAGGAGATCTTGGGTCCTCATCACATAACCACCAGAACAATCGACTTGATCACCAGCTTCGGCCTCATAACTCCCATCGACGCCATTCCTACACTGCTCTTAGCGGTTCCATACGGTGCTCCCATACCTACAAAATTATATAACAACAAAATTCATTATCATTATAGATTCGTAGATTAGTATTGGAATTCAGGGAGGAGTTTTAGGGATTTACTGAAGAAGACTAAGGTGGTAGCAGCACCGAGGAAGCCAAAGAAGGGATCAATTTCATCGCCACTGAATGGAGAAGACATGATGAATTTTTGTGTTTAAGATTGGCTTTGATTTGTTAGGGTTTAAATATGTAGAAAAATCGGTCGGATCTGGGAATAAGATATCCACTCTGCAGCGAGTAAGAGATGGAGAGAGAAATAATGGAAGTTCGATCAGACATGATGTTCTAAATATCACATGTTAATTTTTTTTTAATCTGGGTTTGCCAAACATTTTGGGGAAGAAGACTTTATTGTCAATTTTTCAAACTTTAGGAACTCATTTGTAAATTTTGATAAAAGTTAAGTTTGAAAAAAAATTATTTTAGTCCTTATAAAATGCATTTAATTGTATTTCTCTAACGACATCCATTAAAAAGACTGCGGTTGTGAAAATTTAATACACATAATACCCAAATTTGACATAAACTTGTTAAAGGACTATTATTGTGACCGGCCTATAGTCGAGAGACCAAGATTACGATTTGCCCTTAAAATAAATAGTCAACTTTCAATAGTATGATTATGATTTCCATAATCTTCAATCTTTACCTTACACTTATATAGTAACAATATGGGTTATGCACTTGTGCTTTAATATTACTAATGTAATTATAACCAACTTTAATAATAATAATATATTTTTATTATTATTAGGGTATCTCCAATAACCAAGTTTTTAGAATTATCATTCGATTATTAAAAAGCTTAACAAATGTGGGAGGGACGAGTGGTGAATAAATGGAAAAAAGTGGTTTATATTGAAAATGCTGTTTTAGGAAGATCAAAAATAGAATATTTATGGGGTCCATAAGCAGTAACTTGAACATTCATTATGGTGGGATCCATTAAAAAATGTATAATGAGTTTCTCATTATAGAAAAAGATTTTGAAGAGATAAAAGATAAGTGCTTTTTTTTTTTTTTTTTGGCCTTTGATGTGATGTCTAATGTAAGGTGTTAGAAATTGGTTAGAGCATGTACAATGGTGATACCCAAATCAAACAAAAAATCAAACATAATCCATTAAAAACTAATTAAATAATCAATTAGATATTTATTTGATTTAAAATAAAAAAATCTTTCCAATGGTGACACAAAATCCAACACATTTACATACCTCACCATATTTATCTCTATTAATAATGACTAGAAACTTAAAAAAATCATATAAATATTTTCTGATTTCTAAATGAAACAAACAAAGTATCTATTTATAGGTAAAAATATGTACTTTAATTCAGAGGAAAAAAAGAAAAAATAAAGTGATGACCAATATTAATTTGACACATGGAAATGGGAGAATGGGAAAGGAGGCACATGTCTTGGAATTGGAGCCATTTGGTATTTTCTAATGATTTTTTTTTCCACAAAATCAACAAATGATTTGTGGAAGATTTTTTTAAAATTGCCAATGGAACCCATGATTTAGATTATATTTCAATTAAAACCCCTATTGGGCTTGCTCTTATAAAACTTGGCTACGATCGATCAACCTTTCACCGATTATTGATTTAAGTTTCATTTATTAGAATTAAATGCAAGTTGTAATAGTAGATATGAACTAATGAACAATATATTTATTTGCTTAAAACTAATTTCGAATGAATGAGAAATTAATGCATGAAATGAACACCTTGACTTTGTAGTTAAAAAGTAAATGAGTATGTGGAAATCTATATCTCACGTTGCGTTAATAAAATGTAAGAAAACACTTTATTAATAAGTACATTTTATGACAATCTACTTATGTACCACGGTGCATCGTAGTGGTGGGCTAACACAGAGCAACTGCAAGGATGGTGTGAAATCACTAGGAGTTGTTGAGCCTTGATGTTTTGACCAAATCAAACTCTTTCATCAACTTTAATGCACTTTATTTTGAGTTGCCTATTTTTTCTCTATATTCATTTTATTGTCATTTTCAGATTGCACCGAAATTTATTCCGACAATGAGGACACAATAAATTGTAACAAAAAGCTTTTAATGTTATGAAGCAAAAGTCAGTGGTATACACCACAGCCATCATAAGTCAATGACCTATAGCATGTGAACATTGATTATAATGTATACTCTTTCTCCGTTTGTGTGTTGCTGCTCGGTTATAAATACCGAGCAGCATGTTGTTAATTGTAATCTGTAGAAGCACTGCGATTCACTCTGAATAATACTCTCTCTCTCTCTCTCTCTCTCTCATACATTCTTTGTTCTATTTTGTGGTTACTTTATAACATGTTATCAGTACGATTGTTCTACTGTTAACAATCTCAATCGGTAAAATTTTCTACCGATATATTCTTTATTTTATGTCTCTGTTTTACTTCAATATATATCGTATATCATCATTATTAAGAAAAGGTTGGCCGAGCCACCGTCGATAATATATAGTGAGATGACGAAATAATAATTTATTATTTAACGCATAATATATATGTTCGTTGATGCTTATGCGGAAATAACCCCAAGCTATAAACTGAATATATATATATATATATATATATATATATATATATATATATATATATATATATATATATATATTTCAATTATATATATGAATAACTTTATATACATATATATTAATTACTGACTTACAAACACCCACAGAAAGGCTTGCCGAGTAGCGTGGCGTGAATATATATGTATGCTATATAATAGCTGTATAAAGTTGACTGACAAATATTAATGCGGAGTTATTTTATTTATTGCTCCTAATAATTTTATATTTATTCATAATATAAATGCAATTATATTAAATCAGAATTTTTACATTTTACCCCTATCATATAACGGCTATATAACGGCTATAAACGGCTTTACTTGATTTTTTATCTCCTCCAACGGTAATAAGCGGCTAGTTAACGGTCATAAACGATCATTTTTTCCTCCATATATACGGCAATATCTTAATAGATTACTCACATTTTTACTATCTCCTTACAAGCTCTCAATATCATATCTTCTTCTACAAAATGTTTCCTCCAATATTGATGATTATTATCATACTTGTTATTGCATGCACTGCAATGGTTTTTGTTGCTGAATTCCCTCCAAACGATTTTCAGATTTTTATTATCCTTCTTTGTATCATGTATGTCCTTTTAGCAGTTACAATAACTTTCAACATACATTTTAACATGTACTGATTGATTATCGTATGAATAAAATTTCCATGCCATCATTTTATTAATATATATATATGTTTCATTTTTATAGTTTTTCTTCACAAATGGCAAACATTGCTAAGCTTGAATTTGAAAGACTTGACATAACTGGGAAAAACTATATGTCTTGGAAAATAGATGCGAAACCCACCCACGCCAAAGCCTCGAAAATACTATCCAACAAAGTAATAGTGAATGGATAAGTAATCAACAACGGGCTCAGGCCATGATTTTCCTACAACACCACGTCCACGAAGACCTAAAGATGGAGTACCTCACGGTTAATGATCCACTCGTCTTTTGGGAGAGTTTGAACGAAAGATATGACCATTTGAGAACGGTCATTCTCCCAAAAGCACACTATGATTGGATTCATATCCGCCTACAAGATTTTAAAACCATTAATGAATATAGTTCAATGATGTATATAATAACCTCACAGTTGAAATTATGTGGGAAACCATCATGAATATGATATGTTGGAGAAGACTTTCTCCACATTTCATGCCTCGAATATGCTCTGCGCGAAGCAATATCGAGAGAAAGGGTTTTAAAAGGTACTCGAATTGATCTCTTGCCTACTTGTAGCTGAACAGAATAATGAGATTCTAATGAAGAATCATGAATCTCGACCGACTGGTTCAGCCCCATTCCCTGAAGCGAATGGGACTATGTATGATGAAGGCCAAAAGTGTGGCGTGGTGGTGGTCGTGGTCGAGGCCAAGGAAATCATGGACAAGGCCGGGGTCGTGGTCGAAATCAAGGCCGAGGAAGAGGCCGTGGACGAAATAACTTTCGTCGCCATCATCATCATCCGTATAATGGAAATTCCTCTCGCCACCTGAAGTGGAACAGAGATGATGATAGAAACACCTCCTCGAGGCAAAATGTACGTCCAAACAATGAAGAGAGTTCATGTTTTAGGTGTGGCATGACAGGCCAATGGGCACGCACATGCCAAACGCCCAAACATCTAGTTGATCTTTATGAGAGATCACAAAATGGAAAGAATGTAGAGACAAATTTCCTTGAAAATGATCCTGAAGATCTTCATTTTGATTTCGGTGATATGGCCAACGTCGACATGACCAATACCATTAGTGATGATATTGGTCATGAACAATAAATGAACATAGGAATGAAGCTATGGTCCGAGTTTAAGATAAAAGCTGTGGAAAAAGTAACATGTTGTTATGTAGGAACATTATCTGCTTTTCCTATGTATACTAGCATGCTTACAATAAAGTTTATATATTTATTTTGCATTCAATGTGTTATCATATTTATTCATCTTATTTTACTTTCTCTCATATTGAAATAGATCACAAATATGTCTGAATCCAAAATCCAAGGAGGAGATTTATGTCTTGCAGGCAGCGCTACTACGCATACCATACTTAAAAATAAGAAATATTTTTCTTATCTAAAAATTGACAATGCTAATGTCAACACTATATCTGGTAATGCCAAAATAATTGAAGGATTTGGCAAGGCAATTTTCCTAATGCCTGGAGGCACGAAATTCATAATAAATAATGCATTGTTCTCTCCTAAGTCTCAAAGAAACTTGTTAAGTTTCAAAGACATTCGTCTGAATGGATATCATATTGAGACTATGAATAAGGGGAATGATGAATATCTTTGCATTACCTCAAACACTTCCGGAAGCAAGTGTATATTGGAAAAATTGCCATCTCTATCATCTGGATTGTATAGTACAATCATAAGAATATTTGAATCATATTCTACAGTAAACCTGAAGTTTACTGAAACATTTAAAGCCTGGCATGATAGATTGGGGCATCCAGGATCAATAATGATGCGTAGAATTATAGAGAATTCTAGTGGTCATCCATTGAAAAACCAGAAGATTTTTCAATCTAATGAACTCCTTTGTGAGGCTTGTTCTCAAGGAAAGTTGATAATTAGACCATCACCAACTAAAGTTGGATATGAATCACCATCGTTTTTGGAACAATTCGGGTGATATATGTGGACCTATCCATCCACTAAGTGGACCATTCCAATACTTTATGGTATTGATTGATGCTTCTAGCAAATGGTCGCACGTATGTCTATTATCAACTCGTAATACATTTGCCAAATTCCTTGCACAAATAATCAAGCCGAGAGCACAATTCCCAGTTATATGATCAAGAAAGTGAGACTTGATAATGCCGGTGAATTTACATCTCAAGCATTCAATGATTATTGTATGGCAATAGGATGATGTTGAACATCCAGTAGCCCATGTTCATACACAAAATGGTTTGGCTGAATCGTTGATCAAACGTATTCAACTTATTGCCAGACCATTAATGATGAGAACAAAGCTCCCTACTTACGTATGGGGTCATCTTTGTTTTACATGCGGCCGATTCGCCTTGAGGCCAAGTGCATATCATAAATACTCCCAATACGCTTGGCATTCGAACGAGCGAGCCTAATCTATCCCATCTAAGAGTTTTTGGTTGTGCGGTATATGTACCAATTGCTCCACCACAATGCGCACAAAGATGGGACCACAAAGAAGATTGGGAGTATATGTTGGGTATGAATCCCCTTCTATAATAAAATATCTTGAACCAAAAAGCGGGTGACGTTTTTACGACACGCTTTGCCGATTGTCATTTTAATGAAGACAAGTTTCCACCTTTAGGTGAAGAGGGGAAACAAGTGGGAAGAGAGATCAAGTGGTGCACATCATCGTTATTGCACCTTGACCCTCCCACAAAGCAACGTGAACTGGAAGTTCAAAAGATCATACATTTACAAAATGTAGCGAATCAATTGCCAGATGCATTTATAGATACAAAGAGAGTGACAAAGTCACATGTAGCTGCTATAAATGCTCCTGCCCGAATTGAAATACCAAAAGGGCTGCCAAATGATAAAATGACAAATGAATCTAAGACACGCCTGAAGCGTGGACGACCCATTGGTTCAAAGGATAAAAATCCTCGCAAAAAGAAAGTGATTGAAAATCCCCAATCACATGAAAGTGTTCGAAGAAACACCGTGAAATTGTTCCGGAAGAAACACACGATCATGCAAATCTAGTAAGCCCAATGATAACCATGAGATTTCCATTAATTACATATGTAATGGAAAAATATGGAACCGAGATGAAATGGAAGAATATTGATGATATATTCTCTTATTCGGTATCCCAAGAAATTAATGACGGGACGGATGATCCCGAACCAAAATCGTATCTGAATGTCAAAAGAGGCATGACAAGATCAAATGGATAGATGCCATGAAAGGTTGAATTAAATTCGTTGAATAAACGAAAAGTATTTGGATCTATCGTTCTCACACGAAAGTCGTGAAACCCATTGGATACGGATGGATTTTTGTTCGAAAGCGAAATGAGAAAAATGAGATTGTGAGATACAAGGCTCGCCTTGTTGCACAAGGTTTTTCTCAAAGGCCCGATTGATTATGAAGAAACGTATTCTCTGTAATGGATGCTATTACGTTCAGATATCTAATCAGCCTATCGGTTTCGAAAAATCTAGATATGCATCTCATGGATGTTGTAACGGCTTATTTATACGGATCATTAGATGCCGATATTTATATGAGAATTCCTGATGGAATTAAAGTGCCTGAAGCACTGAGCTCAAAGCCCAAAGAATTATGTGCAATTAAACTACAACGATCATTGTATGGATTAAAACAATCGGCGCATGTGGTATAATTGCTTAAGTGAGCATTTGTTAAAAGACGGATATGTGAAATGATCAATTATGTCCGTGTGTTTTTATAAAGAAAACGATAGTTGGATTTGCTATTATCATTGTCTATGTAGATGATCTGAATATCATTGGAACTCCCAAGGAAATCAAAGCGAAGTTGATTACCTAAAGGGAGAATTTGAAATGAAAGATCTTGGGCAGACCAAATATTGTCTTGGTTTACAAATAGAACACTTTCATAGTGGAAAATTTGTACACCAATCAAATTACACAAAAAGGGTTTTGAAGCGCTTTTATATGGATAAGGCAAACCCTCTCACTAGCCCCATGATTAATAGATCACTGAATGTTGAAAAAGATCCATTTCGTCCTTGTGAAGATAATGAAGAAATACTTGGTCCTGAAGTACCATACTTAAGTGCTATTGGAGCTCTTATGTACCTTGCTAATTGTACCAGACCGGATATAGCATTTGCTACAAATCTATTGGCAAGATATAGTTCATCTCCATCACGGAGACACTGGAATGGTATCAAGCACATATTTCGTTATCTTCAAGGACGATCGATTTGAGATTATTTTATCCCAAAGGATCTAGGATGAACGATTGGTTTTGCAGGATGCGGGTTATTTGTCGATCCTCATAAGGCGGATCACGAGGCCGGCTATGTCTTCACGATGGGTGGTACTGCAATTTCCTGGCGTTCTCAAAAGCAAACGCTAGTTGCTACATCGTCAAATCATGCTGAGATGATCGCACTTCATGAAGCCAGTCGAGAGTGTGTATGGCTTCGATCTATGACTCAGCATATTCAAAATGCCAGTGGACTACCTGTCAACAAAGACCCGACAGTATTATTTGAAGACAATGCCGCATGTGTCGCCCAAAGTAAAGAGGGATACATCAAAAGTGACAGGTCCAAACATATCCCCCCGAAGCTCTTTTTATACACTCAGGAACTTGAAAAGAAGAAAGAGGTCGGCATCAATATATGTTCGATCAAGTGATAATCTTTGCGATTTATTTACGAAGGCACTCCCCACTACAACCTTCAGAAAGCATGTTCACAATATTGGGATGCGAAATCTACGAGATTTACAAAGGTGATTTCTCTTGACCCTTGTCAGTTCAAGGGGGAGCATATATGGTTGTACTCTTTTTCCCTTTATCATGGTTTTTCCCTGGGTTTTCCATGAAAAGGTTTTTAACGAGACAGCCCATGCACACAATTGGTGGCCTAAGTTGTGTACGTTTTTCCTTATGTCCGATTTTTTTCCCTACTGGGTTTTTCGACTTAAAGGTTTTTAACGAGATACACTTAGCCAACTTACAATGCTATGTTCAAGGGGGAGTGTTATGAAGCAAAAGTCAGTGGCCTACACCATAGCCCTCATAAGTCAATGGCCTATAGCATGTGAACATTGATTATAATGTATACTCTTTCTCCGTTTGTGTGCTGCTGCTCGGTTATAAATACCGAGCAGTCTGTTGTTAATTGTAACCTGTAGAAGCACTGCGATTCACTCTTAATAATACTCTCTCTCTTTCTATCTCTCATACACTCTTTGTTCTATTTTATGGTTACTTTATAACATTTAAATATTTATCCATTGTAGACACTTTTAAACATTTCAAGTGGTAGACTATATATATATTATAGAAACAGTGTAAAAATTAAAACTACTTAATTTTTTGTCATTTTCGAAAGATTTAAAAGGATATTCATTCATTCTTGCTGCTTAGGAAGAGTAATCACTCCATTTTAAGGGCATATTCCACATATGAAATTCTTTAAAATAGAATTCACAATATCTTTTCAAATGACTGATCATCGACGCAATGACAACCACATTCTGCATTAAGATCCACAAACCTCGAGTCAACTGACACGTATGAAAAATTCTTCCACGTGGCTCAAAAAGTTACACTTGGCATAACCCGAAAAGCAAGTAATTTTAGCCATGCAATTAACGTTACCAACAGCAAGTAAACCTTTATGTATTCATTTGACATCTTTAATTGAAAGTCTGAAATTAGGAAAGAGAGTGATATACCATAGTACCGGAAAAAGATGCAGGCCGGAAAAAGTGCGGTGGAGACTGCCAAAGAGACGATGGCGAATATCGCCGCGTCGGCAAAGTCGGGCATGGAAAAGACCATAGCGGTCATAGAAGAGAAGGTGCACTACTTTTATTTTTATTTCTTTAAGGGTTAATTACTTTTTTTTTTATTATAATACAAATCGAGGGTAACCAATTTGCACAAACGGATTTTCAATATCCATGTGATCAACTTACTCATGATACAGATAAGATATCTGTAATGGGCTAGGAGTACATATGCATTTTCGTTATTAATTTGGATATTTAGTGTTTGTTTGGTGGAGCGTTTTGTTTAAAACACTTGTAAAAAACGTATCGTTTTCTCTTTAAAAGTATTTCAATGCAGCGTTTTAAAACGTAACGTTTTTAAAATGTGGAGTGTTTTAAAATGCTCTAATTTGTAGCGTTTACAACTACTTCGTTTAGGAAAAATAACGTTTTAAAATAGTTTTCTAAACGTGTTTAAAAAATAAACGCTTAAAACGCCGCATTTTGAAAAACGCTGCTTTTCAAAACGCACTAAACGGTTAACGACATTGATCATATTTTACTCATGATTTGGACAAAATGTTGCTAAGGTGGACTAGAGTACATATGTTGGTACGTTATGAGATATTAGTTAATAACATTGATCACATTTTCTCATCTACGATTGGTTATATTTTGGATATCATTTTGGATATCGGAAGTTTGTTAGTCCAAATGGGTTACTACCACAAATTAACCTTTTATTAATCTTTGATAATAATTTCGATCCGATTAATGATTTGAGGCAATGTTTCAATTAGTAAAGATATGGCTGACTAGTGGTTATCACTTATCAACAACAGGTGGATATAATCAGCACAAGTGATCAAGTTGAAAAAGACATGGCAACGTTGAAGAAGGAAGATAGGATAAGGCAGGCTGAGCTCCTTAAGCAACAAGCTTATTCACAGAATGCCGCAGCGGCTGCCGGTGGGACTGAGAGCTACACTGCTGTTGGCACCATTACTCATACCGAAAGCCGTTCCCCTACCGGGACTGAGAGCTACACTGGTACCGATCTTAGTGAGACGAAACCAATGTCACATGCGACCGCCGAGAGAGTGCACGATGCTGGCACCACCGTGGCCGTGGGGGCTGAGTCCGCTGTAGGGACAAAAACTGAGACCACCAGCGGCGGGACCCAAGTTCGAACTGGTCCCGAGCCTTGAGAGGTTTCTGGTCTTGTATACCTATACCTATACCGAATATAACTGCTTACGTATGGGGGATATAATGTAATGGGTGCCCCCTTGAGTGTTGGAAATAACAGTGGAGGGATGAGATCAAACATCCATTATTGAAAATATGCAAAGAGCTTTGAAATGAACGAGATAATTGAAGGGTTGAGGAACCTCTTCTGAATGAGAATTTCTGATGGCTGAGAATTTACTTGTAAATTACTCCTTCCCTTCCAAATTATTGTCCGGTACACACTAGTTAAAAAATATTAATTTAATTATTAATATGGTTATAATGTTTAGTTTTCTTAAAGCCGGTGCGGCCATCACTAAAGGAAAAAAATGTAAAAATAAAATGGTCAATGACCGTGAAAAGAATAATTCTCGTCTTAAACTAATATTATAATAAAGTTGATTAATTACTCTCTCCATCTCTAAATAATTGTCCTTGACACGCTTTAAGAAAAAGTAATTAACTGATTATTTATATTGGTTTAACGCGTAGCTTCCATTAATACCCATGCATATGCGCCCATAATTAAAGTAGATTGAAAAAGTAAGGGTAAAGTGGTAAAAGTGATGTTCTAAAAAGGTAAGTTTCAAAGTGGACAATTATTTTGGAACGGACGAAAAAAGAAAGAAGGACGATAATTTAGGGACGGAGGGAGTATTTTTTTATTTTTTATTTTAATGAAAATATAGTATTAAACTAATATTACAATAGAGTTTATTAGTTTTTTTTTTTAATGTGTGTATAATAGAACTAACTAAATGATGGATTAAGTCTTTTCACTCCAAAAGCTAGTTTAAAGGGTGAGGTTTTCCCTCGCACTTATTAACCAAGCACCGTCCCTTTCATAATTTTTTTTTTTTTACCTAGTAATCCCCTCATTCTTCACTAAGGAAAATGTCGATAATGCTTAAGCAGGTGAAGAAAGCAAAGCCTTTTCATAATTAACGTGCTTTTGGGGTGAGAAGGTACAATAGCACCCATCACCCATTATTGGTATCAGAGGACAAGTTACAATATCCCCACCATGTGTTCTGAGAGAGACAGAGACAGGTTGCTGTTGTCCCAATTTAGGACCGATGTGTGAGGGATACTGTTGTCCCAATTTAGGACCGATGTGTGAGGGAGAGATTGGAGAGATTATTGGGTTATCCCACAACGGTTTGAGGGATACTGTTGTCCCAATTTAGGACCGATGTGTGAGGGATAATGTTGTCTCAATTTAGGACCGATGTGTGAGGGAGAGATTGGAGAGATTGTTGGGTTATCCCACAACGGTTTTGGAAGAGGCGGATGCTTGATTAATAAGTGCAAGGGAAGCTTCACTTTTTAAACTAGCTTTTGGGGTGAGATGCCAATAGCACCCAACACTAACAAAGTGCTAATGCCAACTATTATGTCTGATCATAAAATGCCTTATGTCATTTGCAATATATATATTTATGGGTATGGGAACGTGGTTATGTTACATGCCACATCATTAATTCATATAATATTTTATTTTTAAATAATCGTCATCTTTAATTCATCATCCTATTTAAAAATTAATAATTGATTATATAAAAATAATTGTGTAATGAGTAATTTTTTTAATACTTTTGAGATTGTGGTCAAAATTAAAATAAATAGAAAACGTTGGTTAAAGTGAGTGTATTTTTTAAAATAAAAGTTTTGAAACGGATAAAAATAGTAATGTGTTATAAAGTAATCATAAATTAGAATAATGAGTGTATGAGAGAGAGAGAGAGAGAGAGAGAGAGAGAGAGAGAGAGAGATTTATTCAGAATGAAAGATTCCGGGGTGTCTGATATAACTACAGAATGCTCGGTTAAATACCGAGCATTCTCATATTGTTACAGTAACATTACAAGTGCACTTATTACCTACAATGCTAGGTACACCTTTATAGGCATACATAGGCCATTGACTTTGTTTCATAACACTCCCCTCGAACATAAGATTGTAACTAAGTGTGTCGTTAAACCTTGTTAAAAACCTTTAAGTCATAAGGAAAAAACACAATATGGAAAAAAGTCACATTTAAATCACAATTTAAATCAATCGCATGCATCGCGCTCGTTAAAAACCTTTTCATGGAAAACCCAGTGGGACAAAACTCATGATAAAGGGAAAAAGATTACAGCCATATATGCTCCCCCTTGAACTGACAAGGGTCAAGAGAAATCACCTTAGTAAATCTCGTAGATTTCGCATCCTAATATTGTGAACATGTTTTCTGAAGGTTGTAGTGAGAAGTGCATTCGTAAATAAATCTACAATATTATCATTTGATCGAACATATTGGATGTTGACATCTTTCTTCTTTTCAAGTTCTTGAGTGTATAAAAAGAGCTTCGGGGGGATATGTTTATATCTGTCATTTTTTATGTATCCCTCTTTACTTTGAGCGACACATGCGACATTGTCTTCAAATAATACTGTCGGGTCTTTGTTGAAAGGTAGTTCAATGGCATTTTGAATATGCTGAGTCATAGATCGAAGCCATACACACTCTCGATTGGCTTCATGAACTGCGATCATCTCAGCATGATTTGACGATGTAGCAACTAGCGTTTGCTTTTGAAACGCCGAAATTGCGCATTCATCATGAAGACATAAGGCCTCGTGATCGGCCTTATGAGGATCAGACAAATAACCCGCATCTGCAAAACCAACCATTTCATCCTTTGTTCTAATTGGGATAAACTACGCGTATCATACTTAAAGATAAGAAGAAATACTTTTCTTATCTCAAAATTGACAAGGCTAATGCCAACACTATATCTGGTAACGCCAAAATAATTGAAGGATTTGGCAAAACAATTTTCCTAATGTCTGGAGGCACGAAATTCATGATAAATAATGTATTGTTCTCTCCTAAGTCTCAAAAAAACTTATTAAGTTTCAAAAACATTCGTCTGTGGTAAAATATAATTACACACTGTTCAATATTTATAGCCGAGCAGTGTTACATATTTCCTAAAGCTACGGGACATAGTTCCTTAGCTCATTTGACTAACAAGCTATTATTCCATTCAATGCTGTGGTTCACATCTGACTTTTATAACATAATTAGAATAATTATTTAGAAAATGAGGAAATATAGAGTTAGAACATGTATCTAATTTAACAGTTGGCAAATGAAGGGCAGTGTTCCGTACATGAAGTTGGGAAGTAGGCAAAAGGTCATGTGACAGATAATTGGAAGATTTGACGTGCCAACATATCATTAACCGATTAGACGTGCTAGCAATTTATATATCGGAAATATTTTATTTAATGGTATATATAACTATCTACGGAGTATTTCATTTATCCCCAAATTATCATTATTTTTTCATCTTATTTTAATTATAAGCAATATATATAAGTTTTAAAATAAACTACATATCAAATTAATATTAATAATCTAGTCATATGTGTTTTTTTAAACCGTGCTCAAGTCCACAAAAACGAGAATTTAGGGACGGAGGGAATACTTCCTTCGTCTCCAAATTATTATCATGCTTTCCTTTTTCGTCAGTCTAAAATAATTGTCTTGTTTGAAACTTTTATTTTTACAACAACACTTTTACCACTTTACTTTTATTTTTTTCATCTTATTTTAATTATGAGCCACATACACATAAACTTTAAAATAAACTATACATCAAACTAATGCTCTTATTAATAATCTGATTAAATGTATTTTTTTTTAAATCGTGTGTCAAATTCACTAAAAAAATAATTTAGAAACGGATAGGGTAAGTAGTAATTTGTGAGTTTCAAGAAAATGGTCGTTCCGTTGTTATTAAATATTACTAAGATATACTCCGTATTCCTTAATAATATGTTCTCCGCTTGTTGTTGACAAAAATTCCACCGTCCAGTTTTGGACGTTTCATATTAAAAATTATGTTCATCTTATTCATAAATTTCAACTCTATCATGCTATTAACTCATTGATTATGTTCAAGTGTTTTTTTTAATTATGATCAACTTTAATACTAATTATATATTCATTAATAATTAGATTTCTGAAACATAAACTTTTTGGATGAAATGGAAGAGAATTGATTAGTGATTTGACTTTATCTTTAAATTAACTAATTAATAGAAAATGGAAGTATTTTTATTTTTGGGGGAAGGGGTAGGAAGAAGGCTGCATTTTTTTCCAAAAAATGTTGGAGGGGACATAGACAACCCAAACTTATTTTATTATTATTACTAAATGCCTCGAAAAACTATAAATATGATTATATGATGTCTTTGATAAGGCTAGAATAAAAAGTCTTTTTGGTGAGAATTTGAACTCCTAACATCTTCACTGAGATAAGTGAGCGGTACTAAACACTGCCGTTGTTGAGGTTTGAACAACAATAACACCTAATTTCTTCATTGAGAGAAATAACAGTAGTAAATGGTAGTGTTTTTGGTGAACAGTACTAAATATCCCTTAGAAAGTACACAAAAAAACTACTTGATCCCATCTTAAAAGATTGTCATATTTTTTATTTGATATATGTGTATTTTCAAAGATACCAACGTAATAATGGGAAATCTATTGCAATAAGAATCAAATCAAGTGTAAAATGATAAACATAACTCCCAAAAATGAATAGATTAAAAAATAAACAATTTTCTTGAAACTACTAATAAAAAAAGATAGGAAGATTTTTTTAAGAAGAAACGAAGGGCTGGCATTCGCAGGGATGAAGAGTAAGGAGAGTGGGGAGGTAGTGTGGTGAAAAAAAAACACATCCTAACTTTTCACTCTCTTACCTATTCATCTATCGATCTTCAGGTTTTTTTCATTTTGTTTGTGTGTTTGATTCAAAATAGATTCAGTTTGTGTGGTGAGTTGCTAAGCATATAAAATATTCTATGAAATGTTTGAATAGAAATATGTTCGTTGTTGGACACCATTTTTCAATCTGGATGCATCAATTTTGAATCACGTTGCATCATTTGTCAATCGTGAAGTATCGATTTAGTAATGTGATGTAGGAAAGATACATAAATTTGAAATGATTGATTGATTGTTCTGGAAAAAATGACTTGAATGTCTGGTTCATTATAATTTGCAGCCTGATGCATCAATATTTGCAGTGCAATACATCAATTTGTTGCTTGACTTGTTGCATTGCGATGCATAAATTGAATTCGACAGTTAAATTTGATGCATCGCGTTGCATAAATTGATGCAGCGCGATGTAAAATTGGATTATGTATTAGAATTGATGCATCGCGGTATATAAATTGATGCTGCGTGATGCATGTTGAATAAGTGATCCTAGTGCGTCTTAAATCCATTACGGGTATCGTAGTCTTTTTGACCTCAACATTGCCTTTTTCCGATTTAAAAAAATAAAAGAGATACAAGCGGTTAAAAACTTATAAAAGTCATCTAGCTGGGTGCCGTCTTGTTTCCCTAAAAAAAAAAACTTAGAAAAGTGTACCGGAAGGACTACAACCTTGGGGATAATTATGGAAATGGTGGTATTCCTATTTTACTTTTCAACCGCAACACTCTGGCCCTAAATGCAACACAAAAAACACTAAATGCCACACTCATTTAAAAGTTTAATTACTAATTATTCCTTTTTATAAAAAGGACTAACAATTAACCCTAAACTCTAATTACTAATCAATCCTTATCCTTTTATATAAAGGAGTTTCAATTAATTCTCTTTTAAACATCCAACCCTCCTTTACAATTAACTATAAACCCTAGACTTGTTTCTTCCAACAATTTATTTAATGAATTTCGATCCAAATAACAACATTCATGATAATTTTTCAAATTCTTCTTTTAAGATACGTTTCTAGTCTAAATATTTTGTGGCATTATCTATGTAAATTGTTTTAACATATTTTAGTCATCAAAACCACTTCTTCTAAGAGTAGAAAACATCACATCACTTCTTCTAACAGTAGAAAAAATCACATCATTTTTCAAACTTTAAAAAAAGGCAGACGATTTTTTAAAGCAAAATTTTGTAAACTTGGCGGTTTTTTGTCAAAAATTTTTTTTAAGCGGCGACTTTTTGTAACAAAAAATTTTAAACTTAGCGTCTTTTTAAACATGCGATTTTTTTCAAACTTAAAAAAAAAAAAACTGGCGACTTTTTTTTAAAAAAGTTTTTAAACTTGGCGTTTTTTTGTCAAATTTTTTTTTTAAGTGGCGACTTTTTGTAACAAAAAATTTTAAGTGGCGATTTTTTGTCAAATTTTTTTTTTTAAAAGTGACGACTTTTTTCAGTTTTTTTTTAATACCTGGCGACTTTTTTGGATTTTTTTATAAAAAAAGTGGCGATTTTTTTCTTTTTTTTGCATAACAAACATGCAATTTTTTCAATTTTTTTTTAAAACTAGTGAATTTTTTTAATTTTCTTAAGAAACTAGCAATTATTTTTCACATTCCAAATGATTTTTCCAAAAATTTTTTGTTTTCAATTGGGTAGTTTGGTAACTTGAAAAGGGTTTTTATTTTATTTATATTTGACGGAGGGTATTTTGGTAATCAGATATTCTAAGTAGTGTGGTAATTAGAGTTTTTAGGTGTAACATTTAGGGGTTTTGAATACAATAAGTAAATATCTGGGTAAACGAGAAATAAAGTATTGATGGAGTGATATAGTAATTTTTGAATGAGACTTTTTCTTTTGAGCAAACAAATTAATAAAGAAGTTATCAATTTATTCAACTAATTGAACTTAGTGATGAAAAATGAAAAATAAGAAGAAGTTTCAACGGATTATTTTCCAATTGCCACGTTCTTCTCTTTTACATCTTGTTGTTGAACCAATAAACACCTTTGTCGTTCTCATTTTCATCTTTCTCAACAAAGAAACATTCAGTTGCTTCTCTCCACATTGCCTTCACGACCGGAGTGTTATCATACTGATAATAATCTCCCAAAATTGGCTTGATCGCATTCGTCGCCTCCATGGCATGATAATGTGGTATGGTGAAGAACAAATGATGGGCTACATGAGTATCAGTAATGTGATGAAGAACTGTGTTCAGAACACCATAATCTCTATCAATGGTCGCCAAAGCTCCCCTCATCCAATCCCACTCGGTTGAATCGTAATGGGGAAGTGAACGATGAGTGTGGTGCAACCAAGTGATCACAACGAGAAATCCGTAAACAATAACTAGAGGTACTCCATAGATGCAAAAGAGCCATGCAAATCCTTTTGCTGCCCCGATGTTGTAGAGTCCGTAGCTTACTACAAGAAGTCCGATATCGGTTAGGACGATTTGAGCTCGCTCACGGTCAGAGAAAATCGGACTTTGTGGGTCAAAATGGTTGGCGAATTTATCAAACTTTCGGCCTGAGACATTGAACCACACGTATAAAATCCATCCGACAGTGCATAAGATGGTGAGTCTAAAGAGTCGGCCAGGGGGAGTGTTTAGCAATCTTGCGGATGGCGAAAGATTAGACTTGATTTTCGGAACAAATGATTCGTCGTTGTCGAGTGAACCGGTGTTAGAGTGGTGGCGGCGGTGGCTGTATTTCCAAGAAAAGTATGGGGCAAGCATAGCAGTGTGTAAGATGTAACCAACGGTATCATTCAACAATGGGTAGTCACTGAATGCCTGGTGGCCGCACTCGTGGGCCAAGACCCACAAGCCCATTTGAACACAACCTTGGAGAACCCAATAAATAGGCCAGGCGATGAAGGCGAGAGACTGAGGGAGACGAGGGATGTGTATATAGGCGACGTAGTAGAATAGGAAGGAGAAGGCTAGGTCCATAACAACGTAGGAGAAAGAGCGAAAGAGGGATCGATTGAAACAGTGGGGTGGTATGGCTTTCTTTAACTCTCCTAGTGTGAATGGAGGTTTTGAGGACGGGGCTCGTTTAACGGCATCGGAATCGGACTTGGAGACGGACATCCGGCCACCTGCACCCATTGTTGAAGTAGTGTAAATGGTAGTATGTTGGAAGATGGATGCTGTAATATGGATGAGTTGTGTGGTCTATATATATACACAAGGTGACAATTTTCTTATAATTAGGAATAGTTGTCGATATTGACCACTCTAGTGAATAGTGATGCAGTCTTTGTGGACTTGCCAAGAAGGAACACAATGGTGACAGACTACTGTGTTTCATGTTGGACTTGTTTAGTGTAACATATTTGACTTTTTCTTGACGGTATATTTTTAAGTGTAATGCTTAAATTTGTAAATCAAATTATGTGACATTTTATGTGTCATATTGTTAATATAACTTTTTAATTTATAGTAGAATTCATAAAATGTCAAATAAGATGATACATTAGAAACTACATCATTTGATGCACAAATTTGAATGATCATTGAGTGGCTCTAGCATTACTTTATTTATAATTCGACACTCCATTTTTAAATAATAGTCCTCTGTTCCGGAAAAAAAGTCGACTATTTCATTTTAGGAGATATTACTTTAAGAATATACTTTCAAAAATTAAAACATAAAAATATCATTTTAATACTAATGAACTATTAAGAGTACTGCCATTTTAAAACAAAAAATGATTTTTAAATCGGGATTCTTTGTCAGAAACTAAGAAGTATATCGAAGTTAATTTTACTCGCTCCTCAAAAAATATGGGCCATCCATTTATTTAGAGATGCTCTGGTGGCTAATTTTAAATTAAGTAATATTTTGTGCACTAGTCGTGTGCCTAAAATATATACAAATATATGTTGTATTTGAATACTCCCTCGTGTTAAAAAGACTGTCTGTTTAACCATTTTTATGGATTAAAAAAATTGACGATATTATAAATATTAAATAATATATATTTTTCATTATTATTCATGTGAGAGTAGGCCTATTAATTAAAATGAACATAAAATTAATGGTAAAATGGTAAGATACCATTCAAAAAATGAGATGACAGAAAGTGAATAATTTTGTTTTTTGATGACTCAAAAAGAAATGATGACTACTTATTTTGGAACCAATAATATTATTTAGTGAGAGCATGGTTAACAGGATATCTTTTACAAATCAAACCAATTTATAAGATAAATTGATTTGATTTAATTTGTATCAAATCATGATTCTAATCAAACCAACATCATCCACCACTTTTTGATTTATATTTCATTTTTTGCATTTTCGCAATACAAAAAATGTTTTTATTTTTTTTATAAAAAATAAATACATATTTTTATCTATAAATTGAGCTTTGGTTTGCTTTATTTGGACAACAAACCAATTTATAAGATAAAGATGTTATTGTATGTAAAAGTGTTGAAGTTTGTGTCACTATTGGAATTACTTTTCATTTTTGAATCAAATAAATTATTTTATTGATTTTTAGTGAGTTGTATTTAATTTTGTGTTTGATTTGAATGTATTGTTGCTCTTGCTCTGATAATTTATCCAACAAGTTATCTAAGCAATTAGAAATATGTCAACAATTTTTTTTTTATATATGTATGTATTTATAAAGTAAAGTTGAAAAGTATTTTCCTAAAAAATAAAATTTTGAAAAAGGACAATTATTTTAGAACGAACAAAGGATGAAGATAATTTGAAAATGGATGGAGTATCTATATTATAATACAACTCATGGTCTAATTGATAGCTCTGATCGAATTGTGCTAAATACAACTAACAGTGTAGATTGATTCGTAAGTATGTAAGTTACAAATGAACCCCTCAGTTATGAGTTATGTTTGAATTACCCCTCTATAATTACATATAAAACCTTAAGTTGTGGATTTTGTTTGAATTACCCTATCAGTTATGAATTTTGTTTATCCTAACCATTCCTTGAACTAATTGCATACTGATATCATGCCACATGCACAAATACGTATACTAGCTATTTATGACACAACAGGATTGTGTTCGAAAAACCACTACTGATCCTCTATAAATAAAAAAAAAAAAACAAAAAGAGAGAGAGAGAGAGAGAGAGAGAGAGAGAGAGAGAGAGAGCGCAAAATGCCAAAAGTTGAATGGTACCGGGGCAATTTCCATTTAACCGAACTTCGGAGACGTACGAAACTGACTTTGACTTGTAGGTAACTACAGTTAGGTCCTTGTCGTGCTTAGAAGTTAGATTTAGCTTTAAGGTAATGAATAATGAGGCCATGGATTCAAGTCTTAATTGGTTTAAGTCTATGTCAATTACTTGTAGCTAGACCCCGCAATTGGATGGGTCGGGTTTGGTATAAATTGACTCGCCTTGATCTGATTATTTTTCTAAAAAAATATATATTTATAGAGTAATAAAAACTAGTGAATCAAATGAATAACGGGTTTGACCCCCTTTAACTTAACCTGACCCGCTAATATTTTCGGATTAAAATGGTTTACTCGTTTCGACTCAAAATTGTTAACTGGTTAGGTTGAGTCGGATAATTTTCAGGTCGGATGGATTAACGAGTTTCATATTGTAATTGACAGGCCTATTTGTAGCATTAACCAATTAATATAGTAAACGATCGAAACTTAAAAATAACTGGAGAATACAGTAAACGACCCTGTGGTTTCATGAATTTCTGAGTTACACCCTTGAATTATTTTACTTGAAAGCAAACCTCTTGAATTATCTAATTTTCACTCGAAAATACAGTCCAAAAATTTGTTGAATAAATTATCGATTACAATAAAAAGCATGTGACATGTAGATGTTTCCATTTTGTTATTTAAACATTGTATTTAGAAATGCTAATCGGGTTGACCATAGCCTTATACGGTCGCGAGTTAAACGAGCCACTAAAATTGCAACCATATCCCTATTCTTACGGGTCTCGATTTAAACAGCATATCTTTTACAAATCAAAACTCAACCATCACTTCCAACGGTTGAATAAAAAAAATCATATGGGTATATAATTTGATTTGATTTAATTTGTATCAAATCATGATTCTAATCAAACCAAAATCATCCACCACTTTTTGATTTATATTTCATTTTTTGCATTTTCGCAATACAAAAAATGTTTTTATTTTTTTTATAAAAAATGAGTACACATTTTTATCTATAAATTGGAACTTAGTTTGCCTCATTTGGACAGTAAACCAGTTTATAAGATAAAGATGTTATGGTATGTGAAAGTGTTGAAATTTGTGTCACTGTTGGAATTGTTTTTCATTTTAAAATCAAATGTATATCAAATGAATTATTTTATTGATTTTTAATAGGTTGTATTTGATTTTGTTCTTAATTTGAATGTATTGTTGCTCTTGCTCTGATAATTTATCCAACAAGTTATCTAAGCAATTAGAAATATGTCAACAATTTTTTTTATATATGTATGTATTTATAAGGTAAAGTTGAAAAGTATTTTCCTAAACATTAATTTTTTATTGAAAGAGAATAATTATTTTAGAACGGACAAAAGATGAAGATAATTAGAAAATAGATGAAGTATCTATATTATAATTCAACTCAGGGTCTAACTGATGGTCCTGATCGAATTGTGCTAAATACAACTGGCGGTCTAGATTGATACGTAAGTATGTGAGTTGCAAATAAACCCCTCAGTTATGAGTTATATTTAAATTACCCCTCTACAATTACATATAAACCTTAAGTTGTAGATTTTGTTTAAATTACCCCGTCACTTATGCGTTTTGTTTATCCTAACCATTCATTGAACTGATCTTATACCAACACCGTGTCTGTGACACGAACACGAATATTAGTTATTTATGAAAGGGTGAGGGGGAGAGGGGGAGAGAGGGAGAGAGCAAAATGCCAAAAGTTGAATGGTACCGGTGCAATTTCCATTTAACCGAACTTCGGAGACGTACGAAACTGACTTTGACTCGTAGGTAATTACAGTTGGTCCTTGTCGTGCTTAGAAGTTAGATTCAGCTTTAAGGTAATGAATAGTGATGCCATAGATTCAAGTCTTAATTGGTTTAAGTCTATGTCACGGGTAGCTAGACCCGCAATTAGGTGTGTCGGGTTTGGTATGAGTAGACTCGCCTTGACCCGATTATTTTTTAAAAAATTCATATATTTATAGAGTAATAAAAACTAACAAGTCAAAATAAATAACGGGTTCGACCCCCTTTAACTTGACCCAACCCATTAATATTTTCGGATTGAAATAGTTTACTCGTTTTGACCCAAAATTGTTAACTGGTTAGGTTGAGTCGAATAATTTTCAGGTCGGATGAGTTAACGGGTTTCATATTGTAATTGATAGGCCTATTTGTAGCGTTAACTGATTAATATAGTAAACGATCGAAACTTAAAAATTACAGGAAAATACAGTAAACGACCTGTGGTTTCATGGATTTCTGAGTTACACCCTTTAATTATTTTACTTGAAAGCAAACCTCTTGAACTATCTAATTTTCACTCGAAAATATAGTCTAAAAATCTGTTGAATAAATTATCGATTACAATAAAAAGCATGTGACATGTAGATGTTTCCATTTTGTTATTTAAACATTGTATTTAGAGATGCTAATCGGGTTGACCATAGCCCTATAGGGTCGCGAGTTAAACGAGCCACTAAGATTGCAACCATAAGTGCTATTAATTAAAAAGTACTAATAAAAATATGAAACAAGTCATTAAACATCATGTTCATTCTTCAACCACATTCGAAACCGAACATTCTTTCGAGAAAATATATATCTTCTTCAACATCATTATCTTTTTCATATACAATAATAAAATAATATAAATTAATTGTTGGTAAGGAGTTAATAAAATCAACTATTTAAATCAAATAGTAACGTTTAAATATAAAAACTATTACCATGACAAAACCTTGTAGCAAACTACGAGTACAAATAAGTGTTTGCGCATGATCACCATGAACACTACTTCTATATTTATTAAGAATGCGAGCACCAATGCTAAAAGACTCTGATACCACAGTTATTATAGGAATGCTTAGACATTAAAGATGCAAATCAGGTTGGCCCTAGCCCTATAGGGTTGTGACCATATAAGACCAGCCCTATTAGCCATGAATTTAAACGTGTTACCTTTTCTCGACCCTAACCCTTTCTGGTTTCGGTTTAACAGGGTCGATCCTGCGGTCCTTGTCCCTTTTAACATCTCTAATTGTATTACCCTTTTTTCTAGTTATTAAATGTCTAGCACCCTCCTTCAAATTACTATTGTCTTTTATCTACCAGTGACCATGGTCAACATTTGATAGAACCTAGTTTTGAAATCATATGTTTCATGTACCTTTAACTCTAAAAGTTACGTATACCTAGGTCTGGCGATTGGGTAGGTTGGATTGGGACGGGTAATGGGTCGGAACCCATTAAAACTCAAATATTAAACGAGTTGAAATGGGTCGGGTTAGAACAGGGCGACCCATCATTATCTGATTTTTCCCCAAAGAAATCATGTATTTATAGAGTGAAAATTATCGTGGTCAAACTGAACAAGGGGTTCGACCCGCTTTAACCCGACCCAACCCTAATATTTTTTGGGTCAAGACGGGTTACCGAGGAATTGGTCAAGTATAGCCTTTGGTCAAGTATAGCCTAATATTTATCTTTTATAGCCTTTGACCAATTCCTTTTATAAACTTACCAAAATACCCCATAATCCTACGTATACTCTCTGCCTCCTTTCTTCATCTCACTCATCTATGTGTTTTCCCTACACCTTTCCTCTCTCTCGTCCGTCTCCTTCACTCATCAACATCTGTATACTCTCCACCGCTGAAAATCGAGAAAATCAAGCTCAATCGCCAACTACTCTTACTCCTTCCGTTGCAGCGCCGTTACAAGCTCCATAAATGGTTAGAACTTTAAACCCTAACTTTGCTTGTCTCTTTCTCTACCCCAATGATGATAATCGACTTATGAGTCGATTAATCAACTTATGATTCGATTAATCAACTCATGATCGACTAATGAGTCGATTAATCGACTCATGTAGAGTTGAGTAATTGACTCAGAGTTGAGTAATTGACTCAAAGTTGAGTAATCGACTCAAAGAGTTGAGTATTCTACGCATCGGTCGATCATGAGTTGATTAATCGATTCAGGAGTTAATCATGAGTTGAGTTGAGATGATTAATCGACTCAATATGGGTATTTTTGGGTTTTCAATTTAAATCTGGCTATATAAGATTTTTTTTCTATAAGCCATGTTAGTTTTGTAACCACCAACGTTGAAGTGGCAATTTATGAAGAAACCCCGGGTTACCCGTTTTGACCAAAAAATGTTAATTGTTTGGGTCGGTTCGGGTAATTTTCAAGTCGAGTTGGGCGAGTTAATAGGTTCCCGATTGTCATTGTCATGCTTGCGTGTAGAGCTGTCAAAATCGATCCTAATCCAACCCACCCGGAAAAACTTGGGCCTCTTTGGCCCGAGCCGTCAATCCCGCGGGTTACTATCGGCCCGATCCTAGAAAACCTAGATGGCCTAGCCCGACCTGAAACTGGAAAGGGAAAAGTCAAAATAAATAAATAAAAGAAATATTGAAAAATTAAAACCCTATAAGGCCAATGACTAATGCTATCCAGTATCTACTTTTCGACTTTTCCAAAGCCGGCAGCAGATCTCTCTCTTTCTTCGTCTCTTCGATCTCTCTTCTCGTCGGCGTCGCCCTTTTCCAGGCCGTCGCCGCCTCCACAGTCATGGCATCTAGAGCCACACGTAATATATATATATATATATATATATATATATATATATATATATATATATATATATATATATATATATATATCTTTATCTCTCAATCGCGCGCTCTCTCTCTCTCTATCTATCGCTGAGTCCATTTAGACATTATTTCCACTCTATAAGCAAAAGCACATATTGTTATTTATGGTAATCAGTGAGGATTGTGGGAGTATTTAATGTTTTCCAAAAATGTTTGCGGAGTGGAGTATTCTTAATTTTTTAATTGTATAGAGTGGAAAGGAAATATGTAAATCTTGCTTATATAGGAGCAGGACTACACGACCTCAATAGTCAATATATATGTGTGTCTACCGTGTAATGTGTATTAGTCTATCAGTGTATAGTGTATTATGTGTATGTGCGTGTGTTGTTACTTGTTAGACTGTGGTGTGAAGCAAATTTAAATATGTCGTGATTGTTGTCATTGTCGTGAATGCTTTGTGCTTCATCCTCTTTGTTTAAGTTAATTTGTGAACTTTTTGAATACAAATATTTTTTTCTTTTTTGGCCCATAGGCCCGGAGATGGGTTGGGCTTGAGTTTTCATAGGCTCGGTAGAATATAGGCCATGCCTGTTGTTAAGCCAAACCCGATGGGCTTGCGCCGGCTCGGCCCGATTGACAGCTCTACCTGCGTGTAACCTTAGAGCATGGTTAATGGTGGCTCTTCACCAAATCAAAGAGGGTTCTTCACTTGCAACAGTGACTCAGAGTGGAATCAAATCCAAATCTTATTCGATTTGGTTGAATGTGTCAATTTAAGATACAAATCAAAACCAATCAGCCAGCCAAAACAACTGTGTTTCGGCCTGAATAAAGTCAAAACGACGTCCTTTTGAACCAAAAATTGCCACAAAAAAAAAAAAAATTTGGCTGACAGTGACAGCGCCTTTCCACGCATCACCCCTTGGGCAGTGGCCTCGTTTTAAAAGATTATCCACGATTTTGGACATTTTTTTGTATCAAAAAATGTGTTTTATTTTTTAAAAAAATTCACATTTTAATCTATAAATAGAGACTAGGTTTGCCTCTGTTAGATATTAATTTATTGGTATTATTTATATTGTTTAAATTATTCTATTATTAGTTTTGCCTTTCTTGATTGTTACTAATTACTCCATCTGTTTTCAAATTATCGTTCACCTTTCTTTTTTCGTCCGTTCTTAAATAATTTGTCATCTTTCAAAACTTTCTCTTTTAAGAAAACACTTTTACCATTTACTTTTACTTTTTCTACCTACTTTAATTATGACCACATACTCAATGATATTAAAAGAAATCACGCATTTCACTAATATTTATAATACGGTCAATTACTTTTTCTTAAACAGTGTGTCGAGTCAAAGTATGCAATATTTTGAAACAGATGGAGTAATTATTTTCATTTAAACATTTTATAGATAGGATATTCTTGAAAGAAATTATTCATTAGGGTTTATGTATCTTTATGGTTTATAATTACTAAGTATATGTTTATATTGTTAGAGTTTTATATATTAACTTTGTTTTAATTGTTTATATAGTTGGAATATATTATTTAATTGTTTTACCCTTTCTTAGTATTTAAATTGATTTATTATTAATTGTTATGTTTTTTATAGTAAGGTTATTTAGGAGACTTTCATTATAATGGTTTATGGTTTTTTGTAAAGGTTTTGTATAATGTATATTATGTTTTAGGGTTTGTGTCGTGTTGCTTGTTATTCTAAGACACGACTGACCTAGTTTAATTTGGGTTAGGAATTCTACACATGGTAAGTGAATATTACTTTGTATTAGAGTCATTATTTAATACACTAACCTACTAATTGTTTATTGTAAATATGTTTTCTTGTTGTACAAGGTTTCTAAGTACTCTTGGTGCATACAAATTCAAGAGGACTTTCACCATTGAAGATCACGGAAGTAACAACTTAGAATTGAGAACACAATAAATATAAGAGAGAAATAAATTTCAAAACCTGTTGCTGCCCCTATCCTGAATGAACTGTTGAATAAAGCTACATCGGGGCCTTCATTCATTCTGTCACTAACACAATTTTATTTTATATCTCTTACATTTTTGTTAAAATCTTTTTTGCATATATCAGTCTAGGTAGTCTTAGGTGTTATTATTATTCAAAGTTATATATGCTATCTTAAGAGCTTTTCATAGATTCGACTTTATTAGTTTTTCGAGTTGTATCAAGTTTAAACATATAATTTACTAGTAGAATATTTTTTGACATGAGACACAATCAATAAGTTGATTTACTTATTGATCAAGGATTATCTCTCGTATTCAGTTTCTCTTTACTTCCTTCTTACTGTTTTTATTTTTCGTTTTTATTTTTTTATTTTCGTTGTTTTTACTTGAATGAACTCTTCATTGAGCAGGTCATTGATAGTTTGTATTTAAAATGTTTTTCAAACTTTCTGTTTTCTTTTTCAGTGTTTTGGTTTTTTGTTTTAATTTCGTTTATTAGTTAATCTTTATAATTCTAGCTACGATCAATCTGATGGTCATAGTTTGTTTATTTTTTAAAAATTTAGTCTAGGTTGTTAATAAGTCTTAGTCATCTGGGAGTCCTATTCCTTTGGGAAGATAAGGCTTAGTTATTTTGATTTAGTCAATCACCATGCTGTTTGCTTTTTTAGTTATTTGAATTTGCTTTCCCAATCTTGTAATGGCTATATAAGCCACAAGTTTGCATCAGTTTAATAAATCTCTCTCTCTTAGACTTCCTTTTGTGAACACTAGTATTTTTAATCTCAACATTTGGTATCAGAGCACTCCGAAAGGGGCCTGATAAGTGTGTGTGAAATTTTGAGTAAATACAGATAGAGTAGAATGTCAACCTCCGAGAAATTTATACAACCGAACATTCCAAGGTTCGATGGCCATTATGATCATTGGTCAATGATGATGGAGAATTTTCTGAGGAGTAAGGAGATGTGGAACCTGGTGGACGACGGGATTCCGACACCAGCAATCGGGACTGCAGCGATGAGTGACGCGCAAAGAAAGAGTCTAGAGGAGGCCAAGATTAAGGATCTGAAGGTCAAGAATTTCTTGTTTCAAGCCATTGACAGGGAAATCTTGGAAACAATTCTTGACAAAGGGACGTCGAAGGCAATATGGGATTCTATGCGACAGAAGTATCAAGGATCCACAAAGGTGAAAAGGGCCCAACTTCAAGCACTGAGATGGGAGTTTGAGTTTCTTGTCATGAGAGAAGGAGAAAAGGTAGGCAACTTTTTGGGACGAACTTTGATTGTGGTGAACAAGATGAAATCAAATGGTGAAGTAATGGAGCAGCCTATAGTGGTTAGCAAGATACTTAAATCATTGACATCCAAATTTAATTATGTTGTTTGCTCAATAGAGGAGTCAAATGATTTAAGTACCTTAAACATTGATGAATTACATGGGACTATGCTTATTCATGAACAGAGGATGCAGGGGTATCAGGAAGAGGAACATGCATTAAAAATAACACATTATGATAAGTCAGTCAGAGGAAGTGGGGGTAGAGGTCCGTTCAAAGGGGGACGAGGTAAAGGAAAAGGAAAACAACTCCTAAACAAAGCTCTTATTGAATGCTTTAAGTGTCATAAGTTGGGACACTTTCAGTATGAGTGTCCCGATTTGGAAAAGAAGGTAAATTATACCGAGTTAGAGGAAGAAGAGGAGCTTTTGTTGATGTCCTATCTAAAGCCACATCCAATTCAAGAAGAGGTCTGGTATCTCGACTCCGGATGCAACAATCACATGACGGGCAACATAGGATGGTTCTCAGAATTGGAAGAAGGTTTTCATCGGACCGTGAAACTTGGGAATGATATGAGAATGGAGGTTGTAGCAAAAGGAAGCATACGGGTACAAGTGAATGGTATCACTCAGGTAATATCAGACGTTTATTTTGTCCCTGAGCTTTAGAATAACTTGTTTAGCATTGGACAATTTCAAGAGAAAGGGTTAGCTATTTTGATTCAACATAGAACTTGCAAAATATTTCATGCTAGGAGAGGATTAATTATGCATGCTAACATGAGTGGAAATAGAATGATTTGTTTGTTAGCTTCTATCATACCAACAGATTCTTTGTGTTTACAAGCTGGGATAGAGAAAGAGGCTCATTTGTGGCATTGTCGTTTTGGGCACCTTAATCACAAGGATTCAGAACACTTTCATATAAGAAGATGGTGGATGGTTTACCCTCTCTAAAGTCTCCAAAGAAGATATGTACTATATGTTTAGCCGGAAAGCAACATAGAGAATCGATACCATTGAGGAGTCTGTGGAGAGCTTCAAAGCAACTTCAGTTAGTGCATTCTGATATATGTGGTCCTGTCACGTCAGCTTCAAACAGTGACAAGAGGTACATCTTAAGTTTTATTGATGATTTTACTCGTAAAGCTTGGGTTTATTTCTTACATGAGAAGTCGGAAGCATTTGTTATTTTTTAAAATTTCAAGATTTGTGTTGAAAAAGAAACAGGTGCATACATTATTCGTTTAAGGAAAAATAGGAGTGGTGAATTCACCTCAAATGAATTTGGGGAGTTTTGTACGGTTCAAGGCATTAGCAGGCAATTGACAACAGCGTATACTCCTCAGCAAAACGGAGTTGCCGAGAGGAAAAACAGAACAATCATGAATGCAGTAAGGACCATATTGAATGAAAGACAAGTTCCCAAAGTTTTTTGGCCTGAGGCAGTAAGGTGGTGTGTGCATGTGCAGAATAGAAGTCCAACTGCAGCTGTCGAAAACAGAACCCCAGAGGAAGCCTGGAGTGGAATGAAACCTACGGTGGACTACTTTTGAATTTTTGGATGTGTAGCTCATGTTCATGTACCAGATCAAAAGCGAAGCAAGTTGGATGACAAGAGTAAAAAGTGTGTATTTTTTGGTGTTAGTGATGAATCTAAAGCTTTCCGTTTGATATTATGAGGAGATGTCATATTTGAAGAAGATAAAAATTGGGCGAAGAAGAAGAAGAAAGAGATGTTCTAGTATGGGAAGATGAAGATAGTGATGAGGAGCAAGAGACTACTGAAGACAATGGGAGCAATGCAGACCAAAGTGCCTCTAGCAGCTCAAGTGATAACAACTCAAATGAGATTGATTCACCATTAACTGAGTGAAATAATATTGGTCAGCAGGTTCTAGTTCAAGGGAGGGGTGCAAGAAATAGAAGAGAACCAGCTTGGTTGACAGATTATGAAACAGGGGTAGGTTTGTCTGAAGAAGAAAATTTAAATATAATGATGATGATGACTGAAGGTGAAGGGGATCCTCTTCTATTTGAGGAAGCAATCAAAAACAAGAAGTGGAGAGAAGCAATGGATGTAGAGATAAAGGCTATAGAAAGGAACAAAACATGAGAACTAACAGATTTGTCGGAAGGAACTACGACTATTGGAGTTAAGTGGGTTTTTAAAACCAAACTTAACGAAAATGGGGAAGTGGAAAAATTCAAGGCAAGGTTGGTGGCAAAAGGGTATGCACAATGATATGGAGTAGATTATACGGAAGTATTTGCTTCGGTGGCAAGACTTGATACTGTATGTGTGATACTTGCTCTTGCAGCTCAACAAGGTTGGGAATTGAAGTATTTCAGCTTGACGTAAAGCGTGCTTTTCTTCACTGAGAGCTCAAAGAGGAAGTATATGTCCAACAGCCGGAGGGTTTTATTAAGAAAGGAGAAAAAGACAAAGTCTACAGATTAAAAAAGGCACTGTATGGCCTTAAACAAGCACCCAGGGTGTGGTCACTACAAGAAAAAAGTCATTTTGCTACGAAAAAAATTGTAGCCAAAAATATCACTTTCGTCGCTAATGACATTTGACGACGAAATGACTTTCGTCGCATCTTCGTCGCCTATGCGACGTCGCTAAAGGTTATTGGCGATGAAAAATGTTTTCGTCGTCAAATGGCATAATTTGTCTACATATGCAAAATTTCGTCGCAAATTGTCTTCGTCGCAAATGCATCTATAATACCTTCAAAATTGTTTGTCGAAGACCTCGGCGTTTAACTACAAAATATAGTTAAGTAGTTGATGGGCTACTGTTTAACTACAAAATATTTCGTAGATATTGGGGTCTTATTTAACTACGAATCATTTCGTAGTTGTTGGGGTGTTATTTTACTATGAAATAATTCGTAGCTATTGGGTTGTCATTTAACCATGAAAGAATTCGTAGCTGTTGGATTGTTATTTTACTATGAAATAATTCGTAGCTGTTGGGTGGTTATTTAACTATGAAATAATTCGTAGCAGTTGGGTTGTTATTTAACTATAAAATAATTCGTAAGTGATGCGTTGTTAGCATGTAATGGGTTTGTCGTTTAACTACAAAATTATTATGTTGTTTTTCTTATAACTACCAAAATATGTAGATGGCTATCATGTAACATAATCATCCATATTTTTTTGAAGACCATCATATTATAGACTAAAAAGCATATACAAGTTTGTTCATAGATGCACCAATACTAGTCTTCAATACACAAAATGTGAATCCTACCATAAACATAGTAACAACTAGACAAATAGAATATAGTAATCTATTGTCCAAAAACAAAAGAAACTAGCTTCGCTTCCAAAAGTATACAAACCACCTATTTTCTCATCTGGCTAGTCAGTCTCTCAACTTGCAGATAAGTCTCATGCGTAATTCTTTATTGATAAAAAGCAGCTATATCACAAATGTCATATATACCAAGTCCTCTTGCACTTCAAGGTGACCTAAAATCTGCAAAAGTAAATAGGGGCAGTGAAAATGATATACATATTTGATGATTCAAGTATATATAAATTCACTAATATAAATTCAACTGGTTGTATTTCATAGCAAAATTAAAGGCATGGAGAAGAAAAAGATCCTCTTGGACTCGGAGAACGGAAGAAAAACAAAGTTAAGTCTCCCAAACTTAAAATTAGTTGACCCGAATATAATTCCAGTAGTGGTGCTCTATTCTAAACTATTATTCCAAAATTTTCCCTCAATACCCTGCTACAAAGAAACATAATACTCCAATGCAAGTCATGATAGAGAAAAAAGATGTGTCATTATAAAAAGGAATGTTTTTTTAGGCCAAAAGCGAACAGGGCGATCCTCTTTGATTCATGATATACCATAAAAGTACTCAAAACAAGAGCAACATATTGAAGACTAGTTGAGACATACAAAAATGTCCTTAGTGCAGTAACATGCAAATAAGATCTCGGCTTTGCAGCATGACACTTCAGTTAAACATATGTAAATTAAGTATGCCAAGTGACATGTTATGGTGTTTAAACATATCAGAACTACCCATCCTTCTTCGATACTACAAAACTATCATGCAAAGGAGAGAGAAAAGGATAGCAGAGAAGAAGATGAAAAAGAAGAATAAGAATAGACATACTAACCATGAACTAGGTAGAAGCAATCCGCTCCTCCATCAGCTTTATAATCATCTCTTCCAATCTTTTAATCTGATCTCCTTGGTATTGTAGTTGTTCTTTTTGTGTTGACACATACAAGACCACTTTTAAAAAATGAAATACCTATACAAACAGATTGAAAAGATTGAAGCTTAATTTTAATCGGCTATATAAATGAAAGAACTTCAGTTGGGAGCAGTCAAGTGCTACCGCTAGCATATCTTAACGTTTTAGCAGGTAAAAAATATTCAAACAGATTTCAAGATCAACTATTCATTAACACATCTGCGATAGTCTTACCTAACTCAGAGGAAGGCATCCTTAAGTAGAGATCTTGACCATCTGTAGTTTACTGTCTGATGTCAATCAGGTCGCCAACACAAAACAAATAGCCCTTTCCTATTTGTATGTCTAAAATTGTATAAGTCATACTCTAAGTAACTTTGCATGATTTTGCTTTATTATTTTATCGTCATTTATTTTTTGTGCACGTACTTTTTGGTCCAAGTATACTATTTATAGAACTAATTCAGAAGAATTGGAAAGGAATCTGCACCAATTAACTTATTTTTATTGATCACAAAATCTAGTTAAAATTTATAGAGTTTAACGCTAGTCTTCTCTTAAATTTTTAGGATAAAGATGCACGTACCTAATTCTGAGGCAACCATTCTTATGTAAATGTTCTGTCCATTCTCTGAAGACTCACTGATATCAATTAGGTCACCGAACCATAGCGTACGATATTAAACCATAGTGTGTAGTTGATATTTGCTATTGGACTGCAAACAACTTTGGATACTTAGTCGAAAAGAGAATGAGCGGAGGCCTATTCTATAATGAGTTAGAACTACTCTTTTTAGTTTATTTAGGACTTTCATAGCCAAGCTACGTACTTTATAAATTGAAAATTGAAAACAGCTCAAGCTACTTTGGCTGTGGGAATGTGTCTTAATTAGTCCAATTTCAGTGGACTGCATGCTTATGACTGATCATGAATCAAGGAAAGACAATGCATGTGAACTAGAAGGGGCAGCAGAAAATGATATTATTTAGGATTGGAGAAGGAAAGCCATATAAGATCTCATCGTCCTGAAAGGAAGTCCCTCCAAGGTAGGTAGCTAAGGATTCGCTAAGGAAGTTTTCCTACAATATAAATATCGAAATGTGAAATTAAAAAAAGGAAAGTTCAATGAAATGGGCACTAGATGCTTCACCTTTTGTATAAAGGGGTGCAAATTGGTGAGCTACCAGAAATGAAAAAAAGTCAATCAACAAGCACAAACCTAGAGTTAGCTTCCCAGCTCCTAAGGTTGGCTTAACAGCTTAAGCAGCTTAGTCTTCTAGTTTTAGAAGAACTCATTGGATTCGGAAAATTGGCACCTTTATAGAGAGAAATCGGTAGCTCTTAGTCAAGAGATGCGGGAATAAGACTAATTCCATTAGGACACGGCCAGTCCTCTTTTCATAGAAGTCCAAGATAGAATCCTCTGGAAGACTTCAAATAGAATCTAGGGCAGATTGGCCATTAGATGACATTGGCTTATCTATGAGGTCAAACTAAACCCCACTTCATTCAATAGAGTGCATCTGTCTTCTACATCATTAATTTTCAGAGATGCGAATTTATCATTACAAAACAGGCTTCTAAAGTCCAGGAATGATGCTACTGAATTGAAACTCATTTCTCAAAGTAGACATCCCAGACTAAACTGAGGCACAGACATCACCGACTTTCAAACACAATTTGTGTGGTTTCCTTGCTACTAACTTGTTCATGGATTGACCAAGATAGTAATTTCTATGTCATAGATAATAAATACGTATGTGGTTTTTGTTTGTGTTGTAATTAAGACATGACTCTTTCTACGAGGCTCATAAAGAGCAAGAACTGGAACCTTCTTAATGAACAAGCATACCTCTTTTGGTTATGATTTTGTAGATCGTATAGTGCGTTTTCGACGAACCGTAACCTTACTTTGCTTTAGTTCAATCTTCATTGGCCCCAACCTTAAATGGAAACAACATTAAAAGCAAATAGAATATATTAACAAGTTGTCAAAAAACAACAGATACAGAAGATTGCATAAAACTGAGTTCCAAAACTCACATAGTGCTGCAACCTCTGCCATTCCTAAAAATGGATGAAACTTTAACACCAATCTCTTTCCAAAGAATATGTTTACTTGCAATTCTCGCTTCCACGCTTGCCAAATCCTTCAAGCGAGCTAATACAAAATCTGCCAGTAATACCTCCAACAGTTTGTGACCTAATAGATGCCTCCAATGCACCAGTGAGGCCTAGAAGTGCCTCTGCATCTCTAACCTGGTCCCTTGGCTTCTCAACTGAAAGCCCAAGTGCACAAATATAAGTTTGACTGGATAAATATTCAGCTTTTGTAAACAACGGTTAACAACAAACAAAGGAAAACCTTGGATGCATTTTCCAACATTATAATTTAGAAAGCTTCAAAAGTTAGACATAATTAGGACGAGTACATATTTACAAATTACAAGGCATGTGATAAAAAAGTTCATAATATGATAACTCAGCCTTTTCTAAGGAACAATCTATTAGAAATGAATGAGGATAACATATAGTAAAACAAAGACATGCCTAGACGATGATGTAACATCATGAATCTTGTGCCTTAAAACCGTTTGAACACGAGCAGTTAAACAAATGGCCCAACTTAGAACAAATATTTCATGAAAGAAAACATTCCAAAAAGGTCAAGCATCAATTTTTAAGAAGTTAATGGGGTGCTGAGTGGGAAAGACACATAATAGGAGATAGGATATGCTGTGCCGCCTCATTGGGGAATCAAAACAAAGTTGTAGTTGGAAGCATCCTATTAAGAAGTTAATGGCAGCACTTATGAGCATATGGTTTTTGGAATGTACGATCAAGGTCAAAAGCATTCTATTGATGTACCTCCCCAGTTAGTTCTCTCATGAGTATATTAGTATAAGCTCTATTCAAGTTTTAACTTGCTATATTTTGTATTAATATTCAGGCATTAGTTGCTTCACAAGGAATCTTTTGCCATGAGAAAACCTACAGAAGATCTGTTGGAGTTTTTTTTTTTTTTGAGGAAAGGAGAAGAACTGCTAGAATTGGCCTGTCATTATCTTTAATAGACTGAGCAAAGTTACCTTTTAGTCACCCTCTATTACATTTTCTTCATTTTAGATGGCCTATAGTCAAGTGAACCTGAAATCAAAAGGGTCAAAGTTAGTCGCATATCAGTTACTTTTTAAAAAAAAAAAATCCTTATTAAGGTAAAGTTGTATATGCTACAGTTACTCATGCAACAAAAAAACATACACTAAAAAACCCTGCCCAAAACAAAGAAAGTGGAATATGGAAAACCTGGCTTTGGCTCGAAAATACTGCAAAAAAAAAACACCTTATATGGAAAAGATATTGAAATATGTAACATGGATGATGTCCCCATCCATATAAGCGCTCTGTTTTGAAAAGAGCGTTCACTTTAACTGGTACGTACACAGATTAAAGGGAGCCAATTAATTGCAATATAAGATTCTACATATATTTTTCTGTCTAACTTTACCATCAGAGCACATGTGATGTTACTTTTTTTATTTCGTTAGAACCAAGGACAAATTTCTACAAAAAGTAACAAAATGATGTTCTACTTTCAAAGTGGACACTTACAGGAAAGGAGGGAGTAACAAATAGATGTGAAAATTTCCCTTTCCTACTTTCTTATAACCATAAACAGGGGATAGGATACTCTACAAATAACAATTCACATTTAATTTGTATGATGTTACACAATTAATTTCGCCTCTCATCTCCTTGTCCTCCAGAACCTAGTATAGAAAATGCAAGCCCAAGGGGTCTTTAAATGAAGGGGAAGGCCCTGACACTACATATGAATATACTAAGGTTATACTCACCTTGACCTCTTAATCAGGATTCAGGGTGATCTAATTTATCTCAGCCCAATTCACATGTCTCTTCCAATTCTCTTTCAGCTAGTTTCTGATAAGAGTCAACAAAAACTAGATAGGTGCACTCCTTACTAAATTGATCTAGCTTGAGATGGGAATGCCAATGCAAGACAGTAATTAGAATTGTTTGTAAATTCATACATGGAAAGAATCCTGAATCATAGTCACTATTAAAGATATAACTACCCACATGTAAATCAGTTCTAGCTGAAAATGCGTCAGTCTCTGTTCAGGGATAACTGACGAAACCAACTTGGTAAAGATCTTCTGCCACCTGAATGTGGTTATGTAAAATAAGTTAATGTCAAGCAATCAATTTGCATTGAAATTTCCATGAATGTGTTCCGGCTGAAAACAAAATAAGGAAATAATAGTCATAATGGAAAAAGAAGGGAAGGGGTAAACAAAAAAGAAAAACGAATTGCAGCGTACATAAGAACTTAGCTAGATACTTGTTTAAGGCTTCTAATTCCCTGCCAGGTCTTGATTAAAGAAAGCATTTAACCCACAAGATTGGGTAGGCCAGAGTAGATGTAAAGTCCACACAGAAGAGTAGAAACACCAAGTTCTTTATTAGAACCAAACACGTATTAAGACATATGGAGCAGCCCAATAGATGGCTGAGATAAGTGTAAAATATTGTTAAGGAGCATTAAATAACGGTAACACATGCCTAACAATATAATACAACGGACACATGCGCAAAGAAAAGAATCCAAAAAATAGAGTTTCTTCAATTTTAAAGACCTAATAATGATATAGCTAATCGAATAATACTGATAATGTGATTTACTAATGGGAGGATGGAGCAAAAGAATAATCATGAATCCCTTGAGAAGCATCGCATCAGAATAATGCACAAAACCAATATACTTTCATGCTGAAATGTCTTATTTGAAGTTGCATACTCAGCTCTAGTTAGTAACAGTGCTAGTGCAAGAGCCCAAATTTTGAAACATATTCCAATCAATTGAATGTGCATGCCCAAAAAATTACGAAGACTGGTGTTTCTAGGAAAACAATAGAGAAAATAAGAGTCTCACTTCAATGTAATCAGCAGAATGTTAAAAAAAAGACTATCAAGCCATGGTTAAACCATGATGCAAACCTTCATGGTGCGTTCAGGACTCATCCCGAAGTAACATGATGCACGCTTCTCAAGCTCAATAGTATTTAAAGGATGAGGAGGATATTTACGCCTATCCTATTGTTTAACTTTGGTGACTTGGAAGTAAGTGAAATCATTAAGCCAAGTCAGGTGTGGGTTTCGCCATAGGTGTTTCAACTAAAATAGAACCATTTTCAAATACATGACTGTCTTAACACTCACTATTACAGTGGATTCTTGGACACACATTTCATAAATCAATACTGAACATGTGTAATCAAATAAATGCCTATGCCTGCAAACTCACAAAGTTAGAGATTTTGAAGTAGCAACTGCTAAATTTTAAAGATAATTAACAATGAACATTCACAATCTCTATGTATAAAAATTACATCCAATTGAAGGTAGCTGTGCCATCATCTGAGTTATACGTACAGTTGATTGTCCAGAACTCTTCAGGTTCATGTGCTTTAATCTCCCAGAATCGTTCCACGACAAATCCCAGGGTAGGGAACTGCAATGAACAATGATGTAGCATGGCCGATATAAAATCAGTCTTTCTTATGTATATTAAATATTAACCATACCTAGTTTATTAGCAACTAATTTTATACCTGGCAAGGACTATAACTTAGAGCAAGATTTCTGTCATCTGTAGCAAAGTAAAAAAAAATGCATCTTTTAACAGCATAGTCTAAAATCTAGTGAAGGAAGCCCCAATCCGGAGATCTATTTCCTGATTACACATGTTCAGTATTAAAAACTTAAGAGTTTGTTCACACTAGAACTACAAACGGAAGCGAACAAAAGAAGAACAATTGTGCAAAATCTCAACAATAGGTTCAACCTACAATTCCTAACTAAAAAATTCAATTGTATTAAAAAATTACTTACCTTTCACAATGTTTCTGGAAATTGCAAGTGAAACCCCACTTTAGACTTCAAAAACTACCACATAAAATAATTTAAGATGTATTATTCATCCCGTTTTGTCTGTTTTGCCAGAGATGAAGAGAACATAAGGGGAGGTAAGGAAAGGAATGTCTGTGTGCGATATGTGTGCATGTTTTGCGAGAAAGATGAAGAGATGAGAACGGAAGGAGGGAGGGAGGCGTACCTGCACTGCTCTACTGTGATTGGAATGCTAAAGGGGTTGCGTGGGTTTTGTCTTTTTGATCGGTGTCTCTTTACTAACCTAATAAAATTCTGTAGTTAACTTAATCCTATGGGATGAATATTATTTTGTCGTAGTTGGGCCATCACTCTTTGCTGATTAAATTTTGGCCACTAGTCGGCGCGCAAAATATTGGCGCCCAATTTTTCAATTCCAATTAGCGACAAAAACATTACCTTCCATCGTTATTGGGACTGTTTGCCTACAAAATTTCTTTTGTAGACAAATAAGTGCTTGTTCACTACAAAACTTGTGTTTGTAGTAAACTCATAATTTTTCACTACGAATTTTAATTTGTAGACAAAAAAATTGTAGCCAATTCATCATTTTCTTGTAGTGGGTACAGCAAGATTGGGGTGTATTTTGAGCAGGAAGGTTTTGTAAAATGTTCTAGTGAGCACACTTTATTCACCAAGACAAAGGGAAGTGACGTTTTGATAGTTAGTCTCTATGTAGATGACTTAATCTTTACTGGAAATAATAGAAGCATGCATGTGTGATGAGTTTAAAAGATCAATGATGTTAGAGTTCGGCATGTCTGATTTGGGAAGGATGAGACATTTTCTTGGGGTAGAAGTCATACAGAGTGCAACTGGAATTTTTATCTGTCAAAGGCGATATGCTCGAGAAGTTCTAGAAAGGTTTGGCATGGAAAATAGTAATCCAGTGAAAAATCCTATCTCTCCGGGGACACGATTGTCAAAAGATGAGGCCAGTACTGCAGTTGATGCTACTATGTTCAAACAATTAGTTGGGAGTCTTATGTATCTAACTGTGACTCGACCTGATTTAATGTACGTAGTGAGTTTGATTAGCAGGTTCATGGCAAATCCAAGGTCATCACATTGGAGTGCAGCAAAAAGAATCTTAAGATACCTGAAAGGGACTACTGAGTTCAGTGTTCTTTACAAGAAAGGAAAAGGAGACACAACTATGATAGCTTATACAGATAGTGATTATGCTGGATCTATGGATGATCGAAAGAGTACTTCTGGTTTTGTATTCATGATGAGATCTGATGCTGTTTCGTGGGCTTCCAAAAAGCAACCAGTCGTGAATCTATCCACCACAGAAGCAGAATATATCGCAGCAGCTCTTTGTGCTTACCAATGCATCTGGCTTAGGAGAATTTTGAAGCAGATTGGAGCTGAAGAAAAGAAAGGCATTGTGCTTCATTGTGACAGTAGTTCAGTCATTCAGTTGTCTGAAAATCCTGTCTTCCATGGAAAGAGTAAACATATTGAAGTAAGATTTCATTTTCTTAGAGATTTGGTAAAAGATAAAGTTGTGAAATTGAGTTATTGTAGCTCTGAAAATCAAGTTGCAGACATAATGACAAAACCATTAAAGCTGGAGCAGTTCGAGAAGCTTCATGAGATGCTTGGAGTGACTAAAGCTACTGAAGTCAACTAAATGCATATGCATTAGCTGAAGGGAGGGAATGATGGTCATAGTTTGTTTATTATTTAAAAATTTAGTCTAGGTTGTTAATAAGTCCTAGTCATCTGGGAGTCCTATTCCTTCGGGAAGATAAGGGTTAGTTATTTTGATTTAGTCAGTTATTTTGATTTAGTCAATTACCATGCTGTTAGATTTTTTAGTTATTTGAATTTACTTTCCCAATCTTGTAATGGCTATATAAGCCACAAGCTTGCATCAGTTTAATAAATCTCTCTCTTAGACTTCCTTTTATGAACACTAGTATTTTTAATATCAACACAATCTTTTAGCCTCATTTGAACACCAAAAATAATATAATTGACTTTTTTTTTTGGAATTGAGTGAGTATTAAATTAATTGAGATAAAGATTGTGAGAGTATATAAAAGTGTTAGATTTTGTGTCAATATTATAAGAGTTTTTTTTTTGTTTTTGAATCAAATGAGTATCAAATAATTATTTTATTGATTTTTGATAGATTATATTTGATTTAGTGGAATTGTTAATAATATATGCTCATAGATCTAAAAATTATAGCTGAACGCATTTTTTAAAAAATAAACGGCAAATCTTTAGACATGAACACAATATTGCGAGAGACCAACTGTAAAGCAACTAAGATTACCCAATACAAAGTTGTCGGAGACTCGGAGTTATGAATCATGTTGTAATGATATAAAGCTATTATAAAATGCGACCTGTCCTCAAATTTTTTTTTTAAATGACTATTATTAAAAAATGAAAGGAGTACTAAAATATTATACTCCAATTAATTAGTCACCAAAGAAGACCCAAAAAAAGCAAGCAGAGTAAGGACTCGCTTGTTGTGCGGATTATAACTTATGGTTAATAGGTTTCAAGAATCGAACGACTTTTTAATCGATTGCAGACATAAACCGCTTACATACCAAGTTAAAAAAAGTTTATGGGTCGTTATAATTATTTGTTTTAAAAAACTTGAAAATTAGTATTCATATTTTTATGTATATTTCATAAAATGATTAAATGAGGATAATCAAATATTTATTAATGAATAGTTGTTTTCATGTTTTAAAAAAAAAACCAAAAAAGCTTAAAATTTTAGTTTTTTGGCTTTGGCTTTTCAATGCATAAATGGTGTTATACTTTACTTATTGACTTTTGACTTATAAGCTGAAACAAACACTATAAATATGACTTTTGAAAAACCAAAAATAAAAAATTACTCCAAATAAACTGCAAGAAATAAGCACTAAAACTTGACCGACTTTTTGTACAAATACAAACAATTGACCCAATTTTCAATGGAGTTTATTGGACCTACATTCAAGAATTTGGAAAGTGAAAAGACCAAAAATAGTTTCTTTTTCATGGAATTGAGTCAATTGACTAAAGTCCATGGATGCACCACCCTGGTCTATCTGTTTACTAGACTTGGAGAAAATAATAAAAAGAGAGAGCATTATATGTCCCCCTTCCTAAATTATTATCTCATTCTGGATTTTTTTTTGAATCAAACTGATTATTTTTTAAATAAAAACTTGATATATATTATTTTATTTTCTTTTTAAAAAAAATTGTTAACTTATCACAGAAACTAACAAGTTGCTCAAGGCATTTCAAGATCAAAACATATTCAAAGATAATTCAAACATATAAAAGTATTATGTAAATTAATATAATGAAGAATGCTTAGAAAATAAATTTAATTAACTAAAGTTGAAGATTTATTACAAGTATTAAACAGCAGAAACTCCATACACTGATACAAGAATGAACAATAGGTCAGGCTTAATAATTAACAGAGCCTAACACCATAGAAATTCATCCCTTTTACATATATTTATGGTACCAAAAGACACCTTTGTTCTCGCTTCCTTCATCTGCATCAATGTAAATACACTCTTTACCCTCTCTCCACATAGCCTTGAGAATCGGAGTTCTGTCAATCTTGTAATACTCTCCCAAAATCGGCTTGATCGCCTCCCTAGCTTCCTTTGCATGATAATGAGGAATGTAAGAGATTAGATGGTGCAAGACGTGAGTGTGAGTAACATCATGAAGAACCCTGTTCAGAAATCCAAAATCTCTATCGATTGTGGATAATGCACCCCTCAACCAAGTCCATTCGGTTGAATCGTAATGAGGCAGAGATAGGTGGGTATGGTGCAAGTATGTGATTAGTACGAAAGATGCATTCACCACGAGGACCGGAACTCCGTACATGCACATGGTCCATGCACCTCCTTTCGCTTGTACGAGTTGGTAAACTACATAACCCATCCCTAGCATTCCAGCATCCGAAAGTAGGACTTGCACGCGTTCCCGCTCAGTGAAAATAGGACTCATTGGATCAAAGTGATTTGCGAACCGCTCGTACTTTTTACCAGAAACATTGGTTAGGAGATAAAGAGGGAAGCCAACTATGAGTCTGAAAGCATGTGTGAATACTCGACCCGGTGGGTTGTTAAGGATTTTGGAATAAAGTCTGACAGTACCCTTCCGTTTAGGGATATAAACTTCATCGTTATCTAGGGAATTCGTGTTAGCGTGGTGGCTGCGATGGCTATATTTCCAAGCAAAGTAAGGAGTGAAAAGAGCAGAGTGAAGAATGAAGCCAACAATGTCATCAAGCAATTGGTATTCACTGAAGGCATGGTGACCGCATTCATGGCCGATGACCCAGAGACCGGTGAGAACACTTCCTTGACAAAACCAATAAAGAGGCCACGCTAGGTAGGATAAAGGGGAAGGGAGGAGAGGGATATAAGTGTTGGCTAGGTAGTAAAAGATGGAGACGATAACAAGGTCGTGAACGACATAATAGAAAGAACGGATGGCTGATCTCTTGAAACAATGGGGTGGTATGGCTTTCTTGAGATCACCCAAGGTGAATGGAGGTTTCGAGATCAGTTGACGTTCGAGGACGTTTTTGCCTTCGGTGGAAGCTGTCATCCCACTACAAGAAAACAGGACAACTGAAACGAAAATTTGCAACCGAATTGAAATCAGTTTCAATATAAAAAGTACTCAAGGGAAATTGACGTGCACAATTAATTTTGCAACTCATATTGCAATGGAAAACTATTCTGTTGCATCATGTTTAGGGGGAAAAGTTGGAGGGAAGAATGCCGCCTAATTTTGCAATGGTTTTTGAAATGTATGAACTTTTGTTTCAATTTTGCTTCAATTTCGGTTGTATTTTGCAACCGAATTGAAATCAGTTTCAATATAAAAAGTACTCAAGGGAAATTGACGTGCACAATTAATTTTGCAACTCATATTGCAATGGAAAACTATTTTGTTGCATCATGTTTTGGGGGAAAAGTTGGAGGAAAGAATGCCGCCTAATTTTGCAATGGTTTTTGAAACATGAACCCATGTTTCAATTTTAGCTTCACTCTTGTATTTTGCAACCGAATTGAAGTCAGTTTCAATATAAAAAGTACTTAAGGGAAATTGACGTGCACAATTAATTTTGCAACTCATATTGCAATGGAAAACTATTTTGTTGCATAATGTTTCGGGGGAAAAGTTGGAGGGGAAAATGCCGCCTAATTTTGCAATGGTTTTTGAAACAGATGAACTGTTAATTTTTCTTCTGCTTTAATTTCGCTTGTATTTTGCAACCGAATTGAAATCGATTCAATATAAAAAGTACTCAAGGTACTACAACAAAATGATATTATATATTACGCCCTACATGGACGCTTCTAAAAAGTCATCCTATAAAGATCGTAATAGTGTCTAACTATTAGGTCCTATTATGGTACCGCCTAGTAGGACGCCTTACTTTTGTGTCCTATTATCACAAGACTTAATAGTACGCCTTCCAATGACATCCCATAAAAGGCCTAAAAGGACGTAAGCGGGTAGGGTCCTATTACCGTGATGCTTAATAGGACACATGACTCTAGTGGCCTATTAGCACAAGGGCTAATAAGACAACTTTCAAGTAGGCATCTCAATATGCCATTGGGACCTATTAGGGGTGTACCTAATAAGATGTCTTTCTATAAGGTCTTATTATCATAATCCCTACTAGGACACATAATTCTTGGGTCCTATCATCATAAAGGTTTATAGGACTTTTTTGAAAAGTAGCATCCCATTAAGTCATTGGGATAATATGACACTTTTTAAGAAGCGTCCCTATAAAAGGCTAAAAGCACTAAATAAAAAGAAAACTTAGTTTTGCCGACATTTTTTTCTTAACGCTTGAAATAACCGCATTCAATTCCCTACCTTCCATATATTTGTCTAAAATAAACGATAATTAACATATTTATCGAAAATTGACTAAGGCATTTTGTTTTAATGTCGAACTTTGCAATGCTTTACCAATTTAAAGTGTTGGGGAATTTTTTGACATTTTGTCACAAGAATAGGTAACTATTCGACACATCGTGCATATGTCGAGAAATATTCAACAATTCTTACAATTCGTTAGAAAAATGCAAACACATAATGAAGTGTCGTAAAATTTAATGTATTCGGTTATAATTGCTAGGCCTACTTCAAACAACTACAAAGATTTCGTGATTAAGGGTCCTCTCAAGTTAATAATTACTTAAGCCAACTTAATTGAGTACTCATTGTAACCATTTCAATCATAATCACATATTCTTTTTATAAATCGGTCGGGCTTTAATGATTTACAAGAAAATTGAGATATCGCGACTCCATGTTCGGGATTTTTCCGAAGACCTCGTGAAAGTGGCCTATTAAGGTATTTATTGTGTTATATTAAGGCATTTGTTGTGTTATATTATGAAATATCAAATAATCTTGTAGGAGCCATTTTCATAAAAAAAGGAAAAGAACAAATATTGAGACACATAAATCGCTGATGCAATAAATTATTTAATTTGACACCTCCTTAATTAGCGTCTCATCAAATCAAAAAATAGGCCACACCGACATCTCCTAGTCAAAATGTGTTGTAATAGGAGTCGTTTAAGAGTTTATTTATTACATTTGTGTATAAACATGATGTAGTTTTAGATTTAAAATATTAATCGACTATTTTCTTTTAAAACCCAAGTGTTATTTTGACTCATACTTAATGTAAAGAGTAAGTTTTAAGACGGCTTGGGATCTTAATTGTAAGAAGGAACCCCCTTTTTCACAACTCAACCTACCAACACACGGTGGGTCGGTAAAGGATCCGCCTTACAAAAAATATTGAAGACCGCCTTGCATCGACTTGAATGAAATAACAAAAGGAATTCTTTTAACGGGAAATTCCTAACAAACAAGCATATGACGACTTATGGTTTTCAAGCACAAAGTAAGAAAATAAGAAAACTCGATTTATTATCAAATTTTTGAAATAAACGTTTAAGAGGGTATTTATATGCCCTAAACAAACCAAACCCTTAAAGGAAAAAATAAATAAAAATAGATGAAAAAACCCGAAAAGTTCCAAGCGTCCGTAGCAATGCTTAAATAGTGTTTTTGGGCTTAAAACAAACTTATCAGGGGTATACATATACAGTCTCTTGTATCTCGTTGAGAGCTTCAATTTGATATGCTGCGGCCCGTAATTCATCTTAGACACGAAAGTTATGCTTATTAAATTTCAACCTGGTTAAATAATTTCTACTAATACATAACTGAAACTATAAAAACCACCGAACCAACTTTCAAAATTACAATTGATTCCTTGAACTGAAAGACTCGCTCAAACGCCTGCCAATTGTTTACTATTTAGTGCTTGTTTGGTAGAGCTTTTTGATCAAAAACACCGTAAAAAACGCAGTGTTTTCTTGTGAAGCCATCGCAATGCATTTTAAAACGCCCAATTTAGCGCTTTTAAAAACATGCTATGTTTTCAACTAGTCTGCTTATAAAAATAACGCTTTTGAAATAATTTTCCAAACACATTTATAAAATAAAACGGCTGCTTTTGAAACGCCGGTTTTAAAACACCGCTTTTGAAAACGCCAGTGTTTTAAAACATTGCTGCTTTCAAAACGCCGCACCAAACGAACCCTTAATTTAAGTTTTTGCCTAATGTACAAAAAAAAAAAAGGGAAAATATGAAAAGGACTAAAATTGGAAGGTTAATTATCTTTTTAAGATGGGGGGTTTAGTTTGAATAATAATATTTTTAGCCTTCCCTGGCTTAGAAAAATTGTTTTCTATTTCACAATCCATGCCGCCATTATTCAAATTCCCTTCTCCCTGCTCACGCCCGTTTCTCTTCCTACTCACGCCAAGTCTCCATCCAGCTTCTCCCTACGTCCCCAAAATTTTGAATTGAAGATTACAGAGAAATTCACAAATAGCTGTTGAAAGGTATGCCTTTAAAATTCTCTCATCCTCAATTATCCGCCTCAGGTTTTTGTTAGACAATTGCTCAATTGTGAATGATAGATATGTGAAACCATATATGCCTTAGCTTATTTTGATGGATCTAACAAGTAGTATTTCATAGATGTTTCTCCATACATCCGCCATGGCGTAACGATCAGAATTCATTCTAGTATGAAAGTCAATCTAATTTCATTTTAATTTTGGGTTTGGGTGAAAGAAGGAAACTGTTATTTTGCACACTAATTGTTTGATTACATTGATCTTAAGAGTAGTTTTGTTCGCTTGATTGATGCATTAGGGTACCAAGTAAGTCATACATTCAATATTTTGGGT
>CM028380.1:126316887-126364435 GCA_013146195.2 Codonopsis lanceolata
CCATTACTAATCTTTGTTAAGGAGTTTGGGAATTTGATTATGGATAACTTCCTATATGCTAAAAACATGTTACATTATGGTTCGATTTTTATTGTAGTGAAAGTAATTGTTTGGGACAAGCATGGTATCCTTTTACGGTTAAGTTGTGGTTCCTTTTACGTTGAAGGAAAAAGGGAAAACGGTTTTTGGTTGTTGGTATGGGAGAAGACAATCGGCAGGGGCATTTTTTAGCTCAAAAGGGAGAGCCGATACAAGTGGTAAATGGCAATAGGAAATGGAAGCTCGGTTCATATGCAACAACGTCAATAACAATGGCTCGAAATTTCACACAGGAAAGGGTGGTTTAAAAACCAAGCTACTTGTTTTACAAGTAGATTTCGAAGATACCAAGCGAATGAATGTTACATCTTGTTACCTTATTCATAAAGCACAACAAAAGGGAGTTGAATAGCTAGATGATAGGGGTTCTTGGACAACAAAATGAAACTTCCGATGGCACAAGCTCATGCATTGGGTTGCAAGATGGAATGGACATATTATAAAGGGAAACAAAAGTGAAGGAAGAAAAGGGTGCACGGTTTGGCTGTCCAAGATGGAGATCATGAGGCTTAGGGGCTGTTCAGTAAATGAGGAATGGTGGAGATGTCTTAAGAAATAAAATATATAGGGCTGTTTTTTGTTACAAGAGTCGGCCAAGGGACAATCGGAGAAGGGAGACGATGAAACGGTTCTTTGAAGAACAAGTTGGAAGGAATAAAGACATCAAACGCCAAATTCTGTTCGAGGTTCGAGGAGACAAAGGGAGAAAAGTTAAACCAAAATGGCTCGATGAAGGAAAGGGTCAAGGATTGGGTTGCTTGATGTTCTCAGGGAAAGAAGATTTTCTTCTCGAAACTATATGTCATACTATGGTAGGATTCATTGGCATATTATGCATCATTTCAAAAAAAACAAATTGGAAATCAATGACCTTTCGAAAATATAACATATTCACCAAATTATAAATCGGAATCACAATAATTTGATATAAAAATTCATAAACATACGACCCTTAAACCGAAAGAATGGGGATTACAAGAAGAATTTGCATTGCTTTGGGGTGTCTTGATCCTTCATAAAGAAGCCCAAAGATACAATATCGAAAGTTATAGTCCATGTAAAAAGGGTAACCACGTAATCCATTTAATATAATTTTTTTGATAAGTAAAGAAATCTAAAGAATAATAATTAGTTTATTATTTTCCTTCTAAGTCGATAAAACAATTAACTATAAGCCATGTGCATTTATATACAAACTTGTGCACTCATCAGCCCTAAAATGATTGAAACATGAATATCGGAATCAGACATTAGCAAGCACTTGTTCAATCATGAAGAAAAAGTAAAGGAACAACTCTATGTTGAATAGAAACTTTTGATGCATAACATGAAAATATTAAGGCACCGCAAATAAATTTAAATACATATCGAAAAGAGAACTGCGCACTACTCACACATGGAGAGTAAAATCATTATAAAAGGTGTACGGAAAACGTTAATAGAAAATATATTGATAGAAATATAGTAAAAATACTGCAAAAGAGTTGGCGCCCAACTCAGGAAAGGAAGAAGGATGGCGAGTTGGTATGTGCACAAAAAGTGATTTGCCAGGAAAAGGAAATTTCATTCAATTAAGAAGCATTAACAACAAGAATGCATAACACTTTTGAGAGTGCAAAAACTAGATCGTGCATAACACTTTTGCAACAGCCATGCTTTATTACTCTTGATAATTCTATAACCTAGTCATATACTATAATCTTTTCTCTTTCTTTCTTCAGATACCCTTAGCCAAGTTTGATTTTCATTACCTCCTGATCATCATCATTATTATCCATCAACTTGCATTGATTTTGAATAATGACAGACATCCACCCCCCAATAACTATGTCCATAGCTTTTTTTATTCTTTCTTTCGGTATATGAGTGTTTGTATCATGGAAAAAATATGGACAACGACACGAGCATTGAAGCAAAACAAACAACCTCACATCAAGGTGGTGGATCTATCACACAATTTTCTATAATTTCCCCATGACACAAGTCAAATGTTTCAACTTTCTTGTAAGTTGAATTTAATTTTAAAGATTAACTCTTATCCAGGCCTTCTCCAATTAATATTCCCGCCCCAAAGGGGATCGAAATGACCAGTTCGGCAATTGGTGCAAGTAACTATCGCTTACTATGACATGTCGTGGCCAAGAAAAAGATTCTATAAGCAGCAATGAACTTCAATTCAGGGTAATTCAATCATCAATCACCCATTAACGATAAATGCATATCATTGTAAGTTGAAACGAATCGGTGTAGTCCACAAATATTACAGAAAACATAAGAAACAATGCAATCTAGTTTTCATAAAATAAAATTAAATTAAAAAACAAGGCTCAAAACAATTATTTACCGATAAGGACAAATAATCACAAAACCAACAATTGCAGCCCTAAGAGAGTCTCATTCATGATGGGAAAATTCATATTCAGGCATATAAGCAAATTAATTAAGGTTATCAATGAAGTACCTTGTTCAATTCGGCAGAGAGGGAGGGAGATGTATTTGGGCGTGGAGGAGAAGCCGGCACCACTAATTTCACTTAAGTTGGCGCTAAAGAATGGAGAAAGCGAGGCGTAATGGAGAAGAGACGCAATGGAGAGAACTCGAGAGAAGACGCAGGTGGAGAGAAAGAGCGCGGGGGCAAGAAGAAGGGGCAAAACGGTTGCTACTTTGTCTAGGTTAATTAGGTTGACTAAGAGTAAAATCGGTTTTTTTACAATTTAATAAAATAAAAATTATTTAGGATTAATTGCAAGTGAAATTGAATAGAAAATTTGAAACGAAAATTTATCTGTTTCAAAATCCCTCGCAAAATTAGGCGAGTTTCTTCCCTCCAAACTTTTTGCCCAAAACAGAACCCCAATTTTTTAAGTTCTAAATATAAAAATCTGATATTAATAAATGCAACTAAAATTGAAACAGAAAATTGAAACAGAAGTTCATCTGTTTCAAAAATCATTGCAAAATTAGGCGGCATTCTTCCCTCCAACTTTTCCCCCGAAACATGATGCAACAAAATAGTTTTCCATTGCAATATGAGTTGCAAAATTAATTGTGCACGTCAATTTCGCTTGAGCACTTTTTATATTGAAACTGATTTCAATTCGGTTGCAGAATTCCGTTTCAGTTGCCCATGTGGTATTGTATTTCACTTTACGGAGTCAAATTGGAGTTGATTTAAAATTACGCCAACTGAGTAGTACTGACTGATTTTGGTACGCATCTGAGTTGTTTTGATCGAGGAACCCTCAAAAGATTTTTGTTTGGTTTGAGATTTTTAAGGCTTTAACTTTAGACATTTACAGAGTGTCAGAAGAAGAAATCACGTCGTTTCGTCGAACGGTGTTCAAACTGGAGCCGTCTGAAATTTACTGTAGCACCCGCGGTACTATTCATACGGTGAGTTACTGTAGCAGTGGGCAGCAGTTATTTTTTTTTTTTTTTAGTTGTGAAATTTCTATCCTACCCCCAATTAAACCCCCTCTCTTGCTCTTGTTCACTCCCTTGAGGGGCTATATGGTCCCTTAGCCTTCCTTAAGATAAAAAAAACTCTTCTTCCTCCCCATTTCTTCTCCCAAAACCGTGAGATACAGAGAGTGAGAGACAGCGAGAGGGAGAGAGCTCCCATGGAGGAACTCCAACGATTCCCCAAGCTACGAGTATCCGATCGTCGAGTCGTCACCGCCATCGCAAGGCTCTCGACTAGGAGAACGTTTCCCCTCGGTTTGTCCCCGTTGAATCTCGAGTTTATTGGCCGAAATAGGTACGTGACTAAACACCATACTTTCTCTTTCTAGCTCAAATTGATGATAGGATGTTAGAGGTTTGCTCCTCTTGGTTTGTCATTGATTTTTATGTCTAAATGGTGTATTTAGTTGGGGTTTTGAGTTGTAAACATGTGGGGTTGGATTTGTTGGGTTTATGGTGATTATTGAATTAATTAGTAATAAAAATTTCTTGTTAAATGGGTTTAGGAACCCAAAGGAATATAATCTTGAAATTATTCTTTGCCCTAGAATTTGGTAATTGCTAATTTGACTCAACGGAGTTAATTAAATTTTTTTAAAGTGTTGTTTTGAGCCCTAGGATAAATTCCTACGACTTTTTGTGTTTGTCGGGTCTCAATTGGGAGATTTCAACATTTGGTCGGGTGAGACCGAAGTTGGAGAATTTGGGAAGCAAAGAAAAAAAAAAGAAAACAAAATTTAGAAATAGGTGCAGTCCCTGTTTTGGGCTTTTTTCTGGAAAATATTGTAGGAATTCCGTCCATGATAATTATCCAATTCTCGGATATGTTAGACTTCCATATGTTAGGTATTGCCCTGTAAATTTTCATTTAAGTTTTGAGTTCGGGAAGCATTTTTAAATGATGTTGGATCGTCGCAGCATCTGGTGAACTAAATTCAGTCCCTGTTCTTTGTGTTTTTCTGAAAATTACTGTAGAAAATCCACAATTGGGAATCAACTGAATTTCGGTTATGTTGTTTTTATATATGTTAGGTAACTCCCTGTAAAGTTTCATTAATTTTCGAGTTAAGAAAGTATTTTTCATCAGTCACAGATCATGGCTGCGACAGTGAGACTATCACAGTGAAAACAGATTTTACCATTGAATTGAGGTAACCGTATTCTAAAGAATACAAGTCCAAATGGAGTACTTTAAAGTTCTAAATTATAGTTTCAAGAATCTAGTTTCTGAATATATAAAATTCATGAAATTTAGAGTTGTGAGGAATTAATGGTTGAATTTACAAGTTGACTGGGCAGAATGTGTAATAGCAACAAATCAGATTATTATCATGAAATTGAAGTGACTATATTTGGATGAATATAAATCCAAATGAAGTGATTTAAAAGGCTAAGTTATAGTTTGAAGAGCCTAGTTTCAGAATATGTAAGATTCATGAAATTTATAATTATGATGAGTTGTTGGTCAATTTTACAAAATGGCTGCACAGAATGAGTTTATGAATTAACACGAATTTTAATGAGTTAAGACTATAGAATGATTTATCATTCTAGAAATATTGTAAGGCGTATAACATTGTTGATTAAGTACCCTAAACTAACAAAGTAGTCTTGGTGAATATATGATGGGTTAATGGTTAAGTAAATAACTTAGCTTGGTTGTATACTAGAATATGAAATTCTATGATTGATTTAGATTATGACTAAATGCATAATTCTTACCTTTGTTGAGATTTGTATCTTGTATGTGTTTAAGAATATGACTCATGAAGCATGTATTACCTTTGACTACTTGGTGATTTTATTAGTGTTGATTTCCTGATTTGTATTTAAATTGTATTCCATTAACAAGTGAAACTGCGAACTTGAAATCAACTTAGGCTACCAACTCGTACTTGACTTAGTGACTTGTGAACTAGGGTTCCTAAATGGAAGGAGAACCTAGCAATACCTTAAATGAAAACGTAGAGCGAGACCCTACGACTCCTAGAATCCATTGACTAGATTACTAGCTTTTGGAACTTGACTTGGATAGAGTGGACAACTTGACACTTGAGATTTTAAGACTCAAATGAGTTCCTGTTGTGGTTTTGTGATTATTGTAACAATGTGCATAATCATATGAATTTAGTAGATCATTATATCTACTTGAGAATTGGCAAGTAAACATCTACTTGTGCATTACATATAAGTCCAGCTAACATTACTTAAGTTTTTACGTTGATGGAGGGACGATGCATTGTCTTCACGAATTATGCGATTCGTGGTTGCAATGTATCGAGACACCGAATTCGGTTCACACACCCCTCCACTGCTAGCTACAGTGGGGAAGTAGCCCCATTTGTCGTAACCAAAAGAGAGCATTAACTAGTGCTATTTTCCCGAGTAGAGAGCTCGGACCTGAGAAGAGAGCTCGGTACTTTGATACCCGATCATGAGTATCACTGGCACGACATGATTAATATTTGTGATTGCAGGAGCAACACAACGACATTGATTCGGTATTCTCTCTTAAACCTTTATGTGGCTGACTATAAGCACTTATGTGATAACAAAGTGTTACCCGAGACATGAAATCTAAATGACCGTGTTTGTATTGATGGTGAATTAATGAGAGACTTGATATGTATATATGTAGATATAAATACTTAAACTTGAGAATTCCACGAATGACATAGAGTGTATATATAGATATACATTCCTTTATATATGTTGATTCTTTGTGAAATGTTATTTGACTTATTTGGTTTGTTTATGACCAGGGAATTTCACCCTAGTCGTTTGGACGGTTTAGTACATGAGCAGAAAGGTTATCTTGAGAAGTGTCAAGTATATGACACGTCTTCGTGGGTTTTAGTCGTAACAACGCGATGACATGTTTTATTATAACAATGTTTCATTTATGATATATTGTTTGTAGTAGCGTACTAGGTCTTTATGACTCACTCCGTACTTTACCTTTAAGTGTGCATTTGTTCGTTAGCTATGTTGAGGCCAAGTAGATAATGTATGTAGCATAGCCATGTGGATCAATAGCTGAGTTGAGGTCGCGATATCCGTGCAGTTATCTCCTCCCGAGATTTTGCTTGCGGAACCTAGTCCGCTTATTTCAATATTTATATTTGTGTCCTTTTACATTGTTGAGGACGGTATTTCTTTTGTAAAGTTATATAAACTTTGCCGTCGGGTAGATTGTTCTAGTATTGTTGTATTATTCCTAGCCGACATTTGTAGTCGGACACGAGTACTCCATAGTTTGGTAATTTGTCAGTTGTACCCTGGGCAGCAGTAGCTTTGGGGATTTCATTATTCTAGTGATCCTATTTGTTGTTGTTGTTACCCCGGTATGCTTTAGTCGTGGGTCATTGTTATATCAGTTGGTTTTGATGGAATGCCACCGAGTGCCGATGGTTAGTTCTACGTCTGCAATGTTGCGGCACGCGAGTTTCGTTTTCATACCTCGTGAGGCAACGCTTCTCTTGGTTTCATTTGTTGCAGTCTCGAGCTCTTAAGCTCGAGGGCTTGTTCTTTAACGCTTCCGCATCTTCAAAATTTTGAAAGTCGTATTTTAGTCCGGCTTCTTGTTCGTGTCTTGAGCTTGCTAGCTCGAATGTTCCACTTGTACTTTGTTTTGGCAAGTGTTTGCCCTCTCTTGTGTAGTTCCAACGGCACGACCTCGGGATTCTGTACTGGAATTCGGGTTGGGACGTGACACCGTGAAGGAAGAGGAAGGGGAAATCGAGAGGCTGAGAAGGGAGCGCGACCGCCGCTCGAGGAGCGCATGCGAAGAGGGAGAGAGAGAGAGCGAGTTAATTTGAGAGGCTTTTTTGAGAGAGGGTTTTTGAGTTTTGACAGAGGAAAGGGCGGTAGCTTTTTGTTCACTCCCGCGTTTAGTGAAAAGAAAAAGGTCGATTTATTTATTTATTTATTTTAATGTTATTAACGACGGAAATTCCATCGGCAATTACCGACGGAGCTATTTTGTGGCTGATTACTAACAGAAAAAAAATTATCTATGGAAACTCCATCATTTAATATGATGCCATTTCTGTAGGATCTATTATCACATCATTGTTCTCTTTTTGGTTGAAACTCATATTCTAAATTGATGGAAGTAGCACTTACAAAGAGGAATTGGAGTTGATTTTTCAAGTTCCAATCTAGTTTAGTATGATTGTAGTTAGTAATTTATCGAAACTAGTCTATTCAATTAAGTATATCTATCTGATATTAACTAAGAAAAAATCTCAATAGTATAAACTTGATAAGAAATAAAATTTAAATATCATATCGTGTCGGGCGAATCAAAAAATGAACATTTGCTAGTTAGTATGGTTTTGCAAACTAGAACCCGAAAAACATTGTATATCCTCAGAAAACACATATTTGAAAATTGGGAACAATATGATGAGCTTCTTCAATTTGATTATAGCTTTAAAAAAAATATATCCTTCAAGTAGCATATGTTTTTTTTTTTTTTTGGTCTGTAACACTATAGTTTTTCTAGTTCTGTTTCGTTTAATTGTTGAACTTACTACCATTGTTTATTTTTGTTTTGTTTGCACTTTGACTTTGTAATTGTGTAAGTTAGACTAGTATATAAGTATGTGTGTTTTGATGTGTTATATAACTTTTATTAGTTAATTTATGAGTACTTTTTAATAAAAAAAAGTAGTTATTTTTTTGGCCTATAGGCCCGAAGTGCGCATGGGCTGGGCTTGAGTTTTATGAGGCCCGTCAATGTTGCGGTCCGACCCACCGTTAAGCGAAACCCGGTAGTCTTGGCCCGGGCCCATTTGACGACTCTACCCAAGACCTCTACTTTGTGGCTAACCAGTAGAACCATTGTGGTTCGTTTTGGTCTTATTTCAAACATCGTCATTAGAAATTAGAGTTCATATTTATCTAACTTAAGAAATTAATGTCCATGTTTACCTAACTGGAATACCAACCCCTACAATTCAATTATCTGCATTTCTAATGCAATTGTGTCATATCGATTATGTTTTCATCTCATCAAGTAATCTACATCCCGCAAAATATGTCGTCACATAGACCATGTTTAATTTTTCTACTCATGTGCCTAATTAAGAAAATAATCTAACAATAGAAGTTGAAATGAGTACTCAACAATATGAACTCATACATAAGTGTCTCCATAATAGTTTGTATTGTGTGTGTGTCTATATATTACTCTTTCAACGCTCATATTGTTACCAAAGAAGAAATTTTCGAATTGTCTAGAATTACCATGGATTATATTTCCTTTGAAATTTATCCTTAATAATCCAAAGGTTTTCGTAGTGATCATTTTACCTTAATTTGATTCTCACTTTAATTGATGGACCTCATTATCACATATGTATCTTTAAAAAATACACACTCTTAAATATTATAATAAAGTTGATCAATTATAGTACTCCCCCTGTTTTAAAATTATCGTTCTCCTTTCATTTTTCGTCTGTTCTAAACTAATTATTTTCTTTCAAAACTTTTCCTTTTAGAAAAATACTTTTACCATTTTACTCTTAGTTTTTCTACCTACTTTGATTATAACAACATGCTCAAAGGCATTAAAGAAAACCACACATTTCACCAATATTTATAATACAGTCCATTAATTTTTCTTAAACAATGAGTCTGGACAAAGAGAACAATAATTTGAAAATATATAGATGGAGTATATGTTTAATTTCTTAATTTTTTTCTCGATCCGGGTAAACATGACACTCTTCTAGGAACGAAGGAATCAATTAATCTAAGGTGATGGCACTAGCGATTGTAAAGCAATCACATAAACATAACGCGATTGCGAAAAAAAAAACGATGAAAAAAGCAATCGCTAAAAAAAGATTAAGCGACAGTTTCAAAAGCCGTCACAGCTGATTCAAAAGTGATGACACTAGCGAATGTAAAGCAATCGCATAAACATAAGGCGATTGAAAAAAAGGCAATGGTAACCGCTCAGCTACCCTATTTTTTGTTAAACCTCTAAAGTCCATTTTCGTTAATTTCGTTCAAAAATACCCAAGCATACACCGTCCTCTCTCTCTAACAAAGTTTTCTCTGTTCTTTTTCCTCATGCTACTTATTTATCTTCTCTTTGTCACACTCTCGTTCTCTTCTTCCTCCAGCTTCGTCTCCATCTCTCTCTTCTCCATTGTCGACCTCTTTTCGTCTTCTCCGACCATTTTCTCCATAACTATTGATCCCGGATGAACCACATGACCCATTACATATCAATAGAAGCCTTGATGAGATCAACAAAACTCACTGGGTTTTACGTAGTGATGTCTCCGTTTTAAGGACAAAAAATGATGCTTAAGCACTGTTTTGGGCTTTAAAAATTTTCGGTGCTCAATTTTTACACACAGATTTAGGGACAATATTCAATTTATTTATTTCGGCGTCAAATTTGTCCATTTTGATGCCCATCTTTGTTGATATTTGGTGGCAGTATTTAATTATTCATTCTAACGCCAATTTTGTCTATTTTGATGCTCAACTATGTTATTATTTGATGATAGTGTTCACTTTTCTCTATTTCAATGCCCAACTTTGTTGATATTAGGTGGCAGTATTTAATTTATTCATTTCGACACCAATTTTATCTATTACGAGGCCCAATTATGTTGATATTTGGTGGCAGTGTGCAATTATGTCCATTTGAATGCCCAACATTGTTGAAATTTGGTGGCAATGTTTAATTTATTTATTCTCACACCAATTTGGTCAATTACGATTTCCAACTATGTTGATATTTGGTAGCAGTGTTCAATTGTGCATTTCGATGTCCATTGTTTTCATTCTGATGCCAAAATTTGGTAGTGATGTTTTGAATTTCGACGCCCAAATTTTGACAGATTTCAATTGTGCATTTTGATGCCTAGTGTTTTCATTCTGATGCCCAAATTTTGTAGTTGATTTTTGAATTTCAATGCCCAATTTTTTATGTGCATTTCGATGCCCAATGTTTTCATTCTGGTGCCCAAATTGGGTAGTGACTTTTAGAATTTCTAAATTTTGACATATTTCAATTGTGCATTTCGATGTCCAATATTTTCATTTTGATGCCCAAATTGGGAACTAACTTTTTGAATTTCGAATCCCAAATTTTGACAGATTTCAATTATATATTTCTATGCCCAATGTTTTCATTCCGATGCCAAAATTGGGCAGTGGCTTTATGAATTTTGACGCCCAAAATTTGACAGATTTCAACTGTGAATTTCGATGCCCAATGTTTTCATTCTGATGCCCAAATTAGGTAGTGGCTTTGTGAATTTCGACACCCAAATTTTGACAGATTTCAATTGTGCATTTTGATGTCCAATGTTTTCATTCTGATGCCCAAATTGGGCATTGGATTTTTGAAATTTGACACCCAAATTTTGAAATATTTCAATTGTGCATTTTGATGCCCAATGTTTTCATTTCGATGCCCAAATTGGACAGTGGCTTTGTGAATTTCGACGCCCAAATATTGACAGATTTCAATTGTGCATTTCAATGCCCAATGCTTTCATTCTGATGCCCAAAATTGAGCAATGGTTTTATGCGCGCGTTTTTTGTTCATTAATGGTATTTTCGTCATTTTATCATCAAAAATGTACTTTAGCAGTTGAAAACAAATATAGGGAACTTTTCCAATTATAATATCATCACAGGGGACAATGACACGAGCTGGACTCTACTGACATCCAAATAAGCTCTAAACACACGTACACATTAAATATAACACATAGTGTAAAGTAGTGATATGATTGCGCCTTTTCCCGATGGCGGCATCGTCGTAGTCATTTTGAAGGGAAACATTGTGTGTGAGTTGAGGTCAGTGGGTGCTCCTTCTTCGTCGGGACAGCGGGTTTGTGGGTTAGGTTTCGTTGAGAGGGCTGGGTAGTCCCAAACACTTTGGAACCAGTACATTGTCCTTTCAGCTTTGGAACTCTCTTGGTTGGACAAGCTACGCTTTGTGTATAGTAGTTGTGGGGATCTGAGCCTAGGTTTCCATAAGCCCTAGACATATTCGAGTGAGGCCATTGGCCAAGGATACTCAATTGGTTGCCATTCTGCAATAAGGCTATTCTGTTATTCTTTTCCCATTGTTGGTTAGTAACTGATAATAAAACAATATATATTATTCTATGTTTTTAACCTCTGGTTTGGACTGATTAACTGGCTAATGTTGTGTATTTTGAAAGAATACATTGACAACCTCAACAATCTAGAATTGGGTTTCTGCTACATTGTTTCGGTGAAACAAAATTGGGTTGATTAGGTGTGATGCTCATGTTATTTGTTTGGTAAAGTGATATAAAAACATAATAGTCGTATCAAAGCCTCGTTGGTTTATGTACCAAACAAACGATGAAGCCTCCTTCAATCCAAAGGTAGAAATCACAATCGGTGATTTCTAGGTATCGTTTTCCAAACTTAAATCTTTTACTTGATTTCTACTTTTACAAGTTGGTGAAATCTGTGTTTACTTTTTTTAGTTGTTTGGGTGTTTTATGGTACGTATTGCTTCCGTAGTGCATTGTTGTTTGAACTTGGTGATATTCTTATTTGGAAAAGTTTTTTTCAAAACTATTGGGTGATTTTTTCTTGATTTGAAAATTGTGTTTTTTCAAAATAAAAAATTCCTTTATGTGATTTTGGTGGTATTTTTTTGACTATACTGTTCTATGTTATTTTCAAAATGGCAAACTCGTCAACGTCCTATAATTTAGTACCCTTTGATGGGAAAAAATATTTTTTTATTTGGCAACAGAAAATGAAGGGCATTTTGATAAAAGAAAAAGTCTTTAAAGCTACATCTTTAAAATTTCTGAAACTGAAAAATCGGACGATAGGACTGAAATGAATGAGTCGGCATATTATTCCATACTTTTTAACTTGAATGACTCAGTGATAAGGAAGGTAGGTAAACTTGGCCCTGCTAAAGAACTTTGGGATATGCTAGAAGAACTTTATTATGAAAAGTCGTTACCTAGCAAATTATATCTCTTGGAATAGTTTTTTCGATTCAAACTAGACCTTGATAAGGACATGGAGGATAATATTGATGTAATCACTAATTTAGTTTAAAACATTAAACAAACCGGTGATAAAAACATTAATGATTACACTGTGATTGTACTTTTAAATGGTATTCAGATTATTATGCTGACATGAAATCTGCTATTAAGTATGGTAGGGATATTATCACACTTGATAAGGTGATTACTGGGTTAAAAAGTAAAGAATTAGACTTAAAAGTAAATAAGGGTAAATCTCAAACCGGTGAGGTTCACATGGTAAGAGGAAGACAACTGGATAGTAACAATGGTCAAAATGGTGAAGAACAAAATCAAGGTCAAAATCAGAAGTATGGTAACAACATGGGTAAAAGCCAAAGTAGGTCTAAGTCTGGATCTAAGAAAATAAATTGCTACAACTGCGGTGAATCTGGACATTTTAAGAGGGATTGCACAAACCCTAAAAAGAAAAGTCCAAATCAGAATGATGATAATAAAAAGGATTGTGATTTGGCTTTGTGTGAAGATGGTGTTGATGCTTTTATGGTGACATAAATTTGTGAAACCAAAGTGAATTATGTGTACTATATTTATGCATGTATGAATGAGTAGAGTATAGATTCTGCGTGTGTTTCACATGACACCTTAAAAAATCTTTTTTCTTCATACAAAGAAGTGGAAACTAGATCTGTTTCCTTGGCTAATGGTAAGAATTCTCGAATTGTTGGAATTGGCAATAAGTGCTTGAAATTTGATTTTGGGTATACTTTGACTTTGGAAAATGTTAGACACGTGCCTGATTTGTGTAATAATCTGATCTCGTGTGCATCATTGGAAGATGATGGGTTAGAGGGTAAATGGGGAAGTGGTGAGATAAAAATTTTAAAACATAACTTGGTAATTTTCCAAAGCTAGAAAACGACGAACCTGTATGTGTGTGATGTTGCTCTATGTCTTTTATTGAGAATCATGTAAATGTTGTTAAGAGTGATATAACAAATTTGATGGATAAAAGTCTTGGACATCATAGGGTTTGATTTCCACCTACCTCCCTAGAAAAATACTCTATAAAAAATTCCCTTGAGTTGATCCATGTGGATCTATCGGGTCCTTCGTATGTACTCACTCATGGTGGGAATATTTTTTTTTTCTATCATTGATGACTTCTCACAAAAAGTCTGGATAGTTTTATTGAAAGAGAAAACTAATGTTTTTGAAAAATTTAGAACTTGGAAGATTTTAATTGAAAATCAAACCGGTATGAAAATTAAAAAGCTTAGAACGGATAGTGGGTTGGAGTTTTGCAACTGTGAGTTTGAGAGATTTTGCGCTGATAGTGGGATTGACCATCAAAAAATCTATCCCTTGTAGCCCTCAACGGAATGAGGTTACGGAGCGCATGATTTAGACTTTGCTAAGGCGTGCAAGGGTCATGCTTGTCACGTCGAGTCTCTCCAAACGTTTTTGGGGAGAGGCAGTTATGTGTGCCGCCTACATCATTAATAGGTCTCCTATCCTGCCTAATGGTAGATGTCCTGAGGCTATGTTGTCCGGTGGGGAAGTTGTTTTTCAAAATTGTAGAGTTTTCGGTTGTGTTGCGTATATTCATCGAGAGAACAACACTTTTGAATAGAGGCCGGTTAGGTGTGTCTTGTTAGGGTACGTGGAAGGTGAGAAAGGTTATAGGTTATGGTTAAAAGAGGAACCAATATTTGAAATAATCATTAGTTGAGATATTGTCTTTAATGAGAATGAGTTTCCTTGGTTGAATGTTCCTAATGAACCTGTTCTCTTTCCCCCGGCTCCAAATGTGGTGGAGTAACCCTTGTTGTGAGTTTTCTTGATATGAAATGTAATTCACGTGGTTGATGTTTGTGCATTAGTGTTATTGCCTCGAAATATCCTCGACTTACTTGGTGTTTGTTGTGGTGCCTCTCTCTTCTTACTTTGTGTTAGATGAGTTAGATTTGATGCTTACTTTTTGTTTCTTTTTTGTTGTTCTTATTTCCTACTTTGTGTTGGAACAAGTTCCATGGATAGGCTATGATGTACCCCACTAATGTCCTTCAGTTCTACGTAATTGAACCGGTACTTGTTCCAAGGTGGAGATCATAAAGTAGTGTATGACCCATCCCCTATTTGGCCAACCTACTTTTTCAATCCAGCCCAGCAACCCGAAACCTAAACCCTTTACTCCTTCTCACTTGGCGACTGATCTCTTCTCAAATTAGGGGTCTTTTGTTTGTACACTAATTTGGCCTCTCTTGATTGGCAATCTAATTGCCCCTTTTCCTGCCGGTGGCGTCGCAGTGATTGCAATAAGGAATCTTTGACTCATTATATACACTCCCACCCATCTCCTTCGAAGGTTCTGCTATGATTTGAAACCGTGTTTTTGACGTCTCCCTTCTTCTCCCTGTTTTCTATTGCTTTGCTAAAGCTATGAGTTGGTTCTGTGGGTTGTGAAGGGAAACACTGTGTGTGAGTTGAGGTCTGTGGGTGATCCTTCTTCGTTGTGATAGAGGGTTTGTGGGTTGGGTTTCGTTGAGAGGGCTAGGCAGTCCCAAACACTTTGGAACCAGTACATTGTCCTTTCGGTTTTGGAACTCTCTTGGTTGGACTAGTTATACTTTATGTATATCAGTTGTAGGGATCTGAGCCTAGGCTTCCATAAGCCCTAGACAAATTGGAATGAGGCCGTTGGTCGAGGATACTTGAATTGGTTGCCATTCTGCTATAAGGTTGTTATGTTATTCTTTTCCCATTGTTGGTTAGTAACTGATAATATATATATATATATATATATATATTTTTTTTTTTTTTTTTTTTAAGAAAGCAGGACGGCACCTGCGGGAAATTTATTAATACATAATAAGCGGAGTACAAAAAGAAGGGGGACAACCAGCCTTACCCAAAAACAGGGGGGACAAAGGAGCCTTACCTCGAACAAAAAACATAGAGAGGAAATTACTTCCTATAACTATACAGCCCATAAGAATCAAAAGCAAAAGCCCTTTTGGCCATACTAGGTAAGGCCAAATAATCTAACAACTTCAACTGATTCCCATGTTCATGCGCAAAATCCGCCAATCTATCCGCCACCATATTCTGTTCTCTGAAAACATGATTTAAAATAAAATCCCCTAACAGAACTCGACATTCGCGAAGCTGATACTCATATCTCCAAGGACCTTGATACCCTTTTATCAGAACATTTATAGCTGTAAGTGAATCCGACTCTACCGCAACCGAAGAAAGCTGCAAAGAATGACAAAGCTGCAGACCTTCTAGGAGAGCCAAAATCTCCGCTTTCATATTTGTACCTTGACCATAGTCACTAGAGAAAGCTCCAACAAAATTTCCTTGAGCATCCCGGATTACCCCACCGCCCGTGCATCTACCATCCTTTGACGAGCCATCGGTGTTTAATTTATAACCAAAAACCGGAGGAGACCACCGAACCCAAGACCCATGCCTAAACTGAACCGGCCGACTGGATATCTGAAGAGTCTGCAAAACTACGCTAGTAACCTGATTACTCCTCGACTTTGGAACAAAGCCATGTAAAACCCCTCTCACTCCTTCAAGAACTCGAGCTTCTATTTGAACCTCATCCATCTTACCATTATCAAAGATCACAGCACACCGCGCTTTCCAAACTTCCCAGCAAGTATAAGCGAAAATACTGAACATAGTAGCACCCAACTGAGAACGAAAGGAAACCGAAGACCAAACTGAAAAAAGATGTTCGATCCCTGAATATTGCCAAGGCAGGCCAAACCTTCTTGCGAATCTGGTCCATAAACTAGCAGCCACTTTAGAATAAACAAATAGATGCACACGATCCTCAGTTGCCGGCGACTCACCACAACACCGACAACAAGATACCAGCGGGATTTTACGAGCCTGAATATTTAAATCTAGAGGCAGCGCATTATGAAATAATTTCCATAAAAAGCAACTGACTCGCAAAGGTAACCAATTCTGCCAAATTAACTGCGCCCATCGAAGAGTCGGTCTAGAAGTTCTGTGTTTCTTCCAGAAAACATTAGATTTGAAAACCCCCGACGAGGTGAGCTCACTGACCAATCTGTCCGGGACTGTGTCATTGCACTGAATCTGATGGACCAAAGAACGCATCTCAGACGGGATAACTGTAAGAATATCTTGCAGATTGTTCATAGCTGTTGCCACAGAAAGATTTCGGTCCATAGGTAGAGGCCCAACCAGTCGAACACCACTCCAGTTGTCATCCCAGAAAGATACTGCGCCCTGCCCAATAATCCATCTGCTCGAATGGCGAACTAGAGCAAGCTGTGCGGTAATTGCTCTCCACGGTTGTGTAGCGTAATGCAGACCGGATGGGTTATCCAAACCATATTTCCCCATGCAAAATTTAGCCCATAAACCTTGTTTATTAAGAAACCGCCAAGCTAATTTGGCATGAAGAGAATCCATAATCTGTGATAGCGAACGGACCCCCAGCCCCCCCTCTTCAAACGGCAAGCAAACTCGGTGCCAACCTACCCAGTGTGTGCGGTGATCACCATTAGAACTCCATAAAAAATCTGCCATTCTTTGTTCCAACCTATGAAGAACCGACTTTGGGATTTTTAAAGCTGCCATAGCGTAAACAGGAATACTGCTGAGAACGGATTTAATGAGAGTCACTTTGCCACCAAAGGATAGAAGCTTAGCACGCCATCCATGAATTCGACCAAGAACTTTCATCTCCAAACTCTCAAAATAAGATCGTTTAAAACGACCTTTGAAGAGGGGTAATCCCAAATAAGTTAAAGGCCACACCTTATGTCTGTACCCCGTCCAACCTTCGATGTTCAAAACTTGCCTGCGAGAGCACTGCTTCGATGTAAAAAAACCGCTTTTACTGTTATTAACTAATTGCCCAGAAGCTAATTCATAGTCCTGTAACACCTTCTTTAACCCCTGGATCGATCGCTTAGACCCATTACAAAATAACAACATATCATCCGCATAAAGAAGATGTGAAATCATCACACCTCCACGACCATGCCTGAATGGCTGAATCTTCCCAAGCCGAACAGCCCGATTTATGTTATAAGAGAGAATCTCTTGAGCAATAATGAACAACATCGGAGAAATTGGATCACCTTGTCTAACCCCGCGATTCGCCTTAAAAAAACCTGACAGCACCCCATTAATTCTGAATGAATACCAATTATTCTGCAACAGACGCTGAATCAACCAACAGAAACCCGGACTAAAACCAAGCACCTGCATAGCCCGAAGCAGAAATCCCCATTCCAAACGATCATAAGCCTTAGACATGTCCACTTTAAAAACCACATTACCCCCCCGAGACTTCGTATCCACACGCTGCACTAACTCATGAGCCAGAAGAATATTTTCCTGAATACTCCGACCTTTGACAAAACCCGACTGTTGCTCAGAAATAATCTTAGGCAGGAGAGTAGCTAAGCGAGTTGCCAAAATTTTAGAAAGAATCTTAGCCGAAAAATTACATAGACTAATTGGTCTTAGATCCCCCAAACCATCAGGATTGTCCACCTTTGGGAGAAGAACAATGGTTGCCGAAGAAATACCCCGGTGCATCTCTCCTCCTCTAAAAAACTCCAGAACCGCTCCCATAACCTCTTCTCTAATAATTGGCCAACAGCCCTGAAAAAACCAGCCCGTGTAACCATCTGGACCCGGAGCGCTGGTGGGACTGAGAGATTTAATAGCGGACCAAACCTCCTCAACCGAAGGATCCCCTGTGAGTAAACTGTTATCCTCTACTGAGACACGAGCCGAAATCTCCGCAAATAAGTTCTCCTCTAGAATAGACCCATTCGAGGCAAAAAGATCAGCAAAATACTCCTCCGCCAAGGCACCTAGTTGAACCGGATCTTCACTCACAGTCCCATCCGCAAGCCGAAGCCGAAGAACATTCCGTTGAACTCTATCTTTCATGCTAGCATGGAAAAATTTAGTATTCCGATCACCTTCCTTTACCCATAATTGCCTAGACTTCATTTCTGCCATTTCTAAATCCCATTCCAGTAGTTGATTAAGACGGTTTTTTGCCACTAGCAAACCTTCCTCTACTGCAGCACCACCCCCTAACTGTAAGTCCATCTCCAAACTGAGAATATCATCCTTAGTAGAAGCAATATTCCGTTGAACATGGCCAAAAACCCTCCAGTTCCAATCCCGCAAAGCTGCTCTTAATCGACGCAACTTAGAATATAGAAGAGTCATACCCGTACCCCAACAGGGTTTAGACCACTGATCAGTCACAAAGGACAGAAAATCCGGATGATCAAGCCACATTCTCTGAAACCGAAACCCACTTTTATGCGATGTCGAAACCCGAAAATCCATCAGAAGAGGAGTATGATCGGAGACCGATGTAACCAGATGAGTAACTTGAAGACGAGGAAAAAGTAACTTAAACTCACCATTGACAAGCACACGATCTAACCGTTTCCAAATACGATGCCCACCAGACTGATTATTGCACCAAGTAAAACGACTTCCTTCAAATCCTGCATCATCTAAACCGGCCCGCTGCACAAAGGTGTTAAAATCATCCATCTCCCCAAAATCACACGGAGCCCCTCCCAGCTTTTCCGAAGACTGACTGATAACATTAAAGTCTCCCCCTACAAACCACGGACCAGAACAACGAGCAGCCATAGCCTCTAATTCCAACCATAAATCATATCGCCCCTGGCGAGAACATTTGGCATAAACAAAAGAAGCCAAAGTAGGAGTGAGAGAGGGAAAATTCACCATGACTGTAATTTGCTGAGCCGAACTACTCACAAGATCCAAAACAACTGGATTATTCCATAAAAGCCAAATGTGTTTATTTACCGGAGCTACATGCATATTAAAATCAAAACCAACTCGTCTACAAAATTTAACTAATCTATCTCCACTAGTTTTAGGCTCTAAAATTGCACATACAAACGGCCTATGTTCCCGAATCAAAAGTTTCAAATAAGAGCGGGTAGTTTTGTTGCACACCCCCCTTGCATTCCAAATGACGATCGTCATAAATAAACTAACTCGAAGGGGGAACTTGTTGGGCCTTTCTCGCTGCCCTAGTAACACGGATATTCTCCTTTAAAAACTTTGCTTTCTTCACCTCAGTATGCAAAGCCTTGCAATAATTATAAAAAGATGATCGAGTGTGTATCAATCCTACATCCATATCTGAATAAATTCTACGCTCCTCAATCTTCGTATCACTGTAATCCCCATTAGTAGAATGAGCCTTACCAAATTTCCGAGGAACTTCATGAAGAAACCCATTCCAAAACTCGCCTATATACTCCGTATCGCGATAAGGTTTCCTTAGAAACTGTGAAGATCCCTTATTAACAACAGCGGGAGCATCGTTAACAGCCTCGTTACCCAACTGAGTCCCTTCAGCCTCATCACTGTCGTCCTCTAGACCAACCAACACATCAAACGGATTAGAAATAGGCACTGATTTACCATTCAGCTGAACATCATTCGTCACAACCGGCACCGCCTTAGCACATCGCTCCGCAGAATTATCATTACTGCCAACATCTATAACTTCGTCATCCACCGGGGCTCCCTGTGAATTTTTAGCCATCGAAACAGACGCACCTTCCCCATTTGCACATGGCTTAACAGGCGTCCAACGTTGAGTGTGAGCCTGAGATCTTGGAATTTGCATGGGAGCTGTTGTTGCATTAATATCCCTTTTATTTGCCACTGCTTTAACTGGACTTGAAGTCGGCTGAGGCATTAAATTTTCAAGATCTCTTGCCTTCTTCGATTTATCCACCGCTCTAACTGCCGACGTAACTGGGGCTGAAGCTGCATGAGTTTTGCCTTTATCGAAATTGCCTTTATCCACATTAATCTCTCTACGTTGTCCCTTCCGACATTGAATTTTCGTATGACCTAACAACCCGCAGCCAGTGCAAAATCGAATATTGCCCTCGAATTCAAGAGACTGCCAAAACCCAATCTCTTTGCTTGAGCCGATCCAAACCCTAGTTGGTAATGGCTGTGAGACATCCACCTCGATGCACATCCTAGCAAACATTGGCCGAGCTAAAGATAAAGTCTTATCATCCACCCGTAAAAAGTGACCCAGAGAATTCCCAATGCATTCCAGAAAAGACGGATTGAAAAAACGTAAGGGGAAGGTGATGCAGTCGTACCCAAACTGCGACCTTGGTCACATCTTTCCGGAACGCGAAATCAGCCGACCATCTGAAAGATCGGTACATGCAGGATTGGATCATGTGAGATTCTTTGGACAAGGCAAGAATCATATCTTCTGCCGATGCGAGTCGGACCATTACATGGCGAGGGTCTAACAAACCTACGACAAACGGACCTTTGAGCCTCCAATTCTTACCTATATCATCTTGTATTACCTGAATTGTTGGTCTACCTGCCGCGAATTTGAGAACCAATGTGTTCTCAAATTGCTTAGAAGCCGCTTCCAGTTCCACCGGGGTAAACAAACAACCTGGATCTCCGTCTACAACCACGGCCTGGCGAGGGACTAATGGTACCGCTTGAAGGACTGGTGCACTGCCACCAACGAACTGTTTGGGTTGCCCAACCACATTGGCATAAGAAACAGCTGGCGATGGAACCTCTGTACTAGGCTGCGACGCACCAAGATCCGGTGGAGGAGGAGGGATGGGGGGCGGAGCCACTGTGGCTACCGCCATGCAAACCCTAAACCGAAAAAATTACCAAAACCCTAGAGAGAGAAAATTCTAGAGAGAGAAAACCCTCGATGAATTAAAAACCTATAATGAATATGGTCTCATATAACTATATATATTATTATGTGTTTCTAACCTCTGTTTTGCAGTGGCTATAACCTATACTTATTGGACTGGTTTGGATTGATTAATTGGTTACTATTGTGTATACTAGAAAAAAATATATTGACAACCTAAATAATCTGGAATTGGGTTTCTGCTGCAATGTTTCGGTGAAACAGAACTTGGGTTGATTAGGTGTGTTGCTCCTATTATTTGTTTGGTAAAGTGATATAAAAACATAACACATAGCACGTAATTAATCTTGCTAAAATACAGATAATACACCCGTAAACGTATACAAGGTTTGCTCGAGTTACAATAAACGACTCAAGAATGGACACTTCACTTATCAAGAAGAAGAAGTTGGATAAAGAAGCATGTTTCGTTTAAAAAAAATTGGACAAAGAAGGCTGAGATAATAGAGTCTGTCGTAGAATCTATATCTTGACTTCAAATCTTACTCACATTTGTAGATATACTATCTATTTTGTACGTGATATTTAAACTCTTACCAGTTTGAATATCACTATAATATCCCAACTTAGAAATAGAAGTAGACATTTCTTAAGAGAGGAGGAAATAAATTATGCTTAAGATACGTATGTCATCTAATAGTATGCTTTTGACGTTCATCCCTTTTCATCCATGTGTCCGTCTTCCTCTATTTGAATTGTCTGTACTTGGCTTAGGGCATGTTTGCTTGTAATTAGATCAGTATAGGTTGTAATTTAGTTTACGTAATTTGTACTATAAACAAGTATTAACATAAATGAGGCTAATTGTTTGAATTGTAGCTTCAAGTCCAAGCGAGGAGGTACACTGAGGTCCAATGCTATGTTTGGGGAGATGCAGTCTAAGATGAAGAAGTTTCTATCTTCTGTTGTTATTTAAAGTTTTAGTTCATAGTTGTAGTTTTATATATCATTAGGGGTCTTGATGTATTTTATTAGTTTTTATTAGTTTTGTTGGTTAAGGGTGCATGTTCCCATTGTCTATGTTGTATATATATTTCTTGAGAACTGAGGTTTGGTCAACAAAATATGATCCATTAACAATAATATCAATTGCCTTGAATTTATGTTGTATTTTCTTTCTTTGTTAACATGGTATTAGAGCCATAGATTCTTGGACCCCAATTTCTCTTCTTTCTTCTTCGAAACCCTAAGCTATGACAGAGGAAACATCTGAAAGCAAGAACAAGCACATCAATTCGAAAACAAAAACCATGGAAATAGGGATTTATACCAACATGCACCCACTATATTTGCACAAGAACGACCATCCATGGCTTGTCCTTATAGCCACGAAGTTAACAGGGACCGAAAATTACAATTCTTGGAAACGCTCTCTTGAAATTGCCATGTCTACCAAGAACAAGATTACAATCTTGGATGGGAGCTTTGTAGAACCAGACAAAGAGGATCCCCTATTTTCCTTATGGGCCAGGGCCAATGACATGGTCATTTCGTGGATCTTCAACGTGGTTACATAAGAGATTTGTAAAAGCCTTAAATTTGTGGTTAGTGCTAATTTTGTGTTGAAAGAAGTGAGGGAGAGATTTTCCAACATAGACGGCCACATAGTTTTCTAGTTGGAAAGAGATTTAAACAAATTGGAAGAGAGAGGAGGATTTGTAGAATTCTACTATCACAAAATGAAGGGGCTCTGGGATGAAAGCCATGCACTGGACCTAACATTAGCCTTGTACATGCCCCTGCAATTGTGGATCCTCCAAGAATCAAGAGTCAAGAGAACAAAGAAATCAATTGATGGAGTTCTTGATGGGATTGCATGATGGTTACATCAACATAAGGGGGAAAATACTTAGGACGAAACCCTTGCCATCGATTGGAGAAGCCTATTATATTGTTAGGCAGGAGGAAACACAAAGGTTGGGATATGTGTTTAAATCTTGAGTCCTTGCTGCTAACATTGTCCAAAACATGCCAACAAAACTTGTGGCTGGATCTCTACAAACCAAGAATTTGTTGCGTTTGGCTGAGGCACTTCAGGGATAGGGTTTTCATTACTCATATTAAATTGGGTTCCAGATTGTTCCCACACACTTTCAAAAACGGAGTCTTCTACTACTCTTCCTCCCATGTTTCCTCGGCCATGACCATGGCCTCAGTTAGCGGTACGTCCTGCTGTACGTGCCATATTATACTGATACAAAAACGAGGAAGTGTCAAATGATGTCTAAAATTTTCATCATATTAAGATGTGATTGCTAACTAACAGGATATAATTGGAAACAATATATACACTTGTTATGTAACATCAGATTCTTTCCCAAGTTGGTTTCATAATCTTATGCTCTCGAAACCAATATCAAATACAAAAATATATTTGAAAGTAAACATCAATGTATTCAAAAATAATCTCCCAAAATTTATTAAGTATTAAAAAAAATTCAACCCACATCTCAAAATTTGGACACATTTAGTGTATTCCATATCTTATGACTAAAAACGAGCCATCTGAACAAACCTAACGACTATGATGGCCATAAAAAAATTAAATACTAACGCAGGGGTATTGTCCTATCTAGATTCCTGACTCGGACGCGTCTTCCTCTTTGATCGGATCAGAATCATCATTATTCTGACCGACATTAGCGCTAGCCTACATCCCCCACGTGAGCCACGGAGTTGGCATCAACTTCTATGTCGACGCTTTTTTCATCTTCAGCCCCTTCCTCGGAGCTTGGATCCTCTTCTATGTTTGGACCATTATCAATGGCCATTTGGAGTGCGCCCCACGCTTCCTCAATACTCTGATGTGTCTCACATAGTCTAACGTGCATCTCCCAATTGTGTGCCTTAACCTCCGTGATATCATCATGAGGCTTGTGCAAATTGTATTGGACATCCTTTAACACCTGTGTTTGCCCTCGCAGTTGTGCCTCTAATTCTCTTTTCTCCTATTTAAACTTTTCTATGATCCCCTTTGCTTCAATTAGCTTATGGTGTGTCATAGCTAGCATTCTCTTGGTGACTTCCAGAGGCGAGGCAATAGACTTCCAAGTCGTTATTTTACGCGCCATTCCTACAAGTGAACAAAAGTACATCAATTTTTTTTAACGAAAAAAAATCATTTCCTTAATCATTTGTTAGATCAAAACTTAGCTATTATCAAAACTTATTGCTACTTAGTAGCCAATGGTATACAAAATTATAATCATATTCTCTTGTCATCTCCAACTTCCATCATTCTAATGCTAATACTAATCGGATCTGAAGCCTAAGCTCTGATACCAATCTGTAACGCCCCAAACTCGGGTCCGACCCTTTTGGACCCACATCTGGCCACCTCACTACAAATTCAAACTTAAATAAAGACTAAATTAAAACATCATCCAACTAGAATTACAAAAGTCTCCAATTTAAAATACAATCATCCAAAATAAATTACGAAACAAAAGTCTACTAAATTAACTACGTCTCTATTAAATTCCAAAACCTATAAGTACGCCCTAAAAATATTGATTCCTTCACTGGTATCCTCTACCTCAAGCTTAGTCCTTAATTCCGACCTAGAAGAAGAGTGATGTGAAGGTTGAGTGAATAAAGCTCAGTAAGATCATACGTCGCCCCTCCGGTTTCTAAGGAGGGGTGACTCAAAGAATAATTATGATGTATGTAAAACAGAGTTTAGATATTTGATCGCTTGCAAAATCAAAAGATAGGTATCGAACGACAAAAAAAAAATATAATCTTTTTTAAATGGAGAGTTCAAACAAAACAAAATGTGGATCAAATAAGTTTGTCATTACTGGTTGTCCCATACCAGCTAATAATAACCGAAGATCAAATATATTTATTAAGATCACGTAAGGGTCTATTGACCAAGAACCAAATCCCCCGAATGGTACGTAAATCCCTCGTAGGGTACACAAATCCCCCGAAGGGCACACCAATCCCCCGAAGGGTACATTATTATGGTATATCCGGATTACCGCACTCATCGGCCAAGTGGTGCAATTTAATTTTTTAATTGTTTGTCACGTAATCCCCATGACGAGTTGTTCATACTTAGTAATCGTAATTATTTTCAAAACATAGATAATACTATAAATGTACCACAATCAAAATAATGCTTGTATTGCTGATCATTACTTTTCAATACAAAGGAGTATGCCGACAAGTTGACAAATACAAAATATATTTTTCGATAATAAAAAGTATTTCATGTAGACATGTTTAAGCATGAAAATTTGCGATAACGAATTCATAATGAAGACATTCAACAAAGGCTAACGATGGAGTCAAAGCAACAACTGACACGAGGTCGGACATGACAAATGAAATAATCGAATAATTCAAGAATCAACGGAAGCCTAACATTAAAAGTATTTATATACTTTTGCAAAGAACCTAAAAGAAACGTAATCCCTTATAGATAGTGTTGCTGCGCAAAAATCTCTTGTACTTAAAGGTATGTTGTTACACACATCGGTCCGAACCTACGATTTAAGACATAAGTAGATTACTTAAGTACAATGTTGGTACCAATGTCTAATAATTAACCCCATATACAGTATAAAATGATTATACTTGTTAAATTCGACCACTAAAAGTTATTTAATAATTTATTTTATTTTTTATACACAGTACATCCATTAGGGGTGTCAATCCGAGTCGCCAAACCACCAAGTCGAACCTGCAGTTTAGCTCAGTTTTGGGTGCTATATGGTTCGGCTCGATTTCAAATTTTGGGAAGTCGAACGGTTTGGTTTAGTTTGGTTTGCGGCTTGACATGTCGAGTCAAGTAAAACCGAACTAAACCAAACCATTTTGAGCCGAAACACCAAGTCGAACCATTGAGCCGAATCACCGAGCCAAACAACAAATTCTTTAGAATTCATAACCTTTATACTTTAGTACTCTTATAATATTACTCCCTCCGTCCCTAAATTATCGTCCTCCTTTCCTTTTTCGTCCGTCCCAAAATAATTGTCCACTTTGAAACTTACCTTTTTAGAACATCACTTTTACCACTTTACCCTTACTTTTTCACCCTACTTTAATTATGGGCCACATACACATGGGCTTTAAAGGAAACTACACATTAAACTAATATTAATAATCCAGTCAAATAAGTTTTCCTAAACGGTGCGCCGGGTCAACCAGGACAATAAATTAGGGACGGAGGGAGTAATATTTTTATACTATATTAGCTATAAGACTAATATTAGTATTTAGGAATTTGCCTTTATACTTTTTGAATTTACATAAACGTTTTTAATATCATGTACGTTATTGTATTTTTATTATATTAGATTCAATTTATTGATTATAAGAATTAAAAAATTTAATCATTTTATTTGAAAGTTTGTGCAAATTTTATAAAGTGAGTTTATGAATATAATTGTCTTACATTTAAATTTTTAGTGTTTTTTAGCATGTTTTTATAATATTTTATTGGTTTACTTAAATTTTGAATGACTATAACTCTTTCAAAATTTAGACCGAATCATGAAACTAAGCCGCGAAATCGAGCCATGAAACCAAACCATGGAACCGAGTCGAACCAAGTCAAACCATCATGGTTCGGTTCAATTTAGTTCAAGACTTTAAATGATTTAGTTCTGGTTTGATTTTTATCAAACCAATGACATGACGTTCAGCTCATAATTTGTTTCTAGTCGAATTATTTACACCCTTAACATTCATTCACTCCCAAAATCAACAATATGCGTCACTTTTAATTCTTCTTTGAGAAACTAAAACATGTACAGGAGACTCTTCAGTACTTCCTATTCAAGTCTATTTTTATTTTTAAAAAAAACAAAGTACATCATATGTACAGGAGACAACTTGTCTTCTTCTTTGATTTTCTATACACTCACCCATACACCTTCCAAATACACACACATTTTTAATTACGCACTTTTAATTATTCTCCCACGCCTAATCCCTATCTCTCTCTCTTCTCCTTCCCACATTCTGTACTTCTTCTTTCCTTTTTTTTGTGTCGTGTCGTCCCCCCCCCCCCAAACATTCTGCAATCACCCACAGTCAAATAATAACTCATAATTCACTAACCTTACTGTATTCTTTGTCCTTCCCACTTCACACATTCTGCACTTCTTCTTCCCTTCTTTTTTTTTATTTGTGCCGTCCCCCCTAAACAAATCAGACGAAGAATAAAGGGAATACCTCAATTTGTTCAAAGGTGCGCAAATAAAAATTGTAACAATCGATTTCTTTGATCTCCCGTTATTTCGTCACCTCTCACCTCTTCTATTGGCTACCACACAGTATAGTTTTTTTAATTTGTTGGTAAGGGTTTACTCCCTCCTTAATACCTTATTTATATAAGTAAAACCCTATTAGGTTTTTAACTATAACTAAATCCTAACGTAATTTAACTGAAATTAATTAAGTAACCTTAATAGGGAATTATTATTAAGGTCTTAGTCATAAGTGGGCTAACTCGACCTAATTCAATTAATTACTAAATAGGTCCAAAACAAAAATAAATGGGTCTAACCCGACCAAATTCAATTAATTACTAAATAGGTCTAAAACAAAAATATAATTTTAATCAATACAAATTAATATTTTTAATTAAAATAATTGGGGTATTACAATCTAATATAATGTTTCTCTGATCGAACGAGGCAGAGCTGATAAGGAGGAAAAGATAGCATCCACTCCAAAATCCATAGCAGTATTAGCAAGGTCATCGCAACTTTACTAGCTTCACGAAAACAATAACTGGAAGATAAAATGCCTAGCTTGTTGCATAGTGGAAACAATTCCACGGGATAGAGACATAGAGTGACCTTTGACAAAGCAGCCGTAAAGAAATCCAGAATCCATTTCAATGAGCGCCACAAAAGTCTTAAATTTCCTCTTCACATGCGGGGTAATTTAGTGTTTTTAGTCTTTTTGCCCTTTCTTTATCACTCCCCTCTTTTATGTATTATAGAAAAAAATTGATAAGACTATATACCAAAAAAAATAATCAAAACTAATACTCCTTCCATTCTTAAATAATTGTCTTAGTTGATTCGATATATAGTTTAAAAAAAACAATTGATTTTAATATTTATATTGGTTTAATGTGTAGTTTTCTTTAAAGCTCGTGTTTATGTGACCCATAACTAAAAAAAGATAAATAAGAATAAAATAATAAAAGTAATTTTTTAAAAAGATAAATTTTAAACTGGATAATTATTTTAAAATTGACGAAAAACAAAATAATGGACGATAATTTAGGGACGTAATAACTATAAATTTTAGTGCAATCCAATCCCCGTCTCGCTCTCTTTCAATCCCAATCTAGCAAACATCAACTACACCATCACCGCTCACTCCACTTCTGTCTCCATCTTCGGCCTCTGTCTTCCCCACATCAGGAAAACCCCAATTCCGGTTGGCTCCACCATGTTTCTCATCTTGCTACAGTTCTCTCTAGAAAGAACCCCCAGCTATTTTCGGTCACCATCTTCAAGCTCCGACGTAAACCTCTAATCAACGTCCTAATTCTTCGACAAAAGCTAACTGCAGCTCGCTCCGTCTGCTATGGGAAATTTTTGAAGCAAATTCCAGCACATGCCCTTCTCTCTCATGTAACGCATGCGCAACTGCTACCAATTCAAACCTAGGGCTCAATTTTTTCGACTAATTGCTGAATTGGGAAATTTCTACTTTGAACTCATGAGCTTAATTATTTTTCGTGTTAATTGAGTTGGTAAGAATGGTTGTGATGCTGCTCAATGGGAATTTGGACTTGAGTAGCAGACGGACTCTTCACATAAGGAGACTTGGTCAACTTTTATCTTTCTCCGTCAGGAGGAACTTGGACTAGACCAAAACTTCCTTTCGGAATTGAACTTTCTATTGTTGTTACCAATTCTACCCTTATGTTTGTGAGAATTTATTAGTGCTTGCTAGAGGGTCAATTGCATCTCGTGGTTTCAAGATTCGATTGATTTTCTTGTGGCGGGGCTGAAGCCGGAGAAGAAGCGGCGTGAGGCTGGGAGACTCGCTGTTTTCGCTGGATCTGAAGGAGGCGACCGGAATAGAAGGAGGTTAGAGTAGCATGATGCTCTTAGCGACTAGGGTAAAGTAGGAAAAATGGCAAATACGGACAAAACCTAGGCTGGGTACCGAAGTGGGATTTAGTGAATGCTTTGGGATGAAAAGTAATTTGGCCTTTTTAATTTTGGTGTAGCACTTTAATTTCATTATATCAAACTGTGTTTTCCAAATTTTAAATGATTTATTGATTGATTATTTGGAAAAGATAAATATGACACAACTGATCTACAAATATTATGCCAGACAAACGACTAGAATGCCTTAAAAATAATGTAAAAAAATTGATGTACATAATTCTCATCTACTAATTTTTTATTGTTTTTAAAGGTTGGAGGGGACATAGACTTTACCTCGATCCTTATTTTTATTATTATTAGTAAGGTTCACGTGCGTTGCACGTGGTTAACGTACGTGGTGTTTTTTAAAGTGATTTGCCAGTTTCTTAACTTTTTTGTTTACTTTTAATTATTGGATTTTTTTTGTGTTTTAATCTTTATAGTTTTGAGACTTATAAATTGTGTTGTTGTGTGTTTAGGTTTTTCGATATTTTGTTTTTCGGTAATTTATAATGTAAGCTTTTAGTCATTATATTGCAACTTATCCTACACATTTGTTTTTTTATTGGTTATTTTTAAATCTTTTTTTTAAAACCAAACATGAATTCATTCACTTTTATCGGTGTTGGAATTGAAAACAATTCAAGCTTACTTTCTTAGATAAGAACATTGTTGTTGGAGACTTAGCTTATGTCGTTTGTGAAATTTATGACTCTCTTTGAAAAATAATAAATTGTTTTATAGAAATCAAACTGACAATCCCAAAGTATATACTTACACTCTAAAATACAAAATTCACCCAGAGTATCTATAAAGTCTCATTTTACCACCTAACCTAACTTTTGTGTTATTTTCATATGTCATTGTATAAGTTTTTTCTAGTTTGCCCCCTAGACACTACTAAGGTTACCAATATGACGTTAAGGTGCACATGATATTTCACGTGAAGGACAATTTGGTCATTTTTAACAATGTTTTCTGTGCTTTTATTACCCAAAAAAAACTTCATTTTCTTATTCTCCGACAACGCTTTCTCTGCTTCTTCTCCAACAATAACATCTTATTTAAATTTTAAGTGAGATAAAACTCAAGAGTGTCTAAATCTTTTATTCAAATTTTTATATAGAAAAATAAATAAAAATAGTGCATAATCATATCGGAGAGAGATAAAACACAAGAAGAGGATCATATTCAGGTGTCAAGGCCGCCATGAAGAAGAACCCACAAAAAATTAAAGTTGTCGCAGCTGCCGATGTTAAATGACCAAGCCACAAACACAATGCATAAGCAATATACACGATGAATTTCAAAACTCATATTAGAATTCATCACAGATGCATACGACAATGATGAGGCACGTCATGATTCAATCCGTCTTCATCGTCCCTAGCTTAAACTCCAACAAATTTCTCCTTGGCACCATTGATATGGTTTATGGTTTGAATTGAGCAAATTCTCGATCTTAAACATTATTCGCTACCATTTTTATCACTACGATTACCACACGTTACATCACAATCACCAAATTTGATATGGAATATGGAAATGCTACAAAATTACGTTGAGAGCCAAAGTGGATTTGGTGGATATCTTAGGGGACAATGTGTATTTTGGACTAATTTTGATGGGGCAAACATATGATTAGCCCCCAAAATTACATACTAAATCTCACATTTGACCTCAACCTACGAAGTGTCCCACTTTCATACCTTATTTTTCTATTTGTCTCACTTTACTCCCTCCCGTCTATGGGTGTTAAAAATAGTAACGTACGGAAAATGATATGTGCATGTCACATGAATATTATTTTGATCATTTTGTTGGGGGTGGAAAATAAGATTTAGTTATAACTTTATTATATAATTAACCATTTAGTATTTAAAAAATGTTTTTAAATAAAAATAATAATAAATAATTGTTTCAATAATTCAAAAATAATTATATGACCAAATTACAATTTCGCCCAAGGTATCCACCAAATCGTATAATGTACCCCAACCTAAGGTTTGTTCCATAATGATATCTGGCGTTACATTTTTTTTCCATTTTCCAACCTATCCGTGATGGACGCTAAAATATTCACGTTAAATAGCACATGGTCTTCCACATGCGGGGTACAAATGACATTTTCATTATCTGCTTTAGGGATAAATGTATTAAAAGTAAAAAACTCTAATCTCACACACTCTCCTTCCCTCTTCTCCCGGTGCAAGTGCCCATCTCTCGCTCCACCAAAATAGCCGCCATCTCCAGCCTAAACCCTTCCCACTTCGGTCACGCCTATCACAACTTTGGCGCCGTCCTTCTTCGATTATAGTCAAACTCCATCTCTGATCTTCCTACAACTATACTTTGAAGAAGTGCAAAGTTGTTTTGAACAAAGACATTTTTGCGCTTGAAAGTTTAGTAGTAAGGAAAATTATAAAATTAGTTGTAAGGCTAGCAATGTTGTTATTTTAATTTGTCTCATAATTAAATTTAGAATTTATTTAATTTATACACCCATCATTCATACACCCATCACCATTACCACCACTACCACCTCAAATAACACTATTAGCCTATAAATCAATTTTTTTTATTTTATCTTATTTCTTTGTTTAATTTCTTACTCATTTATTTAATGTCGTATTCCACATAAATCACCACTTTCATGCTTAAAATCGCCCCCACCACTACCAACATCCCTGCAAATGCCGCCACAGCTATCACCACCACCAAGAAACGTGTCCACCTTGCCTTGCTAAAATGGAAAAATAACATATCTTTAGCTTCCGCTAAGTGGAACTACTTTCTTCAAACGACTTTCCTATCGATTCTAACTTAATTTCTTCTCTAACAAAACGCACAGATTTGTCAACTAAGTTCTCTATTTTTCTTTATCTTCTTGACATTATATCACCTTTCCTTAACACGTTTCTCTTAGCTTATTCATACGCAATTACTAAGCATGCTATAGATTTGCTTAATATCTCGATTCTCACCAACCAATGTATTATTATAGTTACAATTTTTCATATACCTCTAATAATGTCATTCCCAACATATGATGTCTCACTTTCCTACATGTTTTTTCTATTTGTCCTCTCCCGTCTATGGGCATTAAAAATAGTGATGGAAAATCGTGTACATGAGGATTATTTTGGTCTTTTTGCTTGTGGCGCAAAGTGGGATTTGTTATAATTTCATCATTTAGTTTGCCATTTAATATTTAAAATATTTTTTAATTAAAAAAAATTATTTAAATAATGTAAAATTAGTTATACTTTGTGTGATATTTAAATTCAACGTTAAAAAATGCATTACTCCAAAAAATGAAATTTAAAATTTATTTTTTAGCCCTCACTTTCTTTCGTCAACCCCATCATTTATAGACTCACCACCACCACCACCAACACCTCAAATTTTACCATTAGTCCAAAATTTAATTTTTTGATTTGATTTTATTTCCTTTTCTAATTTATTACTCTTTCCTTCGAAGTAACCAATTTGGAAAACCCATCAATGATAGACACACCACCACCACAACCTTAAATTTCACTTTTTACAAACTCAAATTCAATTTTTTTGAATTTTCAAACTTTCAAATTGAATCTGAAACCCATATGGATATTTGAAAATTTGATGATTAGGAAATCTCACAACGATGTATTTCATCTAATCCACTATTGTCATCCCTAAAATTACTATCACCACAATCTTTAACACCATCATCCATGCGGTCGTAAGCACCGCCATCACCATCACCAAGAAACGCATTCACCTCGCCTTATTAAAATAGAAACATAGAATCTCTTTAGCTTCTGATTAGTCGGACTTCTTTCTCGAACGTCTCTCATTTCTTACCTCCTATACACTTTCGGTGTCAAATTACTAAGTAAGGAGAGAATCTAATTTAGGATGGAGCTACTTGAAAGGATGTTGATTGGTGACAATTTCTTTCAATTAAAGGAGAGTTGTGGTAGAAGAAAAGAAAGTTGATAGCCGGGGAGGGAATAGAGATTCTCACACGTAACTACTCGGGTTCTATGAAGAGGAGCAAGCAAGTTAAGACCAAAAGAGGTTAGAGGTTTGGAACCCTGTTATGGGAAGGAGTAAAATATTTTAAACCTAGTTATTTGTGCTTACTAACAGTGGTTTGTTTGTAATATTTATAAGTTAGAAGCAGTATGATAGTTTTTAAGGTTGCTTGTAGTAGTCTGAAAATTCAAAGAAGTAAACTGTAGATTTTGGCTTTCTTTTGTAACAAAAGGCACAAATTCACCAATTGGTTCTTCATTTTCTTCATCTTATTGACATTATGACACATTTTCTTAACCCACTTCTCTTAGCTTATTCATGGATAATAGCTAAAGACGCTACATATTTTTGCTTAATATCTTGATACTCACTAACAAATATATTATTATAGTAATATTTTTTTCATTTACTTCTATAATGTCTTTACTGAGTAAAACCATATTATTTAAGAATGTAATATCATATTATTTTTTAGTTTCAAATAAATTTTTAGTCTCTCGACCGAGTAAGGGTATTTTTGTTATTTTACAAAATATTGGACGACATTTCTAACGATAATGGTAGGAGGGGGAAACTGATAAGGAAGTAAAAATACAAAACGAAATAAATAGAATTCAAAACTGTAGGACCTAACTTTAAAACATGAACAGGTCAAGGAATGAAATTATTATTTGATTATTAATGGAATTAATTAGTCCTTGATAAATTTACTTGTTTGACCGTAATTAATGGTAGATGATTTATTATATTTGAGGCTATTTTTGTCCAAACATTATTTGTTGTCATGGTAAATTTACTTGTTTTGTCCTTAATTAAATGGTGGGTGGTTTATTTGGTGAAGGGTTATTTTTGTCCATCTATTAAATTGTAAGAAACAAGCTTGACTTTTATAGTAAGAGAGATTTTACCGTCTTGAAATACTACAATTATAGATATATGATGCATTTCCGTTAAGATAAGCGAGCAGCTAAATGTGACCTTTGGGTAAGCTTCTGAAGAGGCTTTAACACCCGACATTTTCTATTTAAAGTTGGAAAGTACATGATGTCTCTAGTGGGATTTGAACACTCAACCTTTCCGTTATGAGAAGTGAATAGTACCAATTGAGTTAGAGTTCGTTGGTAATTCTGATCTACTATCGCCTTAAGAATGTTAGAGTAAATAGACCTAACAATGTTCTTAGACACTTGAATGTAAGGAATTCTACACAATTGACTTCATCTAATGGAAAATTGTTTATTTTACCGAGGTACTATATGGTAACGACACAATTGACATTGTACTTTATATAAAAAACAAATTAATAAATGTATTAAAAATTGAAATAAAATGTATGAAATGTACAAATAATAAATACAAAATGTGACAAAAATCGTGAAGTTGTCGTCTAGTCGTTGACATGGCTGCCAAAGGCTGAATTCGTTGCTGAGTAGATATCTCAGACCCTTTGGTGCGTTTTTCAGATGCACTCCAACTCCTCCTTGTCTGACGAATCTCCATCGCCAACGTTATCCTTCAAAATCTGTCTTTTCCAAAGCCGACGTATTCACCTAGTTCGTCCCCCATCGCAGCATACAAATCCGGCAAGATCTCTCATCTCTCTCTCAACCTCGATCTCTTCGCCTAGATCCAACTCGGCCTACCGAGCTCCCCCATTTTCCTTCTCATGTCTCACAGCGGTAGCATACTCTCTCCGATCTCCTGCCCTCAACAGTCACAGTGAGCTCCCATCTTCTCCCAGCCCCAATCTTCATATGAAGATCCAGCCAGCCGGCTTCATCTTCAATCGGCATCTTTTACATCGCCACCCATCTTCCGCCATTGACCCGACTCCAGACCAGACTCCGCAGAGCCGATCGATCCTCCATCCCTACTCTATCTTCTCAGTCTCCTGTTCCACCGCCATAGCGTAGCATTCAGCTCAATCTCTCTCTCTCCTGCTCCTGTTTGACCTCCCTCCTACTCTCACTTCGGAGCTGTCCTCTACAGCGCTGTATCCAAGCTGCTGGCCTTGTACTGTTCCATCCCTGACTCTCAACAATTGCCGGTCTTCTTCAATATTATCCTTTCTCTATGTAATGAAGGAAAAGAAGAAAACCTGCTTCCATCGTGCCTTTTTTATCATTCAGGATCCATGCAAGCAATCACATAGGTGTTCACATCATCTCTATTTGACGGCTTGCAAACAGCCGTAATGAAATTAGTGTCATTTGCCTTTAATAGATTATATTAATTAAATTAGTCTTATACAAAATATATGATCAATTGTGTTACTCCCAATTAATATGTTGGTTAAAAAAAAAATTTCCCCATCATCAAACGCCTTCCTTCTCAACACACCTAATTTGTGATAAGAGTTGGGCAAAAGATCTTATAAGTTAGTTAGCATCGGTAGAAGTCAATATAGTAAGTACTAAATGAAGTAGTTGAATGGTGACCAGCGTGTCTATGATTGCACGCCTAATTGGAGTATTTGATTAAAGTGTAGATCTTCTATGACACTGTCTAACGGATCATAATTCATAAGATGAAGTTTAATTCTTTTATAGCTCAGCCTACTTATACAAATTGCGTCGTATTACAAAAAATATCCAAAAAACGGTCTTTACTAAGTTGTTACATAGTCTTTACTAAATTCTTATATATATATATATATATATATATATATATATATATATATATATATATATATATATATATATACATATATATATATATGTATATATATATATATATATGTATATATACGTACACGACTTTTTATATCTCTAAAATTTAGATAACATTAAATCTATTAATATAAAAAACATAGTAAAACATTTGATTAGTCAAAAAAATTTGGAATTCACAAAACCTCTTTATATTTAGTTTTTACTCTTCATTTTTTAGAAACAAATTAATTATACATTTGATACATGGTAAATAAGCATAGAAAAGCTAAAACATATTTTTGGACAACTGAAATCACTTCCATTAATATATTTTTTGTTCTATATATACCTCTCATCTTTTTATTTATAAATGTATAGTTTATTTTTTTTTTAAAATATGCAGTGCGATTAACGCACATGTAAAAAAAAACTAACTTTTCACTAAGGCCAAGTGATAAAATGAAGATAAGCCTAAGAAATCATATACAACACTAATTTAGCAGCGCAGAATATAAACAAAATCCATTGCTCCTTTAAACATCCACAACGTAATTTCCAAGAAAAAAAATGGTATTGTGGAGAAAAATTCTTGTTGATCTATCATTCTTCTTGATTTTAATCCAATCCTTTGTTTTCCTAGCAAATCAAAGCAAATAAAAAACGAAGACGTTGTTTCCACCTAGGTGTTATATGTTTTGTATTCACATATAATAATATTTTTCTCTCACATTGAGTTTATGTATCAATTTTTTCCTTTCATGAATAAAGTCTTGTTGTTTTCTTTTCATTTCATCCATGTGTTTCCTTTATCGCACCTTAGTGATGGTAATTATGTGTTACCGGTTAATTTAGTTAAAATCATTATTTACCAAATATGGATAATGGATATGGTTGAGTATTATCCAATAATTAATGTTATAATTATTGAGTTAAATTAATGTTTTAAACACTAATTAAATTGGGTTGGGCTGTTAAGCTTAACGGGCGTTATTGGATAATACTTAATAAAGGGTTAAAGGAGGGAAAACCTATCCATTAACAAATAAATATTATAATGTGTATATATATATAAAGATGAATGTGTGTACTAGATAACACCCAATAAACAATGTATATTTTGTTCATGATTATATATGTTTCAAACATTTGTTGATTAGAATTAATATATATATATATATATATATAATGTAATGATTCAAACACTCACACATAATACACACACAATGAAATTAATAGGTGTTAATTGATACAATTATAGTTTAGTGATTTTTGTATATTTTTGATTTTAGAATTGGACACACAAACACAGTACACACAAAAACACACACAATACATGTACAAACATTTGAATTTGAACAAAACTAAACACTAATTATTGAATTCCCATTTATATGAAAAGTATGATTTTTGCACAATTTTGTAAAATTATTTGATTGCACTTTTAAGAAATTGAGAGGGCATTGGCCCGTGGCGTGTTAATATACCAATGAATTGTTTGGTTTAAACTTTAAATAATTTATGAATTTGCTTGTTAATGAGATAAACAACTTTCCATTCATTTTCATTCAATCTACTTATAAATAATTTCTATTTTATCCCGAACAGATATTAAAATTTCTATACTCGGGTGATGGAGAATAAATTTTGAATGAGATTTAAACTCAATTTAATGCCCTATCTAGATAAGACATAATTTTAAATCTTGTTGTAGGATAATTGCAAATGAAAAAAACAGTATTTTGATTGGCTTCTTATTCATGAAAATACAAGCTGGTTAGAAATTAGTTTTTTTTGCTGACCAATAAATAAATCCCTCCGTTCCAAACAAAAAATCGTTATACTATCTAGGGATGCATCACTTAAAGAATACACTTTAAAAATTTATGTTTCTAATCTTCAAAATATTTAAACTTTATACTTCATATTTAATATTAACATATTGATTATGCATGCTCAAATATTTAAGTGGAATGGAGTGAGTAACTAAATAATATAATTAAATCTCCTAATTTTTATTTTATCTTTTTCTTTCCTTTTTAAACTCCTCAAATAAAAGTGACATTTGCAATAGTGTGACCTTTGCTACACTATTTTTATCACCTAATATATATATATATATATATATATATATATATATATATATATATATATATATATAAATTATTTTAACTCAAAATTTTATAATAGTCTTCATAGTTGTGAAAAAAAATATTTACTTATTGATTTGATACTAATAAATAATTATGTAAAAGTAATAAAAAAAACTTAAAAAGTCAAATACTTTATTAAAAATTTAAACACTTAAATTCATTATAATTATAAATAACAACCATATATTTTTAATCCAAAACAAAATGATAAATACGTTCATAATAATAAACAATTTTTAGGATTACTTGTTTATATTTAGGTTTAAGGCAAAACATACCTTTGGGCCACTGTATTTTTCAAAAATTTGCAATTACGCCACTGAGACGTCAAAATTTTCGGGATGGCCACTGTACCAGACTTATCTTGCACGTTAACCCTTTTTTGGATGGACGTTAAGTTTGAACGTTAAGTTAAGTTAAATGCCTATTTTGCCCTCGTCTTCATCATCATCACTGTGACAAAATAACTCAGATCTGGGTTTTAAAACTCAGATCTGGGTTTACAAAGTTTAAAAACCCAGATCATTATTATGGAGTTCGACTTCTTCGTGGGCGTATCGGCACGTGTCTCCGTGACTACACTCCTTGTTCGAGCTGCAGAAGTAGGAACATAGGCTCGTTTTCCAGAGTAGGTTAACGGAAGCCGCCTTGGCTTCACCCAGGCACTTCTCAAGAGCCGGCTCCGACAAAGGATCCTCTGAGACAGCCTTCTCTGTCATCAGAACCTCGTCATCTCCTCTCGTCGAATCCTTACTCTCGCCATTCTCGGACTTCAACAGCTTTTTCGCCCTATCCGATGTCGGGTCCCATGTTTTGTCAGGCCAGAGCCGGAGTTAGGTTGATCTCTTCACTCTCTTCCCTTTGTCAGATCCGGTGGAGATAGCCTCGGTTGATCTCTTCATCTTCAATCAACGCCCACCTAGATCCAGTATCGTCGTCCTCCGCCATCTGCAATTAACGTCCGAATCTGAAACAAAGGGATGTAATCTGCAATATTCTCGAGATCTTCACTGGATCAGAAACAGAGATGCAGCGGTGGAGGGGGATTTGTTGACCGAAGGGGGAGAGAGATTTTCGCATCAGGGAAGAAGTCGGAGGGAGAGGGGAATCAAAGATGGATTCGAGGGTATCGGAAAGGCATAAGAGAGGGGTCACCCACCTTGTTTGATGCTTCTGTTACTACCTTACCCATACTTGGAATCTGGGTTTTTTTCTTTGCAATGAGGTAGACACTGAATCAATCGGGTAAAGAGATTGGCAGATCCCATTCAACACCTCCCTCTCCAGATCTATTTGATCCATCTCCACTATGTTAATTTTGATTTTCTTGTAAATAATTGACAAATTAGTCCATTGCTTATATAATTTTGAATGGATTGGTACAAAGATTTTTTTATTTTCGTTTTAGATTTTTGGATTGTAATCTGCACTTCTTTCATGTTTTGATCTATGATGATGAAGTTGACCACTGTGGAAGCTAACAACGAGTGAGACGAGGGCAAAATAGGTATTTAACAAAACTTAACGGTTAAACTTAATGTCCATCCGAAATTTGGGTTAACATGCAAGATAAATCTGGTACAGTGGCCGCTTCGAAAATTTTGACGTCTCAGTGGCCCAATTGCAATGTTTTGAAAAGTGCAGTGGCCCAAATATGCGTTTTGCCTTGGTTTAATTAATTGTTTAGTCTTTCGACTTGTTCTGAATTTTTTGTTTAGTCCTAACATTTTTTTTTAAAATAGTTTGGTCCTGCATGTTACGTTTTGATGTTAGATTATCCCTTTTCCCCGTTAAGGTTACATTTTGTTGTCTAATTTTGCTTTAAAAGTCCAAAATACCCCTTTGTTAAATGGAGGGGAAAATGGTCTTTCAACTTGATTTGTCTTTTGTCTCTTCCCACTCTGTCTTCTTCACATTCTCTCATAGCCGGATCACACCATTATGAAGACTCGCCAATATCCATGGTTGCTTGTTGTGGAAACTCAACCCTTTTATTCTATTACTCTTTGTCTCGAACTTTGTCAACATCGTCTTGCATCCCAAACCCGAATCTCAATCCCTAATTCCAAATCAAACAAATGATACAACGCCTCAGATCTGAGAATTGTGGACGTTGATTTGAGAATTGGTTAATCGGTCGCTGTGGAGGTTAAGGAGTAGTGGATTTGTGTGTGCGTGGATCAGAAGCCATTGAGAGAGAGGGGGAGAAAGGGGGCAGAATAGAGAAAAGCGACAGTGTTGGCTGTGGTGGTAGCAGTGGCACTTTAGGAGGTTATCGGTATAAAGAGTGTTTGAAAAACCACACGGTGAACATAGGCATACACGAGTTGGAAGGTTATAGAGAATTCATGGCAGCCGGTGAGGACGGAACTCTGGACGCATTGAAATGTGTGGCATGCAATTGCCACCGTAAGGAACCCGATAGCCAATTTCACCAGTAAATCGCGCCGTACTACCACCGTTCGGCAGGTTATCTCCACATGATGTTGTTGTCGTCGTACCATCGTCCGTTTGCTCTTCCTTCACCTCGCGAGAAGATCAGAAGGATATGTCGAATTCGAGCAACAGTGGCGGTGACTCAAATAAGAGGTTTAGGACGAAATGCACGCAGGAACAGAAAGAGAAGATGTTTGGATTTGCGGGGAGGGTGGGGTGTGGTGCATACAGAAGTAGGACGAGGCGACGGTGCAACAATTTTGTGCGGAGACCGAAGTGGAGAGTCACGTTCTATGTAATTATAATCAATTTTTGGAATTAAAATTACAAGTTCGTGCACCGTTATTTGTGTATTGATGTCAGTAAGGGTACTTTTGTCATTTTCAAAAAAATTGACAAAAATTTAAACTTTAATGGAGAAAGGGGAGAATCTAATAATAAAACGTAACATCTAGGACCAAACTAATTATTTTCAAAATTTTAGGACCAAACAAAAAATTCGAAACAAGTTGAAGGACCAAATAATTCATTAAACCTTATATTTATATTAAACTTTCAAATAAGTTTCAAAAAGTGGTCTACCCTAATGATAGTAAGCTTTGGTATAAAGTAACTTGATTCAATTTTGAATCTTTCTAATAGCAAATTCTTTATCTACAAAGGTGGTGGTGGCAGCGATGGGCGGCAGACGGTGGGAGGCGGTGGCCAGAAATGACATGGATCATAGGAGATCAACCACGGTATATGTTTACTCTTGCTGGTGGATCCATATGTTGGAGAGCTATGATTCGACCACTTATTGCATTGTGGCAGAGTAAATGGTTGATGTTGAAGCTACAAAGGAAGACTTATTGCTTCGAGGCTTAGTAAAGGAATTAGGTGTTCAGTAATGTGGAGTTCTATTGCATTGTGACGGACAAAGTGAAATCTACTTAGCAAATAATATTGTTTATCATTCGAGGACGAAGCACATTGATGTAAGGTTTTGTTAGAGAAGATTCACCCCACAAAAGATTATGCAGTCATGTTGACATAGTTGGTTGCTACTAACAAGTTCGAGCATTGCTTGGAGTTTTTTCACATCTCTAGCTATTAAAAATGTGGAAGGTCAAATTCTACACGGTGCAAGAAAAAGGGTGTTTCGAGTATTGAGTTATTTATCTTCTAATGGGTTTGGTGAATAATTGCCAAGTTGGAGATTGTTGAGAATAGAATGACTTAATTCGGTAGGGTTAAGGACAACTCCTTAGGAGCGAAGTGTAGGAGGACTGACCTTGCTGATTGTAGAAGTTGGTGGGTTCTCGAAGAGGGTGCAATGGGCTACGCCTCCCACGGTACGTATTTTTGGAATTTACGCATCAAGGCAGTCGCGTTTGGCCTGGAAGACGTGAGCACTTAAGAAGAAGCGGTTGCATCAGACTACCACGTCCGCTTTTGGAGAAGCCCCGATACTTGAAGCGGTTGTGTCACATCGGCAGGTTGTCCCAAATATTGAAGCGGTCGCATCAACTGAAGTGAAGTGATCGTGTGGATGCAATGCGATCGCGTCACATGGAGTGAAGCGACCGCACGGTGTCAGTTTAGATTTTTGTATTGCGTACTATATTTAATTTTAACCCTAAAATGTGTGGAAGGTTGGCTCTAACAATATTTTGAAAGTCCATTGACCCCAAACTCTCTCTCTTTTCTCTTTTGATTGATCTTTGTTATTACTTTGTTATTGTAATATTTGCTTTTGCTACCCACAATAGTTACCAAACACTACCTAAAAGATCATGTTAATTGTATTTGGAATTTACATTTCAAATAGACTTGGACTATAAATGTGTGTTACTTTCATTGCGATTGTTGAAAAAGTGCATGCTTCATATCCCTCGACTCTTGTATTTTGATTGTTTAATTTTGTATTGCCCTATTTTTCTACTCCATATTTCATGAAGACAAAAACATATAAAAGATGATCTTATAGATATTTTATGTAAGATGGATTCGCTTGACCCGACCCATCGTGTGTTGTTGGGTTAAGTTGTGAGAGTTTTGAATCTCCGTCTTATTAATTAAGATCCGTAATATGGTCTCACATGAGACGTACGCTTTCATGAATGTCATCTACCATGATATATTGCACTACAGTATGAAAAAGTGGGTAGAAAACTAGTTTTTGGTTTGAAAATAGAATGAATTGCTGATATGTCATTTATGATTAATACCTTGATAAAAATTAAAATGAAGAAAAGAGTAAAATCTCCTCGAAAATGAATTTTTTTTTTTTTGAGATATCAAGAGCTTTTGAAACCAAAAGAGGTATGTTATATCGAGTTAGAGTTTATGGTATTTCTAAATGCTTTAATGTTAGTATCACCAAATCAATTTTTTCCCTTTTGTAAGTAATGATATGAACATTCCAAATCCTCATCAACTTAATCATACAACCTTTTTTGTTACTAGTTGTTAGTATCTTTAAATTCTTCAGAGAACATAAGCTGCTACAATAAGGCTAAATTTCATCCGATTAGGACTTTTTGCTAACCTAATTGGATTCGCCTTGTTGTTGTTTGAAATAATAGTTCAAAAATAATGAAACGATACCGGGAGATTTGTGGAATGGGATGACATTGACGATTGTAGTTACCGGTGCTAGAGAAAAGGAATCGCCTCTCATCTCGTCCGAAAGATTTTGATGGTTTGGGAATGATTTTGGAGAAATTGTCATAAGCGATGGAGAGAGAGAGAGAGAGAGAGAGAGAGAGCGCAATGGGGCTTCAAGGAATGGAAACCTAGTCAATGGAGGGATCTGCAGACGACGGCATTGCCAATGACTAGATGTTCTCAGTGATTTTGGGAAAACAAAATAGTTTATTGATTTATTTGTTAGGTTAGAATAAATTTATTTTAGTTACAACTAGGGTTAGAAAGTATGTAAAAAAAAGTGGAACCCACTAAAAGCCACATTACTGCACTGTTTTGAGTAGTAAGAGCATCTTCAATGGTGTGGTTCCCAAATTGAGTTCTTTGTGGGTACCACATACCACATTCCCCATTCTAAAAACACACCTCCTTTAATAACAAAACTAACCAATGGTTAGACTCCTTAATTGAGTTCTTTTTAGGTCCCAATGTCAAATCATCCACTTTACCTTTCCTCTCTGGTATTTATACTTTTCAAACAAATAGATTTATAAATAGTTTTAATTAATATATTGCATATTACAAATACTTTGTACAATATAATAAGTTGTCTTTTTTAGTTTTAATTAATAATTGCATATATATTTCATTACTAATTAAATCATTTATATTTTTAATTTATTATAATTTTCATTAATATAGTGTATATAATTTTCATTACTAACTTTTAAATATTTTGTACAAACATCAAGTACTTTGGTATAAATAAAATTTTCTTTATATAAAATAAAATAACTTAGATGAAAAAAAGAATAAAGGAAAAAAATATTTTTCTAATTAAAAAAATCATAAATGAAAAAATGAAACACAATGAAACACATGCACATGCAGTTAAGATTTGACATGCCAAACAGTTCCCGGTTCACAGTTCAAACTGTGAAGCAAACCACCCAAAAATGTGTTAGTGAACCGAACCTTTAAGAACCGAACCGTGCACAAATCGGAACTAGTTCCTCCAAAAACCTCTAAAGTAAACCAGTGATTCGAACCGTGAACCGTAGAACCGCTGTTCTGACTGAACTAAAAAAATGATCAACATATCAATGGCCCAGATTGGAGGAAAATGGACGACCCAAATTGGCAGAACGGTCTTGTGACCGTTTGGACTGTTTTTTGATGAATGTTTTTTTTCTTCCTATTTTAGCAACCTATAAATACTAACCTACAAACCTACACCTATAAACCTACCTACAAACATTTTAGTGGATTTTCTTAATGTGAATACTAGCAACTATTGGTAGAGTTACAGTAACGGAAAAAGCACTAAAAATGCTCACTAAGTCTGCTAATAAGTACTATCGTTAGATTTGGTGATTCTCAAAGTTTAAAGCTAATCAAATAACAAGATTAATAAAGTGATAAGTAGTTGATGAAATAGAAAGCAATAAATAAAGAACTTGAAGCACTGTGAATAGTGCTACGTCCACTACCAAAGCAGTCAACCTTAGATTTGAAATATATACTAAATTTTCCACTAGTTCTATTAGATAAATCTCTAATTGATCGTGTAAAAAAATATTTGACTATTATTTGGTGGGTGTATTGAATATCTGACAGATAGAATATTCACTGTGTTGTAGAATAGTTTATGGAACAAAAACTAAGAAGATAATGAATGTAAATCATTGAGCAGTTTCTTGTTGTTTTTGATGACTTTATAGATTTGTTAAGGATCTCTTGAATGCAATGAGAGTTAGAGCTTTTAAGTTGTTGAATAGTTTTAGAACATTAAGTTCTTCTTCTTCAATGGCGACATTTATATGAGAGAATCCTTTTGACCGTTGGAGAACAAAGAGCGTAACAGCTACATTAGGTTAAATGCATTAAATGCAGCGAGCTCTTGGTCTGAATCTCCTTTGAACTTGGTCTGGGTAATTATGGAGAAGAAGTGGGAACTGTGCAAGAAAAGTTGTAGCAGAAAGAAGTTCAATTCTGCAGGAGTTGGCACATTCTACAAATACTATAACAGTTGATGTGTCGGACTGTGTATTCACTATGTCTCTTTGTTCAGTAATCACCACACAGGAAAGTCTCTTTGCTTTATCCAGAAACTAAGATAATGAGTACACAAGAAGTTAAATGTGGAGAGTCTTTCACACACACACACACACACACATATATATATATATAAATTAAAATATCTGAGAAGATAATCTTTGGAATAAATGATGAGCTAGACTTCTTGGATCCACATCTTCAAAATTAGCTGAGGCAACATAAATATATAAGCAGACAATTGTTGAAGACATTTGTTGAAGCGTTGAAGGTCTGCTGAAGACTGATGTTGATAATGAACTACAAAGTCTAAATAAACTTTTCTAATGCTAAGTCCTAAGCTAACTTGTCATGCTAACTGGTACACAACCCATTTAGCCACTTAGGCAAGAAACTAAAAATTAATGAATGACCATAAGCAAATCTTATTACAACTAGAAATAACAATCTCCTCATATTCGCTTATCTGGTCATCGTTACTACAAATGAGGAGTTTGAAAACTTAGGATTGATAATAGCATGTCAAAAGAAAATTTTAATATTTTATATCAGCAGACATGCCTCAAGCCAGAGTAGCCTAGATTTATAGAAACTAATAAAATGAAACAAATAGTAAAGAACAAGCGAGGTTAGATCAGAAAAGATGAAAAGTTTAAATAAGGATTTAAACTGGGAGTTTAAATTTCTAACAAATTGATATGGCAGTTAATGTACATAAGAAAATTAAACAAAATACATAAAAAAATACTTATGTATTTCAAACAAGTAGTTTAAAATTACAGAGTTTAACAAATTGGATAGATACAAAGGAGGGAAGATAAGAGATTACATAAATCCTGACATTTTTGCTTTTCCTTTGTCTTTGGCAGTAGCTTCTTCTAGTTTGCAACTGGCAACAGCTTTTTATTATCTGCGCCTGGCAGCAGCATCTACAGTAGCTGCTTCTTGATCTCTGCACCTTCGCTACAGGTCACGAACTCTACTAGCATATTCTTCCGCAACATTTCTGATGCAAAAGTCAAGCGATCTATGGTTGCGTTGTTCACGGAACCTGATGTTTTCATCCATGAGAAATGTGTTCATAGACCTCAGTTGTCTCTCCTTTGTCATGGATAGATCTAATGTCATAGCAGCAGAATCGTGTTCATGAATAGTAATGCTCATCTGCTCTATAAGTTCAACAATATTGACACGACTATTTCCAAGGTGTTTAGACACATCTCATAAGGGAGTGAAGAAGAGAGTGTGCACTTATCATTCAAGCAGGCTTCACCGAAGATCTATCTGAGCCTTGATGTCGTCAAACTGATGGCGCACTTCTCTAAACCGAGTCCACACATCCTATTGAAACTACCTAAGTGTTTGGGCAGTCCTGGCACCAGAGGTGGATGACTTAACCACGGCCTCAGATAGAGCAGTAGAGAGACTTATCAGTTCATTGAGTCAGGTGAAGATAGCATCCAACATATCAAAAATATTAGTATTGACTAGATTGGGAATGATGCAAACAGACTACAAATCCATATGGACGATCTCTGAATCACTGGGAGCACTACTAGAAACAGTGCCTTCAGCGACGGAATTCTTAGCGACGGAATTTTACCTTTAATTTTAATTTTGCATCAGCGATTTTAATTTAGCAATGACGAATTTTTCCGTCACCGGGCCACCTTTAGCTTACTTAAATCAATATTTTAATTAAGCATTAGCTTAATGAATTGAACACGACGGAATTTATCGTTGACGGAAATTTTCGTGGTTAGAAGGTGATTTTTAGCTTACGGAAATTTTCCGTCGCTAAAGGATTTTAAAATTAATTAAAATTGTATTTTCAAATGACGAAATTTCCGTCGCTAAAGGCTTTTAAAATTAATTAAAATTGATTTCAATGACGGAAAATTGGTCGCTAAAGGCTTTAAAATATAATTAAAATTGAATTTCGTGACGAAAATTGCCGCTAAAGGCGTTTAAAATTTAATTAAAATTGACTTCAAAATGATTTTAGTAAATTCCAATACTTAAAATTTAATAAAATTGAATTTCACGGAAATTTGTCGCTAAAGTATTTTTAAAATAATAACTTTAATTTTTAAAAAATAATAATTAATTTCAA
>CM028380.1:126364535-126420893 GCA_013146195.2 Codonopsis lanceolata
CTTCACTTTTTAACAAATTCCAAAATAATTCGAGCTTGGATTCCCAAGCCCTAAAAATTCATAAAAATCTTAACAAAGGATAACCCATTTTCCCAACACATAATATCATTCAAATCATCCTACACATTAATACCCACTTTAATTAACAATACTTTCTATTAATCCGGCTTGATTCTCAAGCCCTAAAATTCATAAAACTCAACATAAATCATAACCCATATCTTACAACACATAATAACATTCAAATCATACTATGCATGTTATTAACAAGTTCACATGCTCAAATCACAAGTTAAAAATCACACAAAGCAAGTATGTGTACTCATTGACCTCAAATAGCATAGAGTTTGTTTTCCTTAGGATCAATGAGTACAAAATCAAAAGAAGAAGAAGTAACTTACTTGTATTCTACACCAAAGAAAGCAAATGAGAAATCTATTCGAAGGAAATGATCTACTCTTTTCAAGTTCTACACTTCAGAAGGTGGCTTGAGCAAATAAGGAAGGATCATGGAGACCAAGAAGGTAGCTTCAGAAGCCATGGGAGAGCTTGAGAGAAGATGAATTTCGTTCTTGGAGAGTGAGGGAGAGAAATGAGGGTCAAACATCGATTGTGTGTTTAAAGGTTTAAAAACTGAGGGACAAGTGTCTATGTTGTGGTTGATAAAATCAGATTTTGTGGCTTAATTGATCACTAAAGTCTCTTTAATCCACCCTTAAAACTTGTTAGAGATGTTAGGTATAAGTAAGGAGGTTAGGAGGTTTAAGTGGGGTTTAGAAAAGGTTTGGATAGGGGTTGAGTGTAAAAGTCGCTCAACAAAGAAACAGGAAAAATCCCGTATGTGGTACCTGATGTTGAGGCGGGCGCTCACTCAAAGTCCAGGCGGGCACCTGGGATTCGGGGTTTGGGCTGATTTTGCAATGCTCTCGCCTCTCGAGGCGGCTAGTGATCAAAATTGATGCGACGCCTCGCCTAGCCTCGAACTTGGTCTAAACATGTCCTAAATGGTCCCAAACTTACGGGCAACCATTCTAAGGTCTAACCCAACTCAAAACAAGTCGGAAACACACCCGAACAACATCCGAACAACTCGAGCGAAACCGGAAGAGGTGCAACAACGCAACCGAACGCATTTAATGAACTAGCAATTGAACGAGCAATGAAAGGAGACTTTTAAGGCAATTCTAAGGGCTAATGAAGAAGCTTAAATACTTCTAGGAAGTTGAACAACAACTAGGGAAATAAGAGTCCCAAAGGAGAGACGACACACGACTCAATCCCCGAACTACGCGATGAGACTAACGCTATCTCCAAAGCTTCCAAATCATCGATAGACTTAAGGAACACCTCCAACTTGAAGTCTAATACATCTAAACATGTTAATAAACCATCTTATAAAGGTCTAGGACCAAATCGAGGTCACGAACACAAAATGCAAGCAAACCCTCTCAATCGCGCCGCATTCCACTATCGCCGAGTCACGACTTGTGACTTTAGCAAGTCAATAACTATATGGAGTCTCTTAATAATGTTTTGGTCTTAATATGGTCTCTCATACACATCTAGAACCTCTCGCAAACCAAACATACAATCGACAAAGAAAAGTGCAAATGCGGCATGCAAACCCAGAGCTAACGAAGGGAGGCGGGGGTGTCACACTCTCTCCACCTTAAAAGAATTAGTCCCAGAATTCTAAATCATGATACAAACCAACATTAGGTCCACACTCAACCATAATACGCACGAGGTTCAAACTCTAATAATCCAAATGTAAGGTCACACGATCCTCAATAGACACACTGGCGACCTCGAAGCACTTAAGATCGAAAATAACATGACTCATACTTGAGTCGCGAATACAAACACGAACAACACTATGCCAATCATGCAAGCAAAACCCCAAATTTCAACATGAAAAACTCATTTAAGGACACTTCAACATCCAATTACCGACACTAATTGTCGCGGGGCACATCATGAAATTCAAGCACAAGGGATTCTAAGTTACAAGAATTAATAATTGCCTATGGAGCAATTTACAAACAAATCAAAGATAATCACATCCGCATTCCAAACCATGTAAATCATACTCACGATTTTCCCATCGCGGGTGAGAACATATAAGAGCACATTAATGAAATGTTTTGAAAATTCATTCCATTTCAGTCCATTCCATTTGGTAACGGGTATAGTCAATTTCTAACTTAATTCTTACCAATCCTAGTCAACGGCAATTCCTTTTGCTCACCAATTCGAGGTACCTCTGAATTAGCTTCAAAAAGTTTCCGTCGTAAGGATGCGAAGGTTCATGAATAAAAAGTTTTAAGCATCCTTCAAACAGTCCCCTATACTAATGAAATGAATGAACAGGAGATAATAATTATAAAATGAGAATTTAGTATACTACAATGTAAATGTATCAAGTAGGTGTTTCCTACAACTAATGCACGTAATTGAATAAAATTAAGCCAAGTAACAAGGTCTATTACCTTGGCAAACAACAATCATAGCTATCACAAAACTCGTGTACCTAGTACAATCACCCAAGATAATTCACTAGAAATTACAAGAAATCGACACGTCTACCGATACTCGTAACATCTATACTCCGCAAGACTATCCTTTCTTAAGCTCTAGACCAAGTTTACAACCAACACATACTATAAACATCCTACCACAACGTTAACGTCTCAATACTCACGGTGAGGCGTCGTACACTCCCGTGCAACCGTGATTATCTTCTAAATCGCAACCTTCAACCTTCTCACAAGTCGAGTGTATATCCTACTCGCATAGTAACCACTAACAGTACCATAATATTATATCATTCATTACATTAAACAAATCTTTATAAAATATACAAACATCATACCAAACCGATAAGTATCAATATACAATTCATACTTCATATATATATATATATATATATATATATATATATATATATACTATGGCCTTTATATATAACCACACAAAACCACAACTCTATATATAGCATAGTCTTATATATATAGACTAAACAAGAATCCATACACAACGTACGATTACCTACCGATAATTTACAAAACGAACCATATCATATATCGATCTCACATTGGGGTATTATTCCCGATCGAGCAAATAACCAATATTACACAATACACCACATAATGTATGTATGCATGACATGAGCTACCGATTAAAGCGCGTACTCATAATAACGGTAATAGTAGTAACGGTATAATTTACACACACATATATATATATATATATATATATATATATATATATATATATATAAGAATATATCTTCCTATTCCTGATAGGTTTCAAAACTCCACAAGGGCCAACCGCCACGCGCGCACTGTCTCAAACTCTAGGCTGACCGTCACCATCTCTCTTGGAGCCACTAGATTGTTGACTAGTACTCCCAGACTGACTAACTCTCCTCCTCGGGCAATCTTTACGAACATGATCGCCGCCACAAACAAAGCATTTTCCTGTTGTCCCCCAGCACCTATCCTCGGTGTGTCCTGTCCTCTTACAAAAGTTACATGTCAACTCGTCTCCGAGTAGAAGTAGTAACACCACTCCGGCCACCTGAACGCACATTTCCTTGATTAAGCGTAGAGGTGCGGTTGTCCTCTCTTTTTATCATTGCTCCTATTAGTCTTCGGTGTTCTCTTTTGAGCGTACTCCTCGATGTCCAACTCCATAGCATGTGCACGATCCACAGCCCCTTGGTAATCCGTAGGCTGTAATGGAATAAGGCGCCACGATATTTAGTCCTCGAGGCCTTTCACAAACCTCTCGGTCTTCTTAGCCTCATCCGGTACCAAGTAACCACAATAGCGAGCCAGCTCTGCAAACTTTGTTGAATACTGAGCCACGGTCATATCTCCTTGTTCTAACACTAGGAATTCCATCTCTCTTCTTTCTCGAATTACTGCCGGACTAAACCGTACCATAAACTCCTTGACAAAGTTCTCCCACATTCGAGGCACTCCATGCCGTCTCCAACGATCTCGTAATTCAAACCACCAATGCTCGGCCGCACCATCCAATCTAAACACCGCTAAGGTCACCATTTCTTCTGATGTACAACCCAAAACTACAAAGATCTTCTCCATGCTTTCTAGCCAATGTTTCACCTTAGTAGTATCCGGATTTCCATCAAAACTTTCGGTTTCAACTTCAAGAACCTTGCAAAGCAAGTAGAATCGTCTTTCAATCCAAACATCGTTGAGGAGTCACACGCGGATCATTAACATTCTCTCCCTCTCGTCGCAGACGAGTTGTAGAATCGCATCTGCTAGAACTAGCTCCACGCCAAGTTTCTGACATAATACGCCTACAAAGAACACTCAGCGTTAACAACTCAACAATAAACCGAACCCAAACTAGGCCAAGGAACCTATCCTGGCGAAATAGCTAACCTATAGCTCGATACAAGTGTAAAGTGTAACCGACCCGGACTCCAATGCGAAATCCCAAGGTCGTGCCGTCAAGACAAGCTAAAAGATGGACAAGTACCTGCTAAGCATCATGGTACGAGTCAAGAGTTGAGCCATAAAGCTCAAAACAGGAATGTAAGGCCATAACGGCGATACGGAATAATAAAAATCAACACCTGCGGAAGCGAATCATAAGTGGGACCAAAGCCTATAATTAAAAACCAAGGAATACAAAGCTGAGAGATAACTATCTCTCGACAAATCTACGACTCGCGTGACGCAACATTGCGCACGGGCAACAAACCATCGGCAACCAAAGGCGAATCAACAAATACCAACGATAAACAACCACTCAAGCGGCTATAACATGCAGGAGGGACAAATCAACTTAAGAATAAGAGATTAAACACTAACAACTAAACCAAAATCTCACGACTAAAGTTGAGGAGATAGAAATAACCACAATACAATACTAGAATACGCGAGCTAAAACCTTGCTCGGGAACACGACAAAATAACTTCTAAATAACTACAATAGCTCGACCATACAAGTCGGCTCCCAAAATAAACGATAATAAAATACTAACATAACTACCCAAGTAAAGTTTACATAACTTTACATCCGTATCTCACAAGATAATAAATACAATAATAATAATAACACCAAGCTATTGCGGGAAGACCACGCTATCAACAACAAGCACGCCGCACTAACGAGCTTCTTGCAAAACTAAGGAAAACAAACACACGAAATGAGTCATAATGACCCAGTAAGTTACTAAATGCAATTGTATGGCATAGCATGGCGTGGCATGGCATAATGCACAAGCATGTACAAAATCAAGGCATCTTAATAGTATACCAACAATAAATCATGTACAACCAGAATATGGGCCTAGTCCTCAATAATAAAACCATGGGTCTAACCCTCAAATGATCACAAATTTGCACTTAGCACGTTATTCATATAAGTGCGAGTATTAAACATCACAATAGGATATGTTAGGGGCCGGCGCTACGTAGCTCTGCAAGAAAAACATTGTTACCCAATATCGTGACTACGATGCTCGTGTCTTCGCATCGATATACCGAACTCCGCCGGAATGAGTAGCTGTCGCACGTATTGTTACGGCAAAGGGGCTACTTCCCATTGCGGCCTACAATGGAGGGGGTGTGTGTGAGTGCGGCGATCCATAGCGAATACGAATCGGCGATTCGTATAGGCGATGTATCGTCCCACCACGACATAAAAATCAAACCAAATAGTGCCGTGGACTTAATGCAATGCACAAGTAGATGTTTACTCGTAAAGACCAAATAAGGATCAGATTCGACAAGAGCGAACCCGTCCGACCAAATGCTCAAGTATGTATTTACTCAATATAAACAAATAAGGAATGAATTCGACAAGAGCGAACTCATCCGACCAAATAGGTTATTATTCTCCACCATAAATCAAGTCAAGGCAAATACATTGCTCACATCCAATTAATCTTAAAATATCTCAAATCACCAATTAAATCAAGAATAGTATAAACCCACCAAGAATCATATTATGAGGTCTATAATGGACCTCTATTAAAATCAAACCAAAGACTATACCGTAGTCATAACCCACAAGTACGTTCATGTGTAACCGATCAATTTTCCCCAAAAGTGAGAACTCGCTCAATAATTATTTTTCAACCATACTCAAGACCATAGGTTGGCCTTTAATGTACCGTGCTCTTCCGAGCACGCTTCCAAATAAATCCCCTAATAAATCTCTATAATATAAGTGTCTCAATTGGACACCAATCGAGATGCTCGGGTGCTCACCATCATGACCTACCAAAACCTGAACATCGTAGGAATTCATCCCAACTGTTATTAGCATGTTATTGAACTTGTAACGACTCCGTTGAGTCTTAGAACTACATTTCATTATTTATATATATCATAAATCCCCAATTTACACTCCATTCAAATATATAACAAAACACTAAAATTCATTCGGGCTTGATTCCCAAGCCTAAAAATCCAAGAACTCGTCGTCATTATAATCCCACTTGAAGTTTAGAAACTAAGTGCATCACAATCATAATCAAACGAAACCCAAACATCGTAGGATTTCAACCCAAGTTCACTAACACATTATTGAGCTTATAAAGACTCCGTTGAGTCTTTCTATTAAGTTTCATTATTTACACACTCCATAAATCCCAACATTATCATCCTCTTCACTTTTTAACAAATTCCAAAATAATTCGGGCTTGATTCCCAAGCCCTAAAATTCATAAAAATCTTAACAAAGGGATAACTCATTTCTCCCAACACACAATATCATTCAAATCATCCTACACATTAATACCCGCTTTAATTAACAATAATTCCTCTAATAATTCGGGCTTGATTCTCAAGCCCTAAAATTCATAAAACTCAACATAAATCACAACCCATATCTTACAACACATAATAACATTCAAATCATACTATGCATGTTATTAACAAGTTCACATGTTCAAATCACAAGTTAAAAATCACACAAAGCAAGTATGTGTACTCATTGACCTCAAATAGCATAGAGTTTGTTTTCCTTAGGATCAATGAGTACAAAATCAAAAGAAGAAGAAGTAACTTACTTGTATTCTACACCAAAGAAAGCAAATAAGAAATCTATTCGGTAGGAAATGCTCTACTCTTCAAGTTCTACACTTCTTGTGAAGGTGGCTTGAGCAAATGAGGGAAGGATCATGGAGAACCAAGAAGGTAGCTTCAAGAAGCCATGGGAGAGCTTGAGAGAGGATGAATTTCGTTCTTGGAGAGTGAGGGAGAGGAATGAGGGTCAAACATCAGATTTGTGGTGTTTAAAGGTTTAAAATCTGAGTGGGACAAGTGTCACTATGTTGTGGTCCCTTAAAATCAGATATTTGTGGCTTAATTGGTCACTAAAGCTCTCTTAATCCACCCTTAAAACTTGTTAGAGATGTTAGGGTATAAGTAAGGAGGGTTAGGGAGGTTTAAGTGGGGTTTAGAAAAGGTTTGGATAGGGGTTTGGGTGTAAAAATCGTTCAACAGCAAAACAGGGGAAAAATCCCGTAGGTGGTACCTGATGTTGAGGCGGGCGCCTCACTAAAGTCCAGGCGGGCGCCTGGGATACTGGGGCTTGGGTTGATTTTGCAATGCTCTCAGCTCTTGAGGCGGGCTAGTGATCAAAATTCGATCGCGGCGCCTGTCTAGCCTGAACTTGGTCTAAACATGTCCTAAATGGTCCCAAACTTATGGGCAACCATTCTAAGGTCTAACCCAACTCAAAACAAGTCGGAAACACACCCGAACAACTCGAAACAACTCGGAGCGAAGCAGGAAGAGGTGCAACAACGTGCAACCGGAACGACGAATGAACTAGCAATTGAACGAGCAATGAAAGGAGACTTTTAAGGCAAGTCTAAGGGCTAATGAAGAAGCTTAAATACTTCTAGGAAGTTGAACAACAACTAGGGAAATAAGAGTCCCAAAGGAGAGACGATTACACGACTCAATCCCCGAACTACGCGATAGAGACGAACGCTATCTCCAAAGCTTCCAAATCATCGATAGACTTAAGGAACACCTCCAACTTGAATTCTAATACATCTAAACATGTTAATAAACCATATTATAAAGGTCTAGGACCAAACCGAGGTCACGAACACAAAACGCAAGCAAACCCTCAATCGCGTCGCATTCCGACTATCGTCGAGTCACGACTTGTGACTTTAGCAAGTCAATAACTATATGGAGTCTCTTAATAATGTTTTGGTCTTAATATGGTCTCTCATACACATCTAGACCCTCTCGCAAACCAAACATACAATCGACAAAGAAAGAAGTGCAAGTACGGCACGCAAACCGAGCTAACCAAGGGAGCGGGGTGCCACATTGCACTTCCACTATTATCTTCCACAACCACCTCAACTCGATATCTACACAAATAATATAATAATACCATTTAGTGAAGAAATTAAAACAAAATATAAAATGTTTACATCTCAAATTTTTTAAAAGTTATACCTAATGCCTGGGTAACACTCCACTTGATGACACTTATCACAAAATAACTTGTCATCTTGAACGCGGAGCTTTTTGTTACATTTTTTACATGAGTTATACTTCCATCCATTTTGCTCGTTAATCTCTACGATAGTGCCATAAACATAAAGAGGCGTCTCCTGCAAAATATGAACATTAGCATGATGTATGTAGTGCCTTAGTGATACTAACAGAAAAGAGGAGGCTGAACTTACAAATTTGGCACCCGAGTTCAATATCTGTTGTATTTCCTCCATTTTTCTTTTTTTCTTATCATACTCGGTCTGATTTATGTAGGGTGAAAAAAACGGTATCTCAGTTACACTTGCTCCAAGTTGCTCCAAACCAATCCTATTCCATTCAAAGAAATAGACTTATATGAAATTATGGAATCCATAATCTTGTTAAGTGATTAGGTATAGCTTACCAGAAAACAGAAATTTGATTCACTACTGTTGAAACAAAATCATACCTATTTCGAAACTTATGGACATCTTCTATGTCCAAATCAACATAAAATTTTGTGGCACTGCTTGTTGAAGCTGCTGTTTCACCTAGATGAGATTGGTCAAGGAAAAAAATCTTCGTTAGTATTTTAGAAATAACTGATATCATACTATTTTTCATAACGTAACCTCGAAAAGGTCATAGACCTTGGTCATTGCGAATAATTGTTGATGTGATAATTAAAACTTTATTATCAGATTCTTTCAAAAGTTACTGCATTGTTTAAATTCTTAGTAAGTTCTCCCCAAATGGTAATCAGAAGCGATTGTTCCTACACAAAAGAAACTATTAGATTTAAGTAATGTCATCGAAAGTATAAGATTGTAGAAAATTTAGTTCACCTCTCATCCTTGAGGTCTAAGACTTGCAGTTTAAATGTATGTCCATCTCGATTCCTCTCATGTACTCCAGATATGCCTACAATCAGTCCCATAACATCTAATAACAATAGGAAAATATGTCATTATTTTTGAGTTTATATCAAGTAATGAATTTATAATATCTTGAGTTTGTCACAATTACATTAAAGTTTACACTCACCAACCAGATTCTTCATGTTATCTCCGATGGATTCCAATTTCTCAAATGGAATGATAGAAAATGTGTGCCGCGGAATATCAGGGACATTACTGATTATCTCTTCAAAGAATGTAGTTGCATCGAACGATATATAGTATTCTTGTTGAAGAACTCTGTAGAATGGTTTTGATACATCAACCGTAAAATTTTTCATTACGTAGAAGTTACCCTCACTTATTAATCCCGAGAAATCTGCAATAAACCTACTTTTGATGGTGCAATGCATCGTGGCTCGCTACATTACATTACATAGAGTAAACATGGTTATAATTACAGGAATAATGACTAAAATTAAAATTAAAAGATTTTAAAAAGGATATTTGCACATTGTACCTTCTCGTCCATTGCAATGAAGTCGAGACTCATGAGCTCGTCATTCTTCTTAGTATTGTGCGTTTTCCACATGCGTGTGACTCGTACTTTGATTTTCTTATCATTCCTTCCCTTCTTGAGTTGAGTTAGAGATGAAAATTGACGACTTGCCATTTATGCAGGAATTTTGGAGATTTTGGTGAAGGCTACGGTGCGAAAGGGTGTTGACGGGATGGCTGAATTATGTGGAGTTCTTACCTTTTGGTGGTTGGACGGAACCAAGTTTTTCTTTGAGAAAGATGATGTTATGGTTGGTGCTGCAAAGAAGGGAAGGCTGCAGAAATTGGTGGCTTGATTGGAGCAGCTTTTATGTTTGTTTTTTTGGTGTCTGGGCCATGAGCAATTTATTTTTGGAGACATAAATAGAGGAGTTTTTTTTTTTAAGACATGGATAGCTAATATCTTTATAAGGCTGCCCTTTGGTATTCTTGTGTTAATTAGAAGAATTGGTGATGTTGAATCATTAATACTAATTGTAGTAGGGTGATAATTATTTTGTAACATATATTTTAAATCTATTAATAGTTATTGCACTAATAGTTTGATGTGTACTTATAAAAAAAAAGTTTGATGTGTTTCAGTTTTTTTTTTTTTTTTTTCATGCACAATTATTAGTACTAAATACTAATTATAGCATGGGAAGTCATATATGTATTTTGTAATTAGATTATGGTGTTCCTTTTCATATTCATGCACAATTATTAGTACCAAACTGACCGGCATTAACACCACACACTTATTGTCTATGAATTGTCAGGTACAATGATCTTCATTTTGAAATAATGAAATGAACTTAGTGGGCTGCTTTTGCGGGTCGGATTCTGCTAGGCCATAGTCCTTTCGACTCCTTCCCGTATTAGCTCAAGTTCATAGCTATTGTTTATTCTGAAAAGTCCATATATAAATATCTTTATTATTATATATAGCTATAACTTAATACCCATTATCATAATAATTGTTAATAGATATTGTTAATAGCTATTGTTAATAGATATTATCTTTATTATTATATATAACTATAACTTAATACTCATTATCATAATAATTATTAATAGCTATTGTTTATTGTGAAAAGTCCTTAGATAAATATCTTTATTATTATATATAGCTATAACTTAATACACATTATCATAATAATTGTTAATAGATATTGTTATTAGATAATGGATGAAATACAAAGAGTCAAATATGGATGCATAAGAATCAAGCTTTATCTAAAGTGGGTGAGGTGGCACAACCATAATGCTCCTCACCAACTTTAAATATATATATATATATATATATATATAGATTTGCTGCATGCAAAATAAGCAAGTATACAGTTGAAATTCACTCAAAACAAATCTAGCTGCTGCAAAGATACCGCATAATTCACTTCCTTTCCGTGTAACCGCCATACCCTTTGCTGCAGGTGGAGCAGGTTACATGTCTTAAACAGATACATTTGGTACAGTTGTGTAAGAGCGGAAAACCACCAAATAACATAATGAAAAGCAGAATTAACATTGTCAAGCATAGAAAACCGTCGAATGAAAGATCAGGAAAACTTCCATGTTTGTTACCTTTCCATAGGTTGTAAACTTCTACACTAGATAGTGCAAATGCTTCTCTTTCCACAGGTTGTAAAATAATCCATACATACATAAATTAGGAGACTAGTTCTATCGTTTCTTTCTATACAACAGTACTATTTTCCTTTGGGTGCATTGCAAATTAATGGAAGTAGACTTGGTCTAACAGGTATCAGTTTGGCCTCTTCCCAACGTAAAGAAATAAAGATATTATACACTCTCTTTCTGGGCCAAATAAAACTGTCGGGGGTGAATTTTAAAGTCCGAATAAACTATGTATTAGATAAATAAGGCCTAAATAAACCGCGGAGTGAAGCATAAATGTCTGCTAGTTTTCACTGGTCTCGATTACTGAATGATTGTAATTTTAATTTATAAAATAGTAATCATAATCAGATGTGCCATCTAAAATGACTAGCGTTCATTTCTAGGTTTTCACTAAAATTTAGGAATTTGACTTTCGAGGCATTTTAGTAACACATTTACATTTATGCTCTCAATTTCCACATATAACAATAAAAATCCACATTTTAGTAACAGAACTGAATATTCATCTAGCCTTTAGGTATAATTCTTTTTTAAAAAAAAATAGACATTCACTAAGGGCCTTTAGGTATAATTCTTTTTTTTTAAAAAAAGAGACATTCACTAAGGGGAAGGAGGGACTAGCTTGAAAATCAACCGCTGTTATATATTTTCACAAAAGTTATCTTTAGCAATCCATCTGGGGCCTTTTTCTCATTGTATATTTCAGCAAGTGACCTGCCTGAAAACCAAATATATATTATTTAAAAAGGTCATAAGAAAAAAAAGTTTGGGAATATATCGAACGAATGTTGTTGAATTCAACCACGTTGCTTTCTTATATAACAACCCCAACAAAAAAAAATTAAATAGAAACCTACTGTCATCTGGTGTAATGTTATCTTCAGTGGTAAAGGTTTTGAAATTGATTTTCTCCTCTCTCCACATTGAGTAGAGAAAACGAACACCCCACCATGGGAGTGCACCATCCACCTCAAACCTATCGATCTTGGATTTTTTCCTCTTGTCCTGAGGCAGGCTGTTGTCTTCAAAATCCACTAGAAACATCTTGGACGTCGGACTCAGTGTGCCCTGGGGCTATGTTCTGCCAGTTGTTTTATGAAATTTGTACTTGACACGCAGCTGCTCAAACTTTTTACGATCATCAAATTTAAATATTGGCGACAATTTCTGCACATTATAAACAACTAAACTAACTAGTTTCGCAGACTTAGCAAGAGAGAAAAAAAAGAGAGAAATAGAGAACGTTACCTTCTTCGAAAACTGTCTGACAAAACTTTTAAGAAACACATTCATGAATTAAACCCATAGACATTTGTCAAAAACCATAAGTAAACAACATATATTTCCTGCTTAACAAAGTCAACTAGATTATGTCAACAATTAAGAAATGTAGGAGATGTTAAGGTAATACAAACATAAAAAGCAACAGCAACAACTAATAAAAGAGCCATCACAAAAGAATTGTTGAAATAAATGAGCAACCTGTTTTTCCATGTCAGGAAACAAAGCTACATGATGATTGAGTGTCGTGAGTGTGAGGAAGCCGCAGATAAATTAGATCAAGAGTAAGAAGATAGAGTATTGACAGTGGTGTAGACACCCTAATTTCGTACCCCTGGTATATGACATGTCATAGAATATCAAGATCTATTAAAAGGACTAACGAATGTCAAGTTACAGGGTTTAAAATGCAAAAGAAAAGAAAGATGCATAAACAATGAACTGCAGGGGCCAAAGTACCAAAAATGAAAGAGAAAAAGTTGTGGGCGCAGCCCACAGCCATTCTGAGCGTCGTGCCCCAAGCCCTCCCAGTTACTGGTGTAGTTAGCCTACGGTGCAACCTCTTCAGCACGCGGTACAAGTGAATAAAGCATAGACGATAAAACTTAACCGCAAAGGAATCCCCAATCCTCGGCTATAAATAAAGCCTCCCGGCTTCAGAAAAAACACAGTTCACGCAGTGAAAAAATTACATATCTTGAGATTTTGAAGCATGTTGGTTCCTACTAGGTTTCCTGATGAATCAATTTCCTGACGGCATATTGCAAAATGTCACCATGATTGAAGTAGGCCTGCTCCACCTGCAGCAAAAGTTATGGAGGTTACACAGAAAGGAAGCGAATTATGTGGTATCTTTGCAGCAGCTAGATTTGTTTTGAGTGAATTTCAAATGTATACTTGCATATTTTGCATGCAGCAAATGTTTGTACACTTAGAGAAGGTGTGATATGCTCATAAGTAACTCATTTCCCTCAGTTTGATGCATTACCAGAAAAGTGTGACTTTGTTTTAGTAGGTGGCATATCAGTAGTCTTCTCATGTACTTCCGATTCTAATCTTTTTTACTATTAAAGTGTGAGTTGTCTCTTAGAAATTAATGTATGGACAAAATTAACCTTTCATCTAATAAATCATCCACCGTTTATTTAAGAACAAACAAGTAAATTTATCATCATTACTATAAAAATGTGAGTCTTAGAAATTAATGTATGGACAAAATTAATCTTTCATCTAATAAACCATCCACTATTTATTTAAGGACAAACAAGTAAATTAATCATGATAAAAAATAATATTTTTACAAAAGTAATGTTTAATAAATCACTCCCCCATTGAATAAGGTCAAATAAATAATTTATTATTTGCTAATCAATTCCATAAATAATTACCAAAATAACCATAAATTTAATAAATTACTCACAATTGAATAAGGTCAAAAACGAAATAAGTTAATTTCAGATTTAACATTAATTCTAAATCAATTGTGTGTGTGTGTGTGTGTATATATATATATATATATATATATATATATATATATATATATATATATAAATTCCACCAAATTTATATAGGTTTTCCTTCTATTTTTTCCACCAACCAATTTTGAATTATTTTGGTTTACATCTCTTTTTAACATTTAAAGTGGGGTTAGTTTGTTTGTTGGTGACATATTCTTCTTCCAATATTGGATTGCAATTGTTTGCAATTTTTATATGACCCCCTGGTTTCTATGATGTTACACACAACCCATATTTTTCTAACTTTATGGCACTTCAACTAACAAATTTAGGGTTAGGGACTATCAGTGTTCAAAATTTGCATTCTTTGATGTGTGGCGTGCATTTGCGTTGTACAGTCCCTAATAGACTTTCTTAAAGTTTAGAGACTAAGGTGTCGTTTGGTAGCCAGGATTAAGGTCAGATAAGATTAATAAGTCGAGTTGTCTGATATTTGGTACGCAATAGGTGGTCGGGATTAATAGCACGAGTTATCTGGATAAAGTCATTATCCCCTCACTATTAATACCAAGGGGGAGAGTGGTATTATTAGCGCCCTCACTAAAAAATATTGAGATTAACACTTGTAATCTCAAAACTACCTCCGATATACAAGTGATGATTAATAGCGAGGGTACTAATAGTACTGAGATTAATAATACTGTTTATCCTTGTCCGAGTACCAAACAAGCTCTAATAGTCTAATTTTCCCTTAAATAAAATTTTATTTTTATTTTTGGGATATTTTCTTAACTTTAAAGCTAATTATGAGAAGTTTTTAATTATTTTTCTGATTATTGAAACAATTATTCATTAATTTTTATTATAAACAAATCTAATATCAAATGGTTAACTAAATGATAGAATTATAACTAAATCCAACTTTGCACCCAAGGAAAATGACCAAAATAATCCTCATGTCATATACAATGTGTCATTTTCTATTAATATTATTCACTCTCATGGACATGAGAGAGCAAAGTGGGATGAATAACAAATTTGTGTATGAAAGTGAGACACATAATTTACAAGTTAGGGTGCAACATGAGATTTAAGTAAATACTTATGGAAGCAAATCGTATTTTGACCTCATAAAAATTAGGCCAAAAAAGCAAATATCTCATCAATGCTTCTATCAAATCTCACTTTTGTTTTTTTATGATTAATTTAATTCATAGGATAAATATACACACACATATATGTATGTATGTATGTATGTATGTATGTATGTATGTATGTATGTATTTACATATATATAAATATATAAATATTTATTATTTTTGGTGAAAAATATACATTAAAATTTCATAAAGAACAATTTTCAGAAATATATATAGTTTTTTCATATATAAAAATAATAATTAAAATTAAACAAAAAAATAAAAAAACGAAATATTTCGCAAACCGTGTACCTTACTAATTCCTATAAAAGGCCCCGTAGAAAAGCAAAGCAGCCCACTGAATCATGTAGTGGGTCCTTTGATGATGTCAAGGGATGACATTGTGGGACGATTATCCATTTACATCAAGCCATAGTAAGTGAATGCTTCCCAGGATTTATTTACTACAAACCAAATGCCAACCTATTAATACTACATATTTCGAGAAACTTTCCACCTTCCAAGTGTTATATTTCAATACCCTCCAACTATTCAGGCAGCCAACGTACTTTGGAAAATCACAAACTAAACAAAATTTGTGGAATTTACCTCATATATCCAGCCACAGCACGCAAGCCCATGAAGAGTGTCAATCCGGACCAGACCAACTATAGAAGGAGCATAGAGCAGAAATGCAGAGGACATTGCTCCAACCAACATCTGTACAGTAACAAGGTTACAAGAAAATGATTAATTACACATCACAACGACAGCTAAAATGTTTACCCATGTTTGAAATTATCAGAAGGCTGCTTACCATGGAACAAGCTGCAAATGAGAAATCTGAAACACCATAGTGCAGACCATCAAAAATGTAAGCCAAAGTAATGATAGGTTGACTGGCACTGACAAACTGATAAGATATGGATGGAAGTCAATTAAAAAGATACAATGATAATCCCTTGAAAAAAGGTGAGTTAGATACACTGAGGGGGTGGCCTAGTGGTAAACTTGTGGCTTCAGAAACTGTAAAACCTTTATCTGTTTGTGTGTACGTATGATTTGAATACCTACCAGTACACCTGATCTAACAATAGGTACCTCTAGTATGGTTGTTGACGTTGATTCTATGATTTCTCTCACTTCCTAAGAGGTGTAGTAAGTGGTCCAAGTGTTGTGTGTTGAAACCATCTTAAGCGATTTCTCTAATTTTATCTCATTTTGTTGTTTTCTTGTTTACCACATATCCATGTTAACATTCTCGTGCATTATGGCTACAGTCACTTTTTCAGCATGCTGCCCATCTATTCCATAAAGAAGCGTGCTTTTGATAGCTGTACTTTTCTTTCAACTTAACACGTACACACCTATCACTCTTCTTTCAACTAAGTGTCGATGCACTTCACCATTTCATCCAACTTGATTTTATACTACAACTAACACTGAGCATTCCCATCTTGATTAAGATTTGATCCTAAAGAATGAAATTGTTCCATTTGTGGCGTTTCTTGGCCATGCAACCTAACTTTCTCTCCACTTGTCATGCTTATTATTGACCAAATTCTTCTTTTGATTGATAGGCACAATGTCACCAACAAACAACATGTACCATGGTTTAAGATCTTGTACATGTTTTATCAAAACGATCCATCACTAAGCCAAAAAGATAAGGACTTAAAGGTTGAACCTTGATGTAATCCTAATATCCTATAGTAATTTGGAACCCACAAGTCTCTCCTTGTTGTACTTGGGACTATGGTCACCGCTCCCTAATACATGTATTTGATCACATCATTAGTTTAATACCTCTATGTACAAAGTTGGATGTGTGCTTAACATTTGTAGATTGACACTATAATGCTCTTCCTCTACTCATCACTCATTCTCTTTGGCATCATAATTCTATTGAGGGTATGTTTGGATACCCCAATTCCATAACTTGGAATTGGAATTGGGGCCTTTAAAATCAATTCCGTCGTTTGACAACACATTTAAAATTTAAAATTGGAATTGAGTGGGAATTTCAAATATCTCAATTCTATAAAACTAATTTCTATACAAAATTCTAAGAATTTAAATTCTAAATTTTGGTCAATTATTATAAACAATAACAACTCACCTTCCTTTTACCAACACCATCACTGCCGACCGCCACCTCCGACAACCACCAGTCATCTCCGGCCTCCTCCTCCAGCCACCACCACCCACCTCACCGTCCTCCAACCACCTCTATATGCTATTTACTAATAAAAAAATAATTTCTCACAATTTTGTTGTTAGAAAGGTTTGAACATTTACCATTCATTATCACTAACACTCATTACCACTAAGCTAAACTAAATACTTGATATACAAATGAAATTATATTTAAATTATAAAGTAGAATTACAATTGAATTCCACACATTATCCAAACTATGAAATTGCTATGATTTTGAAAGCAAATTCCAAACTATTTAAATTCCATAAAATTTTAATATTTATTGAATTCAAAATCAATGCATCCAAACGGACCCTAATTAACTTTATTAGCCAAGGCACTCTTACATCTCCTAAGCACTCCCATACTTTAATGGAAAAATTAAACCAGTCCTAAAGTGAAGAGATTTGAAATCTTTATGAATTGACTTCATCAATCAATACAACAAATTGATCAATCTTGATTTATTGATATAAGAAATCCTTTTACATTGATTTCTCTATCTATTTCCTGTTTTTCTAATTAGTCTATACAAGGGAGGTAGATAAGCTATATAAACAGAAATAACCGACTGAACTGAGCTAGCCTAATTTACACACGCTACCCCTCAAGAAAGAGAGCTTAGACACATTAACTAAACTTATCAGTCTATACTATTCTTTTCTTACACCCGACACCCCTGTACTTTTAATAGGCTGCTAGGCTGCTTTCTGCTTTCTGCTTTCTTTGCACATTAGCTAGGCTGCTGTTGCTGTTGATGATCTATCTCAACATCCCCCCTCAAGATGAAAGTGCAAAATAAATTTTGAACTTGCAGCTTGGCCAAGAGATGAGAAAATTGAGGAGAGGGTAGAGCTTCAGTAAACAAATCAGCTGGCTGCTCAGAAGAAGAAATGTATTTGGTGGATACAAGACCTTTCTGAATCATTTCTCTTACTAGATGACAATCCATATCAATGTGCTTGGTTCTCTCATGAAATACTGGATTTGCAGCTATGTGCAGAGCAGATTTGTTATCACAGTACAGAGAAACTGGTAATGAAGGACTGATCTGAAAATCCTTTTGAAGAGATATAAGCCATTTAATTTCACAGCATGTATTGGCCATGCTTAGATTACCGCAGATGATGCGCTAATGGTGGATCAAGTTTCTTGCATTTCCAAGATATTAAGGAGTTCCCTAGATAGACACAGTAACCAGTGAGAGATCTCCTTGTAATAGGACAGGCTGCCCAGTCTGAGTCACAAAAGGCTATAAGGTGTAGAGGATTAGAACTGGAGAAGAACAAGCCTTGACCTGGACTGCCTTTAATATATTTCACCAGCTTCAAAGCAGCATGCCATTAGTGTTCAAGGGGTTTTGCCATAAATTGGCTGAGGACTTGGACACTATAGGCAATATCAGGCCTAGTAATGGATAGATATAGCAATCTGCCAATAAGTCTTCTGTAGGATATTGGTTTTTCAAACTCAGGACTTGAAGTAGATGCTAACTTATGATTCTTCTCAATAGGGAGGGAAGTAGGTTTAGCATTTGTATAGCCAACATCATTAATGATGTCCAAAGCATATTTCCTTTGATGTAGACAAATGCCTGACTTATTTCTTGCAACTTCCAATCCAAGAAAGTATCTGAGGAGTCCAAGGTCTTTCACAGGAAATTTGGTTTTTAAGAAGGCCTTGATTTGATCAATTTGATCCTTGTGAGTTCCTGTAATAAGTAAATCATCTACATACACAAGGATAGCAGTGAATTTAGTACCAACAGTATGTATAAACAAAGTGTGGTCATTTTGGGACTGTTTGAATCCATATTGCAAAAGGGTAGAAGAGAATTTTTCAAACCACTGTCTGGGGGCTTGCTTCAAACCATACAGTGATTTAGACAACTTGCAAACAATAGGAGTGGAAGATGAAGGCAAGTTATGAGAGTAACCTGGTGGAAGATCCATATATACCTCTTCAAGTAGATCTCCATGCAAAAAAGCATTAGAGACATCCATCTGGAATATAGGCCATTGTTTGGAAGCACATATAGCAAGAAACATTCTCACAGAAGTCATTTTGGCTACAGGTGAGAATGTCTCAAAATAATCATTTCCTTCAACCTGTGTGAAACCCTTAGCAACAAGCCTAGCTTTATATTTGTTTACTGTACCATCAGGATTGTGTTTGATCCTAAAGATCCATTTACATCCTACAGTCTTTTTATGGGCAGGAAGAGTTTGTAGAGTCCATGTACCATTGGTTTCTAAGGCTTGTAGTTCTTCTGACATGGCTTGGCACCACAAAGGATCTTGCATAGCCTGTTGATAGCTTTTTGGTTCATGAGTAGAAGATATGTTACAAGAGAAAAGTTTGTAAGATTCAGATATATGTGTGTAATTACAATACTTCTCTATGGGGTAAGGTGAAGTAAGATTGACAGAAGGCTGAGCAAAGCTGGAAGGCAGACCTGTATAGTCTTGAAATTTAGCTGGAAAAGTCTTATGTCTTTGAGGTCTGGTGGGAATGTTAGGGGTTTCAGTGGAAGAGTTTGAGGTAGTAGAATGAGGTAGATTATTAGTTTCATTTACAGTAGGATTATCAGTTTCAGCATTGTTGTTATTACCAGCAATAGGAATGTCAGATGCTGCATCTTTATGTTGAGTGATGACTTCACTGTCTTCTTCAAGGTCAGTAATAGGATTTGGGAAGGTGTTGATATTGTTAGTTAGCTGAGTACTAGACATTAGATCTTTAAAGGGGAAGATGGTTTCATAAAATATGACATCCCTACTATAAAAAACTTGTTGAGTATCTAAGCTATAAACCTTATAGGCCTTTTTATTGTTAGGATAGCCAATGAAAATACACTTCTGTGATCTAGGGGCAAATTTGTCTCTATTATGAGAAGGGGTTGAAACATAACATAGACAACCTAATGTTCTAAAATGTTTGTAATTGGGAAGAACACCAAAGAGAATCTCATAAGGGGTTTTAAATTTCAAAACAGAATTTGGAATTCTGTTTATAATATAAGTGGCAGTCAAGAGGCAATCACCCCAAAATTTCTTTGGTAGGCCAGCTTGAAATCTAAGGGCTCTGGCAAGTTCCAGGAGGTGCCTATGTTTCCTCTCAGCTCTACCATTTTGCTGAGGGGTATCAACACATGTACATTGATGAAGGAGACCTTGAGAGAGAAGAAGAGTGTCAACACCATTGTTCAGAAATTCAGTTCCATTGTCACTTCTTATATGCTTCACACTAGTTTTGAATTGGTTTCTTACCATTTGCAAAAAATATTTTAAAGTTTGACAGACTTGGGTTTTATTTCTTAACAAGAAAGTCCAAGTGACCCTAGAACAGTCATCAACAATAGTAAGGAATGAGGAACAACCATCATAAGTCAGTTTCCTATAGGGCCCCCAAACATCACAATGTATGAGTCCAAAAAGATCAGAACTGTGAGAGTCACTAAGGGGGAAGGATTGGCTGGTTTGTCTGGCTAAATGACAGACATCACAACAAATATTTGACATAGAGTTAAATTTCAAGCCAAGAGAATTAATATGTTTTATAGAGTGTAGAGGGACATGCCCAAGTCTAGTATGCCAAAGATACAGCTTATTGATAGGATCAGTAATAGCAAAGTAGTTATTGGATTTACAAGTGTTAATTTTGGAGATATTATGACACAGAACAGAAGTTTCTTGGGACTCATTGGCTTCAGATTGGAGAAGTTTGTAAAGGCCTCCAGTGTAACTACCAATCTTCTTGGCCTTCAACTGTGCCTGGTCCTGAATGAAGCAAGAAGTGGCAGTGAAGGTTAGGGTGAAACCACTATCAGTAATTAACTTGCTTCCTGAAATAAGGTTAAACTGAAAATCAGGAGCATAGTACACATTCTTGAGGACAATGTCTTCAGATAATACAACAGTTCCTTTATGAGTTATGGAGGAGGCTTTACCATTAGGTAGATGAATTAAAGTATTTATAGGAATAGGATTAATGAGGCAGTCATAAGAAATGGTAATGTGATCACTAGCACCTGTGTCAATGATCCAATCATGGCGGTAGATTTCAAGCGGCTAAACGCATAGATTTAATGATAGTTATAGTACGAGGTGTTCTTCAGAACATCAAGAATGGCGATGGCGGTGCTCATAGTTTTACCATTGTTGAGAATGGCCATCGGCTTGTTGTAGTTGTCCGTGTAAACAGATTATTGTTCGGTCCATCAACCTTTTCTTTTGAGCAAGAGTTTTTGGAGTGATCTTGGACAAGTAGTGTTGTTGGTCGTGAAGTTTCTTGGCTTTCCCTTATTCTTTGGCATTTTGAGATCGGGCTTTGTGCCAAATAGAGGATGCCATTCAGGTATCCAAGAATGAAGAAGCATTTATCTCTATTATGAGAATCTCCATGACAGAAGTCACAGAAATTCTTGTTCTTGGTGTTAGAAGCTTGAAACCCTCCTGTTTTCCTATTTTTGTTGAACTTATTCCCAGAACTGTTGTTGATCTTTCCCATAAAAGCAGATGAAGCATTATCAAACTTGATAGTGTTGGTGTGTTGTCTTTGTCCTTCTTCTTGGACAAACATGGACACAGCTTTGGTTACAAATGGAAGAGGATGCATCCTAAGAATTTGTCCTCTAACATCAGCATAATCATCAGACAGTCCCATAAGAAACTGAGTAAGTTTTGTCACCTGATCATATTCCTCTTTGGCTGTGTTGGCACCACAAGTACAATTACACAGACACTTAGGTAATTGAAGAAGATTTGTGAGTTCATCCCACAAACTTCTGAATTTCGTAAAATAGGCATTGATAGTGAGATTCCCTTGAGTACACATCATGATGCTCTTCTGGATTTGAAAGATCTTGGGAGCATCACTTTGTGTAAACCTTGTGGAAATGTCATCCCAGATCTCATAGGCAGTAGTGAGATAAACAATACTTTGTCGTATCTCTGGACTGACAGAATTAAGGAGCCAAGAAACAACCATACTGTTGCATCTTGACCAAGAACTGACATATTTTGAAGAGGGGTCAGGTTTTCTATTAAAGCCATTTATCATACCAAGCTTATTTTTGGCCGATAAAGGCAAATGGATATTTTCCATTGATTAAAATTGGTGTCTGAAAGGGGTTCAGTGACAAGAATCATTCCGGGATGGTCATTTGGATGGAGGTAAAGGGGATGACCAGAAGAGAGTTGAGGGGAAGATTCAGACAAGTCATAATCATCAACAATGATGTTGGTGATTGATGATTTTTCCTTCTTTTCAACAGAGATAGGGTTTTCAGATTTAGAATCAGACATAGAAGTATAAGAGAAATCACAATCGAAAAATAGGGAAGAAAGGAATGAAGATGCAGAAGGTTACCCCTTTGATTCAGCAGACACAGATTTGAGGATCGTAGTCTCAGGCTCTGATACCATGAAGAGATTTGAAATCTTTATGAATTGACTTCATCAATCAATACAACAAATTGATCAATCTTGATTTATTGATATAAGAAATCCTTTTACATTGATTTCTCTATCTATTTCCTATTTTTCTAATTAGTCTATACAAGGGAGGTAGATAAGCTATATAAACAGAAATAACCGACTGAACTGAGCTAACCCAATTTACACACGCTACCCCTCAAGAAAGAGAGCTTAGACACATTAACTAAACTTATCAGTCTATACTATTCTTTTCTTACACCCGACACCCTCACTTTTAATAGGTCGCTAGGTCGCCGCTTCTCTTTTGCACATTAGCTAGGTCGTTGTCGTTGATGATCTATCTCAACATAAAGCCTTTGAGGATTTCATATTTCTTAGCAAAAACATACTCCCTCATTTTACAAAAAATATGGCATATATCTTATTTTCCCGCCAATATTATGTTCCTCTATGGCTACACTTTCTACATGATGTTCATTTAATAATTATTTGAAATACACTTTCCATCTTTCTTTAATTTCAATTTATTTCATGAATCTTCATCCTAGTTTTACCTCATTGAAATCCCTAGTTTTCTTCTCTCTAACATATTTCCTTACCTCATCTAACATATCTAGGTTATGATTAAAAAAAAAAAAGTCATTGAAAGCTTCAAACTTTGTCTCTCTTGCGGCTTTCTTTAATCTTTACTTCTTTTAGCACATTTGTACTTCTTGGACTTCCTCATTCCTCCACCACCACCACCACCACCACCACCGATTCCTATCTAAAAATATTTTCGCTTTTGATTTCTTAATACCTCTTGCGGTATTCTTTAAATATGTTTTTTGATATTCTATTTGTTTCATTTTATCTTGAAAAACCTAATCTACCGCATTTTAAATTCTATCACTTAGTTCTCGAAATTCACCATCTTTAATATGTCATTTATTTTTATGGGTAATATATTATACCATAAATCTCATAATTCTATGTTATTAAGTTAAGCTCTCTCGTGGAATTACCTTATAGTCTTTACAAGTTGAACACTTGTGAATCAAAATATTTATACTCCACATATCATTGATTCACCCTCTAATAAGCGGATCTAGAAATTTTTCTCAGCGGGGTACAATGCATTTGGAGAGAAAGAGGGGGAAAGCTACCTATGTTTTCTCATGTTAATTTTTTTATCGATGACAAAACAGTGTCACTTAGGTGAAAAAAAACAAAAAAATAAAGACGCAAACACAACCATCTTCTCATTTGAGTTACATCCCCTAATTGCTCGGAGAGAAAGAGGGAGAAGGTTACATGTGTTTTCTTATGTTAATTTTTTTTATTGACAACAAAACGGTGTCTTTTAACTTAAAAAAATAAATATATATATAAACACGCAAACACAATCACCTCCTCATTTGAGCTACGTCCCCTAATTGCTCTTATATTCAAAAAAAAAATACATTATACTAAGGCAAGGGATTGAACCAAGGCTTTTGTTACAATCTCACAAGCACTTACCACTTTAGCTACATTCACTATCTAACTATATATTGTTTCAAAAAAAAGTTATCATAAAAATATTAATAGATAAAAAAAATTATTTTGAGCGGGGTCCATGTACACCGTATTTGTATACATGGATCCGCCACAGCGGCCTCTATATTCCATGTTGCGTCTCTTAACATTTTATCTTTGAAAAATCTAATTGGATCGCCTTTTGAGTTCCATCACTTAGTGCTTAGGTCCCACTACATATCTTTTATGCTCATACTGTTTTTGTTCAAGTGTTTGTCTTCTTGGCAACCAAACAGAATTTTACAACAGAACTTTGGGAAGAAAAAAGAAAAGAGAATTACCGGAAGCTTTAATTTGAGCAAAGAGTCGAAAATCAGGAGTTGATACGTGAGTGTGGGTATATTAAGTAGAGGTTGGTGACAATTTGCTGCTGGAAAGAATTTTGAATGGAGAAGAAAGAGGAGGGGGTAGTTGGGGATTGCAAACAGAGTTTTCCACCCCTGAACCAAATCAATGTGGGCCCAAGTTAAGGGTAAATTACATGGATTTTGGATTCTCCCTTATTAGACTCACTCCTGCCGTACATTAGAGCTGTCAAAACGGGTTGGTAGGTTGGGTCAATCCACGGGTCAAGAAAACCCATCATATAATGGATTGGGGTGGGTCGACCCATCTAGATGATGGGTCAATAAAACATCAACCCAACCCAATCCAACATGGGTTGTGGGTCAGATGGGTCAACCCACAAATTTTTCTTACCTAAAGACTACTTTTATTTTTTTATTTTTCATTGTTTTTCCACTTGCCTGTACTATACAACAACTTAAAATCAAGTAACCAACTCAACTGTTGTCGGTTAACATAAAATAAACAAACTAAAACAATTGAATCTTCATTTCAGACTTCTGCCAAACATTTTATGAGCATTCCTCTTACATGACTAAAAAAACTTTCGATGTCAAGACATGACTTCATGTAGGTGGCATAGATCATTATAATCCAAACTGACTGCTACATAATAATTTAATAAACCTTAGATTTGTTATATATAAAAAAGTAAAAGAAAAAACAAAAAATAATAATAATAGAAGAAAATGAGAGATTACATGAAGACTATTCTGTAAAAATGAAAGCATACTAGACAGGTATTCTTTTTTTAAAAAAATATTCTCTAAACGGGTCAGCCCGTTAAAAACCCGACCCAACCAACTTCAACCCGTGACCCATACGGGTCCAACCCATATGACCCGTATTTTTATGGGTTGTCAATTTTTTAACACAACCCATTATTTTAAGCAACGGTTTGGGTTGACCCAACGGGTCCCGACCCATTTTGACGGCTCTACTGTACATAATTATTTCAGGGGCATTAAGAGTAATTTTCCCTTCTATAAGAATTAATCACGTGGTATTTCTAAATAAGAAGAAAATTTTGGGAGAAGAAGAATGAGCCAAAGGGGGGTCGTGTTATGCACGGCTCTTCCACACCAGGCGTGTGCACCACACGCGTGATAGAGGCAAGTAAGAGGGGTGTGGGGTGGGGCCCAGCGTCTGATTTGAGTATAGATATATATTAGTACTCTTGTCCGTATCGATGACACGACACTAGTTTGTGAATTTATCAATAAATAAAGCAGATAATATGAAAATTAATTAATATTTACTTATAATTTTTCTAAGTTAATTATGATAACAGTTAAAAAGAAAAAAATAAATATTTCAAATTACAAAACTTACAATTGTTTAAAAAAATTATTTGTATACGAAATTACGGACCGAAAAAAATTTAAATTGATTAAGTTAATTACGGTAACAATTAAAAAGAAAAAAATTAAAATAGAAATATTCAAAACTTAGACATAAATTAAATTGGGATTCAGTTTCAAAAAATAAATTGATTAGGTTAATTACGATAATAGTTAAAAAGAAAAAAAACAAATATTTCAAATTACAAAACTTACGATTTTTTGCATAAAATTAATTAATTAATTAAAATATCGAAAAGAAAAGGGACGTGAGTTTGGTAGAGGAATGATTAGCGGCCACCAACCGTGAATACTGGAGGGAGTTGGAGAGAGAGAGAGGGGTAGTTGCTCAACCGCCGTTCACACATGTGAATTCGGAGAGTGATAATGACTGTAGGATGTTAGTAAAAGAATCAATCTCAGCCCCTAAATAGCTTTAATTAATTACACATGTGCGACTATGAGCTATATTGTATTATAGATATATATATTTTTTAAAAATCTACCGATTGGCCACTTTTTGTTGTTGTTGTTGTTTTTTTTTTTTTTTTGAGGGGGAGGCGCTACTTTGAGCGCTTTTGTTGGGGGTCCGTGTCTGTTTTCTTTTCTTTTTTCTTCTTGTGTGGGACGGGGCGGCGGCTTTGTAATTATGTGGGGTGCGTGGGGGTGGGAGTGTTTTTAATTTTTTCGAAAGACTTTTTTAACGTAATTTTCCTTTCCTTCTCCACTATAAATATATTACATCAACCTTCTTCATTTACAACATAACTTCTTCATTCTCTCTCCCATTTCTTCGTCATATCTTCTAAAAAAATCACTTTCTCTACATACTTATCTTCGAAATGGATCCAAGAGATAATAATTTTTTTCAAAATTTGCTGAATTATTCATATTTTGAAGAAAATCAAAATACTCAAAACACTCGTGTTCTTGAGAATGTTCAAAATTCTCAATTTTCATTTACTCATCAATGCCCACCTAATTTTTCCAACAATCCAAACGTTCCCAATTATCCAAATTTCTACATGCCACAAAAATTTTCAAATTTCCCGCCTAGTAACGTTCATTTTCCTCCAAATTATTAGCAATCTACGGAAAACCAATTTTTCATGCCGCAAGGTCCGCCTCGTGCATTTTCTTCATTTTATATATTTTCAAATGACTCGCGTCCAACAAGTGTAGATGTAACTTCGTTCGATAATTTGTCGGGAACACCATCATCGGTTCCCGAGACGCATATCAATTTAGAAACAATTGATTTGGACGCCGAACTGGAACCGAAATTGGTACCAGGTAAACACTAGTCTACACGTGCAAGATGGACCAATGATGAAGATCTTGCGCTTACGGAAACTGTGCAGACTATTGATCAATGTCTAATAGTTGGTAATATTCAAAAAAGTGTGAAAAATTGGAAGCGTGTAACTGATTATAACAACGAACATCGCCCAAGTAAATCGATTCTGAGAGATATTGCAAAGTTGACACCACGTTGGTCAACTAGAATTGCTCAATCAGTGAGAATCTTCAACGAAATCTACAATAAGCTTTTCAATGCTAAACACAGTGGTTGGAGTGATGATATTGTAATGAAAAATGTAACAACCCGACCCGGACTTCAATACGAAGTCCCAAGGTCGTGCCGTCAAGACAAGCTAGAAAACGGACAAGCACCTGCTAAGCATAATGGTGCTAGCCAAAAATTGAGCCAACAAGCTCAAAACAGGAATGTAAGGCCATAACGGCAATACGGAACAACAAAAACTAAAATCTGCGGAAGCAAATCATAAGTGAAACCTAAGCCTTTAATCCTAAACAAAGGAACGCAAGGCTGAGAGATAACTATCTCTCGACAAATCTACGACGCGCGTGACGCAACAATGCGCACGGGTGACAAACCATCGGTAACTAAAGGCCGACAAAGCAACAAGATACCAACTTGATAAACAACCACTCAACGGCTACGACATGCCGGAGGGACAAATCAACTAAACGGATAAGTTATTTAAATACTAACAACTAAACTCAAGTCTCTCGACTAATGTCGTCGTAGATGACAATACCAACAATACTAGAATGAGTGAGCTAAAACGTGCTCGAAATAACAAAGGGACAACTCTTAAGAGATACAACAACTCGAACAAACAAGTCGGCTCCCAAAATAATACGATAATAAAATACTAACATAATCTACCCAAGTAAAGTCTACATAACTTTACATTCGTGTCTCACAATACATAATAACGATAATAATAAAATCTCCAAGTTTAATGCCCGGAAGACCACCTGCTAGAATCACTATCCGAAGTCGCCAATCGCATTAACGGGATCACTGCACACACTAGGGAAAACAAACACATGGAGTGAGTCATAATGACTCAGTAAGTTACTAAATGCAACTGTATGGCATATCATGACATGGCATGGCATAATGCACAAGCATATATAAAAATCATGGTATCATACTGGTATACCAACAATAAACATGTACTTAATTATCAAAGCACAATAATCTCACATAAGCCACATAGCATTTTATTCTTTCACATAAATGCTCATACGTAAACTCTTGAAACCAGAATCTGGGCCCAGCCCTCAATGCTCAATCATGGGTCCAACCCTTAATATTCAAACCATGGGTCCAACCCTCAAATGATCATAATATGAGTTTCAATCCTCAACTCATCAGTTTTCTTAATGAGTATCTCGTTACATTCATCCAATCTAGGATGAGAAATGGGAGCTCGATATCAGGCTAGATGGCGCTAATACGAGACCACATCCCACTATTGGCCAAATAGTGAGGAGAAATGGCACCAATGCGGCGATTCATATCGAATGTTTCCAAAGGCTATGAATTGTCCCATTGCCGACAAAACGACCAAGACGCCAACTGGACTCAAATCAAGATGCTCAAGTAGATATTTACTTGAATAAACCAATAAGGACCAAGTCCATCACGAAATGACTCATCAAATCAAGTAGGTCATAATGCTCTACAAAACCCAATAAATGATGCACATAAACGTACACACTTAACATGTTCAACTAACTTATAAGTTTAGTTCAAGAACCACATGTTGAGGTATTCAAAATCCTCAAGTCGTCACCAGTTCAAGAATAGCTTATAAGCTCAATAAATCACAATATGAGGTCTACTATAGTCCTCTACTCAGGATTAAACCAAGACTATTATTTTAGTCTAAGAGCAACCATAAATCAAGACTTAGTATTTGGTTTCACTTAAAAGCACACCGGACTCAACCATAGTCCCAATCGTCATATATAATCGACTTACTCAATGTTATACTCAAGAACATCAAGACTATCCCGTAGTCACTGCCTCGCAAGTGCATTCATGTGCACGTGACCAAATTCCTTAAAGAGAGAATTCATTCATTAATCGTCGTCTCTTAATGTACTCGAGACCGTAAGTTGGTCTCTAATGCTCCGTGCTCTACAAGCATGCTCTAAACATATCCCCAATAGGTCTATATAACATGTGTGTCTCAATTGGACACCAAACGAGATACTAGGGTGCACACAAACATAACCAAACAAGACTCGAACATCGTACGGTTTCAACCCAAGGCTTGTTATCATATTTTTGGCCTTATAATGACTCCGTTGAGTCTTAATTCTACATTTCATTCTTTATGTGTTTCATAAAACCCAAAATTAAACATTTCATTCATATATACAACAAAATCCCAAAATTCATTCGGGCTTGATTCCCAAGCCTAACAACCCAAGAACTCATTATAATCATAGTCAAACGAAACCCAAATGTCGTAGGATTTCAACCCGAGTTCATTAACACATTATTGAACTTATTACGACTCCGTTGAGTCTAAATACTAAGTTTCATTATTTACACACTTCATCAATCTCAACATTTACACCCACTTCAATTAACAACAATTTCTCCAATAATTCGGGCTTGATTCTCAAGCCCTAAAATTCATAACAAAACCCAACATAAATCATAACCCATTTCATAAATCACATAATTCTAATTAAATGATCCTACTCATGATATCTAGTGAGTTCACACATCCAAAGCCCCAATCATAGGCATACTTCCATAATAAACCCAAGTAACATGTGGACATGATTTCTAGCATGCTCATAATCCTAGAAACACAAGATGAAGAGTAATCATATACTTCAACAATCATAGAAGCCATTCTACAAATGCTCCTAACAAGTTCATATTTCCAAAAATCCCTAAAATAGGCATACATAACATATCAAGTGTTCATTGCCCTCAAATAACACTTAGATTGTTTTCTCTAGGGGCCAATGAACCAAAATCAAAAGAGAGTAACTTACCTAGCTTGAGTGAAAACTCAAGAGAATCAAAATCTGAATGGTGAAGTTGTTCCACTCGTCGAGGACATCAAGAATTCGAAGTTTGGCGGCAATCGGATGGTCGGATCTTCGTAGATCGGAGGAAGAATAGCTAGGGCTCAAAGCTTCAAGTCTCCCACACTCTCTCCCTGAATACGTCTGATTTAGAAGGAAGAAAATGAAGAGGTTTGGCTGAATTTGTGAAGGGTTAGTGTATTTATACTTCCACAAACAATAAGGGCACGAAGGGAAATTCCTAGGTACAATTAGTGATTGTTAGTTGTAATCAATCCTTAATAAAACCTTAATCCACTCCCCAAACATGTTAGGACATGATTAGGACTTAGATTAGACTAATAAGGCTCTAATACAAGTGGTTAAAGTCACTAATGATAGAGGTTTAGTAAGGGTACAATCGTAATCAACCGAAGTTGCAGAAAATCCTCGTTTTGCTGGAAATCGTCTTTGTTCGGTTGTGGAGGCCGAACCTCCTTCATAATGTTCGGTTCTTGGGGCCAAACAATGCCCAAGATGTTCGGTTGGCATGGTGGAACAATTCCTCAGGCCATACGTTAGGTCAAACAGGTCCAGATTTGCACGTATAACGCATATAAGGCATAAACAACTCAAAGAAGCAATGGAAGGAGAATTTAAGGCAAGTCTAAGGGCTAATTTAGAAGCTTGAATACTTCTAGAAAGTTGAATAACAACTAGATAAATAAGAACTCCAAAGGAGAGACGATTACGCGACTCAATCCCCGAACTACGCGATAGAGACGAATGCTATCTCCAAAGCTTCCAAATCATCGATAGACTTAAGGAACACCTCCAACTTGAAGTTTAATACATCTAAACATGTTAATAAACCATCATGTAAAGGTCTAGGACAAAACCGAGGTCAAGAACGCAAAAATGCAAGCAACTCTCAATCGCGTCGCATTCCGACTATCGTCGAGTCACGACTTGTGACTTTAGCAAGTCAACAACTATATGACGTCTCTTAATAGTGTTTTGGTCTTAATGTGGTCTCTCATACCCATCTAGACAATCTCACTAACCAATCATGCAACCCACAAAGGAAGAATTGCGATTATGGCACGCAAACCGAGCTAACAAAGGAGCGGGGTGTTACAAAAAATGTAAGGGAGCTATACCATCAAGAAAAATGTCAGCACTTTATTATTGATCATGTTTGAGATGTGTTAAGAAATTATTTTGTATCGTTTTTTCCACAAACAGATATTTTTCACACCAATGAAAAGTCTAAGACGCCTGACTTCGAGGACGGTCATTCTAAGACAAGTTGGTTGTTGAAGATGTGGAAGAAATCGATTTACGTACTCGTTCTATTTGAAAAAAGGTGGCAAAAAGGAATGCTAAAGGTAAAGGAAAAGTCGAAAAAATTTCGGATTTAGATGGCTTTTATACGTGTACTTCTGAGTACGCATTGTCGTTAGATAAGTACTCTGAAATAAATAAAAAAAATTGAAGCGGAAGCTAAAGTAGTAAGAGAACAAAGAAATGAGCGCGAAAGACTCGTGAAAGACATTGTTTTTCTTACTCAAGATATCTCAAACATGAGTCTGGAACAGCTTGCCATGAACCAACACAGATGTGAGCAAGTAAAGACGCAGTTGAGGAAGAAAGGGTATGAATTTTAGTGTTTGTTGTTTATGTAACTTTTATATTAGAATGTTTTTATATAACTTTTAATATTAGAATATTTTTATGCCACTTTTAATATTATAATGTTTTTATGTAACTTTTAATATTAGAATGTTTTTATGTAACTTTTAATATTAGAATGTTTTTATGTGATTTTTAACTTTAAATGTTTTTATGTGACTTTTAATATTATAATGTTTTTATGTGACTTTTAATATTAGAATGTTTTTATCTAACTTTTAATATTAGAATGTTTTTATCTATCCTTTAATATCAGAGAATCATTTTATGTAACCTTTAATGATAATTTCAAAAATATTCAATACTCTTGGTGGGCCATCACCTATCATCACCTATCAAATTTATATGAAAACCTTCTTCATTTACCCACTGCCACTACTGACTAGACAGACCTTCCTCCCCCCATCCCCCCCCATTTTTCTCTAGTCTTTACCATAGAAATTTCTTTTCTTCCTACTGGAGTCAAATCCATTTCCAAAAAAAACTTGCATCTTCATCCCTCTCCTTCTACTACCAATAGGTACACATAGCTACAAATCGTCAACATATAAACCCTTGTCATTGTCCTGCATTTTACCACTAAAGATGTCTTCTTCTTCTTCTATCAATAGCTTTAACACAAACATTTATACGGAAGAATCCAACGACGAATCCAACATATCTGAAGGTGAACAAATGTATTTGGAGATAATTGCATTACAACAACAAATGATTGAAAGGGAGAGAGCCAACACCAGGAGGCGTCGCCAAAGGAAAAAGAAGAGGTATATAAATTGAGATTGTGTAGCAGGAAATACTCAACTTGTCAATGATTACTTCTCATCTCAACTATTTTATCCCGATCATATATTTCAGCGACGCTTCTGAATGCATAGAAACTTATTCATTCAGATAGTTAATACATTGGAGAATCATTCAAGTTATTTTCGACAGAGGTCTGATATATACGGAAAAGTAGGACTCTCACCACTTAAAAAATGCACGACAGCTATCCGTCAATTGGCTTATGGAGTTCCAGTCGATCATCTCGACGAGTACCTCTGATTAGGATAAACAACTGCGATTGAGTCCATGTTCAACTTCTGTCGATGTATTATTGAATTGTTTGGAGGTCAATACTTGAGAAGGCCAAATGCTAATGATATACAACGTCTGCTTCAAATGCACAAGCAAAGGAACGAAATTCCATGTATGTTAGGAAGTCTTGATTGTATGCAATGGGAATGGAAAAATTGTCCAGTCGCTTGGCAAGGTCAATATGCAAGAGGTCATGGGAAGCCAACACTTGTGCTCGAAACAGTTGCGTCTGCAGATTCATGGATATGACATGCATTTTTTGGGATCACGGGTTCTCGTAATGATCTTAATGTCTTATATGAATCACCTTTGTTTAATAACGTACTCGAAGGAAATGCACCGCCGTGCAATTTTGAAGTGAATGGCACACAGTATACAAAAGGATACTACCTAATAGATGGAATTTATCCCGATTGGGCTACTTTTGTGAAGAGTTTTTCGTATCCGTCGGATGATAAACAAAAAAAAATTCAAAGGGATGCAAGAGGCTGCAAGAAAAATGTGTCGAACGAGCATTTGGAGTGCTTCAATCAAGATGTGTAATTATCAAAGGTCCTAGCAGGTTTTGGAATGAAGATAACTTGAAAGAAATAATGATCACATGCATTATTCTACACAACATGATTGTGGAGGCTGAGGGTAATCACGTTACGAACTGGGCTGATGATACCGTATATGACTTTCCACAAGTGAACCATGGGTCAACATAAGCATTTTAAGAATATCTGTAGCGAAATTCAGAGATACGTGATGGAAGCACACATCATCAACTTCGATCCAACTTGGTTGAGCATATCTGGCGTCGTTACGGTGACAACTAGCGATAGAGTTTAATTATTGACGTTTTTATGTAATTCTAATTATTGAATCGTATTTACGTAATTTTTAAGTATTTATGTTTTATGTAACTTTTATCATTATGTATTTTTTTTTTCAATTTTAGCGTTTTATGTAATTTTCTATTTATGTAATTTTAAGAGTTATGTATAGTATGTGTTTTTTTGAAATTTATTAAATTATATAATTTATGATTAATTTACTATTTATAAATTGATTTATGTCTTAATTTATACATTAATTTATTTATATGGCATATTTAAATATGAAATATATCAAATAATGTTCCCAATAAATTTATTTGTTTGAAAAGTATAAAAAGAAGATTAAAGTGTAAAGTTAATGCGGTGGCAGTGAGACCCACTTAAGAATATGTGTAAAAAGAAAGGAATGGGAAGATGAATTCTTAAATGAAATAAGAAGAAAAAAATGTGTAGGTGGCAGTGAGACACAATTAAAAAGATGTATAAGAAGATGAAACATTGGAGTTGCTCTAACATTAAATAAGTTACCTTATAAATTATTCTTATTTAATTGTGTCTATTTATCAAAGGGTATAACTGTTTTTTGACAACTACTCAAGTTTATGAAAATAACGTTTTGAAATTATATTTCAAACGTGTTTGTAAGGAAACTGTTGCATTTTAAAACCGCTGCGTTTTAGAATCGATACGTTTTGAAAACGCGGCACCAAACGGGCCATAAGTATCTCTTAAAATAAGCCCAAAATTTTAAATAAGAAGGTAATAACTTAAGCCTGAATGTTGAACGCGGTAAGAGGCGAGGGTTAAAAATTTTCATCGCTTGAGACGAAATAGACGTCTAATAACCTTCCAACCTCCTATAACTTTTTTTCTGTGAGCAGCCTGTAAGAAGTGGCGAGGCCCACTTGATAATGGGTAGCCTGGTTTGATCCAAGCCCAACAACCCAAGGCCCAAGCCCACCTTACCTCTTATTGCACCCGGCTGCTCTTAGTGGTTATATTTTTGGGGTTTCAATTAAGCCCAAAAAATTGCGACCGGTTCCTTCTCTGCTTTTCTCTTGTTGTGGCGTCCGTGGCATTTCCTTCTTCTACGGCGGCTTCCTCGCTTTGATTGAGCGATTACTTCGCTCTTGGATGCTATTTATACTCTCGTCTCCTCCCTCTTCAAGGTACACAAGGAAAACCTAGCAACCATTGATTAGTAATCTCTCTTCCTCACCCTGTTTTTTTCTATTGCTTGTTGAAAGCTGTGAGTTGGTTTTTGGGGAGTCACTTTGTGTGTGTGAGTTCTGAGAGAAGGGAATTACGGGTTGTTGGAGGACTGGACAATCCGTTTGATCAAAATCCTTGGAACTATGACGTTGTCCCTTTGGTCTGTGAACTCGGTGGTTGGACTAGTTTGCTATACTCAGTGTATAGCATTGTGTTGTGGGGGTTCTGAGCCTAGGCAACCATAAGCCCTAGACAGATCGAGTGAGGCTTCGGCCAAGGATACTCACGATGCTTTTCATATTAGGGCTTGTTTGATGGGGCTTATGGAGGAGTGCTTTTTACTTATGACTTCCCATAAGTCATATTTGAGAGTGTTTGATTTTTTATTTTATTTTTTGTCAAATAAGTCAGAAGTAAGGTACAAAGGCTTTGAAGCACAATTTGCCAATAAGTCATAAGCATCAAGGCTATTGCTGATGACTTATGGAATGAAAAACACAGATGAACAGTAGATTTAAATGAAATTTTTATGTTCCAAAATTACCCTGATTTTAATTGAAATAGGGTTTCCTTCTCATTTGTAAAACACGCCTTCTTTCTTTTCACAACCCAAGCAGCGGCAGGAGCAGCCGCTTGTGAGCAGATCGCGCGCCTCTTCCAGATCTTGAGCTCCTCCACCGCATCTTCGATCTCCACCGCATCTCGATCTCCACCGGCCTGCAACTTCTCTCCATTCCCTTGGTCAGAGATCCACGTATGTCCCTTATTTGAAGCCCAAAATCACCGGTGCAAGTAAGTTCTTTCATCTAATCTGGTGGCCTCCTCGTGTTTTTTAAGGAACAAAGAGATTGGGTCTGGGATCCGTAAGAATCCCCCCCATTTTTTTTGGTTTAAGTTATCTGTATCATTTTTATTTATTGTTAATTTCTATGATTTCTATTCCTCTGTCGGCAGAAGCAGTATTAGAAAAAAATGTTGAAACATGTATTAGGAAAAATTAAAATTAAAAGCAATAGCAAGATTTACAAATTAGTTGAGAAAGCAATTTGAGAAACTAGCTTCAGTTCCATAACTTGTTAACTTTTATTTTTTTATATTATCATCACTTTTTTGATAGAATGTTCCATGACCTGTTAATAGAACAACAATGTGTGTGAGAATCCTGAATGTGATTTGTAGAAACAATGAGTTTGTTAGTTTTTTTTTATGATTCCAGTGTGTTGTTTGATGAATATGTTTCCCCTGATGTAAAAAAGTTCTGTAGATGAATGAGCTGAACTCGATGTTTGCGGTATTTAAAATTTTTGATTATGAATTTAGGATGAATGTGATAATCATCAACGAGGACATTGTCACATTCTTACTTGTATGAATAATTTCACTTTTGAAATGCTTCATCAGTTTCCCCTGCTTTGTTGGATATATGCTTATAAATTAATTTTTTAAGTCAAATTTCTAGTGTAATAAACAAATGTCATGGAACTTTTTCGGTCAGCTTGTCTAGTAGTCGTTATCTGTGGGTTCTTGTTGATGTTTTATTATGTTTGGTTCGTGGAGTTTGTGATACGGTGTCAAAAACTAGAACCAACAAATCTGAACCAAAAGCCCCGAAACCCATCTTGAAACTCTCTAAAAATTGTTTGTCTTTCTTTTCTTAAATGCACTAGGCTGTCACAAAAATAGAAACTCAAAATTCCCTAACAATCTGTAAAAAAAACTACTAGTTTGTTCCAACTTTTTAGGTTGCCCAAACCTGCTCAAATATACTCCAACTTCAGCCACGAACCTGCTCAATAATCCTTGCTAAAACAACCCTTAATCTAGCTTGTAACACCAATTTCGATCAGCCAAAACATTGTCCAAAACTGCTCCATTAGGCTGCCCGAACACGACTCCGAAACAGCCCCGCAACAGCTCACACAACACACACACACGATAGTAACAAGAATAAAAAGGATAACAACAAATTAAAGCACTTTCATTCATGAATTGTTGTTTCATTTTCCTTATTTCATTAATGAATTTTCTTTCTATTTCCTCATGAAATCCATGAACTAGACATCAGTCATCAGATAATTGGACATGTGCTGCATCTTTTTTTCTGACTTATCTCCCTTTCTCAAAATATAACTAAGTTCAATAGTATAGGCAGAAATTGGACAGATAATTGGACATACCATTCTTGTTGAAGAACAACCTCGATTTATAGGCAGAAAAGGGTATCCATCTCAAAATATACTTGATATATGTGACTTTGACATGTGCTTCATCTATGTAAAGCCGGGATGGGAGGGAAGTGCTCACGACACACGTATTTTCCTACATACTATTCGAGATCCCTTATCAAAATTTCCTATGCCTGCTCCACGTATTTCTTATATTATGAATATTTCAAAAAAATTCATAACTTATCTTTCTTTTTTCCCCTAAATTGTATACATTATTTGTTTTATAGCTCAATTTTACTTGGTTGATGTGGGGTATCCAAATAAAATTGGGTTTCTTGCACCTTATAAAGGAGCACGATATCATTTACCTGAGTTTCAACATGGCCAGCAACCACGTAATGCACATGAGAAGTTCAATGTTGCTCATTCTTCATTGAGAAGTGTGATTGAGAAGACATTTGGAGTTTGGAAAGCCAGATGGAGAATTTTTGCGGACATGTCAGGTTATAGTTATGAGGATCAAATTTGTATGGTTTGTGCAACAATGACGATTCATAATTTCCTCAGGAGAAGAAACATAGAGGATGATGAGTTTCAAGCTTATGATGCTGATCCTAACTTATTTTCAGAGGTTGAGGAAGATGACCCTAATGTGGTCAATCAAACACCTATCTCTTTTCTGGGTACGACAAATCCAGAGATGGAGGCAATGAGAAATGCAATGTGTTATCAAATATGTAATAATAATATTTTCAATTAGCATTTGTATATTACCACTTTGAACTTAAATGTATTTTTGTTAAACACCTATCACTAGTTATATGTAATTTGGATATTATCAACTTTGAACTTATATGTATGTAATTTGGATATGTAATTTGGATATTATCAATGCATTTTGACATGCTTTTCCGGTTTGAATCACCTCACCACCTTCGGAAAGTGGAGTATTATAAAATAAAGGACATAGGAATTTGTTCTCCTTTTTGTTCTTCAATTGACAAATGTTATTCACCCTTTTTCAATCCGAGAGAGAACAAACAATTAAAATTGATTTTTTGATTTGCGATACATCAATTTTTGCATCGCAATGCAAAATTGGACTTGATAAATAAATTTGATGCATTGCGATGCTATAATTTATGCATCGTGATGTATTTTTGTAACGCACCTCAGGCTCATCAAGGGTATCGTAGTCATTTCGTCCCCCAAAAACGACTTCTTGCAGTTAAAAAGAAAAACACATTACTAGAGCGATTAAAAACTTTGTAAATGGGATTGACCACGATTTTCTCAAAATATTACTCACTTTATTTAAAAAATAAGTATCGCTTTTAACAATTTGCACAAATTAACAAAATTTATAAAAAAAGATCCGACAGCCTTATTTAAGTTCATTTAATGTAGTTAAGTTGCACTAGTATTTTCTCTTTCCTCTTAACAATCTCCTCTTTAACATCATTTAATGTAAAAATAATAAATAAGGACAGTTTTGACAAACTACGAACAAATGTTTCTTGAAATCCTATAATGACACTTATTTTGGAACAAAAAAAACTTTTGTTAAAACGACACTTATTTTGAAACAAATGGAGTACATCTCTTAATAGATTAAGTGTGTGTGATAATCGGGTCGGTCCCTTGTGGAGAAAATAAAATTCCAAAAGTCAACTATATTTGCTTTAAATGGCTAAAGTACACTTTTGGAGGGAAAATGACAAAAATACTCTTAATGAAGAAAAGACACGCTGACATATCTACAACCCAAATTTGGGCATCGCAATGAAAAACATTAGGCATCGCTCAAAATTTTGGACGTCGAAATGCAAAAGTCACTGCTCAAATTTGGGCATCGCTCAAAACATTGAGCGTCGTTCATTTTTGGATATGAATTCGGTGTTCATTTTCGAAAAATAGAAAATCGAATGAGGAGTAACTGTCCTTGAGGAACCAACTAAGCCATATATATCGATCTCTTTTCTTTTTTTGTTTTTCAAAATCACATAAGAGAATCAAATGGATATAAACATATATCTCATTTGATAGGAAACATACACTGTAAATCCAAAGCATACTTTGGAGTTCAAGAAATCCATTTCCTCCCATAATAACAATCTCATTAGCTGGAATTCATTTTATTCAGTTCATTGCAACTAGATGAGTGTAGGTTGTATAAATCTCCATGACCAAAATTTATCATCAATCATTTGTAAGTTTCCTTACTTACAATTACATGAGTTAAATACGCAAGCATTCAAGCTTACGAGGTAAAAATCGCAGCTTACGAGGCAAACATCGGAGCTTACGACGTAAGCATTGAAGCCTACAAGACAAACATCGCAACTTCAAAAAAGGTACGATGCAGAAAATTGGACTCGCAAGAGGGACGAAGTAGAAAATTGGCGTCGTAAGTTCCTAAATACTCTGTGTTATGTTTGACATCACAGGCAACTGCCCAAATGATGCTCACATCATAGCCCAAGAAAACTAAGCATCATAGCCCAAGGAAAAGCATTAACCACTGCCCAAACGACGTCCACATCATAGGCAATGACGTCCACATCGGAGGCATGTCTGGAAACTAAGCATCATAGACAACTGCCCAAACGACACCCACATCATAGCCATGGAAGGTGCTCTTTTTTTTCAAATATGTAATTCTCATGGAAGGTGTTCTCATCGTTAACATTTGTGTCGTTATTCATATCCTCCCTCCGTGTATTTTTCTATTCGTTAATTTCTTTTATTGATTCCAATACCTGGTTTTTGTTTATCAATTACTTAAATAAAGAAAAAGCAATAAGTATAAGAAAATGTCAGTACTTATGGCTATATTCTGTCTGGTTTAGGACGGGGAAGAGAGAGAAAGTCAGAGAAGAAAGTGAAAAAGAAGGAGATAGGACGAAACAAACTCAGAACATTTTTGGAACAAAATTTTTAAAAAACACTTTATCAATTGAATAATAATTAAAAAAAAAGTTGAGCGGTTACAATTTTAAAAAAAATGTATCGACCAGTAATTATTCCATTAAGTATCTTTTAAAATCAAAAAATTAAGTAGAAGGTAAATAACTTAAGCCTGAATGTTGAACGCGGCAAGAGCCTAAGAGGCTAGGGTTAGAAATTTTTATCGATTGAGACGAAATCGCCGTCTAATAACCTTCAACCTCCTATTGCTTCTTTCTGTGAGCCGCCATTTCCAAAGCTTGTGTTGCATCTCTCTGTCGTAGTTCTTTGTTGAAACCCTAAGTTCATTCGCTCATCAGGTACGTACTACATCCAATTATATCTACGAAGTACAGAAAATTTCACGTTCGATGTGTTTTTATACATGTTTTTTTTTTCTTTTTGATAAGTAATAATTATATAAAAATCATCAAAACAGGTGATGCGGCCTATGTACATTGAGTATACCTAGCCAAAAGAATTAGCTAATATCAATTTTATTTACAAAATCTACAAGAGTAGTGTTAGAACTAAGAGTGGATTGAGCTGCCTCGGAACACCAAAAGTGAAGGTTGCGAATCAACAAAATCTACATGTTTTTATACATTTAGCGTAGATCAAGTTAAATAAAATTGGTGGATTTGATCTTTGTTTGTGAATCCGTAATTTTGATTTTGAGGTGCTCTTGTGGTGTGTATGTGTTTGTGCGTGTTTTACTACACAATCTCCCCCCATGAAAGCTGAACTTGATAAAAATCTGGTGAACTTTGACTTTATCTGGTGAACTTAATAAAAATCTGACCAAACACTTGTAATGTATCGGCAATTCCTCAATACTTTGTTCATTCACAATAAGATATATTCTTTGTGCCTCTGGTAAAAAAAAGCACGCTTTTTGGGGATCCTCGATGGGTTATTTCATCAACGAGTTGTCTAAGTCACTTTCTTTCTGTTTGTCCAATCGACTTCTCAAGTTTTTGATCTAGCTTAATTTTTTCTTCCTGAGTTTCAGGCATACTTTCATTCATAGGTCTGTGATATACATTTATGAATTTAAAGGTCAGAAGGGTAGAGACTTGTTAACAAATTTGATCATATTCAGAGTCCTTAATTGAGGCATCATTGAATCTGAGTACAGTTACATTCAATAAGCAGAATGGTATTTAGTTCTTCAAATAGTTGTGCGTAAATTTGTAGAGATACACGTAACTGATCATAAGAACTTCACCCAGCTTGCAAGTCACATAGTAGATATTGGGTTCAAAAATCCGAAATGGGTTGACGGTAAACTTCACCCAGCTTTGCTTTGATTCGAGTAATTGGCTGCTATATATATATATATATTTTTTTTTTTTTGGAACGAACTGTTTCCATGTTGCTTTGTTTCGAGTAATTGACAGCTTTTTTTTTAATGAGCTGCTGTCATGTTGATTTGTTTTGAGTAATTGGCTGCTTTTTTTTTTTTTTTGAATGAGCTGCTGCCATGTTGCTTTGTTTCGAGTAATTGGTTGTTGTGTCATGCCTTTGCGCTCCAATGTGCTTGATAAAATGTATTGAGCTACTGCATTCCATAAATTGGTCTTGAAATCTGAGGCAAGTTCTCCGTCAAACTCAAAAACAAAGGTTAAGAAATGTGATTGAATTGAACAAGAGAAGAGTTGTTCAATCAGTCACATGCCAAGTTAAGAAATTGATTGAACGTGCTTTTGGGGTATTAAATGCACGTTTTCCGATATTAAAAAAAATGGCACCATATCCTTGCCCAATTCAGAGAAATATTGTGATTGTTTGAGCAGCTATACATAATTTTATTCGAAGATCTAAAACACCCAGGGCCGGTTCTGGGCATGTTCCAGGTGCCCGACCGAACAGGGCCACAAAATTTAAGAAGGCCCCCAAAATATTTGAGTCTAACCGTTACCCATTTACTCATTTAGGCACTTACTATCCCTCAATCATCCTCATTCTCCTTCTCGTTTCTCTCTCGATCTACTCACTGGCCACCGCCCCGTAATCGATGTTGACGGATGGACTCCCAAGAAGCCTTCCAAGCTTCTCTCCGCTTAGCTCACCGCCAATAACCTTTTTAGTTCAACCCTTCTTCAATCTTCAGTTCTTTCCCTTCCATATTTCAAAGCAAAATGCAAAAACTTGGGTTCGTTTGGGTCCTATTTCTAATCTGGAACCAATTTCTTGTGAATTTGAAGCCTTGAATTGAAGTTTCGGTTTTTGCGAGTTGATTGGGTAAGTGTCCAAGTTCCAACATTTCAATTTACTTTTTATTTGGTTTTCTAGGACATTGAATTTCATATAAATGAATTTGGAGGAAAACAATTAAATATTGTAGGTCTATAATTGAGACGGAGAAGAAGAGGAGTTTGTGGAAAAAATTAAAAGGAAGTCCCCCACATCTATAGATCATTTGTCTTATTAGAGAATGAAACCAAACAGAACGTTATGAGAGATTGTTTTGTGTTTTTTTTTTACCTTTTAGCAAGATCGATACTTGTTTTCCCAGTTTTTCCATTCTTCCTTTCGTTCCAAGTCCATTGGCATTTATTATTTACATATTAGATTTTTTAACAGTTTGTGATTAGTTATATAGTAACTTCGTTCCTATATAACTTGTGTGTGTATTATAACGATATAGTGATATTCTAAAAATCTATGAAATATATAAAAAAAATTTGGTATTTAACTTTTATTAATTTTGGGCCTAATATTAAATTTAAGACTGGGCCCCAAAAAAGTCAGGACCGGCCCTGTTAAACACCAGTTACTTTTTTTGAACAATTCAATGACGCAAATGCTCTGGTTGAGAATGTCCAACACAATGACAACAATGTGGCAAACAAGGGACGAATTGGATCCAGAGTTGATGTGGATATTTTTTCCGGTTTTTTAGATTTAGCAGAAGTGGATAATTAGTTGTGTGCTATTTTACATTCTGACATATATGATAAAATTAACTCATGTGGTGGCTTAATTTGATCTTTTATCTCTGCTGCAGTGTTACCCTTTAATTCAAGTCATGGTTCAATATAATTTCAAGAAAATTACTGTTGTTCCCACCGGGAAGGATTTCATTGATATCATACTTTCACGTACCCAACGTCAAACACCAACTGTTGTTCACAAGGGTTACGCTATCAATCGTATTCGACAGTTCTATATGCGTAAAGTGAAATACACGCAGCAGAACTTTCACGAGAAGCTTTCAAATATCCTTGACGAGTTCCCCCGTCTTGATGGGATACATCCTTTTTATGGTGATCTTCTCCATGTTTTATATAACAGGGATCATTATAAGCTTGCCCTTGGTCAGATCAACACTGCCAGAAATCTGATTGGGAAGATTTCAAAAGACTATGTGAAGTTGTTGAAGTATGGTGACTCACTGTACCGATGCAAGGCTTTGAAGGTTGCAGCTCTTGGTCGTATGTGTACTGTGACAAAGCGGATAGGCCCTAGCTTGGCTTATCTTGAGCAGATTAGACAGCACATGGCAAGGCTACCGTCTATCGATCCTAACACTAGGACAATATTGATATGTGGGTACCCTAATGTCGGCAAGAGTTCATTTATTAACAAAATCACCAGGGCAGATGTGGATGTTCAGCCTTACGCTTTCACCACGAAGTCCTTGTTTGTTGGACATACCGACTATAAGTACCTAAGGTATCAAGTGATTGATACTCCAGGGATTTTAGATAGGCCGTTTGAAGATCGTAACATCATTGAGATGTGCAGTATCACTGCCTTGGCACATCTACGAGCTGCAGTGCTGTTTTTCCTTGATATTTCGGGATCTTGTGGGTACAGCATTGCTCAGCAGGCAGCTCTTTTCCACAGCATCAAATCACTTTTTATGAACAAGCCGCTGGTCATAGTATGCAACAAAACTGATTTGCAGCCAATGGAGGGGCTAACTGAGGAAGACAAGAAGTTGATCATGGAGATGAAAGCAGAAGCTATGAAGACACTGATTGGTCAGGGGGGTGAAGCTGCAAATGATAATGAAGTCCTCTTGACTATGAGCACTTTGAATGAGGAGGGTGTAATTGCAGTAAAGAATGCAGCTTGCGAGAGGTTATTGGATCAGAGGGTGGAATTGAAAATGAACTCTAAAAAAATTAATGACTGCCTGAATCGTTTTCATGTAGCAATGCCAAAGCCACGTGACCAGAAAGAAAGGTCACATTGCATACCACAGGCTGTTTTGGAAGCAAAAGCCAAGGAAGCTGCGGATAATGAAAAGAGGAAGCTTGAAAGAGATTTGGAAGAGGAAAATGGAGGCGCTGGAGTATATTCTGCTAGCTTGAAGAAGCATTATCTTCTAGCAAATGATGAATGGAAAGAGGATAATATGCCAGAAATCCTTGATGGGCATAATGTCTATGACTTTGTTGATCCTGATATCTTGCAGAGGCTTGAGGAGCTGGAGAGAGAAGAAGGTTTACGCCAGGAGGAGGAGGGTGATGATGATCTTGAGATGGATGATAATGCATTGACTCCAGAGGAGCAGCAAGCACTGGCTGAGATCAGGAAAAAGAAAAGTTTGCTTATTCAACAGCATAGGATTAAGAAGAGCACTGCTGAGAGCCGACCTACGGTACCCAGAAAGTTTGACAAAGATAGAAAGTTCACATCAGAGAGAATGGGGAGGCAGCTTTCATCTTTGGGTATTGATCCAACCTCAGCAATTAACCGAGCCCGTAGCCAGTCAAGAGGTCGTAAGAGGGATAGATCACTTGGAGACATTGATGGTGAAGACCATATGGATGTGGATAATGAGAGATTGAACAAGAAGATGAGATTGAGGTCTGTGTCCCGGCCAAGGTCGAGGTCACAACCACCAACAAAGGAGGTTGTTCCAGGTGAGGGCTTCAAGGATTCTGCTCAAAAATTGAAAGCCTTCAAACTTGGTAAGCAATCTGTCATGAAGAGGAACAAGGATGCTCGACGGGGAGAGGCAGATAGAGTCATTCCTACGCTAAGACCAAAGCATTTGTATTCTGGCAAGCGCTCGAAGGGGAAGACTGATCGACGATAAAGACTCATGGTAAAAGTCATTTCTTGGCTTCAAAATTAATTTTTAGTCAGACATTTGGAGTTGCCTCTAAGTCTCATTGGTGAAGTTAAAATTTTTACCCTGCAATGTGGAAGTTTTTAATTTGAATTCTTAAAACCTACTGTTTCTGGTCTCCATCCCATCTTGGTTTATTTCCTTAGGTAATTATAGAGTAAGTTTTTCATCCTAATTCTGCATTTGTGGTAGACCTATCCCCCTTTTCTCCACTTTTTTTCCTCCCTTATGATACCATGTTCAATTTCGGTTCCAATGCCAGCAAATCCGCAATTCTGCTATTATTGAAAAAATTCTGAAACAAATAACATTAAATGGTAGAAGTGTCTGCATTACATCTAGATGCCATTGCTCTGTATTTATGCCAATATATTGTTGAAATATAAGCTTCTTTAGACACAAGTAATGTTTTTAGCAATATAGTGGATTTTCAAGAATCTATAAACTTCTTTAGACCCAAGTAATGTTTTTAGTATAGAAAAATGTTCCAGTTTTAATTTTTAAAATCGAAGAAATTTGAATGAGTGGATACTTTGTACATCTTTTGCTCTGAAACTGCTAAAGTATAGCTGTTGTGAGATAGGCTCTATTTGTTTCTATGAGATTTCTGCTTCTGGGAAGCAATTTTGCCCGCTACTTTTGTTGCCCTTCTACTATTATTGTTTTGTAGATATATTGTGCCATGGCCAGAGGTGGCTCTAAGGGCAAGTCCAATGGTGGTACTTGTCTATAGGTATCAAAACCAAATTTTGATACCTATTGGTTATTATTCATGTGTATATCATCTCCAACCATATGTATCAAAATGAAGGGTATTAAAATTAGGTAAGGTACTAACTACTAAGAGAGGCATCAAATTTGGTACATTCCTTAGTACCACACCTAATTTTGATACATTTTACTTTAACCATTGGAGAACCTAATATTTTTACATATATATCAAAATTTGATTTTGACCCCTACCATTGGACTTGCCCTAAAACCTTCCCGAGTGGGCTCCAACCTCCAGCTCACATCAAAATTTCATTAAAAAATTTATTTTAAGCATTATTATTAATTTTAGGGATAAGTGTACCATTAGTCCCTGAACTTTGGCCGAAGCCATCATTAGTCCCTCAACTTCAAAAAATTTCACCATTGATCAAAGTAGGCCTATTTTGCTCATTGAAGGTCCTTAGCCCTAACGGCGTTCGTGTATTCTCGTTAAGTGAGCATGCACCACTCACATGCACAAAATAAGGGGGTCATGTATCACATTATCAAATTATGGGGGTAATGTGATCCTTTAATATCTCTCTCTCTTTCAATTTTTCAGCCAGTTACACCTCCAAAACACCATGGAAAAATCTAGTTATAGTCGTGATTGCATTTACCGATCCCTTCGCCGGCCATTACTTCTCCCGAAAGATCCCAACCTCTCCATGGTCTCTTTTATTTTCCGTAACATCAATCTCTACCCTGACAAACCCGCCCTTATCGACGCTGACTCCGGCCACATCTTGACCTTCTCCCAGTTCAAATCCACCATTGCCAAGGTCTCCCACGGCCTAATCCAACTGGGTATCAAGAAAAACGACGTCGTCTTACTCTATGCTCCCAACTCAATTCAATTCCTAATCTCTTTTTTCTCAATCATAGCCCTTGGCGCCATCACCACCACAGTCAACCCCATTTACACTGTCTCAGAACTTTCAAAACAGATTAAAGATTGCAACCCAAAACTCCTCATCACCGTTCCCGAGCTGTGGGAAAAAATCAAAGGCTTTGACTTGCCGGCCGTGATTTTGGGTTCAAAAATTCAACTCAAGCTATGCAACATTCAGATACAAGAATCAGTCTGTACATTGACTTGGTCAAAAACTTCGGCTCTGTCTCAAACTTGCCAAATGTTTAAATCAAGCAAACCGATTGCCCTAGTGAAGCAGGGTGCGACTCCTTTGGGGAAAGAATTGATGGAAGATTGCGCTAAGAATTTCCCCACGACCGTCGTTGTTCAAGTAAGTTTACGTTTTCAAGATCCAGCCGCGATTTCGTCATATTTTGGCCAAGAAAGTTCTAAGTCAGGCCTCCATCTTCTCTCCTATCCTCCTGTCTCCGGTCATCTCCTCCACTGCCCCAGTTCAAATACCCCTGCATCTCCATCTTTGTTCCTTTCTCTGCCCCGGCGAAACCCGCCCCCATCTTCTAGTTCTTAAGCCCCAGCCGTGATTTCACCATATTTTGGCCAAAAAAGTTCTAAGTTCGACCTCTTCTCTCCTATCCTCTCGTCTCCGAACTCCGGTCATCTTTGGGCTCAAAATAGGAAAACCCCCTTATTTTGGTATATGACAAAAGCTACGAATTCTTCATCTCTGAAATTCTATTTTTCACTTTGCCCCCTTATTTTGATGATGTTATACATAACCCCCTTATTTTGTGCATGTGAGTGGCACATGTTCACTTAACAGAAATAAACAAACGACGTTAGGGCTAGGGACCTCATATGAGCAAAAACGGCCTACTTAGGTCAGTGGTGAAACTTTTTGAAGTTGGGGGACTGATGATGGCTTCGACCAAAGTTCAGGGACTAATGATACACTTATCCCTTAATTTAAAGTTCTTTTGCGTAATGAGTAAGGTTCATTAAGTTACCTACTATATGTAACTTTTTTTTACACGATTGTTATTGTTTACAATATTTTTTAAATTAAATACCTATTAAACGTAGTACCAAAATCTTGAATCTGCCTCTGGCCATGGCTTGTGGTTATAGAACAAACCTTGCCATGAAGCTGTGGGAAGTGTTTATTTTTATTTTTGTACTAGGGAGATCAAAAAAATGATTATTATTGTAAATGGGTTTAAATCTCAATTTGGTCACCCTACTTTTGGCCAAAAGTCATTAAGCTCACTCTACAATTTTTTTCCTCAATTTGATCACTCTACTTGGCTTCAACGTTCAATAAGGTCACTCGAGTTATTTCTGTCCGTTATGTTGGATGGAAATCTTTAAAAAGACCAAAATGCCCCTTAATAAAAATTTGAACCAATTCTCAATCTCATTCGTTTACTGCTTAATCTTTCTCCTCACACACGCACACACACTATCTCTCTCCAAAAGTCAAATGATCCAAAAGTACTAGGACCTATATGCTTCCGAGACACTGGAACATGTCGCTCAAGATTGTTAGTAAGTTGAACCCAATATCCTCCCTGGCTTCAAGATTGTTAGTAGGATCGATGTTAGTCCAGATCGGGAGATGATTCGCCATAGAAGATGAAGGGGCTTCGCCGGGTTTGGCGGTTGGGTTTGGAGAGCGCGGCTGGAAAGGAGATGATTCGCCGGATCTGGGATTGCTTGGGCCTAATCGCTGGGTAATGCGAGGCGATGGCGGCTATGGCGAGTGGGTCTGTTCAGGAGCGATTTGGCCGGAGGAGAGATGATTGTGGTGATGAGCGAGACCTGACTGGAAAAGAAACAGAAGGAGACGAATGGCGGCCATGGAGAATCGCCGGAGAAGGTGATGGGGCTTCGCCGGGTTTGGCTGCTGGGTTTGGAGAGCGCGACTGGAAAGGAGATGAGTCGCCGGATCTGGATTGCTTGGGCCGAATCGCCGGGTGCAGCAGGCGGGCGGCTATGAAGATGGCGGCTATGGCGAGTGGGTTTGTTCAGGAGCGATTTGGCCGGAGGAGAGAGGATTGTGGTGATGAGCGAGACCTGACTGGAAAAGAAACAGGAGGAGACGGATGGCGGCCATGGAGAATCGTCAGAGAAGATGAAGGGGTTTCGCTGAGTTTTGCGGCTAGGTTTAGAGAGCGCGGCTGGAAAGGAGATGATTCGCCGGATCTGGGATTGCTTGGGGTCGGAATCGCTGGGTATGTAATAGGGCGAGGGCAGCTATGAAGATGGCGGCACTGGAGATAAAGAGAGAAAAAAAAAAGATAGGCGATTTGGGGGATGTCGGTCATAACTGAGATGAGGAAAGTAGGAGGGATTGGTGGGAGATAAGGTCTGCACTGTTTGGGGCTTTGTTTCTGTCATAGTGAGAGAGGTGAGAGAAGAGAGACGGAGCAGTTTGAGAAGAGAGATCGAATTTGAAAATTGAAAATTATATTAAAAATATTAGTAAGGGTATTTTTGGATTTTCATAAAATTTTTAAAGTTTTCAACAAAAAAATTGGATGGAGTGATGAACTTGATAATTATATCAAAGTAGAATGATTAAATTGAGGAAAAAAAAAGTAGAGTGAGCTTAATGAATTTTGCCCGAAAGTAGAGTGACCAACTTGAGATTTAAACCTTGTAAATGAGTTAGACCATTTGAAAAGAAAATATTACAATACTGGAACGAAATTTTGAAAGATATTTGAAATTATGGACGCGCTATACCGACCCCCTGTTCCTATAAGTACTATGAGTAGATTCCCAAAAATTATTAACTTCTTATTTTACCCAAAGAATTTACCCACTCAACTAAGCACACCCCCTCCCCCCAGCAAACGCCCCCTCCAATTTCGTCTCTTCCTCTCCCCCGTAATAGATGTCGGCCCTTGGTCCTCTCTCTACCCACCATGTCCGATGGCACCCTTCATCTTCTGCCATCATCTTGCTACATCGCCGACCACCGCCATAACTGGTTTGGCCATCTTCGCTTCAGCAATCCTCATCCCCCTTCTTCGCCATCTACACCACAACTACACTAGCAAACAATAAACTCGATTTTAGATCTGATGAAAGCAATCCTCGTTGTGATTTGTTCGGACTTGGGTGGTTGAAAATATTGGATGTGTTCAGTCATAGAAGTTCGAAAATCTTCATGATGTTTGGCATGCGCACACCGAACACATTGAGTTCGGCTGCAAAGGTTCGAACAAATTGGTGATTTTTGCTAGGGGAAAACCGAACAACGCTGTCATTTTTGAAAGGCCAGGTCTGAACAACCTTGCTAAAAAAATCAATTTTTTTTTGCAAAACTATGGTTCTAAAACAACTTCCGGTCTAAAGAGAGTTTTTTGGTTGGGTTCTCTCTATTCTCTTCCCGTTTTTATTTCTTCACTTTGTGTTGTGTGTCCGTAAGTGGGGGTAACGGTTTTGGTGGGGGTGAAGGGGAAGGGGGGGGGGTCATTGGGTCAACTTATAATAGGAGTAAAATAGGAAAAATGAGTTTTTGGGGGTTGGGGGGGGGGGTAAACTTATAGGTTTGGGGGTCGGAATAACGCGTCCCTTGAAATTATAACGGTTGATGGTTGGTTGAGCTCTGAAAAAACATATGAATCCAGTTGTTAGATTTTCAATATTCCTAGTGTGTGTATGTGTTTTTTTCTTTAAACATAATTCATCATTAAGGTTTGGAATATCTAGTTATTATCTACGTAAACAAAGGCGTGTTCAGTAACACCCTAGCCTTTTATTTTATACAACCAGACCCCTTTCATATTAATTAACGAATTAGTTTCTAACTACATTCATCTTAGGGACCTTTTGACATGCAAAAACGACCAACCGACATTTGTGTCGTACAAAAAGAAAGTTCAAAGTAAAGCTACTCATAGTGCACTTAAACCTAGAAAATATAAGCATTTGTTTTTGTTAAATAATAGAAAATTTTGTGGGCCGGTCCCCTTTTCTAAAAATTTAATTGCTTCAGTTTCGTGTTTTTATTTTTAACTGCAAATGTCATTTTTTTGGAGCGAAATAACTACATTACCCTTAATGAACGTAACGGATGACTAGCTGAGTGAATCGCGATGCATTGATATATTCCGCATGCGTTTAATAGTTTTACGAACTTTAACCACAATTTTTGTATTGCGGTTCACGAAAAAAAGAAATAAAATGTCGTAGTTATTCATTTGTACATCGCGGTTCAAATATTTAGACATAGTGGTGTAACTACTTTATATGAATATTTATTGCGCTTATTATAAATTTTGAATCGTGGTTAAATTGTTTCTATATCGCGGTTCAACTATTTTCTATGAATTTTTTAATACGCTTATGATAAATTTTGAATCACGTTGTAAAACTTATATTTCAAATTTAACTTATATCACGATATATAAAAATTATGAACCGCGATGCAAAGAGGAACATATGTGCACCGCAGTATATAAATATGTGAACCGCGGTGCAAAATATATGCACAAGGATATATCTTTTTCAAAAAATTAACCACAAAAAAATAAAATTGATAGTTTGCACCGTAGTATATAAATCTGTGAATTGTGGTATATTCCGTAGTTATTCGTAACATGTCTTTTGCTCATTAAGGATATCGTAGTCTTTTTGCATCCAAAAGTGATTTTTTTCGATTAAAAAAAATAAAATATACTTTAACAATTATAAACTTTTAAAAATGAACCGACCCGAATTTCACCCTAAATTATAGCGGTTAGTTTTCAAAAATGGAATTAAGTGTACTCAACATGTTTGATGTCCAAGTCCAACCCCATGAACCAAATAATTGTTGAGAAATAGACTGAGAAGGAACAAACCCACATGATTCATCCCCTTGTTATAGATGACCTCCTGTGATATTTTTGTTTAGAAAATCAATTAAGGAAAATTGATTAATTACTTCTATTGCTATATATTTAAAGTCATATATATTACATTAGAAGCAAGATATATCCTTTATAAAAGCATAAAATTATTAACTTTGACAACTAATCAGTTAACGAAAATAGCGTTTTAAATAAATTAGAAGTTAGAATATTGTTTATAAAAGGGAAGAATCATCATTTTTGAAAATTAATCAGTAAACAGAAATAACACTTTGAAATGGTATTCCAAACGGCAAACACATTTACAAAAAAAAAAAAAAAAACTGTATTTCAAAAACGTTACGTTTTGAAAACATTGCATTTTAGAAAAACTGTGGTTTGAAAACGCTACACCAAACGTGTCCTAAAAGAGACTAAACTATCTTCAAACAAGCAATTAACTTAACAAACTGATTAGTAATTACAAATATTCGATCTCTAAATAAGAATACAAAATTTGTCAATAAATCATAACTATTACTAAAGCAAGCATAACATGGCAGTTTTTACGTGAAAAACTAAAAGTTTTAAAGAGATTATGTGCTGCCACGTGTCACATTCAAAATGATAAAAGTTTTTTTCTTTATTCAAAATCGATTAGTTTAAGATAAAAATTCTAAATCTAATTAGATAAGATAAAATTCCTAAAACAAATTTGATAAGATAAAACAAATTTATGATATAGTTTTACGAGCAAATTTATGATAGAAATTAAGGATTTTGTTTTTATTTTTTTCAAATATCGATTAATTAAACTAGATTTTATCCTATGTAATTTATACAAGTTTAATTTCACTGAAACTATTCAATTTTCATCTCTTTTCATTTTCATAATGTTTAATTTATACAAATTATCCACGTGATAATTCTATGTTATTTGCTATACTAATATATATTTATTAATTATTAATTACTAATCTATTAATTATCTATTGACTATTATTAAAACAATAGCCCTGTCACATGGTGACTTTCTATTGAACGCTTAAAGTTTTAAAAGAATTGTGTGCTTCCACGTGTCACCTTCTTGTGAAGTTGTAAATTTTTTTCTTTTTTTTTGTTGCTGTCAAAAATTAAATCCAGATAGATTTTATTTTCTACTGCCAAAATTGGTTAGTACGAGATAGATTTTATCACATTTGATTTAGACGTGTTTTACTTGATTAAGACAATTTTAATATTTCAATTACATATTCATACAATCAATTTTGAATACATTATTTTTATTTTTTTTCAAATTATTATAATTAAAAATTAAAAATTATTTATTACAAGTTTAGAAAACCATTTTATTATAAACAAATTTTGTAAAAAAAAAAAACAACTATTAAAACCATGCATACGGTACTATATATAACTGGTGCCTCCTTCATACATGGTAATTTTTGTTTTTTTTTTGTTAATCTTTTATTGCTGTCAAAATCGATTAATACCGGATATATTTTATAACATACTCCATCCGTCCCGGATAAATATTAATACTTTCCATTTTGGGATGTCCCAACTAATGTTACAACTTTTCTACCATTTTTCATAATATATCACTTTATTTAATATTATCATTATTGCACATCTTAGAGAGAGAATGAGTGTAAGGGTTCTTATTTAATGAGAGAGAGAGAGAGTGTGTGTGTGTGTGTAATGGACTAATAGGTATTAATTATTGTTACATCATATTTCACAACTCATCATTAATTACATTTCTTAATCCTTGTGTTTTGCCCATTATGAATATTTATCCGGGACGGAGGGAGTATGGTTTAAACATGTTTCATTTAATTAGGACTCTAAGTTTTTATGGTAATTTTTTTTTTGCGGATATATTTTATCAATTCTCATAGATTTTAATCTTTCTATTACATGACTATATGATCAATTTTGAATATTTAACTTTTTTTTCATTTTTTTTCAAATTATTCCAATTAAAAAAATTAATTATTTATTACAAGTTTAGAAAATCATCTTATTATAAACAACTTTTGATTTTTTTTAAAATTAAAACCATGCATATGGTACTAAATATATCTATATAAATTCTTTTTTTTTTCCTACGAAAAATTAAAGTCGGTTAGATTTTAAAACCGGTGTCTCCTTTATACATGCTAAAAGTTTTTTTTTTACTATTTTTTGTTGTCAAAATCGGTTAATATCAGATAGATTTTATCACATTTGATTTTCACTTGATTAGTACTCCAAATTTTCACTTGATTTAGACGTGTTTCAATTTATTAAAACTCCTCAATTATTATGATAAAAGTTTTTATTTTATTTTTTATTTACCATTTATTTACTTACAAAATCGGTTTGTACTTGATAGATTTTATCACTTTTGATTTAGACAAGTTTAATTTGATTAGGACTCCTTAATTCTCATGATAGAAGTTTTTAAATTTTTGTTATTTTACCAAAACTCGGTCAATTTAAAATAGAGTTTATCCAATTTGATGAAACGTGTTCCACCAATAACCACTACGAAATAGCTTGCAAACTCTATTTATGAAATTCACATGAATTTTCAGTTTGAGGATTCGGTGTGATCTCACACTTTATTTATTTATTTATTATGTGGACATCTTGATGTTGTTGGTTCATTCAAATAGTTTGCAAAATTTATCTATAAAATTAAATTTCAGAAACAACACTAAATCAACTGTGTGCCGCACGGGTAATAACCTAGTTAATAATCTAATTCCATAAATTTTATTTGCTCATTTTGCAGCAAGAAATTAGGGTAGTATGGAGCTAAATTATTCTGCCCATATGATACAAAGTTGTAATAGTACTTTTGTCCCAAAAATATAATCCCACTTTTCTTTTTTATTTGTTAAAAAAAAATCTCATTTTTAAACATAAGCAAGTAATATATGAAATTCTAAATTTTCACTACCCTTCCCACCTCTTTCTTCCTTTCCCAGCCCTTCCACTTCCTTAATTACCATGTAACCATCAAGTCCTATTCATGAAGACTAACGTCCTGCCTATGCAGTTGCTCCAATATTTGAGATTCATCGTCATTCTTGTATCTTTGTATAAATATTTCACACATCGTAGGTCTTACGATTACAACCCAAAACTCGTTAATCCATCCGATCTGAAAATTATTCAACTCAACCAAACCCATTAAATTACACTCGTAGTTATGATTTCTTGCTAGCATTTGTAATATATTCAACTATTTTGATCCGTTGTAATTCTTCTGACCAGGTATGAACAAGTGTTGCCTTGGGTCTAGTCGTCTAGATGGGAAAGTGCTGATTTTCTTCAAGAGTACCGCGTACTAACTTGGTTGCACCGAGTTGTCAATATAGGGCAAAAAGGTGGTTGTCCTTCCAACACGGAGAGATGGAGAGGTTCCCGTCATGATATAGATCACTGAGGGTGCAAAGAAATCCCAAAATAGACAATTTTGGATGACAATGCTAGCTTATGTACTAAATAGCTTCTTTAGTTAGATCTTTGAGGGGTATTTTTGTCTTTTCATTCTAATTTATTTCTTCACGTCCTTTTTTATCTCCTTTGTTAATGAGACTGTCAAATCTCAACAGACAAATCGTCGTCAAATATCTGTCTAATTTAAGTGTGTGTTTTGTGAAAGAGGGAGCTTCACTTGTTAATTGATGAAAATATTGGTCGTTTACTAGCCATATATCTTAGGCAGAGTAGGTGACCAGCCAGGGAAGCAGTGATTGAAACAGAAAAACTATCAGACTCGGCGAGATTCAATCTGTGTGATACACAACATCTGTGATATATATATATATATATATATATATATATATATATATGAGGGTGGAATAGGATGGGACGTGTCCCCTTATCGATCTTGTTCCCAAGTGTCGGAACGATGAATCGGGATCGACAAATTGACGGTTGGGAAAATAAAATTATGTAATCTCATTATAATATTTATGAACAATATTTTTGATACTAAAATATTTTTTTAAAATGTTACATCATAATTAAGATTTCAGGATTGTATATTTCTGGTATCTTTGAATATTTACGTAATGGTAAGTATTGTTGAATACGTCGTATGAACAAAATGTACCACTTTCGTTGCAGGAAAGAGTTACACTGCAGTAAACGTGATGAAACAAAAAAATACAACATTATGAAAATAAATTTAACAAATATCATTAAATAATTTTAGCAAATACAAAATAGAGTTTGCATT
>CM028380.1:126420993-126449923 GCA_013146195.2 Codonopsis lanceolata
TTTGGGTAAGTCCAGTCGGAAATGTAGGGCTCTGCTGGCTTGAGTAAAGTATTTGCCAGTAATTTATCTTTCTCCTTTCTTTGTTTCTTGCCCTGATTATTGGTCTTCTGTTCGCAGATCGCTTCCACTTGTACCAATCTTTATGATCGGTACACCAAAGAAAAGGCTTCCTCAAAGGCGGGCGAGGCTAACTTAGGGCCGGTGAGAGCCTAGTGAAAGAAAAGGTCGAGCAGGTGGCTCGCCTGGCCGATGAGCTGGAAACCAAGACTGAGGCGGCCAAGAAAAAAGAAGCTAAAATGCTCGAACGTAACCTGAAGCTGGTCGCCCAGAACGGTGCTCTAACTGCCGAAAAGACAGAGTTGGTCGGCCAGGTGAAGAAAAACCAGGCTGACCTAGAGAAGATTCAGACCGATCTGGCCGCGGTTATTAAGCAGAGGGATCTCTTGTAGGCAGAGAGAAGTTCCCTTAGGATGCAGGCCGTGAAGGATGGGAAGCTCATCGAGGAGCTGAATCAAAAGCTGCAGAAGGCCGAGGAGTCCGCAGTGGCAAACTATAAGAAATCGAAGGACTTCAAGAACGCTGTGGACGCGGCTATTCTTCCCTATTTCTCCCATGGCACTAATCATATACTAAGGATGCTTGCCAGCCAAGGTGGAGTAGGGATGAAGACGATGGCAGAATGGGCCGTGCTCGACCCTTACGCCGAGGTTGCTCGCCCCTTCCACTCGCTGGTTCCTTATACCCAAGATGAACTGGCCACCTTGGCGAGTGGCGACGCTGAGGCCGGGCGGGCACCCTGGGTTCCACCGCCTGTGGACGAAGTGAATGTCTGCTCGCTGATCGAGGCTTTGGAATCTGAAGATGAGACTATGAAAGAAAGCGAGCGGATTGAAGCGGAATCCCGAGCTAAAGCGGCCGAGGATGAGGCTGCCCGAAAGGAGCTGAACATTCAGTACGAGCTGCAATATCAGGCCAGTGTCAAAGAGCTTCCCCCTCCTCCTCCTCCTGAACAAGCTTAGAATTTACCCGGCCTGCGCGCCGATGCCTTTTGACTTTTCCTCTGTAATTCGACTATCATGAATGAAATCACTTTTTGTTTCTTGTTCCTCGTATTCAGCTTTTTGTTCCCCAATTATGACTGCTTTGATTGTTTGCTCGATAATTGTTTTCTCACTTGCATATTTTCCCTGTCATTTGTTAATACAAGTACTGGTGCTCCCCAGAAAACATGTCGAGCATAAATGTATGAACAACTTTAACCAAGTATGATTATTTACTTAAAAATAACAAGACTAATAAAGCAAGCTTATTATTTAAATTGAGATGTTACCCGAGCAAACACCGGGTATGATTTCTTGGATCCGGCCAAGGCATTGAGCGAATGAGCTTCCAGAAGATTGCCAAGTGGGCAAGGCCCAGCTCTCAACGAGGACCAACAACCGGGCATGGCCTTTGTTCGATGTGGGTAGTTCGAAGCGGTTGCTAGTATATCTTCCGGGTATGGAGATATACGGTTAACAGTGTTGCTCGGTCACTATAGGAACCCAAGGTAGTTAGCCGCTATCTTGTAGGCATGGCCTCTATCGCCCAGGGCGAGCATCCTAGTATATGAACCTGGGCATGGCCGCATCTCACCCACAGAGAGGATAAGTTCATCAATACTAGGGAGTTTGAGGATTGTTGACCGGGCATGGCCCCTATCTGCTCGCCGGGCGAGCAGAGCTTAGCCAAACAGGTCCGAACAATTGCAGATTGACAATTAACTGATCAATTTGAAAATTCTAAATTGGTAAATATGACAACAACTTGCCTTTTATTGATAGATAACCAGTGACCCTCAGCAGGACTGAGGTCTTGCCCGTTTGTTTCCTTGACTTAGGGGTAATATTTTTTGAGGTGGTCTGCGTGCCAAGGATGCTTCAGGTCTTTTCCCTCTGGCGTCTGGAGTGTGTAAGTGCCCTCTCTTATTATCCCAGTAATTCGAAAAGGACCTTCCCATTGGAGAGACAGGCTTCCCCGATGCACGGGTGACCTGTTACCTCGATTTTTCTGAGTACCAAATCCCCAATAGAGAAGGCTCTGCCTCGGACCCTTTTATCATGATGAGCCTTTGCTTTCTGTTTGTAATTGACCATCCTGAGTCGTGCATCCAGTCTCCTCTCTTCGAGCGTGTCAGGTATGGACCTGCAAGTTGATTATTTTGCTCACTGTAATGTGAAACACGATAGCTAGGCAAGGCCATTTCTACGGAATCATGGCTTCAGATTCATATGTAAGTGCAAAAGGGGTCTCCCCGGTTGGTCCCCGAATAGTAGTTCTGACCGCCCATAAAGCCGATGGTAACTCCTCTGCCCATTTTCCTGCCCGTCCCTCCAAGTTTCTTTTGAGAGCGTGCAGTACTTGTTTATTTCCGGCCTCAGCTTGACCGTTGCCTTGTGGGTAAGCTCTGGACAGCCCGATGTTTGGCCTTGGCGAGCACGATGCAACGGTGAACTTGTCAGAAGCTGGGTGCCATGATCGGAGATGATTGCGGGAAGCCGAATCGGCACCATACTTGATCGTGAACAAACTTAATGACATTGGCCTCTGAGATCTTGGCCAGGGGCTTCGCTTCAATCCACTTGGTAAAGTAGTCTATGGTGACTACTGCATATTTGTATTTGCCTTGCGCTAGGGGAAACAGGCCGATTAGATCGATTCCCCGCATGTCGAAGGGCCAGGCCGCTACAACTGGGGTTTGCATTGTGGATGGAAGCCTTGGTACGTCCGCGTATCTCTGGCACTTGTCCCATTCGCGAACATATTTTTCTGCATCCCTTCTAAGGGTAATCCAGTAATATCCTGCTCGCAGGACCCTTTCTGCCAGAGCTCTTGTGCCCGGGTGGCCGCCACTTTCCCCTTTATGTACTTCATATAGAACTCCCTCAGTTAGCTCTGGGGGTACGCAGCGAAGAATAGGTCTGACCTTAGATCGCTTGTACAAAATTCCCCCAATTACCGAGTAATGACATGCTTGGCTTCGGACTGTTGTGGCTTTGACCTTGTCGGCGGGCAGGACTTCTTGCTCGATGTAGTCCTTGTAATCATCAATCCAGCTTCTGGTCGCTGGCTTGATGTCCATAATTACCGATCTGTCGACGGCTGGGGTCTCCAAGTGCTCGATCATCACCGAGGGATTTAGTACTGCCAGGCTTGCCTCAGCGATCTTGGACAAGTAGTCTGCTCGCATGTTATCTGCTTGATCAATTTTGATAATCTCCCAGAACTTGAAAATTTTCAAGATTTCCTTGACTAGCTCGTAGTACTTAACCAGGGTAGGATGATGTACCATATATTCTCCCTGGACTTGGTTCACAACTAGTTGTGAATCAGAGTCTGTTGTGACGCTTCTACGCCCATGTTAGGTCGAGCTCAAGCCCGGCCGATCATCGCTTCATACTCGCCAGCGTTGTTGGAGGCGAGGGAAATTTGAATCGGAGAGCTAGCTCAAACTACGTAATTTAGGTCGGGAGCTATGAGAAGGATGCCAACTCCGCTCCGGCTTTGCTTTGCCCGTCCACGTAAAGATCCCAACGGTGAAATTTGTAGGGGTTGTGGCAACTGTTTTTGCTCGGGTTCTACCGGTTGCTTGGCCTCAGGATCTTCGTGTTGCGTGAAGCTTGTTTCGACCAAAAAATCAACTAATTCTTGAGCTTTGATCGCTAAATGCGGACAAGTAATCTATGTGGAACTCGTGAGCTCAATTGACCGATTGAGCGATCTACGATGTCGAGTTTGTGTAGGACTTTGCTTGCGGAAGTGCATCTGTATCTTATGATTACATGTGCTTGAGAAAAATAAGCCCTTAATTTTCGGGCGGCTATGACAAGCGAGTAAGCTAATTTTCTACATTAAAATAACGACCCTCAGCGGGATTGAGGGCCTTGGATACATAGTACACATGTTTTTGAATATCTAGTTCCTCCACAACCAAAAGCGGCACACGGCTTTGGTCAGTAGGCGCTAAACAAATAAAGGCTCGCGGGCATGGGGGGCTGAGGAGAGGTTTGGTTTGCCAAGGTACTCCCGAGGCTGCTCGAGGGGCCTTGGCACGATCTGCATTCCACTCAAAGCCCTTGTTGCCGCGTAGAACCTTGAAAAAAGGGAGGCATTTCTCGGCTGACCGAGAGATGAAGCGGCCTAAGGCAATGACTCTACCGTTTAAGCTGCTGGATACGTTTGATGCGGTTGCTACATGTCAAGCGGGGCTTGAATCTTCTCAGGTTGGCCTCTACATTCATTTGGTTGACCATGAACCCAAGAAATTTCCTGCTCGGACCGGCGCCTTGCTCGGGTTCGGCTTCATGTTGTGCTTCCTGCATTGAGTAACGTTCCGCTAGGTCAAGAGCATGGTCGCCCCTTTGTTTTGATGACCATATCATCTATGTAGGCCTCCATGTTCTGCGATCCGGGAGCCGAAAACCTTGTTGACCATCATTTGCCGGTAAGTTGCTTTGCTCGCATTCTTCACCAGAAGGGCATCATTTTATAACAAAGAGGCCCCAAATTTGAAGGTCAAGTTTCGCCTTGTCTTGTTCGTTCATTTTGACTGGTGATATCCACAGTATGCATCCAGAAATTGAGCATCTCGAACCCTGGCTATCGAGTCGACGATCACATCTATACTGAGGCAATGGATAGCGGTCTTTCTGAGGCAAGCTTTGTTGAGGTTGGTGAAGTCCGTGCATGACATCCGCCATTAAGTCGTTGGCCTTCTTGACCATTACCACATTAGCCCGGCCGAGGTAGGTGCCTTGCACCGATCTCCTCAATGATGTGCCGCCTTTAGGAGTTTCTCGACCTCCGCCTTGATTCTTTGTATTCTTCTCGGGCGAAAATTGCCTTGGCCGCTGTTGGATGGGCCGAAAGGCAAGATCAACATTGAGGTCGTGGCGGGCAATGCTCTCACTGATACCCTTCATGTCTTCGACTGTCCAGGCGAACACATCCAATCTATTTTTCAACAGCTCAATCAATCTTTCCCGAGCTTCAGGAGGCATGGCCTTCCCGATTTTGATTTTTTGCTCGGGGTAGGCTGGATTGATAACGACCTCTTCCAGCTCGCCCTCTAGTTGAATATCGGGCTCGTCCTGGACTTGCAGAGTGTCCATCTCAATGTCTTGTGATTCCGGGCGCTTAGCCTTGCGCCTGGAGGGCTCTGGCGCCGGGGGTTGCTCGGGAATCTCCATTTCCATAGGATCCCCGGGCCCGATCTTGATGTTGTTAATGGGGATAGAGGCCGGGCAAGATCGGTGGAGGCTGCACAGCCGATCGGGAAGGTCCACAATCAGTTTTGGAGCCGCCGCAGTCTGATCGGGAATGTCCACGATTATTTTCTACTTCTTTCGCTGGGATTCCCGGACATACTCCCACATTGCCCGGGGCTTGCTGTTGAGGATCCCCACTCCGTTCTCAGTGTATAACTTAGCTTTCTGGTGGGGAATGGAGGTGACCATTTGGAATTTGTCCATTGCCGGAGCACCTATTATGCAGTTGTACGCCGATTTTAGGTCGATCACTAAGAATGTGATCATCTCAATCTGAGTTTGGGCTCCATCACCCATGAATACTTCCAAGTCGATAGTACCCTTGACGCCTACGTAGTGATTGGTGAATCCTTCAAGCTTTCCCAGATAAGGCTTGAGCATGGCGTCCGGTAGCTCCAGTCCCTTGAAGCATGAGTAGTACATTATGTCTCGCGCTCGATTGTCGAGCAATCGAGCAATACTCTGTGAACTTGCCAGTTGTTCACTAAGCAAGAAATAACCAGCGGTTGCTCGGAGTCCAAAGAGGTACTTGCCAGCTCGCTGCGGGAGAAACAGATGATCTGCTCCCCTGCCCGCTGTATTGCTGGAGTATTGACAGCCCTAGACAGAGAATATATATGCTTCCCGAGCTGTGTGTTGGACGGGAGCTCCTCTTGAATCATGTTTATCACCCCTCGAATCTGAGGGGCCTGGCCACCTCTTCCTCTTGGGGGTCTTCCCTGGTCGTTATTGGTGTTGTTCCCTGCGCCCTGGTCCCTTTTGAAACGGTCTAGCTTGCCCGCATTGATCATCTTTTGTATTTCCCTTTTCAACACATTGCAATCTTCAGTGGTGTGGCCCGTACCATGGTGGTAATCACAGTACTTTGTGTTGTCTCGGGTATGAGGGAGCTTGGGATCGAGAGGATAGGGGATGGGCAGAACATCTCCCACCTGGAGCATGATCTCTTCCCGCGTTGTGTTTAGCGGGGTGAATTGAGCCTCTCTGAATCTTTGTCCGGGGGTGGAAGTTTTCTTCCTGTCCCTCGCGAGAGGTGGTGGCCCTCCGGGCTCAGGTCAGCTGGCGGGGCCGAGCTGCCCTGAGCCTTGTCCTTATTTTTGGCCTTGTCAGCCTTGATACTCTCAGTCGAGCAGAAAAGATGGGAGTTTGCCAGTAACTCTGCTTTGGAAGCCCCTGGATTCATTGCTAGCATAGTCTTCAGTGGCCCTGCCCTCATGTTGTTGAGATAGCAAAAGGTAATCTCAAGGTCACTGGTCGCGGTTACCTGCTCGATCATCTCCTCGAACCTCTTAAGGTAACTACTGTATGATTCGTTATCACCCTGCTTGATCTTTGCAAGGTCGAAACGGTTCTTGGGGGTCGGGCCTGCATTGCCGAATTCCTCCAAGAATTTTTCTCTTAGCACCGCCCAGCTTCCGATGGATCCCCGAAGGACTCTGCCCAACCAGGGCTGTGCCTTTCCCTGGAGAGCTCCCTCAAATGCCCGCATTTTCAGGGCCTCCACATCTGTGACCATTCGGATTTGAGCCTCGAACGATCTGAGCCAATCGCTTGCCCGCGTCTTCCCGAAATACTTATCGAACTGGGGGAAGATGACCCCTTGCGCGGGCGGCGCATTTTCAATTTCTGGCGTGAACGGGCTGCCCTCTAGCGGCTTATTGGCTCCATAGCCGGGCTTGGCCACGGCAAGACTAGCCATTTGCTTCGCCATATCCCTTTTCATGGCCTCCATTTTTTCGGACAGCCGTTTCTCCGCATCCACTGTTAGCTTCGAAGAGTGGGCGGGATCCGAATGGTCGCCACGCAAATGCGGGCAGAAGGTGGGCTCGCATGAGGATCCGACTTCCTGTGTAACGCGGGCTTTGTATTTTGGCCGTTGCACTTCCTTTACGCACTCACAAGCCCGACGGCGGCCATGGCTCTCCTCTCGAGCATGGTGATCCTGTCGATGGTGATGCCTGTATGAGTGATTTTGACGGTTGTATCTGCTTTCAGCCTGGTCGTCTGCCTGCTTTATCGCCTCCACCCTTTCAGACGGTATACGGACGATAGAGGGCATACGTCTGCTTGGAGCGGGCAGCTGTTGGGAGGCATGGCCATCGCCAACAGGTGTCGGGTTGCTGAGAGCAGGCATTACCATATCTGCAACTGGCACCGGGGCATGGCCCAAGGCGAGCAGCTGCTGGTTTAGTGCATACATCTTACTGTAGTATTCCGCCTGAACTTGCAGAGCAGCAGCTTGTTGGTAGGGGTTTTGTCCAGACGGATTCATGTGGCTGCCCTGACTGTTCTCCCGCTGGCGGTTGAGCTACATCTTGAGATCTTGAGAACGGGCATCACGCCTCTCATTTATGACCAGCCTGGCATCGCGTTGGCTTGCGCGTCTTTGACTGGCATGCTGAGAGATTTGCCCCTCCACATATGGCACCTCATTGCCATGTGTTGCGTGTCCAGCAGCCACTTTTTGATTTCGAGTTTGCACCCTGTGCGGTGCCCTTGGTGGAGGGTTGTTGTTCACAACCTGATGGCTGCCAGCCTGTTGATTGCTAACGGTGGCATGGTGCTTGCTACCCTTTCCAGCCATTGCAATAGAGAGAAAATAAGAGTTTTTACCGGAAAAATCTAGAGAGAAGTGTTGTAACTTCGTTTCCCGGCAATGGAACCAAACTGATGTGGCAAAAACACAGCTTGGGCCGTCCTTGAGTTGGGTAGGATATCTGGGCTTGGAATCGTCCTCCTTGAGCCTGTCAAGATCACAAACAACCTGAGTGGAAGTGCAAGGCAGGGCCTCGCGAAACCCCTCTGGCGTGAGAGTAAGTATCGAATGTGATTGTCAAAAGATGAATTGACAGAGTAACGAGGCTCAAGAAAGTATGAGTGTACCTTGTTAATGATTATGGAGAGGTATTTATAGGCCCCCAGTGGTGTTTGAATCCGTCTAGGATTCAGTTTCCATAACTACCGAATCAATCAAGGAGAGAATCCCTTGATTTTAGGCGTGATAGGCGACTGATCGCGTGGATATAGGAGTAGATAAGGCAAGTATTCTGCCTATACATGGAAACCTTTGACTTGTCTCGGAGAGCAAGCCTTCGGTGCTTCCCATTTGATGTGTGCCCGGGCGAGCAGGGCTCTGCCTGGGTATTCCATTTGCATTGCTCTCGAACTTATTGTAGGTCCAAGGGACGGCCCTTGGTCGGGTGGGCAAGGCCAACACTCGACCAGATGTGGACGAGATGAATCTGGTTTCTCTGCTAAATGTGTGATGTCTGGGAATGGCCCCTGGTCGGACAGGCAAGGCCTATGCCCGGCCAGGTCTAGACGGGGTTTACGTTGCTCGATGCTCGATGCTTCTATTACTTTGCTCGCAAGGCCCGTGGGCCCCATATACACTGTGCTCGTGATTGGCACGTAATGCTAGCTCGTGATTGGCACGTGATGCTAGCTCGTGCTTTGCTCGTGATCCGGCTTGGGCCAGGTATATCAATTACTAAAAACAACTAAGGATGACATACCAATATAGAAGAAATCTATATAAAATGTCTCTCTCTCTCTCTCTCTCTCTCTCTCATTTTGCTCAGAGACATCAGCCAGACCAAGGGTAAACTTAGATAACTCAACGGTTTTCGTGTAAAATGTATATTTTACAATGTAAAGGTATCTTTCTGTAAAGGTATTCTTTTTATTTCGATTGCTGAGGATCTCATGTACTTGGTCCACTTTTTTTTTTTTCTAGAGATCATGAAGCTACAATAAACTGAAAACAATTATATATGTAAAATTATTAAATTCTCAGGATACCTTTGTAATCAATAAATAGCTTAAACATATGCAATGCCTAAGATTAAAGATGTAGGGAATAAATTACGATAATTTAATAAACTTCATGTTCAAGTGTATGTGCTAAATTTAATACAATTTAATGATCTTCAAACTGATACAAATTTATTGGTAACCAATACATATTTATATTTATTTATTTATTAATGTGCATTGTGACTACAAATTTCTCAATTTTAGTTTTATCAAATCAGAATAATGAACATTTATAAATAAAATCTAATTAAATCAAAGGAATTTGAAATGTAGAGATAAAAAACAAATAAATCAGTGACTACAAAGAGGTCAAATTTGAAGTGAACAACTACATTAGATACAAGTGGTTTAAAATAGATGCATTTTAATTATAAAAAATGTTTAAAAATATATCTTCAAAATACAAATCTAAAATTTTGAAATCTATATTTTTTTCTATACTCAAAATATTAAAAACAAAATCGGGTATAACGTTAAATACTGAAAATATAAAAAAAATCTCGACTTATTTAAACCGTATTTAAAAAAATAATTAGGTACATAAGCTTAAATACTTGGATCTTATTATAAGCCATTTTTTCAGTTCACTATGTAAAATTAAGCTCTAAGATTTTAAAAAATCAAAATACAAAGTTGAGTACTTTATTAAAAAAAATCTAATGCACTTTACTACGAAATGGTTTTATCTGATTCTATTTTGGTTGGGAAAAGTCGGCGGATGAATTTTCGTAACGAATGGTTTGAAGAGATGAAGAGTCATTGTCTCATGTTCACTATAGGAATTTCCTAGGGTTAATGTTATAAAAATAAGAAAGGTGACTTTTTAAACGGCTTAATTGAGTAAGAGTGAGAGTAAGACGATGTGTATATAGGTTAGAGTGAGTAGGGGTTGAGTTTTTAGGTTAGAGAGTAAGAATCTCTTTATCTATATGACAAGTGCTTGAGATTTTTTTGGGTCAGATTGGTTATAATTGGAGTATTATTTATTGTTCGTTAAAGTAATAATAATTTGGATGTAATCAATTGAGAAATTTGGGTAACGTGAAATTTTGAGTATTTTTAGTCCTTTTTGTTGTTGTTTGTTTTAAGGAGAAATTCGGGTCCGTCCAGTGTGTAAAATTTTCAACCGCTACAATTTTTTATGTTTTTTTAACTAAAAAGAACACTTTTAGAACGAAAAGACTATGAGTCTTAATGAACCGAACACGCACTACGGATCACTTAATCAATTCATCAATTTAAATCACATAATCTAATTTAATTTATGCATCACACCTTAAATCATAATGTACCAAACATTCATCTCTCTTCTTTCATGTATACAATCAACATATGATTTAAAATTAATGCATCTTACCTACATCTCACATCTAAGTCGATGCATCACTATTTATAAATGATACATTGTGATTCAAAATTGATGATTCGAGTTTCAAAAAAGGGTATTTAAAAAGAACAAATTTATATTTAGACCTTTCATCAAACAGTATATGCATAGTAGCACAAACACAAAAGTAAATTTATTTTGAATCATACACACAAAAAAAAAATGGAGAAGAAGAACGAGGTTTGAAGAAGGAAGAGAATGTGAGGACATAAAATGCATGTATTTTTATATGTTTATATTTTCAATAACCAACGTTTTTTTTATAGTTACTGCATTAGCATGAAATATCAGAAAGTATTATCTCTATCAAATTTTGTCATTTAGAGGCACATGTCAATTATCAACTATTGACTTAACGAATGACGAAGATGGTTGAATTTCATCCAATCATCCCTTTCTGAATAAGGAAATATATCTAAATAAATTTATAATTACTTTTTCAAATTTATGTGATCTATTTTTAATTTTACTTTTTATTAATTTTTTTTATTTTTTCATATTAAACTTTTTAATTATATATTTTTCAACTTTAATTGAGTAAATAACTTTATACCAGTGTACAAACCGTGCAACGCACGGGAGCATCACTAGTTACAGTATAAGAGTTTGCTTGGTAGTCGGACAGAGATAAATAATATTATTAATCTCAGTACTATTAGCTCCCTCACTACTAATCCATAATTATATATCGAGGGTAGTTTTAACTTTTGAGATTAAAAATATTAATCTTATTTTTTTTATGAGAGCATTAATAATACTACCCCCCCATGTGTATAACTAGTGAGGGGATAAAGGGGGTTTCTTCCATAATGGTCATGTCAAAGCAACCATGTTCAAAGATGGCCACACTTATTCAAAAAAAATCTTATATGGTCACTTTTCATCAGAAAACCCCAAAATACCCTTATTAAGTTGAGTAATTGACTCAATGGTCGATGACCGACTCAGGGGTCGATTATGAGTCGATTAAAAGATCGATTAATCGACTGTGAGTCAATCACCAGAACTGAAGGGTCGATTATGAGTCGGTTAATCTACTCACTGAGTTGATTAACCAACTCATAATCGACCCTTTAGTGATGTCGATCGGCTCACGAGTCAATTAACCGACTCAATAGTTGATTAATTGACTCAATAGTCGATTAACCAACTCAATAGTTTACCAATTCATAACGAGTGATGAACCTAGGGTTTCGGCTTAGGATTTGAAGATGAGAAAGAGAAATAGAAAACGATAGGGAGGTGAGAGAGATGAATCTCCAACGATGGTTTAAGGCAGACACCAATGGCGGGGGGATATGAAAGAACTGATTTCGTATGTTTGTGAGAGACACAGACGGGTGAAAGACTATCTAGGTAGGCAATGACGGTATTTGTAGTTAATGTATTCTCATTTTAATGTATGCAGTCGACAATCTAATTATTAATATTTTTATAATTAATGTAATGTATTAATTAATATTTTTTTAGAACTAACTTCGCTCCATGTATTATAATTAATAGTTTTAAATTGTTTAGAGCGAGATTAATAATCATTAGAGTTAGTTAAAGTACATAGCTAGATAACTGAAATTTTATAGTTAAAATACAAGAGTTTATCATACTATTTTAGGACGTTTAACATTAAGAGTCAACTTTAAAAAAAAAAATTCTACAATCTCCATAACATCAAATTTATTCTTCATATTTGATATTAATATACTCCTTTCGTTTCAGGCAAAGAGTTTACTATTTCATTTTAGAATGTTTCACTTAAAGAGTCCACTTTAAAAAATTAAGGCATAAAATTATCATTTTATTATTAAAAAGTTATTAAAAGTGTCATTTTCTTAATTTTTTTTACTAAAAGTGTCATTTTCTTTGCCCTGAAACGGAGGGAGTATTAACTATGTTCAAGCATTTTTGTAATTTTAAGTAACTCTAATATTATTTATATATCCCTTAATTATTAAACTTTTTAAACATGAACTATTTAGGTGGAACAAATGGAGTATTTGTATTTCTAAAAATTAATAAATTTTCCATCTTCTTGAGCAATTAAGTGTTAAGAGTGCCAACTATATTATCTAAAAAAAATAACTCCTTAATTTAAAAGAATTTTGTGAACACGTTTTCTTAAAACACTTGTTGAATGTTGAGTTTCTATTAATAAAAATATTGGAGAAATTACTAGATGTGTCTTTTTCGAAATATTTTTTCGCTACAGTCTCCAGTTCTTTTTTTCAACTGCAAAAGTTTATTTTCAAAATATTGTTCCTAAAATACCCAGATCATCTAATTCCTTAGCTCCGACCAACACTTTAGAGTTTGAAATCACGATTGTTGCACGAAACAATGATCGACTTGCCCAATCAAGTCAGGAGTGTTCGGGGGCAACGCCCTAAAAGGGAATTGATTTTTTCGATTCATTAAGTCTAAAACTATAATGAACTTGTGCTCGGTTGGAGGACTTTTTAGTGTGGACGAAGGTGGAGGAGGAAGAGTAGGAAGAAGAAGAAGGCTTACGATAAAAGAAATGAAAGAAGAAGGCAGATGAAATGAACATTTGGTTAATTATGATTTTGCAGTGCAATGCAAAATTAGATTAAATAATTAAAATTCATGCAGCGCGATGCAAAATAGAATTATGTAAGTAAAATTGATGAATCGCGGTGCATCAATTTTTGCACCGCGATGCAAAATTGGATTACGTAATTGATGCATTGCATTGCAACAATTGATTCAACGCAATGAACTTGAGCGAATGATCTGTAGCGCACCTCATGTTTATTAAAAGTATTATAGTATTTCCGCCCTTAAAAGTAACATTTTCCAGTTAAAAGAAATCATATGGTGCTGTAGCAATTGAAATTTATCAAAGTGGACGGACCCATATTTACCCCTAAAATATAATGCATTGAAAATCATTCTCAACTAATTGCAAATAATTTCAAATATAAATAAACTTTGAGAAAATTATTCAAATAACCATCGTACTATATGTAGGTAACTGATTTGACCAACCACATTACAATATCTCAAATGTGACCAATGTACTCGGTAATTGAGTGCAATGTGGTCCATGTCGTCAGTGCTCCATCCAATTTTGTAATGAAAATGTTGACGTGAATTAACGAAATGACTGTACGAAATTGAAGTGCCCCATCCATGTTCGTCAGAGCCCCATCCATGTTCGTTACAAAATTGAATGGGGCGTTAACGACAAGGACCACATAGCAGTTGCAGTGGACACGTGCGAGAACCAGATTATATTTCCTGCATTTTTTATTGCAAATAAAACCTTGTAAATTATTATTATTTTTTTTTTGCAAAATGAACCTTCGACCAAACCAGATTTTATCTCCCGTTTTTTCGCTTGCAAATAAAACCTTGAACATTGTTTTGTTTTGCAAAATGAACCTTGGACCAAACCAGATTTTGGGTATTTATATACCAATTTCATCCAAAACAAATTACATCTCATTCTCGAATATTTGATAGCAATACATTCCATTATAATTGTTATTTTACGATGAACATAATTTGTTACCATTGGGGAAGGATGAATGTCATGCGAACATCATGGACCGATCAAATTCTAGGAGTGAGGTTCTTGAGTTATGAAAGATATGGGGTAAATTATTGATTTTTAAAAAAATTTGAATTTTCAAGACAATTAATTTTATTTACTTGTTTTATTTTTCTGTTCTTCAGCTAGAAGGAGGATGTCAATTTTTCCTCTAGTTTGATCCTCCTCTAAAGGTAGTTGAAGTGAAAACTAAAAAAAACAACAAATGTTTTTGTTTTTGTTTCGTGTTATCATTCGTGCTCAACCTCCTCTACATTTTAATCATAACTAGTTTTTGCACCCGTGCGTTAAACGCACGGTATATATCCTTTTCAAATAAATTATACAAAAGAAAAAAATAAAGAGAAAAATAAAATTAAAAGAATAAATTAAGGAAAACTACTTAAGTAGAAATATATTATTGTAATACTAACTATTATTGATTTTGAAAATTTTCTTTATACACAATATTTGTTGCTTTATTTGTTGGTTTTTCATCTTCATTGCATATTAATATCTAGGAGCCGAGGTGACAGCGGCAGACATAATAAATGTCTTAATGTTAGGGATTTATATAAAGCATTTTCTTTTTTGGAAAGACACAATCAGATGGAATTGGACCATCTTCGTCATTCATTAAGTCAACAATTGGCGAGAGATTTGTGTTTGTGAATGATGAAAATAGATAGAGATGATAATTTACAATATTCCATTTTTTGTGTTTATTATTTAAATATGTCAAATGGAGTGAATATTTGGTGCTACAAATCTTTTAATCAGCAAGATTGCTCATCACAAGCTTGCTTACGATATCCATATCAACAAAGTTTACTAATTTGGTAATTTTTTGTCAGTTTGAGTTACCACACCAACGTCTCAAACTCAAACTTTTTCCAATCAAATGGTGGTGAAAATTTAGCTTTGGATATGAAAAACCATAATAATACATTTCAATTTCTGATTTAAGTTTAATTTTTTTTATTTTTGGGGAATACTTGATTATGAGATTGCATCATATATTCATCATTAATTTTCAAATACAACATTAGAAATACATGCTATGTAGCACTTTTTTTTGGGGGGAATACCACCTTTTCGACCACCGTACAAATTGAGGAAATCCAATTTGACCAACAACATTTCATAACGATCAAATTAACTAACCAACTTTTAATGTGGTTGCAATGTCCTCCTCCCTATTTCATAAAGATCAAATTAACCAACCAACTTCTGTCAATATCTTCCTTCTATGACAATTTCTTTGTCTGATATTGACCAAAGTTGGTTGGTTAATTTGGTCGTTATGAAACGACGAGGACGACATTGCAACCAAATTAAAAGTTGGTTGGTTAATTTGGTCCTTATGAAATGTCATTGGTCAAATTGGATTTCCCCAATTTGTACGGTGGTCAAAAAGGTGGTATTCCCTTTTTTTATATACAAGTAAAGTATTATATACCAAAGCGTCAAAACATGAGATGCGTTCTTTTTACAAACTATAAGCATACACAAACGGACATATCTATAGAAAGACTATTCACAAAATCGATACAAGAAATGTTGTGAATGTTGGAAGAATTAGTGTCCTCAACCCCCCAAAATAACAACATATGAAGCAACGCATCATTGCCCCTAAATGGGTGGCCCAGTGGTAGACATGGGGCTTCACAAGGTGTGAGGTCTCAGGGTTGATCCCTTCCCATGCCCCCCTTAGGAGGAAAAAAAAACAAAAAAAAAAGAAAAAAAGTAACGCATCCTTTAACTTATCCACCGTCCTCTCCTCATCCTCAAACACGCTCCTATTCCTTTCCCTCCAAATGATCCACCAAATACCCAGAGGAACTGCGTGCCAAAAGCAATTCCTTCTTCTTCTCCGCTTGTGCAAAGACCAACTCAAAAGGAGATCTTTAACAGATCTCGGCATCACCAAAGCAGCAGAGAACAGACCAAGCATTAAATTCCAAAGCATAGACACAATAGGGCAGTGCAGCCAGCAACAAGTGATTCACACTTTCTTCACATCTTTTGAACATGAAACACCAATTCATATAGATCACTCGACGTCTCTGCAAATTATCCCTTGTAAGGATGGCTTCACTAGCATCTTCCCATGCAAAAAATAAAACTCTACTCGGAGTTTTCACTCTCCAAATACTCCGCCAAGGGAACACAATCTTCTCTCTGTTTGAAAGAATATGATAATAGGATCTAACAGAAAAATCCTCCTCTTTGAGCCCATCCACACCACCCTATCCTCCCGCTGCCCCACCGAGTGAGAGTATAACTTAGCAAAAAACTGAACACAAGATTCCATCTCCCAATCTTGAAGATCTCTCCAAAATATGGGACACCAAGAGACTTTCCCTTCCTCTATATTCAAAATCGAATTAACTAAGCACACTTTCTCACTTGCTAAATTAAACAAATCTGGGAAAGATCTCCAAAACTCCCAGTCATCACACCATTTATCCTTCCAGAATCTAACTTTGGACCCATTGCCAATCTTAAAAAAGATGTGTAATACCCCGATTATTTTAATTAAAAATATTAATTTGTATTGATTAAAAAATTAAATTTTGTTTTGGACCTATTTAGTAACTAATTAAATTGGGTCGGGCTTGGCCCACTTTTGACTAAGATTTAACTATAATTCCCCGTTAGTATTACTTAATTATTTTTTTGGGTCCATTTAACTTTAGAATTTCGGTTAGGGCTGGAAAACCTAGTATGGTTTTATATAAATAGAGTATTGAGAGGGGAAGAAAACCCTTTACCAATTAACAAAGAAAGAAAAAGTGTGGTCGAACAAAAGAGGGAGAGAGGCGGCAACAATTCCTAAGGTAATCAATTGGTTCGTCAATACATAAAGCTATAGATATAACAGTAGGCGGGTTGTAGTGTGTGTTTGTGTGCGAATAGTCTAGCATAATATAATGGAGTATAATGTGTTTTATGTGTGTCAGTGTGTGTGCGTTAGTTAGTGCTTAGGCTTTAGATCCGATTAGTCTTAGCATTAGAATGGTAGGAGTTGGAGATGACGAGAGAATAGGATTATAATTTTGTATACCATTGGCTACTAAATAACAATAAGTTTTTATAATAGCTAAGTTATGATCGAACAAATGATTAAGGAAATGATTATTTTGTTAAAAACTGATGTACTTCTGTTCACTTGTAGTAATGGCGCGTAAAACAACAGCTCGGAAGTCTGTTGCTTCGTCTCTGGAAGTTACTGAGATAATGCTAGATATGACACACCATAAGTTAATTGAAGTAGAGGGGATCAAAGAAAAGTTGGAAGAAGAGAAAAGAGAGCTAGAGACATAACTGCGAGGGCAAACGCAGGTGTTAAAGGATGTCTAGTACACTTTGCACAAGCTTCATGATGATATCACGGAGGCTAAGGCACACAATTGGGAGATGCACATCAGACTCTATGAGACACAACGGAGTATTGAGGAAGCGTGAGACGTACTCCAAATGGCCATTGATAATGGTCCAAACATAGAAGAGGATCCAAGCTCCGAGGAAGGGGCTGAAGTTGAAGAAAGCATCGACATAGAAGTTGATGCCAACTCTGAGGCTCACGTGGGTGTGGAGGCTAGAGCTATTGTCGGTCAGAATAATGATGATTCTGATCCGATTGAAGAGGAAGACGCACCCGAGTCAGGAAACTAGATAGGACAACACTCATGCTATAGTATTTAATTTTGTTTATGGCCATCATAGTCGTTAGGTTTGTTCAGATAGTTTCTTTTTTTTTCTTTTTCTTTTAGTCATAAGACATGGAATACACTAAGTGTGTCCAAATTTTGAGTTGTGGGTTGAATTTTTTATACCTAATAATTTTTGGGGGATTATTTTTGAATACATTGATGTTTACTTTCAACTATATTTTTGTTTTTGATATTGGTTTCGAGAGTATAAGATTATGAGACCAACTTTGGGAAGAAATTTGATGTTACACAACAAGTGTGTATATTGTTTCCAATTACATCATGTCAGTTAGCAATCACATCTTAGTATGATGAAAATTTTAGACATCATTTGACACTTACTCGTTTTTTGTATCAGTATAATATGGCACGTAAAAGATGACGTACCGCTAACCGAGGTCGTGGTCGCAACCGAGGAAATAGGGGAGGAAGAGCAGTAGAGGACTCAGTTTTTGAAAGTGTGGGGGAACAATCTGGAACCCAATTTAATATGAGGAACGAAAACCCTGTCCCTGAAGTGCCTTAGCCAAACGCAGCAAATCCCGCTTTAGTGGACCATGTACTTATGATGAACCTTCTACAGAATTTGACCTAAGATGTAAGCAGGATTGGTCAAATTGTCCAACCGCAACCTCAGCTGGCTGCACTGCAGCCTCAGCTTGCTATACCGCATCCTCAGCCTGTAGCACAACAACCTCTGACTGCTACATCGCAACCTCTGCCTGCAGTTCCTCAACCTCGAACAGTAGCAAAAGACCCCATTGACATATTTCAGAAGAAGCCCTAAGCCCTTCTTAGGCGTGCCAGACACTATTAAACCAGAAGAATGGGTTAAAAGTATGAAGAATATTTTTAGAACGATGACCCTCACAAGTGAACAAAAGGTTAACCTTGCCACTTTCAAGTTCGAAGGAGAGGCTGATCAGTGGTGGCAGTCCGAGATGAGAATTGTTGAAGCAACTGGGGCGGGAGATTACACATGGGAGACTTTCCTCGAGGTCTATTTTCCTGAAAATGTGCAGTACAGTAAGATGGTTGAATTCCTAAATCTAGAACAAGAAAAGATGACGATGGATGAGTATGCTGTCAAATTCACGGAGCTATCAAAATACACTCCTGGTCTCATTGAGAATGAGAAACAGAAGGCCAGGATGTTTGAAAGAGGCCTCGATGGAAAAATTAGTCATCGATTAGTAGCCTTACAGTTGAAGACTTATGCTGAAGTTGTCGACCGGGCTAGAATACTTGAACGGGTATCAGCAAACTATCAGAAGAAGAGGGATGAGAAAAAATAGAGATTTTGAGAGTCTTGGAAGTAGTTCACGGGATCAGTCGGGTTATCGAGGAAATAATTATCGGGATCAGTCGGGTTATCGAGGAAGTAGTTACAGTGGAAATAAGAGGAGAACCATAGATGATAATAGATCTAAAGGGTCAAATCAGTGGAGTCAGAATCAGAATCAAGGACAAGATTAGAAACAGGACCAAGGTCAAGACAAATGGAATGCGTATCGAGGACAGATCGAGAATTGTAAGGCCTGTGGGGGAAAGCATCCAACGTTGGCTTGCCACAGGGAAACATGAGCCTGTTTTAACTGCAGCAAGATGGGACACAAAGTTAGAGATTGCCCTGAGCCACTGAAGAATCGGGTTGTTCAGAACACTGGTGGCGGGGACAAACCTAAACCAAAGGAGTAGGGTAGAGTGTATGCAATGACCGCAAGAGATGCTCGCGCTACTAATGACGTGGTGGCTGGTACCGTCCAACTCTGTTCTCATAGTTTGTATGCATTGATTGATCCGAGTGCAACACATATTGTAATATCTACATCCCTTTCACAACACATGAAACTGCCGCCACAAAACCTAGATATTGAGTTAGTTATAGATACACCAACGGGGAAGTCTATTCCAGTGACTTCAGTATATAGGTCTTGTTCGTTGAATTTGGGGGTAGGAAAATGCCTATAGATCTAGTTTCCTTAGATATTCAAGATTTTGATATAATTTTGGGAATGGACTGGTTAGCTGCCTTCCATGCTAAGGTGGACTGTTTTAGGAATGAAGTAATATTTTGTATTCCAGGAGAACCGAAGTTTCGATTTAAGGGTTCTAAGCCAACGGCCATAACAGGTTGTATCTCGTCAATGCAAGCTCGTAGTCTATTAAGGGAAGGGTTGCCAAGGTTATTTGGCGCACATTACTGATATACGTAGGGAAGGGGTTAGCCTTGAGTCACTTCCTGTGGTTAGGGAGTTTACGAAGGTGTTTCCTGAAGAATTACCAGGACTTCCACCAGAGAGGGAGGTGGAATTCTTAATTGATTTAGCACCTGAGACAGCCCCAATCTCTAAAGCACCTTATAGAATGGCTCTGGTGGAACTTAAAGAATTGAAGGAGCAATTACAAGAGTTGTTGGAGAAAGAGCTCATTAGACCTAGCGTATCACCATGGGGTGCTCCAGTTTTATTTGTGAAGAAGAAAGACGGGATGATGTGGCAATGCATTGATTACCGTGAGTTGAATCGGGTCACAGTGAGAAACAAATACCCGTTACCAAGGATCGATGACCTTTTTGACCAGCTACAAGGTGCATGCTACTTCTCTAAGATCGATCTTCGTTTGGGGTACCACCAACTGAGAGTCAGAAAGGAAGATGTTGCTAAGACTGCATTTAGAACGCGGTACGGACACTACGAGTTTTTGGTGATGCCGTTTGGGTTGAAGAACGCTCCGACAGCATTTATGGTCTTAATGAACCGAGTGTTTCGAAAGTTTCTAGATCGGTGCGTAATTGTCTTCATTGATGATATACTAATCTACTCAAAAACTCGAGAGGAGCACGTATAACACTTGAGAGCGGTATTGCAGATTTTAAAGGAGGAGAATATCTATACAAAGTTTAAGAAATGTGAGTTTTGGTTGGAAACAGTGAGTTTCTTGGGTCATGTAGTGTCAAAAGATGGAATCTCAATAGACCCCGCCAAGATAGTGGTAGTAGTAAACTGGAAGAGACCGACAACCGCTACGGAAGTTTGAAGTTTCTTGGGGCTAGTAGGATATTATCGTCGTTTAGGAAAAGGGTTTTCTAAAATCGCAGGACCTCTAACACAGTTGACTCGGAAAAACAAGAAGTTTGTTTGGACAGAGGAGTGTGAGGCAAGTTTCGAGGAATTGAAGAAAAGATTGGTGTCAACTTCAATCCTTGCTTTACCGTCAGGATCAGAGAAGTTTGTGATCTACTGTGATGCTTCGTTGAAAGGTCTGGGGTGTGTATTGATACAAGATGGGAAGGTGATTGTCTATGCCTTGAGACAATTAAAGAACTTTGAAATAAACTACCCAACCCGTGACTTAGAATTAGCCGCGGTAGTGTTGGCTTAAAAAATTTGGAGACATCATTTGTATGGAGTGACTTATGAGATTTATACCAACCACAAGAGTCTTGAGTACATTTTCATTCAGAAAGAATTGAATATGAGACAGAAGAGATGGTTGGAGCTATTGAAGGATTGTGACTGCACCATTCTCTACCATCTAGGTAAAGCCTATGTAGTGGCGGATGCTTTGAGTCATAAGAGCAAAGGAACTTTGGCTGTGATGTTAACAAAGGAGAAGAGGATCAAAACTGCCCAGAAAGTCGACCCGGAGTTAGTAAAAAATTGTGAAGGGTAGAGATTGGAGCTCAGGTGGACTTTCGACATGGAGAGGATGGTATTTTACACTTTGGAAAAAGAGTCTGCATTCCATCGGATCCAGAGATAAAGAGGAAAGTGTTAGAAGAAGCTCATAATTCAAGATTTGCGATACATCCTAGGAGCACAAAGATGTATCGGGATATGCGGGACACCTTCTGGTGGAGTAATATAAAGCGAGAAATTGCAGAATTTGTGTCCAAATGTCTTGTGTGTCAACAAGTGAAGTGCGAACATCATAGACCGGGAGAATTGTTACAGTCAATGCCCATACCCAAGTGGAAATGGGAACATATAACTATGGACTTCGTTGTGGGGTTGCCGAAAACATTAAAAGGAAAGAACTCCATTTGGGTTACCATAGATCGTTTAACGAAGTCAGCACACTTTTTAGCCTTCAGGATTAATGACCCGTTTAAAAAGTTGGCCAAGATGTACGTAGATGAGATTGCCAGGTTACACGAAATGCTAGTCTCGATTGTGTCGGATCGTGACACCAGGTTTACCTCGAAGTTTTGGGGTAGTTTGCAGAAGGCTTTGGGCACCACGTTGAGCATGAGTACGGCCTTCCACCCGCAGACAGACGACCAATCTGAGCGGATCATCCAGACTTTGGAAGATATGCTTCGTTCTTGTGCTTTAGACTTTCCGAGTAGTTGGGATGATCATTTACCCCTAGTAGAATTCACCTACAACAATAGTTACCATGCAAGCATTGATATGGCACCGTATGAGACGTTGTATTGAAGAAGGTGTCGTACGCCTACATGTTGGGATGAAGTAGGAGAACGAAAGTTGTTGGGACCAAAATTGGTACAGATTACCTCGGAGAAAGTACAACAGATTAAGAAGAGAATGTTAACGACTCAGAGTAGAAAGAAGTCCTATGCCAATAAATGCCGACGTGAACTCAGATTCGAAGTAGGGGATCATGTGTTCCTTAAGGCTTCCCCTACGCGTGGAGTTATGAGATTTGATATTAAGGGTAAGCTTAGCTCGAGATTTGTGGGACCATTTGAAGTGCTCGAACAAGTCGGGGAAGTTGCATACCAACTACCCTTGCCACCAGTACTTTCAGGGGTGCATGTGATCGAGTATAAACAGCTCTGCTTAAGGGAGGATCTTAGTTACGCTGAGCGGCCTGTTAGAATTGTAGATCGAAAGGATCAAGTTCTTCGGAATCGAACCATTCCATATGTTAAGGTTCAATGGAGCAATCACACCGAGAGGGAAGCTACTTGGGAACTTGAGGAGGAAATGCGGGAGAAACACCTCGAACTCTTCGCTTGACTTGATACGTAAGTTTAGGGACTAAACTTCTTTTAAGGGGGTGAGAGTGTAATACCCTGATTATTTTAATTAAAAATATTAATTTGTATTGATTAAAAAATTAAATTTTGTTTTGGACCTATTTAGTAACTAATTAAATTGGGTTGGGCTTGACCCACTTTTGACTAAGATTTAACTATAATTCCCCATTAATATTACTTAATTATTTTTTTGGATCCATTTAACTTTAGGATTTCGGTTAGGGCTGAAAAACCTAGTATGGTTTTATATAAAGAGTATTGAGAGGGGAAGAAAACTCTTTACCAATTAACAAAGAAAGTGCGGCCGAACGAAAGAGGGAGAGAGGCGGCAACAATTCCTAAGGTAATCAATTGGTTCGTCAATACATAAAGTTATGGATATAACAGTAGGCGGATTGTAGTGTGTGCATGTGTGCGAATAGTCTAGCATAATATAATGGAGTATAATGTGTTTTGTGTGTGTCAGTATGCGTACTTATGTGTGCGTCAGTTCATGTGTGTGTGTGTGTGTGGAGTCAATAGGGGGGGGTGGTTAGATACATATACTATATATATATATATATATATATATATATTGCAGGTGTACAGTGTGTGTGTTTGAATGAAAACAGTGGGTGCGTGGACTTATATATGTGTGTGTGAAACAACATATTATACTATAGATATATAATATAAGTAATGATTGCAATTCATATAGATAGAGATGTATAACGTGTGCATATGATTTATGTGTGGTTTGGGAAAAGTTTTTTTTAAAAAAATAAAATTACTTGAATACAATGGGTATCAGTAGATAGTTTTGGGGTAGGAGTGAGAAAAGTCAAATAGAGAAATAAGTGACTTTATGGATATATTAATTGATACTTGGTTACGCTAATGCTAGCTTTGGACGAACGAGCTTGAGACGTTTGTACGTGTTGAGGATTATTGTTGCTAAGCATATCGAGGTAAAGAGATTACGTTTCTTTTAGGTTCTTTGCAAAAGTATAAAAATATTTTTAATGTTAGGCTTCCGCTGATTCTTGAATTATTCGTTTTTTCATTTGCCATGCTCGACCTCGTGTCGATAATTGCTTTGAGTCCGTCGTTAGCCTTTGTTGAATATCTTCGTTATGAATTCGTTAGCGCAAATTTTCATGCTTAAACTTGTCTACATGAAATACTTTTTATTATCGAAAAATCTATTTCGTATTTGTTAACTTATCGGCATACTCCTTTGTATTGAAAATAATGATTTGCAATACAAGTATTATTTTGATAGTCGTATATTTATAGTACTATCTATGTTTTGAAAATAATTATGATCACTAAGTATGAACAACCCGTTACGGGGATTACGTGTAAAACAATGGAATAAATTAAATTGCACCACTTGGCCCGTGAGTGCGGTCATCCAGATATACCATAATGATGTACCCTTCGGGGGATTTGTGTATCCTACAGGGGGTTTGTGTACCCTTCAGGGGATTTGTGTAGCTTTGGGGGATTTGGTTCTTGGTCATTAGACTCTTACGTGATCTTAATAAATGTATTTGATCTTCGGTCGTTACTAGCTGGTATGGGACAATCAGTAATGACAAACTTATTGATCCACATTTTGTTTTGCTTGAACTCTCCATTTAAAAAGAATTTTTAATCTTTCGTTACCTATCTTTTGATTTTGCAAATTATCAAATGTCTAAACTTTGTTCTACATACAACATGATTATTCTTTGAGTCACCCTTCCTTAGAAACTGGAGGGGTGACGTATGATATTACTGAGCTTTGTTCGCTCACCCTTCACATCACTCTTCTACCAAGTCGGAATTGAAGACTAAGCTTGAGGTAAAGGATACCAGTAAAGGAATCAAGACTTTTAGGTCGTACTTATATAATTTGGACTTTAATAGAGACGTAGTTAATTTAGTAGACTTTTGTTTCGTAATTTATTTTGGATGGTTGTATTTTAAATTGAAGACTTTTGTAATTCTAGTTGGATGATGTTTAAATTTAGTCTTTATTTAAGTTTGAATTTGTAGTTATGTGGCCAGATGTGGGTCCAAAAGGTCGGACCCGAGTTTGGGGCGTTACAAGATGTGTCTCTCAAACTGAGCCCACCCCTTCCTAACTCCTTTCCAAACCCCCACCCCATAATAGGTAGAAATATCTTTCCGATACCAAAAATGCTCACCCTCACCATACAAGCTCACCACCATTCTCCTCCACCAAGCATTCCTATCCACCACAAATCTCCAAAGCCACTTCCCCAAAAAAGCCAAATTAAAAAACTTCAGATTTTTTATCCCCAAGCCTTCATTTCTCACACTATTACAAACTTTCTCCCATCTAACCAAATGAAACTTTCGTGCCTCCATAGACCCATCCCACAAAAAATCTCTCTCCAATTTTTCAAGTCTGCTGCGAACAGAAACTGGAAGCACAAAAAGAGACATAAAATAAGTGGGAAGGCTAGAGAGAGTATTTTTCACTAGAGTTAGCCTTCCCCACTTTGAAAGATACTGCTTTTTTGAGCCCGCCAATCTCTGCTCGAACCTCTCGATGACTGAGATCCACATCTCTTTACTTTTGTGCTTGGCTTCTAAAGGTAACCCAAGATACACCGTCGGTAGGATCCCAACCTTGCAACCAAATAAACTGGCCAAGGAAATCAAATTAGCCACCACGCCAACTGGAATAATCTCGCTCTTAGCGATATTAATTCTCAATCCCGAAACCGCTTGAAATAATAATATTAGAAATACAATTTACAGTTCGAAGTACAAATTAAATAGAAAATCAAAATTTATAATATGAGTTTTATACTTATCTCGATTTCAACAATTGGTGGGACTTCAAATGATTGTTGGATGGACTTCAAATTATTTCTGGTACGTTAGCTTGGATGAATACATCGGCTTAATGAAACCTATTGATTTTTAGTAAATTTAATTATGAATGTCTAAAGATATGTTGTGTTGTTTGCATTCAAATTTGAAAATTCAAATAAAGTATTTATACAAGAGGTTGAAGCCAAGAGAGACATAATCCAAACGGTTTTAGAAGTTGGACAGTCGGAAAATTAAGAATTCAATTAATCGAATCTTGTTATATATATATATATATATATATATATATATATATATATATATATATATATATATATATATATATATATATATATATATATATATATATATTAAATATAATCTAGATATTTGAGAATTGACTAAATTAATGTTGGTCTATTTTTAATAAGATGATTTAGGCGGGAAGCTATCTTATTTAGATGTGATATGTGCTTCTGCCTTTATATATATATATATATATATATATATATATATATATATATATATATATATATATAGATTGGGCATGATTAAGCTATCAGACTATGAAAGTATTAACGAAATGGTTGCGGTTAATTTTGTGGTGTTGTGCACTTTGTTGTTGGATATGTGACATGTGTTAAAATGGAAACTTATTAAACCCCTAATATATTCTCTTTATTTTACCTATATGAAATGAATGCAATATTTTTATTTGATGAGCAATCCTCATATATATCATCAACCAAACTGTTGCAACAAACATAAATAAGTCAAATTAATGTATATTACACAAAGACAATAAAACACAATCACAAACACAATATATGCCAATTAATTTATATTGGTCCAAAGTTCATTTTGCAAAACAAAATAATGAACAAGGTTTTATTTGCAAATGAAAAAATGGTAGATAAAATCTCGTTTGGTCTGAGGTTTATTTTGCAAAACAAAACAATGTACAAGGTTTTATTTGCAATAAAAAAACACAGGAAATATAATCCGGTTCCCGCCCGTCTCCACGTCTGCCATGTTGGTAGCCAACTAAGCTTTCTGTTTAAGAATTTAACACCTTTTTGACGGAATGTTTTAATTACAAAAATGAAAATAGGTGGAGGTTCAATAGGGTTAAAATCAATACATGTGGACGTGAAATATGCCAGGTTTTTTTTTTTTTTTTGCAATTATCTCTATTAGTACTACAGTAGCATTTAAAAGTGGCAATACTTAATACAACACGCTCATTTTGCTTAAAACAACACATATGAGGGGTAAAAGTACTATTTTATCCCTATGGATTTAAAAGAGAAAGTGAGTAAACAATACAAACAAGAGAACCAAAAGATCTGGCTAAAAAAAAGGAAAACTACTTTTTATGCAACGTACAATTTGGAGGAAAACAATTTAACCTCGTACTTTTAATATTCCAAATATCACCAATGTACTAACGTTGGAGGTAAAATGTTAACATTGTACAAATAATTTTGACAAAATGTTACTAATTTCGTTAAGTCCCCATCCTAATTTGTTAACGAACATCCAATTTTGTTAACAAAAAGATTAGATAGACTTTTCAAAAGGGTATTTTTGTCCATTACTAAATTAACTTCATCTTATTCCCTCACCCATATTGTGACAACTCAATATACTATATATTTTGAACCGATAACTATGTTAACTTGAGTTTTCAAATTATTTTCTTGTTATTAAATAATGTAAAAATATTTTCAAATAGTTTTGATTTTTCATTTACAGGTCATCTCTTTAACAAATAAAAAGTTCATGTCATCGTTCATGAACAAAGGTCATCGTTCTGTTAACGAATTAGATGTCTGTTAACGAGTTTGGATGAAAACTTAACGGAATTGGTGACATTTTGTCTAAACTATTTGTACAATGTAAACATTTCCTCCAACATTAGTACATTGGTAATATTTAGAATATTGAAAGTACGAGGTTAAATTGATTTCACCCAAATTGTACGTTACATACAAAAATAGTTTTCCCTCTAAAAAAAATTGACTTCCAAAAATCTGGCCAAAATCAACACAAAAAAATATCATAATAAAAATAGTCATCTTTCGGGTTGGTTATGAATGAAGGAGATGCATCTTTTTGGGATGACTTTCAAGTATGAATATCATCTTTCTAGGCCATACTTTTAAAAAAAATCACAGAACTGACCCAAAAAGATGATATTCATGCTTGAAAGCCATTCTAGAAAGGAGACTCTCCTTCATTCATAGTCATCCCAAAAATCCGGCTTTAGCCTCTCTCTTATTTGAAAATCATAAAACCAACCCAAAAATATGATATTTATGTTTGAAAATCATTTAAGAAAGACGCCTCTCCTTCATTTATAGTCATCCTAGAAAGATGATTTCCCTTCTCATTCATTCATAACCAACTAAGTAGAAAGATGTTAGTTTTTTTAACCTTTTTTGTTTTTGTTTTTGGAAAATATTATACACAATGTAAATAAATTTTGACAAATGTTACAACCCAACAAAATTCTTATTACCCTTTGTTTCTTCACTTTTTCCCTTTTAAATTCTTAGGGGCAAAATAATCATTTTACTTATTATATGTGATGTATTAAGTAAATGCGGTATGTTGCATTAAACACACCTTTGAAAAATGCAAGATACATTTTTCCGTACAAAGAAATGGAAGCTTTACAGCTAGCTCTCCCTTCTTTCTTGATTCGTTCCTTTTGTCTTCCAGAGTTCCAGTTCATTCTCTTCTTCTTGAGCAACTACAGTGTGTGTGTGTGAGAGAGAGAGAGAAATGATTGAGCAGGCCAAGGAAGAGCTGCAGATATTCAAACTGGTTTGAATACCTGAAGCTTGAGCTCCATTCATTCATCTCTGTCAGAAAAGAAGAGATGGGGATGGAGTGAATGCTGCTATTCAGTCTCCATAAAATTCAACAATTCAAGACCAACTTCTAATGAATAATCACACACAATGTTACCCGAAAAACAAGTTCCCGGTTACGACTTTACCCTAGATTGGGATTCACATGCCTCTTGATAAATTGCAGTCCGAGACATAGTACTTAGTTAAGATCAAATCTAATGACAGTAGTACAATACCATTGATGTTTATACATTATACTTCTCCGTCCCAAAAAATAGCCTCATGTTAAATCGTTTAAGATTGTAGTTTTATTTGTTTGTAGTTGCACCTTCCAAAATATCACTAGAATTCTAAGAAATCATCAAATCCTCAAAGTCATCGGGCTAGTCAACAGCAAAACTTTCTTTCTTCGAACACTTCCCAATCTTCTCCTCCCTGTTTTAGTCTATTCTATGTTCTCAAATCTCAATTCCACCACCATGACTCAAGG
>CM028380.1:126450023-126537523 GCA_013146195.2 Codonopsis lanceolata
CCTAGATGTCTCCAATCACGAAGAGATTTCTGCGAAACGAAGGGCTCCAAGAGTAGACTCCATTAGAACACACCCGCACAAAGCTCACCATCTCTTCAATATTAACGCCTATATTAAATAAATTAGAAATTCCCTCTGGAAAGAAACTTCTCTGCACCACTTATCCTTCCAAAATCTAACCTTCCCTCGTTTCCAATATCAAAACCTGACTTTCAAAGAAGCCCGTTCTTTAAAAATGTCTTTCCATACACTCGATCCATAGAGTAAGAAACTTCCTTCGAGAACCACATTATTCCCTACACCATATTTACCCACCACTACCCTCCACAACGCTTCCCTTTCCACCAGGAATCTCCATAAGCTTGTTTATGGCCCTACTTTTGTTATTCTAGCTTGAGATTAATATAAGAAGCCCTGAAGGCTTGAACATATCCCAAAAAATTCTCCTTTAACCCCAAAACTATTGATGAACCGGACGATGGATAAACTTGAGTTGCTATAGGCTACTACACCACATCGTAAGTTTAGTAAAACACATCTAATAATCAAGTAACCAGCGCGTATCACATCCATTATTTATTTTTTGATAAGTATCACATCCATTAATCATGTAGATGAAGCACTAATCCGTTCAATGACCATGCATACCCTATACTCATCTTTGGGGGTACCAATAATGATTCCATACAGAATTACATTTTCAATTCAATGGAGGTATACAGCACCTAATACTCCAGATGCACTACTCTATTTCACTCACTCAACATTATGACTAACTCTTGATTATAATTGATCGTAAGTTGGGAAAAATTGATTCCTTCCTAATATTTCAGGTTGTCTAATGTAACTCCATCTCCATTAGTAGTACTTCCATGACTAAAGTTGCATTCCATATGTTTTACTTGTGCTTCTATCAATCTGTCGGCTTCTAATGGTTCCCTCTACTTTTCTAGTTTGTAATTGACCCCATATTTGTCTCATCACTAAAACAGTATCATCAACTACGCTCAAGATTGTAGCAAAAAAACTACGACCAAGATTGGGGAATCAGCTTTTTACTTCAGTACTGCACTCAACTGCAGCCGTCAAGTTTAACCAAGTGCACATGCTTTACTGGTCAAATTTAAACAAGTATGCATGCGAGAGCTCAATCGCCAACAATAATGCTTTGCCAGCAACAAAAGTAGTAAAGGATAATGCAAGCAAACACTATCAACACATGACAATCTCATTCTACTTTCAACAAATGTGTCTTCAAGATAGACTGTGCTAAGCAAGAGTAAATTAATTGACACTGCCAATAACTATTTCTAAATAATGATTCCAAACTTAGCTGTGCAAATGGATCTTAAACAACAAACAAAACATATACTCTCCCCAGAAAGCTTAGGTAACCATGCAAAAAATACTCACAGGCCTCCAAATGCACAATGAAGGAAAAAGAAATTACCTACTTTCTCATAAAAACAGTAAAGTCGATGATTATTTCGAGCACTGATAAGAAAATTTTACAAAGGTAAAAGTTTGGATGGATATGTACATGGACAACGATTAATTAGGTCTCATTGCTACGCCATATATTTGATTCAGCATCCAAATTGATAGCAAGGATAACAAGAAGGTTTGTAAACTGCATCCGTCCAAGCAGCTAAGGTATTATAAATATCTCATGGCAGAAATCAGTTGTAACAGAAACTTGACCACTTCCTAAAATAATAATTCTTAAAGGCGAATTGCACTTGGAAAGGGCAAGTGAATATTAAGGACACCTTACAATAAGTGTCGAGCCCATCTTAGCGCAGTCTCCTTCTTCTTGGTGCTCGAGAATCTCCACTGTCCACGTCTGAAATCCTTGAAGAATCATTTCTTCTTCTCGACGTGGATGTAGATAGGGACACTGTAGAATCTATTTCAACAGCAGTATCTAATGTCTGGCTCTCCGAGTGTATAACAGCAGCTATGCTTGATACAGAATCTCTATCATCAACTCCTTGTGACTGTTCTTGATTCCTCTCCACAGGTTGGGGCCGGAAATATGACTCGACTAACCTTTCAGCAGAACTCAGTGCAGATGTAAGGCTAGAAATAGTTGCAGCCCGGTTGGATCGGCGTGCTAAAAGTGATGAAAGCCTGCGACTTTCCCTTTCCCTTTCTCCTACCTCAGAGTTGGTAGGGCTGCTCTGTGTGGAGTGGTTGACAGCATCTGATTGAACGGGTGTAGGTGTATCGTTCTGTTCTCTTCGCATTCCCCTAGAAGTTAGAAACCGGTTGAGTAACGAGTTACTTCTATCGGGCTGTTCTCGAGGGCCTTCAGGAAGAAGAGGATGGGGGTGGACCAAATCCCAAGACAAATCGAATCTACTACCTAATCGACGAATCATTTCCTCCATTGGAATAGTAAAGGCGTTTCTGTGAATAGTTTGCCTCCAGCTCTCGAATCCCGTCGAGCTTGAGGTCTGTGAGGATCTTGAGACTAGAATCCTCCTCGGCTTCACGAGCTTTGTTTCCACGACCATAAATTGGGGTCACACTTTTAATGGTCACCTCTCCCTTGCAAATAGGACATTCCTTGGCATCAGAGTGAACATGTAACCACCGGTAAAGACAAGGCCAGCAAAACAGATGACCACAACAAGTCACTACAGGATCACTAGCCAAGTCCAGGCAAATATTGCAATCAAAAAAGCTCCCTTCATCGCCATTGCCCCTTTCAACATCCTCTTTCTTTCCCACTGCCTCATCTTCCAAAAACCCATTATTATTGTCACACTTTTTGGTCACCTCATTAGTTCTTTCCTCAGCTGCAACACTTCCCTCACCTGTTTCCAGCCCGTTTCCACTGATTAATTCAAGAGCTATGTTTCTACTTTCAATTGGGATTGGAACAGGTCTCCACACTGATCGCCATTGTTGCCTAGACCGAGTCCTCTGCCCAATAGCTTCCCTTACTGGTCCAACCAACCAATCCTCCAAGTTCATAGACCCCGGCTCATCCTCTTGAGAAGGATGTACAACAGGTCCCAAATTCAGGTCGAGATTCATCGTGTTTGGTGCATCATCCGCCATCCCAAACAACTCCCGTTCAAATTTTTTTTTACCTAAGCCAAATTAAAAAACCAAATGTTTCTGAACAATAAATTCAAAAGCTTTTCCACAAAACCCAAACTTCTTATGGCAAAAAATGGGAGTAAAACCCCAAAAAAATCGAATAAAAACCCTAATTCAATTTGATACCCAAAGCCAGGATTCCTTCCAAAACACCAAAACCCGTCAAAACCGAGACTTTACACGGTTCCCAAAATCAAAACCCTAATTCCTTCCACTTCAAGTAAAAAAAGAACCCCAATTTCTTTTGGGGATCAACAACTCAAAACCCTAAAACAAAAAACTGAAGTCATTAAGCTAGAGACCTAGTCAAACTATAATCAACATATTTAATCAAACCCAATATAAATGAAGTCGTAGCAATGGCTACAACAATCATGTAGCTGTAGATATATATATATATATATATATATATATATATATATATATAGAGAGAGAGAGAGAGAGAGAGAGAGAGAGAGGGAGAGAGAAAGAACCTTTGAACGAAAGATTTAAGCTCCCATCAGGAGGAGGAGCGATTGAGGCTAATTGGGTTTGTGGGTTTTGAAAAAACTTGGAGTGGGTTCGCCATCGATGGCTCTCTCCCTCTCCTTGAAATAGCGATCTGGGTAAGAGAGAAGATTTTGTGAAATTCTGCTAGGAAAGAGAAGATTGTGCGAATTTCTGCTTAGAGAGAGAAAGGGCTGGATTTTGTGAAAATATTTCTCTAGTTTTCCAATTTTGGTAAGTGTCATGTAACACTATCTTATCGATTTTTATTTTGTAAGATAAAGTTTCACTATCTCATATTTTAATTTATCAATACATAATATATAAAGTAAAGAGAATCGGCCCACACGGCTTACCTTGGATGCGATCGCTGGCCCCCAAGAACCGCATGGGGGTTTCTTCTTTTTGTGGGCCTTGTGCATTTCAAGACTCTGGCCCTCCTACTACTTAATCGCCGAAGTTATCGCGATTTTCCTTCTCACATTCTCATAGGTGGGGGTGGGGCTCTCTTGGAGAGTTTCCCTTAATCGCCGAAGCTACGTGATTTTCCTCTCACATTCTCATAGTTGTGGTGGCTCTCTGGGAGAGTTTCCTTTTGGACAAAAAAAAGAATCAATCTTACAAAAAAAATATCCGTAAAACCGTTTTACCAAGTTTTTATCATCCAATTTATCTCTCTATTACCTGTCTATTAGACTATTAGTGTTAATCAATTTATCTTAATTTTTTATTTACTAATCCCTTGTAAATCATTTATTTTATTTTTTATTTACAACAAATTAGCAAATTTCAATTTACCTCTTTTTCAGTTCCTTTTTCCCACAAATGTACATGTTTTACAGTTTTTTTTACAGTAAAATTTCAAAGCTCGTACTTTAAGTTGGCCAAAATATAAAAAACCCTTATGTATTCACTCAATCCCAAAGTCCCCTAACATACCAAGTGTGCCCACGTAGTACTTGATATTACAATTTGTCCCAAGATGCCCCCTCCTTTCAGTGGCCGTTATGAATGAAGCGTTAAGTGACACGTGAGCCTACATGTGTGGGTCATTTTATAATGTGTTATGACATAAATGCCCCACACGTGTAGATTCACGTATCACTTAATGCCTCATTCGTAACAGCCACTGAGGGAAGGGGCATCATGGAACAAATGGTAACATCATGTACCACATAGGTACACTTCGTATGTTGGGAGGACTTTTGGATTGGGTGATACATCATAGGGGATTTCATATTTTGGCTCTTTAAGTTGTATTCGACTTCGTAATCTTATCAAACATTAATCCTAACTATTAAACGGTTCTCAAATACCTTTATACTCCCCTCATTAAGATAGAACTCATAATATATGATGTCTGGACGGAGTATTTATTGTAATCTAAATCACTGAACTACCGTTTTTAGCCACTTCCATAATTCAGACTCAATTGTTTACTTTTGATTTTTTTGGGGTCAAGTTTATTAGTGGCAAACCACATATTTGGGTCACTGTACTTTACAAAAGTTTGCGATATGACCAATCGAACTTTGAAATTTTAAATATGGCCACTATTATTGAGTTATGTTGCAATTTAGTCATTTTTTGAACGAATGTTAGCTTCAGACGTTATCTTCAAGTAAAATACCTTTTTTACCCCTAAAATGGACAATTATTAATTAATATATATAATTTTTTATCCAATTCGCGCTTTCTCTATTCCATACAAACCCACTAGATTCAAAATTTAATTCATTCAACCCACAACTTGTCCTCTTTGCCGACATCATCACCGGATCCATTCCTCTCCAAATTGGTCTCGTCTGACACCATCACGTCATTTCCCTTACCAATAACCGCCTCACCGTTCCAATCCCGTCAGCTATTGTTCCTCCCTCCCTGAGTCTTCTCCGTCAAACCTAGAAGGGTTTTTCCTTACGTGAAGATAGATAAAGAAAACACCCCTTAAAACACGCTTAATTTCGGAGCTATACCTAGTTCACCAAATTGAAGAGTCTAGATCGTTTGACTCGGTTTCTCTTCCTACCGGCCTTAAGAAGACGAAGTCAATTTTGAAAGGATCGGCCCAACCCTACGCAATGTGAGCTCCGTTAGAAACAAAAAGGAAATATACTGAAACAAGCTTCAACGATCGGACCTTTTTTTCTTCGACCTCATTCAATAGCATAAGCAGTCTAAATGAATTAAAAGTGATGCCAAGAAGAGATTATTTTTTCGGCAAGCGCCCTGCTTTGACAATTCAATCTGACACTTCATTTCCCCATTTATCATTAGATTTTTTGCATTGAAGCAAATGGAGTACAACACGATAATAAGAGATTATCCTCAATTCTCTACTCGATATCTATGAGTTCTCCTCACCGCAGGTTAGCAAACTAACGACGACCTAGAAGTTTCATCCCCACTATCATCCGACATCGTCTTTAACCCTTCACTGTTACTAAGGTTCGATTGGTGTTGGCCATTTTTAGAGAGAAAACGAGATTAAGTATCAGGGACGGCCTTGGGCCTAGACCCATTAGGCACCGCCTAGGACCTCCAAATTTTAACCAAAATAAGGCCCCTAAATTTTAATCCAACTTAGTATATTCCATATAGATAAAGGGTCAATTTGCAAATTTAAAAGTATAAGGAATGTAACTACTTAACTTAAATCGGAGATTGTGAATTCTCCACAATCAATCAATAATCAATAAAGCAGTAAAAGCCACAAGGAAAACTGGAAAAGAAGTGTTGGAAGTGAAGCAAAATAAAATTTTCATAACTACAAAATTTTTGAAAAAGTAAATCTCTAACCCTAATCTCTTTCTTCTAAATTATTTTAAAATTTTGTTTGGGGATTTTTTGTTTTGTTTTTTCTTATGTAAACTCTATTGAAAGAATCTAAGTATAAAGTAATTAGCCAATTAGTTTTTAAGGTTTAATTATTTACCTTTTGCATATTATATTTGCTACTTTCCAATGGATGATTATTTTATTGAGTAATCAATATTTTAATTTTCAGATTTGTTTACCACTTTACTGTTTATTTATAATAATTTTGTGTATAAATATTTATTTGTTACTTGCTAGTGTGCTATTGTTTATTGATTTAAACTTTTTCCAGGTGCTTATTTTAATGACTCGAAAACGAACTTATAAATGTGGATAAGAGAAAAGAAAAAGAAACAAAAGGAAGAACAATTGATTCGATCTTAAACCAGAGCTTTTGATTATTATAGATTTATAAACGAGTTCGATGAAGTTTGATAATTTTTAAGTCGTTAATTCTTCTTAAGGTTTTTTTACTTGTATATGTTAGGGCCCCATTTTTTATATTCCCGTAGAGCCCCCTAAATCTCAAGGCCGGCACTATTGAGTATGTGTGGGAAGAGATAAAAAGAGATAGTTGGGGAGGGGGGAAGTGAAATAGGAGCGTGAAACTTAGGAATTTGATGAAAAGGAAAAAAAGAAGAAACTGAAAATATGTGGCTGATGTTGAGAGGATGAAATGAGATGAAGATGAAGTTAATTTAAACATTTTGACTCCTACTCTTTATAGAAATGACATAAAGTTAAACATCTTTGGATTTCTAATATCGCATAAAGTTTTAGTGCTTATAAGGGCAAAATAGGTATTTACAATAACTTAACGGTCAAACTTAATCTCTATCCAAAAAATGAGTTAAATTGCAACATAGTATAGGTACATTAGCCATATTGAAAATTGTAAAGTTCGAGTGACGAGATTGCAAGCTTTTGTAAAGTACGATGATCCAAATATGTGTTTTACCTTTATTAAATATTTATAACAGAAGATTTAGATAACTTTATTTGTTTTACAAAATTTTAGAATTCGTAATTTATAATATTCTTAATGAATAAAATTTATTTTTTCTAGAACATATTTAAGGTATGCTAAATTTTAATATGCTTCAGGTGTTGGGAAGTTTTTTATTTCCTAAGTATGTAATTATTTTTTTGGTCACCCTACTTTCACTTTTTTTTTCGTTAAGCTCACTGTATTTTTTCTTCTTTTCAATTTAGTGACTATACTTGGTCAATCAAGCTAATAAGGTCACTGGGGGCTATTTCTATTAGTTAGATGGACAAAAATATTTGAAATGACCAAAATGCCCTTAATAATGTTTAGAGTTTTAACTTTCAGAAACAGTTTTTACAAGGGGTTATGTGAAACATACACTACAAAAAAGAGATCTCCTTGCAAGTCTCTCTTTTGAGTCGCGCCATTCGGACCCCCAGATCCTATGAATTGCCCCCCCCCCCAAAAAAAACCCAAACTTCCTATTTTACCCTCCCAAATCCAAACACTCCCTCCCTCCCACTGTCTTCCTCATTCGTCCTCCCTCCTTCACCCAACGTCTTCTTCCCTTTTCCCTCCCCCACTCATCAACATATTCTTCCCTTCTTCCCTCCTCCCACCCATTGGGTCTTCTTCCCCCACCCACTGCCTCTTCCTTCTTCCCCACCCACTACATCATATTCCCTTCTAATTCCTCCACCCACTTCGTCATCTTCCCTTCTCCCATTATGTCTCTTCTATTCTCCTTTCCTCCTTCAGTGAACACACTCCTTAACTTCCTTCTTTTCACTGTCTCTTTTCTTCTTCTTTTTTCCGATTTAATTAAGGTTGTTCGACCATGGTCGATCGAACAACCTTGTGTTGTTCGGCAGCAAGGTTACTCGGTTGACCGTAGCCGAACAACACAAGGTTGTTCGGTCGACCATGGTCGAACAACCCTTGAATTGAATTTTTTTTTTAAATGGAGGAGACGAGAAAGAAGGGAGGTGGAAGGGGTATACTGTGATAAGGGAGAGGGAGGGAGGGAGGGAAGAGGTGAATGGGGAAGGGAGGACGCAGTGGCTGTTGAGGGAGGACGCAATCACTGTTAGGGGAAGGGGAAGATGCGGTGAAGGGGTGAGTTTGTATTGGGTAAATTAGGAAGTTTGGGTTTTAGGGGGTCGACTGATAGGATCCGAGGGTCTGAATAGTGTGACTCCTCTTTTTTTTCTCCAAAGAGAATGGTAAAACCACCATCATCACCACCACTGTCTTCTCCCAGGATCCCTCCACGCTCCATCCCTTCCGTCTACCCCGTGTGCCACCACTGGTCTAACTCTTCTATTCTCCTGCCTTCCACCACCTCTATTGCCTCTATGGCCGGCTCCATCTCTCTCTCTTCGCCCTCTCCTTCTCCAATCGAACCTAAGTAAGAGATCGACGATTTAGTTGAAGAATATTTGTGTGATATATATATATATATATATATATATATATATATATATATATATATATATATATATATATATATATATAAATTAAAAACTCTAATCAAACGCCTACCACGATCATCACCAGTAACAAAAATAGAGATAAGGATAACTACACAGATTTATTATCATGTGATAATCAACAATTGATGATTACAGAAATAGGAAAATTTAAAATTTCAATAGATTTGATAAAACCTAAAATAAATCTAGAATGAGAAATACAAATCTTGAAATTAAAAGAATATTCATTCATGCTATCAACCAAACGGATCTAGAAGGAGAAATACATCTTATTCACAAAATTAAAGAGCATGATATGGGAGAAATAATATACAGAATGATTCTACCAACCAAACAGATCTTTATCAAGCACTACAATATGAAGACGTAGACATTGAATCTCAACGGATCTTTATAAATCATGTCCATACGTCTTTTGAGACTGTCGATATCTTGAACATCAAAGAAGACGTAGACATTGAAGTTCAAGGTGGGTGTAGTAGTGAGCTTTCAGATTCAGGCACTTGTCAGATTGTTGAACACCAGAATTTGCAAGGGAATGGTGTAGACACCCCAATTTCGTACCCCTTTTTATTACATGCCATAAAATATCAAGACATGTTAAAAGGACTAACAAATGTCAAGTTACAGGGTTAAAAGTGCAAAATGACGGAAGAATTAACAAAGAGTGAATTGCAGTTGCAGGGGGTGAAAGTACCAAAAACAGAAGAAGAAACAAAAGTAGGTGCAGCCGTAGGCCATTATGGGCGCTGCGCCCACAACAGCCACAGGCACCCAAAACCCCTATAGGCAGCGCTCACAATTGTTTTATTCACTGTTGCAAATTGTTTTTGATGCAATTCCTTCAGTGCATGGTACAATCATTTAAAGCACGAAAGAAAATATCAGGGATTACTTCGTTGTTAAGGATTCCCCAGCTTCAGCCTATAAATACAGGGGTCGACCAGCGCCCAAACAACGAAGAATTTTACGAAGAGAATTTTTGAAGAGCAGTTACGCTGAGATTTTTAATATCAAATCCCGAAGCTCCGTTAGGCTGTCAAAATCACCCTTAAACACATAAACTCTCCGGCCAAAGTAAACCTTAGTTCCCCGACTAGGTTTCTGCCTTATTTCACCGGTTCCAAAATCCCAAAAAGAGCAGTTGCCCTGCCCGAATCCAGACGTCAAATCCAGCAAAAGCAAGCAGTTGCTCTGCCCGATTTCAGACTTGATAACAACAAAGATCAAGCAAAAGCAAGCAGTTGCACCACCCGGATCCCGAGGCGAAAAGCAACCAAAAGGAGTAGTCACGCTGCCCGAAATCCGACAACAACAGAAAAAGACTCCCTCTTCCGAGGGACAGAGCGAGCACACCCTAAAACCTACCAGAAAAGAAGTTGGTCCAAGATAAAGCCCACAAGCTTCAAGAGGTAGGTGCCCTAAAATATTTATTATTTTGTCTATAAATAGTGCTATTTAAATAAGTAAAATATCACGAAATAAGTCGTTATAATGCTAAAATTTCTGCTATAAATAACACTAAAATAAGTCATTATTATAGTCTAATTTTTATAAAGCTTTATTTGCAACTCTAAAATGAGGTTGCTGTAAGCTTCTTTATTTCTTTTGTCATATATATATATATATATATATATATATATATATATATATATATATATATATTTATATATTTTAAATGTTTTATTTAAGTTGTTAAATTTATAAAAAGAATATATTCAGTCAAAAATCTATTTTTGAGTCCGAAAGGGCGAGTTGGGTGCCTAAACCCTTCCCAACTGGTAACTTAGCCTCCGAACCCTTACAAATCTGGTATTTTTGGTTTTTCTTTGTTTATCCTTAAAATAAAGATGACGACTCTGTTATTTATATTTTGAGTCCACAATTGAGTCCGAGCATATTCCACGTGCTTTAAAGTTTCGAAACCACCCCGCTTTTCAGTAGCGGGGGAAATGTCAAAAAACGGGGCACTCACAAATGGTTATAAGCATATAGTCATTACTCGATGGCAGGTGCCAAAATCACTAAAAGGCGGAAGAAATGGCTTCCATGCTAGTCACAATAATGTTCATATGGTAAAACGTGAAGCTATGCAAAAGCATGTGTCACACCCCAAAATCAAACCCCCAAACTGGAGTTTAAAATCGGGCATGATTGGTTTGCTAACACTAAACCAACAGTAAAACAGAAAAACCAACAACAACTGGAAGAGCAGCAGCAATCAAGTTGCGCTACTATATACAACAAACCAAAAGAAAGTACTATCCAGAGTTATACAAACTCCAACCAAACCATATACAACAGGAAGACATCCAATCTTCCACCAAAAGAAGGTTTACACAACATCTAAGAGTTATATACAAAGGTAGGTCGACAAGACCCACAACTACCCAAAAATAGTAACCACCTGCTCTCCGACACTCCTGAATAGCTCACGATCACTTCCTCGCCTGGCTGTGATCTAAGGAAAACAAATAAACAAAGAATGAGATTTAACTCAAGAAGGTTCCAGTATACTTATGCATGCTATGAATGGATGCAACATATCAAGCATGCCATGATGATAGTTCATATAAAGAGTTTATAACATGGTATTTAATATTTAATCAGTAAACTGTCACATAGATGTAAAAAATACACAATTAAAGATATAAGATTGAGATACATCTCCAATCATCCACTTCCGACCTTATAACCTATTGTTGTTGTAGTTCTCATCATTCGATCACTTTCAAGAGTATTAGATTATTAACAACCCGAGTACCAAGTCGACACGAGGCCAAACCCCTACAACCTCGGCAGTCATGCCACTAAAGAGTATTACCTCCGCTATGGCCATTAGCGAAGGGTTGGGTCACATAGAGCTCCACACTTGACTCACACTGCCCTTCGCCCCATGTTAAGTCCGGGGTCACCCTACACTTACCTAAAAGATTATTGTCACATAACAAATAGCACCAGATGTTCCAAGTATTGTGCACAAAGATTATTCCTTTATTGACTATTCAAAACTGTAACAAATAAGACGAGCTATAAAGTAAACTCGTCAGCCACTTAACATGGATAATTCACGTATTTCACATAAGCTTGTTAATCTCAACTCAGTCACAATCATAACTTGTAAACAATTCAAAAGCATGGCTTATTATCAAATAACCAACAATATAACCAATTAATCACAAATTAACCACAAGTAACGAATCAATTCCACGTATAACGAATATTAACCACGATAAATAGACTATTGACGTGCAACAATGAACATACATAAGCAAGTAGTTCCTTACCAAAAAGGTAGGAATTCACCCGATTAAATTACGCCAAAATAACTTTAAAGTAACCCACGAGCTAAACCATAGGCTTTCCCGGTGTTGGATTGAAGAAATAAGTTTGAATTATAAATTATATAAAAAACACTCCGTATGTTTTCGTTCTCGAACCTGCTCTGTAACTTTCGAACTTATGGAATGAATGAAGCAGAGACGGTAGGTAGATGATTTATACTATCGCAAAGAAGGTAAGTGATGGAAGCTAAGTGGAGTCAACAAATGCGACGATCAACACGACAATTAGGAATGAAGTTTGCAATTCACTCAATTAACTTCAAGGCTTTCAACAATTGATAAGGTATGGTATATTATAATATAATATATATTACATATATCATACTAATATAATAATATTATTATTAAACTATGACATTATTTTAAGATAAAACAAAGCATTGACTAGTTAACATACACCAATTAATATAAAATTAATTCCCAAATATTAACAATTCGGTTATTACAATTATAAAATTTCGGTAAATATAACATTTTAATACTATAAAATAGTCAACATAACTTAGTTAAATTTATTATAATATTATTATTTGTATTATTTAGTACCATATAATTAAGAAAAGTCAATAAAGTATTACCAGTCAATTATAACATGCACCAAAGTAGATAATTATGTGATAATTAAACTTACTAAAACCTCAGGTGTTACAACATAGGCTGCATAGGGATCAAAGATCTGCTCCCATTAAAGGCAGTAAAGTTTGGATCAAGAAACCTAAATCAGACACTAGTAGTGTGAGAACCCAAAACCCTACTTTTATAACATGTCTTCTATACTTGTTTAATATGTTCATTATGTGCCTTAACATGTTTTAGAGTCCATATTGTTCATATCATGCTTGCATTAGGTTAATTATGATTGTAGTTGCTTGTATGCCTTCTATTCATTGCATGCTATGTTGTACTTGCTTCGTGTATCGTCTTAGCACTTAACTAAGTCCTAATAGATCCTTAGTACCTTTCTTACATGTTCTATAACTTCAATCTTAGTCATTGTATGCTTGGTTGAGAGTTCAGAAGCCTTCTTGCTTCATTTGACCTTGGGATTCTTAGGGTCTCTCGGTTTGTCTTCCTTTCGCCTTGTTTCGTGTCTTTGAGACTCGTGAGATGTAAACTTGAATCCTAGACCTTGTTTACTAGTCCTTAACATGTTTAATAATGTTCATTCATGCTTGTTTTATCTTTGTTTAACTCGTTGTTGAATCGTTTGATGTTCGTTGCAAGTATTGCCCTTTATTCCTCCTTGTTTCGGGTGATGTTCGAACCTGTTTTGGACATGTTTTGAGTGTATTAAACATCCCATATGGTTTGCGGTTGAATTGGACACATTTGGGACTTGTTTTCAAGTCATTTTGGTCATCCAGACCACTGAGCGCTCGCTCAGCCATGTGACTGAGCGATTTCAAAAAATCTAGAACAACCAGGACTTGAAAAGGGGACTTAGCGCTTTCTCAGCCTTTTGACTGGGCGACCGCCCAGCCCTGTTTCCATCCCTACGGGATTTTCTGATTTGTTCAATTTGTAACCCAATTAACCTATTAACCCTCCATCCTTAGTGACTCTAATCACGTGTATTAGACCCTAACTAAGTTTACCTAATCCTAATCCCTAATTAGGAGCCTAATCCCACTCACTCTCCTTGTGACATGTGGAATTCTACTACTTTTGCATGTCATATAAATACATTTTTTCTCTTTGTGGCTGTCACAAAGAAGCCATTTCCTTCTTCTTCATGAGCTTGAGTGTGTGAATGGTGAGGTGAGATCACTAGGTGGTTCCTCCATAACTTGAGTTCCCGAGTTCCGATTTCCAATCTGAGATAACCAAATCGAAACTATCGACGAGGATCACGTTTCTAACCGATTAGATTTCTTATATTTCATCTTTTTCCTTGGTGTAAGGTAAGCTATTGATTCCCCTTAGTATGTATGCTATAAATGTCATGCTATCCCCTTTCTTTCATGTTTCTCATGCCTCTACCATGTTAATATCATGTTTTAGGATGATTTGAGAATATGAGAATTTTGAATGATATATTCAATTGATTATTTGGTCCTAAGCCTAGAATTAAATGTGTTCTATGCTTCATTTAGAATAACTATTGTTCTTGGACCATTGACTTTTAACCACTTTTAGAATTTATGATTCTAGGGTTCCATAATTTAGGAATTAAAGATAATTCTTGGCTATGGTTATTATTTGGATTAATGACCTAGTCTATCTTATACGAGAACTTAGAAAAGAGTTTGGAATACAATTAGTGTTTAAACTCTACTTGGATGAATTTATAGAAATGACTCAACGGAGTCTATTTTAGTGAACCATTGAACAATACCGGCTCAATGATCAATCCCTATGACGTTCTTAAATGCCTTTCACTAGAATACTAGTTTTAGACTCTTGAATTGGATTGACCGTCATGCTTTATTTTAAATGTCATATAATAGAATGCCTATTTGACATGTTGAGTTCACTCTTGTCGAGCATAACCCTACTTGATTTATTGATAAGAATACTCACTTGTCATGAATGAGATCGTTCTTGTCGACCCTATTCTCTACTTGAGAATTTGTTGAGTAAACAATTACTTGGCATTTGCATGAGTCTAGCTGGCATACTTGCTCTTATACACACACGCCTCCATTGTGGTCGTAGTGGGGAAGTAGCCTCTTTGTTGTAACCATTAGAGCATATCGGTGTGTCTATCCCGAGCATCTCCTCGGAAGGTCGATGTATTCACAACCATCTGACACCTCACATTCCAGATAACGCTTGTATGTTGGAACTACGTAGCGGCACCGGTTCTCCATATATCCTTATCCTATGTGATTTATTTTCAAGCACCTATGTGAAAACAATGTGCATCTTGTATATATGATCTATATGCTTATGTGATGGTATCTTGACTTGTATGTTGCATATTGCCATGACATGCATGATTGATAGCTTACAAGTCTTTATGATTTACCCAGTCCCCTTTACTTTTTTAGATCCTAGCAAAGCAGATCCTTCTCATTGAGGCTTGCAGTGTTCGTGCTTCCTTTGTTTCTCTTTTGGTCCGACGTTCCGGTTGAAGAGGTGGTTTAGATGTCCTCTTCTATTCTTTTGTCTTTTGCAAGGACGATGTGTTTTAAAGCAAGTCAATTAGACTATGCTTGAGAATGTGTATAGAACTTGTACTTATGACCTTTTATTAGCTACTTGTAGTTTCATCAATTGTAGTACTTGTACTTCTTTTGATGCCGTCAATTGTGTAAGCCGGGCTTTGTTTATCATGTTGATAGTTCACTACGTATAGTCTTCCGCTGAGCATCCCATTAGCTCTTATTTATTTCTTGCCCTTTTACTGCTTAGCTTGGGTTTCGGCATGTAGTGTCACCAATGACTTGGTTTATTTGCTTAACTGTTATATCAGGAAATGTTTTTAAAATTCCTGGTATTTTGGTGCCGAGGCGTGTTACGTCTCCAATGTTGCATCATGTCGTTTTCTTAAATTGAGTCCTTTGCATGTTTATGTGTTTTCTAGTTCCCCCTATTTGGACGGTCCGACCCGCGAATTCCACCTCGGGTTCGGGTCAGGTCACCACAAGTAGGGAGTTCATGAGAAACAAGAATGATGCTACCGATAGCGGGTCTACATGTGCGATGAAGACGCGGGGGGGGGAGATCAACAAGTATTGTCTTCACCCCTATTTATTGAAAATCCCAATTTTGGGCTGAGTATATTTTTGGTTTTCTTTATTTGATTTTTTAAATTGGTTCAAAGTACCTTTTTGTTAATAAATATTACTAGGGAGCCCCCAAATTTTAATGGTCTAAGTAAGGGTATGTTCGGGTTTTCGTAAAAAAATCAAGTTTTTCATCCAAATATTTTGACAGAGTGATGAACGTGAGATGTAAGGCCAAGTATAGTCACCAAATTGAAAAAAATAGTAGAGTGAGCTTAATGAAAAAATGGAAATGTAGGGTGAACAAATTGCGATTTAAGCCTTTGAACTATTATTATTGCACTCAATTAAGGGATTTATTTTTGGTAGTCTAAAGTTGTTGAATTGATATGGAAACAATGGGTAGATACCTAACCCCCGTTATGAGTTTTGATTTCCTGACCACAAAATGAATCCCTCCATCTAACACAACGTAATATGACCCATGACACATGTTTTAATTTGCTTGGTGGCCTAGGGAGGGGTACATGTTGTGGTACAAGAGATCTGGTGCTCCATACTATGCATAGAGTCTACCATACTATTTTGGCATATTTCATATAAAAAGTTTACTTTCAAAAATTATATTTATAATTTTCATAACTTTTCATCTTTACCCTCCACCTATATCATAAGCATATTGGTTGTGTTTAAATATTTTTGTAATTATGATAAACTTCATATCAATTAATTTTAAACTTTTAAAATGTGAACTCTTGTGATGGAACGAAGGGATTAGTAATAACATTAAGGGATCATGGGAATGATCACTACATAAAGAATATGTGTGGTTATAATCCACAATATACTAAAAGGCGATGCTATTCACACCCCCTAAGTTCTTAACCCTCTAAATATACCCCTTTTTCTAGCCATCAACATTTAAAACATACCTAAATTCTAATAACACTTCTCTAAACTTCTTATTACACACCCCCTCTCCTTCCTCCCATAACTATCGTGGCCCATCTTCATCCCTCTCTCCCTTTAGTGACCCATCTCCCTTCCTCCCTTCTTCCTATGTTTCCCCCCTAATACCTACCTTTCCTTCAGCAAAATCCTATTGATGAATCACATAGCCATGTGTTATTCGGCCATGATTGACCGAACAACTAAGTGTTGTTCGGCTACCCAAATGTGGTAATAAAAAAGGGTGTATTTAAAGTGTAGGAGGTGCACGTGAATAGCGCCACTCTATACTAAATCGTTTATAGTGTCAATCCTTTATGTTCTACAAAAAGGGATACATTCCACGAGTACGGATTTGTACATCAACAATTAATGTTGGTGTACAACACCAACACCCATGATTTGTGGATAGCTAAGCGTTTTTGTAATTTATGTAATTGAGTTGGTCATAATTATAAAAACACTTAGCAATCCACCAATCAGGGCGTTGGTGTTGTACACTAACATTAAGTGTTGGTGTATAAATTTGGACTCGCTATTCTGCATTAGAATCTTGCTATGGATCCATTTATTTCATTGATATCATGAATCTTTGATGAATTAAACATGATGTTAATATGGTAGATTTTTACGCATTATTTTGGATGATTGTTGTTGTGCACAATAGAAGCAAATAGAGAAATAACAATCAATTGAGCAAGATCAATCAAAGGAAAAGAGAGAGAGAGAGAGAGAGAGAGAGAGAGAGATATCAAAATTTTATTATAGTCAATATATAAGATACAATATCAAATCCTAAGTACAATTAAATAAGGAAACCCAAAAAGCAAACTCGCAGAGGGACACACTCGCACCCAAAGCTCTAACGCGAGTGCGTCCAAACTCGGACCAATACTGCCTGAAGCTCTATGTCGCACGCACTCGTCTTCGTCCTTCTAGACACATTCACTTAGAATAGATCTCCATGGCCAGGACCAAATCCAATGCACTTGCCTTTATTCTGGAAGTGCTCACATTCACCAACGCGCTCGCGCCCGCAAAATGTTCTTGCATGCATCTGATGTCTGTTTTTCATCCGTCCTTAAACTCTAAAGTCGGTACTGCTCATTACTTGGGTAATCGAGCCACACGGTTCACAATAATTATGTAAATATATACTTATGTATATATTATTGAATTAAACCACAACATTATGTTTATTTAACTTTCATATTTTTTTTAAACAAGCGGTATTTAGATCATAACACGTGACCAACCATAATCTAAATAAATTAAGACAGATTGTGATTGACACGTGTCAAGTTCCAAAAGCCACTTGTGTAATTAAGATTTTAAAATCGTCGGTAAAATTTTTTACTCCAACCAACATCCTACTAATTTATACACTTTAAATATTAATTTCTTTTGTTCCAAAAGAAGTTTTTCTGTTAATATCTATGTGAGAACGTGGCCTATATATTAAAGTAACAACTAACAAGTAAATTAAAGATGGAATAATAAAAATAATGTCCTAATGAGAAAGAAAAATTAGAAAATGAACTTGGAAACCATCCAAAAAGAATAATAAATAATTTTTTTTAAGAATGGAGGGAGTAATACTATGTGATTAATATGTTGCAATTTTTGTTTACTGAAACCTACAAAAAAAAAGAGTTTAAACAATTATTAGGGTCTTTTGTATTTTGCACATTGTGTATATATTTTTGGGGAAATTACAAATAACCCTCCTCAATTATCAATAGAAGCAATGACCAATGAGTCTCCTCAATTATTACGTTTTCTTTGATCATACCTTGTGTTTAAGCACTGCTGTTTGAGTTGACAAAAAATGTCAACCTACGACTTACTAGCCATCATTATAAAGGTTCGTAAAGTTTTCGTGAGCTCATATATATTTAAAGGTTTAACAATTTAGGGTCTAATGTTCCATTTTTATAGTAAGGCTTAAAAACAATTTGGTCACCTTACTTTCAACTTTTTTCGTTAAGTTTATTTTACATTTTTTCTCACTTTAATCACTCTACTTAAACATAAATAGCATGTTCATCATTTTGTCAAGATTTTTGGATGAAAAGTTTAAAACATTTATAAAAATTTGAAAATACCCTTAGTATCATAAACCCAATTATACATACTCCCATACACTCTTTTTTGTTTTTTAAAATTTAACCGACATCAACTCCTCTGTCACCGCTCTCCATCTTCCCGACATCAGTTCTCTGACTCGGAGAAACCCAATCTCCTTCAACTCACAACAAAAAGCTTTTTCATGGAAAGAGGTCCCATATACAAAGCCCAAAATGTACTTTCACACATTCCTCTCAACCCTCCTTCCCAACCTCAACATATTCAACGAAGGTCAAACACCTTCTTATTCTTCTTCTTTCTTTCTTTCTCTCTCTAGTTTTTGAAGCTCATTAATGGCCTCCAAGAACCAGTAAAGTGCCAGTAACAAACAAATCCAGTAAAAATACAAAATCCACCATTCACTCAATCCATTTCATCTACAATCTTAATTATCATTTCCCCAACTACCCAATTTTCTCGATTTTCGTGCTCTTCCCCTCATTTCACCTTCTCCACCATTTCAAGATCTGTTTTTTTTCTTGTATCTGAGTGTGTGTGTGTGTGAGAGAGAGAGAGATAGAGAGAGTGTGAGGGATAAACAAGGTAGAAATTGGTAGTGTTAGATTTTGGAGGCCCTTTGTGCGGCAGCCTCTAACAAAGCCCAAACTCCAGGTCTGCCCACTCTCCAGGTCTTGACCGTCCAGCCCATTCATCCTTGCTTGGTCAACCGGTTACCTATTGCCTTTTATAATCCCTTGATTGATTCTCTCCTTTTTTGAATCCCTTGATTTCATCATTGATTGGCAATGTCTTGGTATAAATATATACCTCCCTTCGAGGAGAAAGCGAGTGAGAAACAAAAAGCAACAGCAACGCGCATGTGAGACAGCGACCTTGGTTTGTGAGAGAAAATTCCATTACTCTATTTCTTCTCTTTTCTTCTCAGACGGCAGTCTTTGCTCCGTGGGTCATTCTTGATCCTCTCCGGTCCCTTCTCCTTCTTTGTGATTGAGAGTGTGTTGGTAGTCTTGAGTTTTGGGGTTCTCTCCTTGGGTAATACTTGCTGGTATTAACGTGGTCTCACTGATAGACTTGGGTCGGTGAAAGGTGTCTGAGCCGAAGAGTTTATAGCCTAGACCTTTGTGGTCAATTAAGGCGAGTCGTGCTTGGGTCACGGCATTCTAATAAAACTCTTCATATCCTTTCTTTATCTTTTGTCCAATTAATCTTATTGCTTTAGACTAATATTTGTTTTTGCAGGAACATAGTTTATTGGTCTATAAGTTTAATTGGTGGTACTAATCAATTAGCTATTTGTATTAATAAGCTAGTTGTTAGTGGTTGTATTTTTTGTTTCAATACAAAAGTCTCGTTTCTGTACGTATTCGTTCCGGGTAGTGTGATTGTAAAATCACAACAGGTAGCACATGGAGGAAAGTGAAAGAGGCTCTCGACTCCAATCTATGTGTCTACACACCCACTTCTTCCACCGATGATTCTCCCATTCCTTCTCAAAGATACTCCGACGCCGCTTTGCTCTCATCGTCCGTCTCTCCAGCCACTGACTGGAGCTTGGGTTATGTTCGACCGACATCTCCTCGCTTACGCCGATTGGAGAGAATACAAGCTAAGATTGAAGTACTCGAAAACCCACCACTGTCCCCAGATAATGAATTTGATCTTACTCCGCTGAAGAAACAAGTCAAGTTTCAGGGTAATTTGATGGGTACACGGAAAAAAGGGTCGTCAGTTTTGACTCAGTCTGTTCCTAATTTCTTAGTTGCATTGAGGAAAGAGAACAGGAAGTCGATTAGTACACTATCGCCTTTGATGAAGAAATCTTCTACGCCGCCTTTGAAGAGTTCTTCGAAATTGAATGGGATTGGGGTGAAATCGGGAAGGAGTAAGTCCACGAATGTTGGTGAGAAGAGGAGTGGGGGACTGTTGATGCGTGGCAAGAAAGAGTTGTGTGAGTGTGGAGGAATTGAAGGGATTTCTCATTCGCAGACGGTTAGAACAAAAAAGAGGATTTTTAATGGAGGAGAGAAGGGTGTCTCAATCCACGTGCACATCATATGTTAGGGAGGGCCGTTTTAGTCTTTTGTAGATTTCTGTCCAAGATAACTAACAGAAATGACTTGAGTGATCTTATTGAATCTCTAAACATAGTACATTGAATGAATTGGGAGAGAAAAAGTATAGTGAGCTTATCGAAAAAAGTTGAAAAGTAAAGTGATCAAATTGTTATTTAAGCCTTATATTAATGGATGATCAACTTAATTAGTAGAATCGACTTGACAAATACGTTTTTCGTGTAAGAATTTTTAGACATACAAGGGCAGCCTATCAATTATTAATTAAGAAGCATTCCTCTAGGCCCCACAGACCTCATAATAGGTCTACCCTTGGGTATATTAGCCCATCTTCATAATTTCAAGGGTGGTTTAGTCTTTGTTGTAAGTTTCATAAAAAATATCTAAGAGATTGTTTGGTAGTTGGTATCGTGTTTTGCCAAAAACACAGGCAAAAACACAACGTTTTAGCCTCTATGACGCTTTAAAATGCAACCTTTTAAAGATGTGATCATGAGATTTTAAACGCTCGCTCAATGTATTTGTTGTTAGTAACATAACAACGTATTCCTTTTATTATCCCACATTTTTTTTTCAAGGAGGCAACATCAAGAATAAGAGACAGTTGCATTGGGGACAAGATTCTTTGTAGAGTATATATGACTTTCTTAACAAACACATGATAGCTTAGCTACCTTCAAGAATAAAATAATGGCATAAACTTAGAAAAGACCATCCTATTATATTTTATATAAAACGGATCTCCTTTGGCCTTACCACCGTGTATAAGGTAGATTAAGTTGTAAGAGAGCAGTTCTCGGTCTTACCAATTAAGATCTGTAAGACGGTCTCACATGAGACTATGTTTAAAATAATTTGTTCAAAAAAAAAAAACTTTCAACAAGCACATGTTCTTGACTAGGCTTTGAAGAAATAAGAATCAAAACCAAAAGAAAACTTCATCAAGCACATGTTTTTTCTTCACACTCAATAATTTGGAAACTGCAAAAAGGTAGTAGTAGTAGTACTAGTATATTGTAGTACTAGTTGTTGCACCACCAGGTTGTACAATGTACATGAAATAACACTCATTTGTCTTCATCAACTCGATCTGTTCTTGTCATTTTCATCAACCATAACTTCACTCTCTCTTTGCCCCAACCCAAGTAGACTGCTAATAGATCTAGCTTTCACCATTCCAATCTTCTTCTTCTTCTTCATTACTAGCTCATCATCATCATCTTCTTCATCATAATCATCATCGTCATCTCCTTCATTGCCATGATCATCAAGCATTACCATCTCTTGTTTCTTTTCTTGCTGCAGCCGCTCGGGTTTCACTCGATCAATCTCGGTACTACCCTTTTTAGATTTAGCCTGGTTTCGAACACTATTCATGCTTCTAAGCCTTCCTTTGCCCAAATGATGCTCACACAAAGAATACCCAACAAGGGTTTGTTGGCAACACCTCCATCCCCTCCCATTCACTCTACTACACCTCGATCCCTCCATAATCACACTACCTCTCTTAACAATATTCTTCTTCACATCATGACTAGCAATATTCAAATCAATTCCCTCCTTTCTTGAGGATTCCTTTCCATCTTGTTGTTCAACATCACCATTTTCTTGCTCACATTTCTTGTTCGTTTTTGACTTCATTTTCGCCACCGTCTTCTCCTCTTCCTTTGTCGTGATGGAGTCCTTGTTAACCCTCTTTCCCAAGCTTCCCCTTCTCTTCTTAATTGGAATCGCTCTATCTTCTCCAAACCATCCTCCAAACACTAGATATACACACACATAGTGCAATTCAAAATCCAAAGCCAAACAAAAATACTGCATAATTAACAACGTGAACTATGAAAATAAGCCAACACGTGATTGCACTCTATCCTTTCCCTCGAAATAACATATCGTTAAAATTGGAATGCAATTATCATCCCTCGTAATTTATTACTGCACTGGTAGTAGTAGTAAATGATCAAAAACATACCTTGATAAGAACTACTCGATGGCAGTACTAATTCACTTCCTGCTCCTGCACATTGGGTGCCATCTTTCCTAAATAATCAACACCCAAAAGATCCAAACTTTACATGTAAAAAATATTTTTACTATAAATAAAAATAACAAAGAGTGCAATAAGAAGTATGTACTATTATAATTGGGGACCAGCATATTTCATGCTAACATGCTCCACATGGGGAGCAATTTGGTTTTAAGATTAGATATATGGGGATCAATGGATTGGATGGGATGTGAAGGGATGGTGGCTAGCTAGCCAAATCCCATATAATAACACCCTAAATAGTGTTTACCACTTTCATTATATATTTATTTTTCTACGTCCAGTCAATTGAAAAAAAAATATATATATATATACATAGTTTTTGAACAAGGATCATAGTGAACGAACATATGCAAACATAGTTGTTCATGATCCGTATATGTTTGTTCAGGATATACATATGTTGTTCAAAAACTAGTTATCCGCAGTCGATCGGACCCATATTTCTTGTGTGGGTATTAGAAGTTAGAACTTACCCACACACACTTTTTTCACCTTTTTTACTACAAACAAGAAGAAAAAAAAATCAAAAAAAAAATCACGCTTTTCTTACCAAGTATCATTACTCTTGATCTCTCCAAACCCATCCTGCAAATATGAAAACAAAACACATAAGAGATCTGTTTGGTTGCAATGAAAAGTGGGTGCAATTCTATCATGAAAAAAAAAAACACTCATTTTGAAACGGGTGGGTAGTAAAGTATATATCAAGAAACCAAAGCGGACCTTTTCGTGGATCAATACCATCTTCTCTTGTGTGGCAAGTTTGATCAGTGGTTCTTGATGATTGGAAGGAGTTGGGTGAGGCTGATTTGGAGGATCGGACGGTTGAGGATTGATTTTAATAGCTTGTTGGGGTTGGGGAAGTGGGAAGTGCACTTGTTGCACCAAGAGAGTTGAGTTGTGGAGTTTGGGATCTGATGATAAATTGTTGGAAGGTGGAGGGAAACGTTTCCTGATCCTCATAGCTAATTTCACTGTGTGTATTTGTGTGTGAGAGAGAAAGCTAGAGAGAGAGAGAGAGGGAGAGGGGGAGGGGTGGGTGTAAAACAGTGCAACTTCCTCAAGAAAATGTTTGCTTTTTAATAGCTAGATAGATAGAACTTGTTGTGTGTGTGTGTGTGTATCTGTCCATATATCTGTTGTGATGGGTTTCTCTCTCTAACTTTTATTTGTTGCACCACACAAACACACCCAAGGGGTTAGAGAGGGGAGGATAGTGTTTTGGAAGTTGGCACGTGCGAGGGAGGTGACCGGCAACTGGGAATGGGGACAGGTACGGACGTTGACAGGGTGTAGGAGCTGAGGAAGGGGAATACAAAATGATGGGGAAGGTGGGTAATTTTATCACTTTATAACTTTAATAAACATTCGTAGGTCCATTTTCATCAACGACCGTAATACTCTCCTATTTCCATTTCTCTCTCTTTTTTTTCTCCTTTTTTTCATTGGTCAAAGACTACTCAATATTTATACCGTTATCTAATATTCCGTAGTGTGAAAAGAATCAACTGTTCTATTTTAAAATATTTTATTTAAAAAATATATTTTAAAAAAATTAAATATAAAAATATCATTTTATTATTAATAAACTATTAAAATCTTTTTTTAATAAGTCACTTTCAAATGGAGACTCTTTGTCCCGAACGAAATACGTATACTTTATTTTTGAACATCCTAATTGTAGAAATTTACAAATGATAGTAATAACGACATAACATTTCCATTGATTAAATTGCATATTTATATATGAAGTTACAATTAAGGTTACATAGGATTAGGGTTATATGAATCCTTTACAATGAATAATTTATATTAAGGAAAAAATTGTACAAGGAAAGAAACGATACAAAGTAATTACCACTAAATAATAATTACAATAAAATAATAAATAAATATTATTTTCTAATATGCCCCTGCAAGATGGATGACCGTGAGGAGAGACCAATCTTATGAAGTAAGTGTTAGAACCGCTGGCAAGCAAGCGCCTTGGTAAGCGCATCGACCAGTTGGTCGACCGAGGAGACATGAGAAACCTGGAGTTGTCCATCTTGGACCTATTGGCAAATGAAGTGAAAGTCAAGTGCCACATGTTTCATACGAGTATGAAAGATCGGGTTGGAGCAAAGATTGGTGGCATCCACGACACCCCCGGTATGATGATATTTTTGCATCATCAGTTTGGTTCCGTTGCCGGAGTTCGTTTGGCGCTGAACGACGCACACGCTCCCTGCCACCAAGTGGTTGGGCGGGCACGGGCGCCGACGACAGGGGACCACGGGCCAGCCTGTGTCCCCAACATTGTTCACGTGTTCATACAGTAGATGACTGGTTGAGGTGAGGAAGTAAGGCCCAGCTCGCCGAGAAGGGATGAGATCCAGTGAACCTCAGCTACGGTAGCGACCACAACTCGATATTCACCTCAATGAGGAGCGAGCAACATTGTGTTGCTTCTTGGAGCTCCATGAGATCAGGTTGCGGCCAAGGTATGGTGGATGTATAGTCATCTTTGTTGCCCGCCCAATCGACATCAGTGAACGCTTGCAGAGCTAGCGGGACTGTCGATAAAGTAGAATACCAGTATCAATGGATCCACATAGATAGCGGAGAACTCGTTTGGCTGCATTCCAGTGCTCGGTGGTCGATCTTTGCATAAACTGAAAGAGTTTGTTGACCGCATATGCGACATCAGGGCGAGTAAGGGAAATAAACTGAAGACTCCCGATCACAACTCAAAACTATGTAGGGTCGGTGAGAGCAGTGCCCGACTGGAATGTCAGAGTAGCGATGGAAGTAGCTACTGGGCGAGCATCTATCATGCCCATGCGCGCGAGTAGATCTGCAATGTAACCGTATTGGGAGAGTAGGAGACCACTTGGTCATTTAACAACTTCAACACTAAGGAAATAGTGAAGGTCACTAAGGTCCTTGAGTGAGCAGATTGATGAAGGTATGAACAGCAGCGGGCTGGTTCCCAGTGATGATGATGTTATCCACATAGATAAGGAGATATATGGTGGCGCCCCCTTCTTTAAGTAGAAACAATGACGTGTCAGCCACAGAGTTTTTCAACCCTGAGGCGAGAAAAATCTGTCGTAACTCATTGTACCATGCTCGGGGAGCCTGTTTGAAACCATAGATAGCCTTGTGAAGTCAACAAACATGCTGAGGGTTGTCCTTATCGATGAAGCCCGGAGGTTGAGCCATGAAGACTTCCCCAGATAGAGTGCTTTGGAGAAAGACATTGTTCACATCCAGTTGCCAAAGATCCCATCTTCGGCATACAGCCAACGAGAGAATCAGACGCACAATGGTATGTTTAACTACCATGCTAAAGGTCTCATGATAGTCGACGTCTAGTAGTTGGTGAAACCCTTTGGCAATGAGGCGAGCTTTGTAGTGGTCAATGGTGCCATTAACATGACGTTTGATGCGGAAGATCCATTTACAACCATAAATATTGCGAGCCCCTATCGACGAAACCAGATCCCAAGTATACCATTCCGAGTCAGTGCATCATATTCTTCAAACATGGCCTGGCGCCACCTGACATCTTTAAGATCCTGAGTGACACATGTAGGTTTACTGTCCGCTGCTAGTTGAGCCAAGAGACTGAGTTTGGTGAGCGGCTTGTAAATAATATTTTTGGAGCGAGTAACAATGGATGAGGTACCAGTAGCAGTAGGCTCAGGAACTGGGGCAGCGGTCACTGAAATGTCATTGGGTTTAGCGAGCACGGAATTGTCCTTGGCCAGGTTACAAGGTGCCGAGGATGAGCTAGCAGCGGGCATAAAGTTGTCCTTGGGTAGGGGCCTAGGTGCCAAGGAGGGTTGAGCAGTATGTATAGGGCTGGTAGTGGGTAAGGTACTTATTGACTGGTGTATGGAAGAGCTGAGATCAACCACGTTATGACCTTTGCTAGGAGCAACTAGTGTGGAGCTACTGGGACGGACAGCGGAAGGTGTGTATGAAGCCGAAAGAGTTTTATAAGGGGGAAGCCAAGTAGCATGAGTATCAGTAATGTGGCAATGACGAAGTTCCAAGAACCCATTATGTTCTTAAGTATGTGGTGACGAGGTGAGATGAGACATGCCGTTAGCAGACAGTTAGGCGGCCAAGCCAGTGTCCCGGGCAATACCAGTGTATTCGCCACCATTGTCCGAGTAAAGAGTGACAATGGTCGTTTTGAAAAAAAAATTCGACCAGGGCCTTGAAGCGAGGAAAGATAGTGGCAACCTCAAACTTGCGTTTGAGAGGGTAGAGCTATATGTAGTTGGTGAAGTGATTAACAAAGATCACATAATACTTAAACCCATCAACAGAATGAAGGGGGAGAGGTCCAAACATCAGAGTAAATGACTTGGAGAGGGGAGGTAGAGACAATAGTAGATTGAACAAAAGGAAGTCTATGACTTTTATTTCATAAACAATAATTATAGTGCCTTTGTTTATTGCGAGTAAAGTCTAAAACTAAACTTAGACTAGATAGAATTTGACGTAGAATGGGTTCAGACGGATGACCAAGCCGATGATGCCAGTCTTGGAGAGAAACTTTGGATCCTACACAGGCAGAAGGGCGAGGAGAGGGGGCTGTGGTCGGCCATTCATACACACCATCTTTAGATTGTCCAGGTTAGCAGTATGCTCCCTGTCAATATATCATTCACATGAAAAGAAGATGGTAAGAACTCAATAGATGTATTATTAGAAATGCGAAATTGAGATATGGATATGAGGTTTCGTTTCATGTCAGGTATAAATAGAACATTATGCAAGGCAAAGGTATGTGATGGTGTGTGAAAAGATGAGGTACCAGATTTGGAGATAATTGACCCTCTACCGTCACCAATGACCATGTCGTCGGTGCCGTGTAGGTGGAGTGTAGAGAGAGGTTGCCAAGGTCGCTAGTGGCATGGTGAGAGGCACCATTGTCAAGAAGCCAGCTCTGTGTCCCGTTGTCCGATGGGGATGCAAAATGCGCCGGGGTTGCCACTTGAAGTTATTGGACGAGTTGGGAGCAGCGGGCAAAGGCGTGGTGGTGACTAGTTGATAGTTGGGTAGCGAGCAACCGTGTGTCCTACATCCTTAACACTTTCCAAGATATGGTCGATGCTGTCGAGGGGCTGTTGTCGAGGACTGAGAGGGTTCCCGAGTTTGCGAGGACAATTGCCGAGCTTGCGAGGATGGTTACCGAGTAGACAAGATGTTTGTCCTCGGGGCAGCAGGATTGACCGAAGCAGGATGCGAGAGGGACGCGACATGGGACTGCTTAAAAAGCAGCTTGCGGTTGATGAGTTTTTCATGAAGCTCATCAAACGAGATAGGAGTGTCGCGGCCTTCGACCACATCAACAATGTGACGGTAGTCATCATCTAAACCCCCGAGGATGATCTCAATGAGATCCTTGTGGTCGAGTGGTTTTCCAAGAGCAGCGAGCTCATCGGCACGACCTTTGACAGATTGCATGTATTTGGAGATCGACTAAGTGCCCTTGGAAGATTGCTTGAGGTGGTCCTTGATTTGCTTAATATGGTCGTGAGTTGGGTGAGCATAGGTGTATGCCAGGTTTCCCATACTGCTTGGGTGGTTGCGGCTTGTTGGATCAGAGGGACAAGAGGTGCGGAGAGGAAACCGATCGACAAAAACGCCAAATAGAAGTTTGTCTTGTCGGATCCAAGGTTGATATTTGGGGTTGGGTGTTGGAATATCTTTGGATGTTTGAGCATCCTTTGAGATAATGGTAGGAGGCGGACACGTTGGCCATCTACAAACTTGTAGATGTCATATATAGCCAGTGAGAGTTACCTCAACTTAGAGTTTTCAAGCGATGAAGTTGGTGGGTGAATTTGGTGATGTTTTGCTAGGAGATGTTAATGAGTTGGAAGATTTGGGTGGGATCAACAGGGTTTTGAATTGTGAGGGCGTGGTTGGTAGCCATGTTAGCAAGCGTGTGAGGGAGGCGGCGACAGTCAACAGATAGCGGCGGACAGGCGGCACACGACTGAGTGTTTATGAGCAAAACTCTGATATCATATAGAAATTCACAAATGATAGGAATAACGACATAGCTTATCCATTGATTGAATCATCTATTTATTTCGGAAGTTACAAATAGGGTTACATGAATCTTTTACAAGAAAGGAGTTGTACTAATTAAGGAAAGAAATATACAAGGAAAAAAACGATACAAGGTAATTATCATTAAATAATAATTACAATAAAATAATAAATAAATATTATTCTCTAATACTAATATACATACATATATATACAGTCTTATAAGCCAAAATTCTATAAAAAAACTTATAATTGTGAGGTATAAAATATATGTTTTGATGTGACGCAACTAAAGGATTATGTAAAGGTAATAAAAAAACATAAAAAATGTCAAATACTTTCTTAAAAGTGATCTAAACTGTGAATGAAAAAAAAAACTTATTTTAGTGTTAGTGGTAAAAATAATCATCAAATTGTGCTTAAAGTGCCCAGTATAATATATCATTCATTTTGTTAAAATACCAAAGAAAACTATCAAAATATTCATAAGGTGTCTAAATAAATCTTATTGGTAAATAAATGTTCCCGTCAGCCCCCGTCAATTTTTTTTTATAGAAGTACTAACACGAACCAACCATGTTGTAAACCTAAATAAATATAAGCGAGCTGATATTTTAGTGCAATTTAAAAAAAACAAAAACAAAAACAAACAAAAGCCATAAATTACCCTTACAAATTTTGTGCAAGCTAACTTTTAGGTGAGCTTATAGTAAATTTGGTTAACCCAGATACTTTATAGGACACTGTGTGACCTACGTGTAAAGAATCAGACTTTTCAGTTTCTCTGTTATAACATGGTTAAACAACGTTTGCACTTTCTAGTTTATTGGAAAAATTGCGGGTCGACCCCTTTTCCCATTTTTATAACCTCTGAAGTCGCGTGTGAGTTTTTTTTCAATTAAAAAAAGTCATTTTTGTGGGCTAAATGACTACGATTGTCTTAATGAATGGAAAATAAACTACAGAGATCACTTATGCAGTGCAACACACTGCATCAAACTTTGCACTGCAATGCAGATTTAAATTATCTAATCAAATTTTATAGTTTACCTGAACCTTATTATTCCGGATGTATTTTATGGTTTCATTTACGCAGGTAAAAATGGTTAGACTTTTTTTGGATATGTTAGCAAGTGAAGTAAAAATAAAAGAAATCACATATAATTGATTTATATAGCACATGTGTTCAATTCTTTATTATAATAAATATCGATGCACTACGATACATAAATATATGTACCGTGATGCAAATGTATAATAAGTAAAATTGTATAAAAATTACATAAAAATATGCTCCGGGATGCAAAAATACAAGCACCACGATGCAATAATACATGAACCGCAATGCAAAATTATACACCGTGGTACATAAAGTTATGCAATGTGATTCCCATGACTAGTGATCCGTAGTGATCGTCAAACTCATTAAGGGTATCGTAGTTTTTTCAACCCTAAAAATATTTTTTCCCGATTAAGAAAAATGATGAAATTCTGGCAGTTCCCTTTTATACAATTTCTAACCCCTCTAGTACCCCGTCATTTTTTTCAAGTGCAAAAGGTCATTTTTCGAAATATTGTTCCAAAAATATCATTGTCTTCTTCAACAGCTCTGGCAAACACATTGGATTCAAAAATTACTATTGTTGTCTCCTGAAAGGTAAACAATTTTTTTGATTCATTTTGTATGAAACTGTAATGGATTTGTGTTGGGTTGAAGGATTTTTCAATAGGCCGAAGGTGGAGGAGGAGGGGCAAGAATAAAGATTACAATGGAGGAGATGGAAAAAGAAGGTGGATGACATGGTTTGATTCATTATCATTTTGTATCACGATACAAAAATAGATGAGATAATATGTTATGTATCGCGGTGCAAAAATTAATTTATCGCGATATATAAAAGCTGGTGCAGCGCGATTAAATTTGGATTAGATAATTAAAATTTATGTATCGCAGGTGAAAATTTTGAATTTTGTAATTAAAATTGATTTCATTTAAATTGATTAAATGCAATGCAATAATCAATGCATTTGCGTAGCGTGCCTCAGGCTTATGAAGGGTATTATAGTCTTTTTGCCCCTAAAAATATCATTTTTCGGTTGAAAAAATAATACGGAACTGGAGCGATTGAAAACTTTGAAAAGTGGACCGACCCGTAATTTTTCCTTTGAAAAATGATTAACTGGAGCAATTAAAAACTTGAAAAAATTGCGGGCCATTCCATTTTTAAAAACTTTTAATCACTAAAGTTCACCCTTTTTATTTTCAACCGGAAAAAGTCACTTTTGGTGGCAAAATGACTACGATGCCCTTAATAAACCGTAGGTGTGCTACGGAAGTAATTATTTTTGCACCGCGATTCATCAATTTTATCGTATTATTTTTTGCACATCGGTTAAATAGTGTAACTGCTAATCTATTTTTGAATTACGATTCATCAATTTTTATTGAATTAATTTTGCACCGCGGTTCAATAGTGTAACTACTAATCTATTTTTGTACCGCGATTCATCAATTTTAGTGCATTAATTTTTGCACTACGATTCAATAGTGTAATTGTTAATCTATTTTTGAACCGCGATTCATCAATTTTAGTGCATTAATTTTTGCACCGCGGTTCAATAGTATAATTACTAGTCTATTTTTGAACCGCGATTCATCAAATTTAGTGCATTAATTTTTGAATCACGATACAAAATTATAAAGAACCAGATCACGTCTTCCACCTGCTTCTTCCATCTCCTCCGTCGTAAGCCGCCTTCTTCATCCTCTTTCTCCGCCTTCGCCCCAACTGAAAAATTCTTCAACTCATAGTTTCGTATTTCATGAATCAAAAAATCGTTTACCTTTCAGTAGCGTTGCCCTCGAACCCCTACAAAGGGGCGCTGCCCCCGCGACCTGACCTGAAAGATCGATTCTCGTTTCATTGCGAACAATCGTGATTTTTAAATCTAAAGTGTGTTGGCGGAGCTGTTGAAGATGACGATGACATTTTTGAAACAATATTTCAAAATGTGATCTTTTACGGTTGAAAAAAATTATGAACTTTTAAGGTTAAAAACTTTTAAAAAGGGACCGGTCAAAATTTTCCTCCAAAAACTTATCAAATGGACCAGCACAAATTTCGCCTTATATTATTGGACGTGTCATAAATAGCATCTATGGACTTGATCTTTCTCTTTCTGAAGCTTGTAAAAATCGGGGGTCGCGATTTTTATGATGATTAGCTTTTGATTGGTCTAGCTGATATTCTTAATAACTTTTTAATAAAAATGCTCTATCACTCTTAGTAATATATGTTCTTTAAACTTTTATTTAATATCAATACGTTATACTCTAGAAAGTAGATGCAAAAACTTGTATATAATGGTTTTATGAATCTTAACTCTGTAAACAGATTTATCCATGTTAAATAAGATAAAATTTAAAAATATCAATGTAACCCCTCATTTTATGAAAATTACAGCATCATCCTTCACGTTTATATATGAAAAATGTCACTTTTTGGAATTAAAATGTGTCACGTTTACAACATCACCCTTTATTTTATGATAGTATTACTTTTAACATTAAAATGTGTCACGTTTACCTTTAAATATGTTACGCTTGCCTTAAAATATGTCACTTAGCGTTTCATCAAATTTTGTTAGGATCCAAAAAAAACAAAAGTGAAATATTCAATGCCAAAAATAACACATTTACATCCAAAAAGTGACAATTTTTAAAAGAACAAAATGATCATTTTTATTAAAAATACAAAATATTACTTCTATGACCAAAAGTGACACACTTAATATTGAAAAGTTACACTTTTAATACTAAAAATTAATATTCTTCCTTTATAAATGTGAGGGGTAACAGCTGCAATTTTTTAAAAGCCAAAGGGTTACACTGAGATTTATAAATCTTGATCCAAAACACAAGAAAATATTAACGAGAGTTATCATCTCATCACGTTTTACAACATATCATTAATTGGGTTTTTTAATATATATATATATATATAGTGCTAGCAAAAGTCTTTTTTTTCCCTACCCGATCTCGTCCCGATATTTCCCAATCCTAATAAATCTCGATCCCGACTTTGTCAGGATTTTTCCCGTCCCGACTTATTTCGGGACGGTATTCGGGATAACTATCAATCCCGTCGGAATTCCCGAATCCCGACTTGTCCAGGCTATTTTTTTTATAAATATTGTGAATGTTAAACAATCTCTATTTTGTATTTGCTAAAATTATTTAATGATATTTGTTAAATTTATTTTCACAATGTTGTGATTTTTTTTGTCTATCACGTTTCTGCACGTAGTGTAACTCTTCTCCTGCAACTGAGTGGTACATTTTGTTCATAATGACAGATTCAACAATACTTACCATTACGTAAATATTCAAGTATACTTGTAAATATACAATCTGAAATCTTAATTATGATGTAGACATTTTAAAAATATTTTAGTATCAAAAAATATTGTTCATAAATATTATAGTCGAGATTACATAATTTTTATTTTCCGAACCGTCAGAATTCCGATTTGTCAGGATCCCGATTCATCGGGTTCCGACACTTAAAGGAACAAGATCGGGATAAGGGGTATCGGGACATGTCCCATCCTATTCCACCCCTTTACATATATATATATATATATATATATATATATATATATATATCACAGATGTTGTGTATCACACAGATTGAATCTCGCCGAGTCTGATAGTTTTTCTGTTTCAATCACTGCTTCCCTGGCTGGTCACCTACTCTGCCTAAGATATATGGCTAGTAAACGACCAATATTTTCATCAATTAACAAGTGAACCCCTCCCCAGCTCCCCCTCTTTCACCCACACACACAAAACACACTTAAATTAGACAGATATTTGACGACGATTTGTCTGTTGAGATTTGACAGTCTCATTAACAAAGGAGATAAAAAAGGACGTGAAGAAATAAATTAGAATGAAAAGACAAAAATACCCCTCAAAGATCTAACTAAAGAAGCTATTTAGTACATAAGCTAGCATTGTCATCCAAAATTGTCTATTTTGGGATTTCTTTGCACCCTCAGTGATCTATATCATGACGGGAACCTCTCCATCTCTCCGTGTTGGAAGGACAATCACCTTTTTGCCCTATATTGACAACTCGGTGCAACCAAGTTAGTACGCGGTACTCTTGAAGAAAATCAGCACTTTCCCATCTAGACGACTAGACCCAAGGCAACACTTGTTCATACATGGTCAGAAGAATTACAACGGATCAAAACAGTTGAATATATTACAAATGCTAGCAAGAAATCATACCTACGAGTGTAATTTAATGGGTTGGGTTGAGTTGAATAATTTTCAGGTCGGATGGATTAGCGAGTTTCGGGTTGTAATCGTAAGACCTACGTGTGTGAAATGTTTATACAACGATACAAGAATGACGATGAATCTCAAATATTGGAGCAACTGCATAGGCAGGACGTCAGTCTTCATGAATAAGACTTGATGGTTAAATGGTAAGGACGTGGAAGGGCTGGGAAAGGAAGAAAGAGGTGGGAAGGGTAGTGAAAATTTAGAATTTCATATATTACTTGCTTATGTTTAAAAATGAGATTTTTTTTTTAACAAATAAAAAAGAAAAGTGGGATTATATTTTTGGGACAAAAGTACAATTGCAACTTTTTATCATATGGGCAGAATAATTTAGCTCCATACTACCCTAATTTCTTGCTGCAAAATGAGCAAAGAAAATTTATGGAATTAGATTATTAACTAGGTTATTACCCGTGTTACGCACAGTTGATTTAGCGTTGTTTTTAAAACTTAACTAGTGTTTGTACCCGTGCGTAAAATGCACGACATATATGTTTTTCAAATAAATTATACATACAAAATTAAAAGAATAAATTAGCGGACATTGCTTAACTAAAAATATATAACAATAAGATTAGTCATTATAGATTTTGAAATTAATCATTTTCTACAACATAATTTTATATATGATTATTCAATTGAAAAAAAAAACAAACACCAAAATGATCATTTAGTCACATTAAGATTTTGACATGAATCAAATAATTCAAAAGACTTTAACATTACTACGTCCATCTCAAAAGAAAAGATGACGATAATTTAAAAACGGATGGAGATTTCATTTCAATAATTTTTGGATGGAGACAAAGGGAGCGATGAATAATAATTTTGGATAGGAAGAAGTATATATATTTACTGATTAAATATCATCCAATAGAAAAAGGCAATAATATATACAGTTGGCCCCCAAAAAAAGTCATTAAATACCATGTTAATTACGTGCTCCTCCGTTCCGGGTAAAAAGTCCTTGTTTGAAAGTTAAACTTTTGAAAAAAAAAATGACACTTTTAGAAATCCATTAGTAATAAAATGAATAATTGCTAACCGGTTCTTTAATTGGAAATTATAACCTCTCTAGTGCGCTATTTTTTTATCCAACCGCATAAGTACATTTTTTGTCTTCCTAAAATGCCCCTCCTCTTGTCGATGGATATCAATCACCGGAGTTGGCACGAATTCAAAGAAAATAGATCTAACTATATAGGACTTAACATTTTAATTAGTTCCGTTTTAATTTTTTTTTCATAGAACTGAATAATTTGAGCTTGTCAATTTTAAAGTTGGAATTTTCTTAAATTATATATTGACAAATTATTTCGATTTTGTTAATTTATTTTTACATCCTCTAATTTTTCAGACCTGCTTACTTAAAGCACAGATGTAGATCCGAAATTTTTGGATATGTAATCCATGAGAAGTACATAACTTTATTTTTAAGAAAATAAAATTATAAATATAGATCCTAACTTTATAGATGGATTTAATTTTTTTTAAAAGATCTGGGTAAACACCAAGTCAAGGTATTTTAACAGGGAAGGAATAACTTTTTTTTGAAGTAAAATGCCAAAGCAAAACCAAATATTTTGGGCAAAGAAATACAATATATATTCCCCATGTACAATACAATAGGATTTTTTGAAATTTGAATGTGCTCACAAGCATGATTGACACAAGTATCAAGGAATATAAAAAGATATTTTATATGGATTAGTGTGAAGTGTAATGATACATTTTTTTTTTCAGATAACATGCAAAGTTGTACCTATATTAATAAATGGAGAACCTTCTATTTTTGAAAAGAAAGTTTTGGCGGGATATTTCCTTTTATAGATGCATCTGTCTTTATATATATATAGATTTTGTAGATAGAATTTGTAAGCTATTTGAATGAACCAATAACATCAAGATGTCCACATAATAAATAAATAAATAAAGAGTGAGATCACACCGAATCGTCAAACTGAAAATTCATGCGAATTTCGTAGATAGAGTTTGCAAGCTATTTCGTAGTGGTTGTTGGTGGAACACGTTTCATCAAATTGGATAAACTCTATTTTAAATTGACTGAGCTTTGCTAAAATAACAAAAATTAAAAAACTTATATCATGAGAATTAAGGAGTCCTAATCAAATTAAACTTGTCTAAACCAAAAGTGATAAAATTCATCAAGTACAAACCGATTTTGTAAGTAAATAAATGGTAAATAAAAAATAAAATAAAAACTTTTATCATGATAATTGAGGAGTTTTAATAAATTGAAACACGTCTAAATCAAGTGAAAATTTGGAGTACTAATCAAGTGAAACAAGTTAAAATCAAATGTGATAAAATCTATCTGATATTAACCGATTTTGATAACAAAAAATAGTAAAAAAAACATTTAGCATGTATAAAGGAGACACCGGTTTTAAAATCTAACCGACTTTAATTTTTGGTAGGAAAAAAAAAAGAATTTATATAGATATATTTAGTACCATATGCATGGTTTTAATTTAAAAAAATCAAAAGTTGTTTATAATAAGAGATGATTTTCTAAACCTGTAATAAATAATTAATTTTTTAATTGGAATAATTTGAAAAAAAAATGAAAAATAAGGTAAATATTCAAAATTGATCATACAGTCATGTAATAGAAATATTAAAATCTATGAGAATTGATAAAATCCATCCGCGAAAAAAAAATTACCATAAAAACTTGGAGTCCTAATTAAATGAAACGTGTTTAAACCATACTCCCTCCGTCCCGGATAAATATTCACAGTGGACAAAACACAAGGATTAAGAAATGTAATTAATGATGGGTTATGAAATATGATGTAACAATAATACACATTAGTCCATTACACACACAGACACACACACACTCTCTCTCTCTCTCATTAAATATGTACCCTTACACTCATTCTTTCTCTAAGATGTGCAATAATAATAATATTAAATAAAGTGATATATTATGAAGAATGGTAGAAAAGTTGTAACATTAGTTGGGACATCCAAAAATGGAAAGTATGAATATTTATCCGGGACGGATGGAGTATGTTATGAAATATATTCGGTATTAATCGATTTTGGCAGCAATAAAAGATTTAAAAAAACAAAAATTACCATGTATGAAGGAGGCACCAGTTATATATAGTACCGTATGCACGGTTTTAATAGTTTTTTTTTTACAAAATTTGTTTATGATAAGATGATTTTATAAACTTGTAATAAATAATTTAATTTTTTTAATTATAATAATTTGAAGAAAAAAAAGGTATTCAAAATTGATTGTATGAATATGTAATTGAAATATTAAAATCTATGAGCACTGGTAAAATCTATCTGTAAAAAAAAAACATTTTTACCATGAAAATTTGGTGTCTCAATCAAGTAAAATACGTCTAAATCAAATGTGATAAAATCTATCTTGTACTAACCAATTTTGACAGTAGAAAATAAAATTTATCTTGTTTTAATTTTTGACAGGGAAAAAAAGAAAAAATTTACAACTTCACAAGAAGGTGACACGTAGAAGCACACAATTCTTTTAAAACTTTAAGCGTTCAATAGAAAGTCAACATGTGGCATGGCTACTGTTTTAATAATAGTCAATAGATAATTAATAGATTAGTAATTAATAATTAATAAATATAGATTAGTATAACAAATAACCTAGAATTATCACGTGGATAATTTGTATAAATTAAATATTATGAAAATGAAAAGAGATGAAAATTAAAGAGTTTCAGTGAAATTAAACTTATATAAATTACATAGGATAAAATCTAGTTTAATTAATCGATATTTGAAAAAAATAAAAACAAAATCTTTAATCTCTATCATAAATTTGTTCGTAAAACTATATCATAAATTTGTTTTATATTATCAAATTTGTTTTAGGAATTTTATCTTATCTAATTAGATTTAGAATTTTTATCTTAAACTAATCGATTTTGAAAAAAAAAAAAAACTTTTACCATTTCGAATGTGACACGTGGCATCATAAAATCTCTATAAAACTTTTAGCTTTTCACAGAAAGCTGTCATGTGGCAGCAGTGACTTCTGCTTTAGTAATAGTTATAGATAATTGACAAATTTTGTATTCTTATTTAGAGATCGATTATTTGTAATTACTAATCAGTTTGTTAAGTTAATTGCTAGTTTGACGATAGTTTAGTCTCTTTTAGGGCCCGTTTGATGTAGCGTTTTCAAACCATAACTTTTCTAAAATGCAATGTTTTCAAAACGTAACGTTTTTGAAATACAGTTTTTTTTTTTTTTTGGTAAATGTGTTTGCCGTTTGGAATACCATTTCAAAGTGTTATTTCTGTTTACTGAGTAATTTTCAAAAATGATTATTCTTCCCTTTTATAAACAATATTCTAACTTCTAATTTATTTAAAACGCTATTTTCGTTAACTGATTAGTTGTCAAAGTTAATAATTTTATGCTTTTATGAAGGATATATCTTGCTTCTAATGTAATATATATAACTTTAAATATATAGCAATAGAAGTAATTAATCAATTTTCCTTAATTGATTTTCTAAACAAAAATATCACAGGAGGTCATATATAACAAGGGGATGAATCATGTGGGTTTGTTCCTTCTCAATCTATTTCTCAACAATTATTTGGTTCATGGGGTTGGACTTGGACATCAAACATGTTGAGTACACTTAATTCCATTTTTGAAAACTAACCGCTATAATTTAGGGTGAAATTCGGGTCAGTTCCTTTTTAAAAGTTTATAATTGTTAAAGTATATTTTATTTTTTTTAAGCGGAAAAAATCACTTTTGGATGTAAAAAGACTACGATACCCTTAATGAGCAAAAGACATGTTACGAATAACTACGGAATGTACCGCAATTCACATATTTATATACTGCGGTGCAAACTATCAATTATATTTTTTTATGGTTAATTTTTTGAAAAAGATATATCCTTGTGCATATATTTTGCACTGCGGTTCACATATTTATATATCGCGGTGCACATATGTTCCTCTTTGCATCGTGGTTCATAGTTTTTATATATCGTGGTATAAATTAAATTTGAAATATAAGTTTTACACCGTAATTCAAAATTTATCATAAGCGTATTAAAAAATTCATAGAAAATAGTTGAACCGCGATATAGAAACAATTTAACCACAATTCAAAATTTATAATAAGCGCAATAAATATTCATATAAAGTAGTTACACCGCGATGTCTAAATGTTTGAACCGCGATGTACAAATGAATAACTACAACATTTTATTTCTTTTTTTCGTGAACCACAATACAAAAATTGTGGTTAAAGTTCGTAGAACTATTAAACGCATCCGGAATACATCAATGCATCGCGATTCACTCAGCTAGTCATCCGTTACGTTCATTAAGGGGGTAATGTAGTTATTTCGTTCCAAAAAATGACATTTGCAGTTAAAAATAAAAACACGAAACTGAAGCGATTAAATTTTTGAAAAAGGAGACTGGCCCACAAAATTTTCTATTATTTAACAAAAACAAATGCTTATATTTTCTAGGTTTAAGTGCACTATGAGTAGCTTTACTTTGAACTTTCTTTTTGTACGACACAAATGTATGTCAGTCATTTTTGCATGTCAAAAGGTCCCTAAGATGAATGTAGACTATGTAGTTAGAAACTAATTCGTTAATTAATATGAAAGGGGTCTGGTTGTATAAAATAAAAGGCTAGGGTGTTACTGAACACGCCTTTGTTTACGTAGATAATAACTAGATATTCCAAACCTTAATGATTAATTATGTTTAAAGAAAAAAACACATACACGCACACTAGGAATATTGAAAATCTAACGACGGACTCATATTTTTTTTTCAGAGCTCAACCAACCATCGACCATTATAATTTCAAGGGATGCGCTATTCCGACCCTCAAACCTATAAGTTGACCCCCCACCACCAAAAAAAAAAAACTCATTTTTCTTATTTTACTATCATTGTAAGTTGACCCCCTTCCCCTGCAGCGTCTCCTCCTTTCCCAGCGCCTCTGCGTCGTCCCTCCCCCCACAGCCACTGCGCCTCCCTCCTCTCCCCCAGCCAATCGTCTTCTTCTCCCAAGATGCACCAACCACTCCCTCTCCCTCCCTCCCATGCCCCCCCATCTATACCCCCACCCCCACCAAAACCATTACCCCCTCCCCTTCCCCCACTTACGGACACACAACACAAAGTGAATAAAAAAAAACGGAAAGAGAATAGAGAGAACCCAACCAAAAAAACTCTCTTTAGACCGGAAGTTGTTTTAGAACCATAGTTTTGCAAAAAAATTGATTTTTTTAGCAAGGTTGTTCGGACCTGCCCTTTCAAATATGATAGCATTGTTCGGTTTCCCCCTAGCAAAAATCACCAATTTGTTCGAACCTTCGCAGCCGAACTCAATGTGTTCGGTGTGCGCATGCCAAACATCATGAAGATTTTCGAACTTCTATGACCGAACACTTCCAATAATTTCAACCATCAAAGTCCGAACAAATCACGACGGGAATTGCTTTCATCAGATCTGAAATCGAGTTTATTGTTTGCTAGTGCTGTTGTGGTGTAGATGGCGAAGAAGGGGGATGAGGATTGCTGGAGCGAAGATGGCCAAACCAGTTATGGCGGTGGTCGACGATGTAGTAGGATGATGGTAGAAGAGGAAAGGTGCCACCGGACATGGTGGGTACAGAGAGGACCGAGGGCCGACATCTATTGCGGGGGAGAGGAAGGGGCGAAATTGAAGGTGGATGTGGACTGGAGGGGGCGTTTGCTGGGGGGGGGAGGGGGTATGCTTAGTTGAGTGGGTAAATTCTTTAGGTAAAATAAGAAGTTAATAATTTTTGGGAATTTACTCATAGTACTTATAGGAAAAGGGGGTCGGTATAGCGCGTCCATAATTTCAAATATCTTTCAAAATTTCGTTCCAGTATTGTAATATTTTCTTTTCAAATGGTCCAACTCATTTACAATAATAATCATTTTTTGATCTCCCTAGTACAAAAATAAAAATAAAAACTTCCCTCAGCTTCATGGCAAGGTTTGTTCTATTAGCACAAGCCATGGCTAGAGGCAGATTCAAGATTTTGGTACTACGTTTAATAGGTATTTAATTTAAAAAATATTGTAAATAGTAATAATCGTGTAAAAAAAAGTTACATATAGTAGGTAACTTAATGAACCTTACTCATTATGCAAAAGAACTTAAAATTAATAATAACGCTTAAAATAAATTTTTTAATGAAATTTTGATTTGGGCTGGAGGCTGGAGCCCACTCGGGAAGGCTTTAGGGCAAGTCCAATGGTAAGGGTCAAAATCAAAATTTGACATCTATGTAAAAGTATTAGGTTCTCCAATGATTAAAATAAAATGTATCAAAATTAGGTGTGATACTATGAAAGATACCAAATTTGATACCTCTCTTAGTACCTTACCTAATTTTAATACCCTTCATTTTGATACTTATAGTTGGAGATGATCATTTGATACACATGAATAATAACCAATAGGTATCAAAATTTCAAAGTAGCACCGTTGGACTTGCCCTTAGAGCCACCTCTGGCCATGGCACAATATATCTACAAAACAATAATAGTAGAAGGGCAACAAAAGTAGCGGGCAGAATTGCTTCCCAGAAGCAGAAATCTCATAGAAACAAATAGAGCCCATCTCACAACAGTTATACTTTAGCAGTTTCAGAGCAAAAGATGTACTACGAAGTATCCACTCATTCAAATTTCTTCGATTTTAAAAATTAAAACTGGAACATTTTTCTGTACTAAACACATTACTTGGGTCTAAAGAAGTTTATAGATTCTTGAAAATCCATTATATTGCTAAAAACATTACTTGTGTCTAAAGAAGCTTATATTTCAACAATATATTGGCATAAATACAGAGCAATGGCATCTAGATGTAATGCAGACACTTCTACCATTTAATGTTATTTATTTCAGAATTATTTCAATAATAGCAGGATTGCAGATTTGCTGGTATTGGAACCAAAATTGAACATGGTGTCATTGCTGACTTAACTCTCAAAATACAGAGCAGTACCAAACTGTCACAACTTCCTCACCATCCTTCTTCGCCGTCATGGACTCTTCATGGAAGGACTTAGGTTTCACCACAAATGCAGAATTAGGATGAAAAACTTACTCTATAATTACCTAAGGAAATAAACCAAGATGGGATGGAGACCAGAAACAGTAGGCTTTAAGAATTCAAATTAAAAACTTCCACATAGTAGGGTAAAATGTTTAACTTCACCAATGAGACTTAGAGGCAACTCCAAATGTCTGACTAAAAATTAATTTTAAAGCCAAGAAATGACTTTTACCATGAGTGTTTATCGTCGATCAGTCTTCCCCTTCGAGCGCTTGCCAGAATACAAATGCTTTGGTCTTAGCGTAGGAATGACTCTATCTGCCTCTCCCCGTCGAGCATCCTTGTTCCTCTTCATGACGGATTGCTTACCAAGTTTGAAGGCTTTCAGTTTTTGAGTAGAATCCTTGAAGCCCTCACCTGGAACAACCTCCTTTGTTGGTGGTCTTGACCTCGACCTTGGCCGGGACACAGACCTCAATCTCATCTTCTTGTTCAATCTCTCATTATCCACATCCATATGGTCTTCACCATCAATGTCTCCAAGTGATCTATCCCTCTTACGACCTCTTGACTTGCTACGGGCTCGGTTAATTGCTGAGGTTGGATCAATACCCAAAGATGAAAGCTGCCTCCCCATTCTCTCTGATGTGAACTTTTTATCTTTGTCAAACTTTCTGGGTACCGTAGGTCGGCTCTCAGCAGTGCTCTTCTTAATCCTATGCTGTTGAATAAGCGAACTTTTCTTTTTCCTGATCTCAGCCAGTGCTTGCTGCTCCTCTGGAGTCAATGCATTATCATCCATCTCAAGATCATCATCACCCTCCTCCTCCTGGCGTAAACCTTCTTCTCTCTCCAGCTCCTCAAGCCTCTGCAAGATATCAGGATCAACAAAGTCATAGACATTATGCCCATCAAGGATTTCTGGCATATTATCCTCTTTCCATTCATCATTTGCTAGAAGATAATGCTTCTTCAAGCTAGCAGAATATACTCCAGCGCCTCCATTTTCCTCTTCCAAATCTCTTTCAAGCTTCCTCTTTTCATTATCCGCAGCTTCCTTGGCTTTTGCTTCCAAAACAGCCTGTGGTATGCAATGTGACCTTTCTTTCTGGTCACGTGGCTTTGGCATTGCTACATGAAAACGATTCAGGCAGTCAATAATTTTTTTAGAGTTCATTTTCAATTCCACCCTCTGATCCAATAACCTCTCGCAAGCTGCATTCTTTACGGCAATTACACCCTCCTCATTCAAAGTGCTCATAGTCAAGAGGACTCCATTATCATTTGCAGCTTCACCCCCCTGACCAATCAGTGTCTTCATAGCTTCTGCTTTCATCTCCATGATCAACTTCTTGTCTTCCTCAGTTAGCCCCTCCATTGGCTGCAAATCAGTTTTGTTGCATACTATGACCAGCGGCTTGTTCATAAAAAGTGATTTGATGCTGTGGAAAAGAGCTGCCTGCTGAGCAATGCTGTACCCACAAGATCCCGAAATATCAAGGAAAAACAGCACTGCAGCTCGTAGATGTGCCAAGGCAGTGATACTGCACATCTCAATGATGTTACGATCTTCAAACGGCCTATCTAAAATCCCTGGAGTATCAATCACTTGATACCTTAGGTACTTATAGTCGGTATGTCCAACAAACAAGGACTTCGTGGTGAAAGCGTAAGGCTGAACATCCACATCTGCCCTGGTGATTTTGTTAATAAATGAACTCTTGCCGACATTAGGGTACCCACATATCAATATTGTCCTAGTGTTAGGATCGATAGACGGTAGCCTTGCCATGTGCTGTCTAATCTGCTCAAGATAAGCCAAGCTAGGGCCTATCCGCTTTGTCACAGTACACATACGACCAAGAGCTGCAACCTTCAAAGCCTTGCATCGGTACAGTGAGTCACCATACTTCAACAACTTCACATAGTCTTTTGAAATCTTCCCAATCAGATTTCTGGCAGTGTTGATCTGACCAAGGGCAAGCTTATAATGATCCCTGTTATATAAAACATGGAGAAGATCACCATAAAAAGGATGTATCCCATCAAGACGGGGGAACTCGTCAAGGATATTTGAAAGCTTCTCGTGAAAGTTCTGCTGCGTGTATTTCACTTTACGCATATAGAACTGTCGAATACGATTGATAGCGTAACCCTTGTGAACAACAGTTGGTGTTTGACGTTGGGTACGTGAAAGTATGATATCAATGAAATCCTTCCCGGTGGGAACAACAGTAATTTTCTTGAAATTATATTGAACCATGACTTGAATTAAAGGGTAACACTGCAGCAGAGATAAAAGATCAAATTAAGCCACCACATGAGTTAATTGTATCATATATGTCAGAATGTAAAATAGCACACAACTAATTATCCACTTCTGCTAAATCTAATAAACCGGAAAAAATATCCACATCAACTCTGGATCCAACTCGTCCCTTGTTTGCCACATTGTTGTCATTGTGTTGGACATTCTCAACCAGAGCATTTGCGTCATTGAATTGTTCAAAAAAAGTAACTGGTGTTTTAGATCTTCGAATAAAATTATGTATAGCTGCTCAAACAATCACAATATTTCTCTGAATTGGGCAAGGATATGGTGCCATTTTTTTTAATATCGGAAAACGTGCTTTTAATACCCCAAAAGCACGTTCAATCAATTTCTTAACTTGGCATGTGACACTGATTGAACAACTCTTCTCTTGTTCAATTCAATCACATTTCTTAACCTTTGTTTTTGAGTTTGACGGAGAACTTGCCTCAGATTTCAAGACCAATTTATGGAATGCAGTAGCTCAATACATTTTATCAAGCACATTGGAGCGCAAAGGCATGACACAACAACCAATCACTCGAAACAAAGCAACATGGCAGCAGCTCATTCAAAAAAAAAAAGCAGCCAATTACTCAAAACAAATCAACATGACAGCAGCTCATTAAAAAAAAGCTGTCAATTACTCGAAACAAAGCAACATGGAAACAGTTCGTTCAAAAAAAAAAAAAATATATATATATATATATATAGCAGCCAATTACTCGAATCAAAGCAAAGTTGGGTGAAGTTTACCGTCAACCCATTTCGGATTTTTGAACCCAATATCTACTATGTGACTTGCAAGCTGGGTGAAGTTCTTATGATCAGTTACGTGTATCTCTCTCTCTCTCTATATATATATATATAGCAGCCAATTACTCGAATCAAAGCAAAGCTGGGTGAAGTTTACCGTCAACCCATTTCGGATTTTTGAACCCAATATCTACTATGTGACTTGCAAGCTGGGTGAAGTTCCTATGATCAGTTACGTGTATCTCTCCAAATTTACGCACAACTATTTGAAGAACTAAATACCATTCTGCTTATTGAATGTAACTGTACTCAGATTCAATGATGCCTCAATTAAGGACTCTGAATATGATCAAATTTGTTAACAAGTCTCTACCCTTCTGACCTTTAAATTCATAAATGTATATCACAGACCTATGAATGAAAGTATTCCTGAAACTCAGGAAGAAAAAATTAAGCTAGATCAAAAAAACTTGAGAAGTCGATTGGACAAACAGAAAGAAAGTGACTTAGACAACTCGTTGAAGAAATAACCCATCGAAGATCCCCAAAAAGCAAGCTTTTTTTTACCAGAGGCACAAAGAATATATCTTATTGTGAATGAACAAAGTATTGAGGAATTGCCGATACATTACAAGTGTTTGGTCAGATTTTTATTAAGTTCACCAGATAAAGTCAAAGTTCACCAGATTTTTATCAAGTTCAGCTTTCATGGGGGGAGATTGTGTAGTAAAACACGCACAAACACATACACACCACAAGAGCACCTCAAAATCAAAATTACGGATTCACAAACGAAGATCAAATCCACCAATTTTATTTAACTTGATCTACGCTAAATGTATAAAAACATGTAGATTTTGTTGATTCGCAACCTTCACTTTTGGTGTTCCGAGGCAGCTCAATCCACTCTTAGTTCTAACACTACTCTTGTAGATTTTGTAAATAAAATTGATATTAGCTAATTCTTTTGGCTAGGTATACTCAATGTACATAGGCCGCATCACCTGTTTTGATGATTTTTATATAATTATTACTTATCAAAAAGAAAAAAAAAACATGTATAAAAACACATCGAACGTGAAATTTTCTGTACTTCGTAGATATAATTGGATGTAGTACGTACCTGATGAGCGAATGAACTTAGGGTTTCAACAAAGAACTACGACAGAGAGATGCAACACAACCTTTGGAAATGGCGGCTCACAGAAAGAAGCAATAGGAGGTTGAAGGTTATTAGACGGCGATTTCGTCTCAATCGATAAAAATTTCTAACCCTAGCCTCTTAGGCTCTTACCGCTTTCAACATTCAGGCTTAAGTTATTTACCTTCTACTTAATTTTTTGAGCTTATATTTTAAAAGATACTTAATAGAATAATTACGGGTTGATACACTTTTTTTAAAATTGTAACCGCTCCACTCCTTTTTTTTTTATTCAATTGATAAAGTGTTTTTTAAAAATTTTGTTTCAAAAATGTTCTGAGTTTGTTTTGTCCTATCTCCTTCTTTTTCACTTTCTTCTCTGACTTTCTCTATCTTCCTCGTCCTAAACCAGACAGAATATAGCCATAAGTACTGACATTTTCTTATATTTATTGCTTTTTCTTTATTTAAGTAATTGATAAACAAAAACAGGTACTGGAATCAATAAAAGAAATTAACGAATAGAAAAATACACGGAGGGAGGATATGAATAACGACACAAATGTTAACGATGAGAATACCTTCCATGAGAATTATAGATTTGAAGAAAAAGAGCACCTTCCTGGCTATGATGTGAGTGTCGTTTGGGCAGTTGTCTATGATGCTTAGTTTCCAGACATGCCTCCGATGTGGGCGTCATTGCCTATGATGTGGACGTCCTTTGGGCAGTGATTAATGCTTTTCCTTGGGCTATGATGTTTAGTTTCCTTGGGCTATGATGTGAGAATCATTTGTGGCAGTTGCCTGTGATATCAAACATAACACAGAGTATTTAGGAACTTACGACGCCAATTTTCTACTTCGTCCCTCTTGCGAGGCCCAATTTTATGCATCGTACCTTTTTGAAGTTGCGATGTTTGTCTCGTAGGCTTCAATGCTTACGTCGTAAGCTCCGATGTTTGCCTCGTAAGCTGCGATTTTTACCTCGTAAGCTTGAATGCTTGCGTATTTAACTCATGTAACTGTAAGTAAGGAAACTTACAAATGATTGATGATAAATTTTGGTCATGGAGATTTATACAACCTACACTCATCTAGTTGCAATGAACTGAATGAAATGAATTCCAGCTAATGAGATTGTTATTATGGGAGGAAATGGATTTCTTGAACTCCAAAGTATGCTTTGGATTTACAGTGTATGTTTCCTATCAAATGAGATATCTGTTTATAGTCATTTGATTCCCTTATGTGATTTTGAAAAACAAAAAAAGAAAAGAAATCGATATATATGGCTTAGTTGGTTCCTTAAGGACAGTTACTCCTCATTCGATTTTCTATTTTCCGAAAATGAACACCGAATTCATATCCAAAAATGAACGACGCTCAATGTTTTGAGCGATGCCAAAATTTGAGCAGTGACTTTTGCATTTCGACGCCCAAAATTTTGAGCGATGCCTAATGTTTTTCATTGCGATGCCCAAATTTGGGTTGTAGCTATGTCAACACGTCTTTTCTTCATTAAGAGTATCTTTGTCATTTTCCCTCCAAAAGTGTACTTTAGCTATTTAAAACAAATATAGTTAACTTTTGCGATTTTATTTTCTCCACAAGGGACCGACCCGATTATCACACACACTTAATCTATTAAGAGATGTACTCCATTTGTTTCAAAATAAGTGTCGTTTTAACAAAATTTTTTTTGTTCCAAAATAAGTGTCATTATAGGATTTCAAGAAACATTTGTTCGTAGTTTGTCAAAACTGCCCTTATTTATTATTTTTACATTAAATGATGTTAAAGAGGAGATTGTTAAGAGGAAAGAGAAAATACTAGTGCAACTTAACTACATTAAATGAACTTAAATAAGAGTATGTCAGTCTTTTTAAAAATTTCGTTAATTTGTGTGCAAATTGTTAAAATGATACTTATTTTGAAATAAAGTGAGTAATATTTTGAGAGAAATCGCGGGTCAGTCCCATTTACAAAGTTTTTAATCGCTCTAGTAATGTGTTTTTCTTTTTAACTGCAAGAAGTCGTTTTTGGGGGACGAAATGACTACGATACCCTTGATGAGCCTGAGGTGCGTTACAAAAATACATCACGATGCATAAATTATAGCATCACAATGCATCAATTTTATTTATCAAGTCCAATTTTGCATTACAATGCAAAAATTGATGTATCGCGAATCAAAAAATCAATTTTAATTGTTTGTTCTCTCTCGGATTGAAAAAGGGTGAATAACATTTGCCAATTGAAGAACAAAAAGGAGAACAGATTCCAATTGAGAAATCATAAATTGGCTTCCAGTCTCTGTCCTTTATTTATAATACTCCACTTTCCGAAGGTGGTGAGGTGATTCAAATCGGAAAAGCATGTCAAAATGCATTGACAGGAAGTGCTCTTCTTCAAAATAGTTTATGGCAGGCGTGAAGAAGAGCTCCAAAGAGACTTGACGGGATAAAGAAAGACTCCATTTTGGATCCTCCATCCATGTTGAAGTCCATCGTCTTCTCCTTCAGTTTCTTTCTTCGTTTGTTTCCAGGGATAGTTGAAACAGTAGCTGGAGGTGGTTGGGGACGAGATGGTTGAGTATAGAAATAGAAGAAGAAATTTACAGAATTTTTTTTTACTCTTGGTATTATAGGAACATATATTACAAAAATGATCTTCTGCAGTTTAAAAAAAGAAGACTTGACTGAAGGGATTACAAATTTTATAAAATGGACCGACTATAATGTTACCCAATATTTTATTTTCAAACAATCTTATTCATTACGTTACATGTAGTAGGTAACTTAATGAATCTTACTCATTACATAAAAGAACCTAATATTAATAATAACGTTTAAAATATAAAAAAATTAATGAAATTTTGATGTGGGCACCTCTGGTCATGGCACAATATATCTACAAAACAATAATAGTAGAAAAGCAACAAAATTAGCAGGTAGAATTGTTTCATAAATTTACCCAGAAGCAGAAATCTCATACAAACAAATACAACCCATCTCACAAACAACTATACTTGAGCAGTTTCAGAGCAAAAGATGTACAAAATATCCACTCATTCAAATTTCTTCTAACAAACGATTTTAAAAATTAAAACATTAACAACATTACTTGGGTTTAAAGAAGTTTATAAACTCTTGAAAATATACTATATTGCTAAAATTACTTGGGTCTAAAGAAGCTTATATACTCTTAAAAATCCCACTATATTGCTAAAATGAGAAATAATTAAGAAAATCAAAATCTTTCAAGTCCAAAACTCAATTAGTGAAATGTTTCAAATATGAAATATAGAGTTTAAGAAGAAGACATACTTTAATATGGTGTGAGAAGTGCTCGGAATTGTGGATCATCCAACCCACTAGTGGGGTTAGGTCTTATATGTGGTGTGCAGAATTTATAAAATTGTCTAATTAATTAAAACTTTGGACTCGATCGACTTACACAAAACCTCTCTGGCTATATTTTTAATCCTCCTCTCAAATGGTTGTAATAAGGTTTCTCAAACCATCTATTTATAATAGTCCTAATAATAAACTCTAAACTAATTAGGAAACACAATACTAATTAACCACTAAATAAAATAATAGAGACTTAAAAACAAATACTAATTCTAGTTGGATTGTGCTTGGTTTAATAGTCAACATTGCCTCCCTTAAACCAAACTCGTTGGTCCATCGCCATCTCGAACAATAATATTCAACGCAATCTTTACAACTGTCAGTATTTCGTACACTTGAATTCGAACATCGATCTTCATTTTCACTCGCGATTGAAGACGAACTTTATACTTGATATACAACTTTTTGATCAAAATAATCTTTCATGTTAACCCATTCATCTTCAAACTCATCATCTCCCCCATCTGATAAATTATACTTGCTTTTCTGTAGACAATTTTCTAGGTGAGCGCAATTCATCTGAGATTCATCTAGGAGCTTACGACTGATTTCTAACTCTCCCTCAAGCTTTGCAACCTCCTCCATTATAGATTCAATCTTGGTTACAGTTTCACTCAGTTGATTTGACTTTTCTGCAATCTCCAATTCCAGCGCATGACCACCACTAGCTTTACTGCCCAAATCATGGTTAATACCCACATCAGAGGGTGAAGTATTTAACGGGTGCGACAAGCTATCAGAAGTGGAACTTGTTGGCAATGTCATGCCCGTATCTCCCAACAGCGTATGTTTGCCATCATTTTCAGTCACATTCACTTCCTCCTTCGTATCACCACCAAATTTAAAACTTTCTTTTTCATCATTATTCTCTTCCAATTCATTTTCTTTTCGTCTTCCATCTACTATATCGTGTTTTCTCTTTTCAATTTCTTTTTCCTCATCAATCTTCTTCAAAATTTCTTTCATCTCCTCTATTTTCTTTAAATATCTTCTTTGTTTCTCAACCGTAAATTTGTCTTCGGAATAATTCGTTGTCCAATATTCATTATAAATAATTGGACCTACAAAGTATTTGAAATCACGCTCAAGTTTCTTCCATTCCTCATAATTTTTAAAAGTATGTTCTAGTTTTTTCCCAAACCACTTGTAAAGATTCTGCACTTCCCAAACACAACAAACCCCAAATTTCTCCATGTATCGAGTTTTGTAAAATCGGCCAAACACGAAGCTCTTTCGCTATCGAAAGTGTCTTTAACTCCGAATTATTAAATTGCTCAAATACATCATACGACAATAAGTAACATTCTTTGAGATAATTACTAATGTCAATACTCCAAGAATCATAATTATAAATAATTAACTTGGGAAAACTCATCATTATAAATCAAGCAACTAATTGACTCACCTTTAAATATAGCTCATTCTCGCAAATAATCACGCTTTAATAATTCTTCTATAAACTTTCTTCAACTCGTTATCAAACGAACTCACATCAATACTCTGTTGAGTCTTTGTTCAAGGGGTCGTCACCTAATAGCCAAAATTGCAAACTTGAATAACAATTTTCTCCATAGAACTAACAAAGCTCAAGCTTTTATTGAACTTCTCAATAACCAGGAACGAGCCTCAAGCTCTAATACCAAATGTAGAAGAAAATTTTATGGAGCACACTATTAATTTTTAGGGCATAAAATTATATCTCACTCTTATTAGAAAATCTCAACAATACACATATTTATAGTACCTAAATTAATCATTTCTCTAATCGGATTTGAGCTAGATTAAAAACTAATACATAAATAAATTATTTCTCTAATTGAACTTAGTCATCTAATTAGACTTGGTTTAAGACCCAACATGATGGGATGTTTTCGGGAGAAAATGATCGAAAAGAAAGTTATATTTAACTACTTAGCCTAGAACAATAAATTAGTAAATAATTCGTACAAAGAACGTCTAGATTCTTCAATTGAAGATGTAATTTATGTCTTGATGATCTTTGGCCTTCACTTGTTGTGGCATTACTGTAAAGCAAGATAGATAATGACGATAATATTGTAATTTTGTAAAGAAGGAAATTGAACAATCTGATTATTGCATTGATTGATCTTGAAGATTACACATTCTTGTGTATATATACAAGGGAAACCCTAACTAATTGAAAAGAGGGCAAAAGAACGGCTATAAACTAATTAACAAAAAAAATTACAGAACAGCCCTCCAAGTTGCTAAACCTTACAACCATACAATGTCACTTTCAATTATAATATAATTTAGGAACCTCTTTAACTTGGACTTTATTTCCCCATGTTTGACATTAGTTACAACATCAACTCCTTGTCTGAATCCATAGCTACAATTCCAAATATTTGTGGAACCACCATATGAGGGATCATTACTGTTAATACCCTCCCTATAAGTTGAGAGTGTGTAGATACTTACAATCCCCAACTTGGAAATAAAGTTCCAATTCAAACTTTTCCCCAAGAATTTCGTAAATATGTCTGCCAGCTGATTTCTGGTAGTTATGTGTTGCAAACAGATAAAACCATGCTTTATCTTCTCACGAATGAAATGACAGTCGAATTCAATGTGTTTAGTTTTGACATGATATATTGGATTATTAGCTACTAATATAGCTGAGGAGCTGTCACAATATATGTTTACTGGTGTGGGTAATTGAATTTGTAGATCCTTTAGAAGATTGTATAACTGTAGACATTCCAATTTCGTACCCTTGATTATAACATTCCATAAAATATCAAGACCTGTCAAAAAAGACTAACAGATGTTACGTTACAGGGTTTAAAATGCAAAAGGATTGAAGAATTAATAAACAGTGAATTGCAGGGGGTAAAGTGCTAGAAAAAAAAGAAAGGAAAATGGAATGGGAGCAGCCCCATGCACATTTGGGCGCTGCGCCCAAATGTGACATAGGGTGCGCCCTTTTTCCTTTAATTTACTGGTGCATTTAGCTTTTGGTACAAGTCCCACAATAACGCAATGTACAACACGTTAAAGCACATAGATAAATATCAGGTTTTTCATTCACTGTTAAGGATCTCAATCTCAGCCTATAAATACGAGGCTTCGGCTAGTGAACAACATACAAATTTTTACGGAGGAAATTTATGCAGTGTTGTTACGCTGAAGTTTTTCCAATCAAACCCCGAAACTCCGTTAGGTTGCCAAAATCTCCCCTAAACACTTAAATTCTCCGGCCAAAGTGAAACCTAGTTACCCTATTAGGTTTCCGCCCTATTTCATCGGTTCCAAAAACCCAAAACAAGCAGTTGCTCTGCTCGATTCTAGACGTCAAATCCAGCAAAAGCAAGCAGTTGCTTTACCCGATTTCAGTCTCGATAACAACAAAAACAAACAAAAGCAAGCAGTTGTGCCGCCCAGATCTCGAGGCAAAAAGCAACCAAAAAACTGTCACGCTGCCCGAATTCCAACAATAACAACAAAAACAACAACAATAAAAACAACAACAACATAAGAAAAAGACTCTCTCTCCTTGAGGGACAGAGCGAGCACACCCTAAAGCCTGCCCCAAAAAAAGCTGGTCCGAGATAAAACTCTCACGCTTCAAGAGGTAGGTACCATTAAAGTTATTTATTATTTCGTCTTTAAAATAATGCTATTTAAATAGTAAAATACAACGAAATAAGTTGTTATGCTGGTAAAATTTCTGGTATAAAATAGTACTAAAATAAGTCATTCTTATAGTCTAAATTTAACAGGCATTATTTACAACTCTAAAATGAGGCTGTTATAAGTTTCTTTATTTCTTTTGTCATATATATATTTCTATATTTAAATTTTTTTATTTAAGTTGTTAAATTTATGAAAATAGTATATTTAGCCAAAAATCTATTTTGAGATCGAAAGGGAAAATTGGGTGCCTAATCCCTTCTCAACTCGCAACTTAGCCTCCGAACCCTTATAAATCTGGTATATTTTATTTTTCTTTATTTATCCTTAAAATAAATATGTCGACTCTGTTATACATATTTTGTGTCCACAATTAAGGCCAAGCGTATTTCATGCGCTCGAAGTTTTGAAACCACCCACTTTTCAGTAGCAGGGGGAAATGTTTAAAAAACAAGGCACTCCCAGTGACGACTCTGCTAGGGACATTGTTTTTATTTTATTAATAAAATAAAAATGAAGAGCTAGACTCTTTTTTTTATGTTTATATAAAAGTTTATTTTTGGATTTTTGGCTAAATATGTTCGTTTTATTTATTTAACAGTTTAAATATTACAAGTATATATATCTGTATATATGTGCATATAACCTTGAAATCTTGCAGCAGCTTCATTTTGGTTCATGTACAAACCGAAAAAGATATAAAAAAAAAGTGGGAGCAGTTTTTGCTTTATTTTGTTTTATTCTGTTATTATATTATTCATGGAGGAAATGTAAATATTCTTTTATTCTATCATTTTTATTTTGGGGATTAGGACCAAATGTAATAAATAGGAACATATAGTTTCCCCATTTTTCTTTCTATTTATTGATCTGAATGGTCGTCACACTCGCTCGAGCCGTCCTTTTAGGGATTCAAACTAATGAGCCGAGAAAATCAACAAATGAACAAAAAGACGGGACAAAATTTATTTATTTATTACTGCTTTATACCTGGAAAAAGAAAAAAAAAACTTTACTGCTTTTTAGCTAACACACACACGTGCATTCGTATAGATATATTCCGACTGTTACCCTTCAACCCGATAAACACGTCCCGGGTATCCATGATCTCGATAGAGAGGCTATGGAGAACTTAGGCCGAAATTATCATATCATGTGCCCCTTACTGAGGGGCCAACTGGGTGAAGCCATCCTAGCCCTGCATCAGCCAACGTAAAAAGCATATATATTTTTTAGGACACTTCATGAACCGATCGGTTTTTATACCTCGAAATTAATGACCAATCTCTATTGCAAAAATATATGTAAATGAATAAAGATATATGCACAGGGGCTGATCAATAATTTTTACGGTATTTGTCCTAGACCATTTGAATGGTGGATCCTGGAAAGAGTATAGACCATTCGCCTGAGATATGTCCAATCTTGGGAAGTCGAAAGTCAAGTGGAATATGAAGATTCTATACTCTGGAGAAAGAATCCATTATCCCAGAAAAAGTCCTAGACTATCAAAATAAAGTATGTGCTTATATATATATATGTATATATATATATATATATATATATATATATATATATATATATATATAGCAGCCAATTACTCGAATCAAAGCAAAGCTGGGTGAAGTTTACCGTCAACCCATTTCGGATTCTTGAACCCAATATCTATTATGTGACTTGTAAGCTGGGTGAAGTTCTTATGATCAGTTACATGTATCCCTCCAAATTTACGCACAACAATTTGAAGAACTAAATACCATTTTGCTTATTGAATGTAACTGTACTCAGATTCAATGATGCCTCAATTAGGGACTCTGAATATGATCAAATTTGTTAACAAATCTCTACCATTCTGACCTTTAAATTCATAAATGTATATCATAGACTTATGAATAAAAGTATTCCCGAAACTCAGGAAGAAAAAATTAAGCTAGATCAAAAAAACTTGAGAAGTCGCTTGGACAAACAGAAAGAAGTGACTTGGACAACTCGTTGATGAACCAACCCATCGAAGATCCCCAAAAAGCATGTTTCTTTTTTTTCCGAGGCACGAAGAATATATATTATTGTGAATGAACAAAGTATTGAGGAATTTCCCATACATTACAAGTGCTTGGTCAGATTTTTATTAAGTTCACCAGATAAAGTCAAAGTTCACCAGATTTTTATCAAGTTCAGCTTTCATGGGGGGTGATTGTGTAGTAAAACACAAACACACACATACACACCACAAGAGCACCTCAAAATCAAAATTAGGGATTCACAAACAAAGATCAAAGCCACCAATTCTATTTAACTTGTTCTACGCTACATGTATAAAAACATGTAGAGTTTTTTTGATTCGCACCCTTCACTTTTGGTGTTCCGAGGTAGCTCAATCCACTCTTAGTTCTAACACTACTCTTGTAGATTTTGTAAATAATATTGATATTGGCTAATTCTTTTGGCTAGGTATACTCCATGTACATAGGCCACATCACTTGTTTTGATGCTTTTTATATAATTATTACTTAATTAAAAAAACATGTATAAAAACACATCGAATGTGAAATTTTCTGTACATCGTAGATATAATTGGATGTAGTACGTACCTGATGAGCGAATGAACATAGGGTTTCAACAAAGAACAAAGAGAGAGAGAGAGAGAGATGCGACACAAGCCTTGGATATGGCGGTGTTATGATTTTATACCACTGACCAAAACTTAAGCAAAACACAATCAAGCTCTCCAAGCTGTGTTTCCAGATTACTTCATAACCAATAATCAGTCACCAACATTAATAAACCCAAGCTCTAACCGAGCAACTGAATAACCCAAAATGTTGTTTCTCAATTAGTTCAATACTTAAGTATGCCTTTCCAGTATAGCTTAGGAATTAAATAAAAACACAGATGAACAAGAACAGAATATTCAAAGTATGCTCTTCACTTGCAAAACAATGTTAGACTGAAATATAGAATAACAGGTTAATATGAAAAACAACGTGAGTATCCTTGGCCGAAGCCTCACTCGATCTGTTTAGGGCTTATGGTTGCCTAGGCTCAGACCCCCATAACACAATGTTATACACTGAGTATAGCAGACTAGTCCAACCACCGAGTTTACAGATCAAAGGGACAACGTTACAGTTCCAAGGATTTTGATCAAACAGACTGCCCAGCCTTCCAACAAGGAAACCCAACCTGTAATTCCCTTCTCTCAGAACTCACACACACAAAGTGTCTCCCTAAGAACCAACTCACAACTTTCAGCAAGCAATAGAAAAAAACAAGGTGAGAAAGAGAGATTGCTAATCAATGGTTGCTAGGTTTTCCTAGTGTACCTTGAAAAGGGAGGAGACGATAGTATAAATAGCATCCAAGAGCGAAGCAATCGCTCAATCAAAGCGAGGAAGCCGCCGTAGAAGAAGGAAACGCCACGGATGCCACGGCAAGAGAAAAGCAGAGAAGGAAGCTGCCGCAATTTTTGGGGCTTAATTGAGACCCCAAAAATACAACTACTAAGAACAGCCGGGTGCAATAAGAGGGAAGGTGGGCTTGGGCCTTGGGTTGCTGGGCTTGGATCAAAAGTAGGCTGCCCATTTATCAAGTGGGCCTCGTCACTACTTACAGGCGGCTCACAGAAAGAAGTGATAGGAGGTTGGAAGGTTATTAGACGGCTATTTCGTCTCAAGCGATGAAAATTTTTAACCCTCACCTCTTACCGCGTTCAACATTCAGGCTTAAGTTATTACCTTCTGATTTAAAATTTTGGGCTTATTTTAAGAGATACTTAAGGCCCGTTTGGTGCCGCGTTTTCAAAACGTAGCGATTCTAAAACGCAGCCACCTTACTAGATCTGGCCAAGTCTACCAACTAAACCTGGAAAGAGGTGACCACTCTAGAAAAGATCAAGAAACGGATACTGGGGCTAAAACAGTGGAAGATACTTTGTTAGCTCAGATGAAAAAGACTCAGGCTAACATATCTATCTGGGGCTTGCTTTGTGCTTCCAAAACCCACCGTGATACGCTAGCTAAGTCTTTAAGTCAGGCAGTCATTCCTATTGAAACCTCCCCATTATAGGTCTTAAACAGATACATTTTGTGCAGTTGTGTAAGAGCGGAAAACCACCAAATAACAGAATGAAAAGCAGAATTATCATTGTCAAGCATAGAAAACCGTCGTATGAAAGATCAGGAAAACTTCCATGTTTGTTACCTTTCCACAGGTTGTAAACTTCTACGCTACATAGTGCAAATGTTTCTCTTTCCACAGGTTGTAAAATAATCCATACGTACATAAATTAGGAGACTAGTTCTATTGTTTTTTTCTATACATCAGTACTATTTTCCTTTAGGTGCATTGCAAATTAATGGAAGTAGACTTGGTCTAACAGGTATCAGTTTGGCCTCTTTCCAACGTAAAGAAATAAAGATATTATCCACTCTCTTTCTGGGCCAAATAAAACTGTCAGGGGTGAATTTTAAAGTCTGAATAAACTATGTATTAGATAAATAAGGCCTAACTAAGTGGCCGAGTGAAGCATAAATGTCTGCTAGTTTTCACAGGTCTCGATTAGTGAATGATTGTAATTTTAATTTGTAAAATATTAATCATAATCAAATGTGTCATATAAAATGACTAGCGTTCATTTCTAGGTTTTCACTAAATTTAGGAATTTGACTTTCGGGGCATTTTAGTAACACATTTACATTTATGCCCTCAATTTTCACATATAACAATAAAAATTCACATTTTAGTTACAGAACTGAATATTCATCTAGCCTTTAGGTATAATTCTTTTTTTTTAAGAGACATTCATTAAGGGCCTCTAAGTATAATTCTTTTAAAAAAAAAAAAAAAAGACATTCACTAAGGGGAAGGAGGGACTAGCTTGAAAATCAACCGTTGTTATATATTTTCACAAAAGTTATCTTTAGCAATCTATCTGGGGCCTTTTTCTCATTGTATATTTCAGCAAGTGACCTTCCTGAAAACCAAAAATATATTATTTAAAAAGGTCATAAGAAAAAAAAAATGTTGTATACTTTGGGAATATATCGAACGAATGTTGTTGAATTCAACCAAGTTGCTTGCTTATATAACAACCCCAACAAAAAAAAATTAAATAGAAACCTACTGTCATCATATGTAGTGTTATCTTCAGTGGTAAAGGTTTTGAAATTGATTTTCTCCTCTCTCTACATTGAGTAGAGAAAATGAACACCCCACCATGGGAGTGTACCATCCACCTCAAACCTATCGGGCTTGGATTTTTCCTCTTGTCCTAAGGCAGGCTGTTGTCTTCAAAATCCACAAGAAACGTCTTGGACGTTGGACTCAGTGTGCCCTGGGGCCATGTTCTACCAGTTGTTTTATGAAATTTGTACTTGACACGCAGCTTCTCAAACTTTTTACGATCATCGGATTTAAACATTGGCGAAAATTTCTGCACATTATAAACAACTAAACTAACTAGTTTCGTAGACTTAACAAGAGAGAAAAACAAAGAAAGAAATATAGAACGTTACCTTCTTCGAAAACTGTTTGACAAAACTTTTAAGAAACATGTTCCTGCAAAAAGATGTATTTTCCTTTCCCTTTTCAATTTTGATAGAATTGAGGTTTGATTAAATCTCTCACTAGGGGATGTACAACGTAAATGCACGCCACACACCAAAGAATGTAAATTTTGGACACCGATAGTCCTTAACCCTAAATCTGTTAGTTGAAGTGCCACAAAGTTAGAAAAATATGAGTTGTTTGCAACATCATAGAAACCAGGGGGTCATATGAAAATTGCAAACAATTGCAATCCAATATTGGAAGAAGAATATGTCACCAACAAGCAAACTAACCTCTCTTTAAAGGTTAAAAAGAAATGCATAATTAGTGATAGCTTTTGTCCCACATTGAAAAGATAAGAAACACTTTAAAGGTTTAAAAGAGATGTACACCAAAATAATTCAAAATTGGTTGGTGAAAAAAATAGAGGGAAAACCTAAATTTGTATATATATATATATATATATATATATATATATATATATATATATATATAGCTTCTTCCTCCCTCGGCATAGAGCACAAACCTAGGCGGCACTAGCTTTCCTCGCTAACGCCAAGGGAGACATGCAGGTGTACTATAACTCTTCTGACTCTCCTTGGCTAACTACTTCTACGCTTCTATGCTACTTGCCTCAAGAAAGCCTACTTCCTCGCTTTAAGGTGGTGGTTTAGGCGGCTTCCCTGGTAAAATGTGGGCTAAAGCACCAATGAAAGATAGATTTCTTCCCCATTTCTCCATCAAGACTAGTCCAATAGCCTTCGACGACGACCGCGTGCCCGATTATCTACTATATATGATATGCTCTTTTCTTGCTATATTATATTAGGAAATAGTTTAAGCTTTGCTGGCACGAGACATTAAGCCCCTTACGAGAAAAGTTCGGATTCCTTGAAGCGGATATCTAAGTAGTTGCAGAGTCCTTCCTTCAATCCTTAGTCAAAGCCGCCCCTTCCTATTCGACTGCACTGACTCTTGGTCTCCCCATTCCTATCCTATATATATATATATATAGTCAAAGATAGACACTTGGACACTTAGGGCATCTTGGAGATTTGATTTAGAATTAGGGGTGGCAAAATGGTGTAATGGATAATAATGGGTTAGTTGAATCCGAAATTAACTTATTTATTTTTTGACCTTATTCAATGGTGAATGATTTATTAAATGTATGGTTATTTTGGTAATTATTTATGGAAGTTATTATCAAATAATAAATTATTTATTTGACCTTATTCAATGGGAAGTGATTTATTAAACATTATTTTTGTACAAGTATTATTTTTTATCATGATAAATTTACTTGTTTGTCCTTAAATAAATGGTGGATTGTTTATTAGATGAAAGGTTAATTTTGTTCATACATTAATTTCTAAAAGACATCTCACATTTTTATAGTAAAGAAGATAAATTTACTTGTTTGTCCTTAAATAAATGGTGGATGATTTCTTAGATGAAAGGTTAATTTTGTCCATACATTAATTTCTAAGAGACAACTCACACTTTTATAGTAAAGAAGATAGATAGATAGAGATGGTATTTACCTATTTGACCTTATTTCATGGTGAGTGATTTATTAAATTTAGGGTTCTTTTTGTAATTATTAACGTAATTGATTAGCTCATAAAAAATTACTTATTTGACTTTATTTAATGGTGAGTGATTTATTAAATTTAGGGTTATTTTTTTCAAACATAATCATTTATTATGATAAATTTACTTGTTCGTCCTAAAATAAATGGTGGATGATTTATTAGATGAAATGTTAATTTTATCCATACATTAATTTTTAAGAGACAACTCACAATTTTATAGGAGAAATAGATAGATAGATAGAGATAAAATTTACTAATTTGACATTATCATTTATTATGATAATTTTTTTGTTATTATTCATGGAATTGATTAGAAAATAATAAATTATTTATTTAACCTTATTCAACGGAGAGTGATTTATTAAACATTACTTTTTGTACAAATACTATTTTTTATCATGATAAATTTACTTGTTTGTCCTTAAATAAATGGTGGATGGTTTATTAGATGAAATGTTAATTTTGTCCATACATTAATTTCTAAAAGACAACTCGCATTTTTATAGTAAAGAAGATAAATTTACTTGTTTGTCCTTAAATAAATGGTGGATGATTTATTAGATGAAAGATTAATTTTATCCATACATTAATTTCTAAGAGACAACTCACACTTTTATAGTAAAGAAGATAGATAGATAGATATATCATTTACCTATTTGACCTTATTCAATGGTGAATGATTTATTAAATTTAGGGTTCTTTTTGTAATTATTCATGTAATTGATTAGCTCATAACAAATTTACTTATTTGATCTTATTCAATGATGAGTGATTTATTAAATTTAAGGTTATTTTTTTACAAACATTATCATTTATTATGAAAACTTTACTTGTTTGTCCTAAAATAAATGGTGGATGATTTATTAGATGAAAGGTTAATTTTGTCCATACATTAATTTCTAAGAGACAACTCATAATTTTATAGTAGAAATAGATAGATAGATAGATATATAGAGATTGAATTTACTAACGTGACATTATCATTTATTATGATAATTTTTTTGTTATTATTAATGGAATTGATTATCAAATAATAAATTATATATTTGACCTTATTCAACGGGGAGTGATTTATTAAACATTACTTTCGTACAAATATTATTTTTTATCATGATAAATTTACTTGTTTGTCCTTAAATAAATGGTGGATAATTTATTAGATGAAAGGTTAATTTTGTCCATACATTAATTTCTAAGAGACAACTCACATTTTTATTAAAAAAAAAGATAAATTTACTTATTTGTCCTTAAATAAATGGTGGATGATTTATTAGATGAAAGGTTAATTTTGTCCATACACTAATTTCTAAGAGACACCTCACACTTTTGTAGTAAAAAAAATTAATATTACATATTACATATATATTATACATATAAATAAAATTTGAGCCCCTAATGTTTGTGGGCCCTGAGCGGTCCCCACTTTAGACTATGCCCAGGAACGAGCCTGATGGTACGTAACAATTTAAACATTAAAGTTAAATACAAACTAAAGTTCAATTTATTGATTGTGTGAGCTATGATTAATTGACTGAGACATGAAAACACAAACTGGATGAATCGAGCTCGTATTCTGGACAATGGTAGAAAAAGCTGTTTCCGTGACACCCCTAAGCGTTGCAGTTAAAACATGCCCTGCGGGGGAAGAAAGCCGAACAAGAGGATGTTCTTGATCGGCCTTGAGGCTCAATGTTTGGGGAAGCTTCGAGCATGTTTTCTGAAGGTGAAGTAGTCCCAAAGCTCACAAACATAAACCCATCCTAGGTGTTGCGCTTACATCCTGAACATGTGATCATGTTTATGGTTTTAGATTGCAAAATTCAACAGCTTCAAAGGATGTTCGTGAATAAAATGGTCAATCACAGAATCTGTTTCCAGCTTTTCCATCTTTCACCTCTCTTTAATTTGCACCATGTTTGAAATGAGGAGCTGATGTTTGAACAATGTAGGTTTATCATGAGACTTAATAAAAGTGTGAACGCGTTTTTCCCTTGCCTATATTTATACATATATATTTCAGAAGATTGTCGTTTAGAGGCAATGCAAATCTGATCCAGCACTTCCTGTTACTAAAGATCACGACGATGAGATAAACCAAAATGGCAAACATCGGATGGCACGGAAATTGATGTAATCTGCTTTTTCTATATATTGTTGTCGACGTATATGCATTGGACGTTGCATACAAATGGTCTTGCTTTTCCCATGAAACTATCTGAAACTTCATAATCGAAATGACTAACTGGCTAGCTGTGATTTTTATTCCTAGTTTATTTATATGGTGATATAAACATTAGCAATTTCACTCTCAGTTTATCAACTCGATCTGCTATCAAATGTGTTTTTTATAACCTAAAACTTTGCCGGCCTTGATGGTCTATACGTCCCTCTCAGTTTGGTTATATATGTTATGTACTTCTGCATTCTATTAAGCATACCAGACAACAGCATTAAGCCAATCCGGAAAAGGACGGAGAGAGAAGAACCACATGAAAAAAAAAACTAGAATGATTTGTCTAACTTCTTGGTTTCATGGTCTCAAACATTGTTAATTGTTTCATCTCATTGTACAACTATGTATACAAGATTCGTTTTTCTAAAGTTTCTGCATTGAAATTCTCGCCATATGTCGATTGGGAGAATTTCCATTCAAACACTTTCCTAAAATAGATTTTTATCTGAAGATGAGAGCTAGTGAAGTGGTTACCACAATCTACAATCCTCGTATGCATATATCTTGGATGGAACTCTGGGATTAACTTCGATTTAAGAATGAGATAGAGCAACAAATTGAAAGCAAATTTGAACTTAAAACACAATTTAATTAGTTAAAACAAGATTTATGGTCACCTGAAGAATCATTGTTTTTTCTCAGCAATGATAGCCCTGCCTGCATCAGTAATCATCTAAAAGTCTCTCCCACCTTGGCAGGTTGAGGTTCTCTCTTCCTTCTTATGTAAAAGAAGCGTACAAGGAGCTTTGGAAAACTCGAGCAACCATTGCTCACCTGAAAATAAGAAAGCTGATCACTTGATGCATGCAAAAGAGCTCAAAACCTCAAAACAAATTAGTACGTAATAGGCGAATGGAAACAGGTACACGACTAGTGCAAACTTACAACATCATCTGACTTTTCCTTTAATCCGTTCGCTAATCTCTTCTCACTATCCTGCTCCATCTCCAACCATACGTGAGAACCAATCCCTCTTGAAGATTTAGCTTTCACCCCATTACTCAAACCTATACTGCGAGCTTTGGCATTGTAAGATTCTTCAATTTCTTTCTCATCAGAGATTTCCTTTTTGGCTGTCGGGCTTGGTCGATCCTTAGAAACATCACTGCATAGAAGTGACTTCTCAAAATCTATTGAGAAGCAAGCATCACTAAGTTGAAAACTTGGAATTGTAGGATCTTCAGACAAGAATGATTGATCTTTGATATCTCCTACTCCTTTTGCTCCCCTTGTTAGTAACTCCATTAGTTCATCGCGCTTACCCATGCTAGCAGAATCTGGGGTCAATGGTGCTTCCCCTGGCCAATGATTCTGATGCACTAGTGAAAGAACACATGAAAGATGGGCATCAAATTCACATACATTACAATGATAAAGCCATCCACTATAACTCGGTTTTTTACACAAATCGCATTCAAAGTCATACAAAGGGGAAAACTCGACGTTAAGAACATGATGATGGAAAGGGGCTTTAATTGAAAGTGGTGCAGCCAAGCATAAGGTGTGATAATAATTGATACACTTGGAGCAACTGTAGTAGAAACCTTTAATCTGGTTTTCGCAGGCCTTACACTTAATGGAGATTTTTGAAGAAAGAGAAGGTATGTATTGAAGGGTTAAAGTATGATTCGGGTCAGACGGGTGATTGGCATTTTGGGGCATGTTGAAGCAGACTTGGTGAAGGAAAAATGAGCAGGTTTTGCACTTGTAGAAGTAGTTTCCTGGCAAGATTTTGAGCTTGCAGCCAAAACAGGTAGAGTAGCCATCTGGGACTAGTTTTGTGTACTCTAAAGGGTGTTTATGACTAAAATGGCTATACTTCAGCTCCTGCTCTTTTGATTGTTCAATCTTCATAGCCATTTCTCTAAACAAAGCTCAATCAGTAGCCTTGGGCCCTAACTGTTTTTGAATAGCTATATGCACAGAGTAGGCGTATGAGCGATGGGAACGAGGGAATATGTCGATGAATTTACAGTTAATATAAGGGTCAACAAAACGCTAAAGTCCAATTTGCTGTCTGGTCATATATACTATTGACTGTGCAATGGCATCTTGTTGTTTTCGTCTTTAAAAATGCTAGCTTTACCGCTAGTATTACCTTGTGAAATGTGCGCTTTAACACTCACCTGGGACAAGGACTTTTGATTCTTGTGTCTTGGCAAGCTCCAGCTTGCTGGATCATATCCACTAAAATTTGGATCCTTCTTAGAGAGGGTTTTAATTTGAACAGTAGCTGCGTTTTTCATTAATATTAAGTTATTTTTCATAAAACAAACAAAACTCGAGCGAGTATCGCCATGTCCATGCACATTTTGGGTGACATATATACTTCCTTCGTTTCGATTCTATGCAAAAAGTCTCTTTTTGAAAGTCAAACTTTTTTAAAAAATAATACTTTTATTAGTTCATTAGTAATAAAATAACAATTATATATCTTAATTATTAAAAATGTATTTTAAATGAAACATTTTAAAATAAAATAATAGCCTTTCATGCTAGGGAGGTCAATAGTTTCAAATAAGAATTGATTATGGCTGCACCTATAGAGACTCATCCTAGCTTTCTTCTATTATTTCCATCCACTCAAAAGTCAATGTTCATACAAGCTAATTAGCCAATCTCTCTCCAAAATTTTCCAAGTCAATGCCTAAGCCTTCCAATCAATTAAGAACTTTACAGCCACTTCCATAAAAAATATAAATTTACAACCCTTCTCTCTAGAGTAATGTTATATACTCCTCCGTTTCTTGTCTTTTTTATCCTATATACCATTTAAATATAATTAATTAATTATATTATAAATATATATATATATCTATAATTATTACTAAAACAGAAATTGTTGTTGTCACGTGACAGATTTCAATAAAATGATTGTCATATGTCAACTTTATGTAAAATGAGAAAAAAAATATTTTTCTTTTTGTGAATATAATTTAATTTAAAACCAAAATTTATCATATTTAATTTATATAAATTTAACTTGACTGAAACTCTTCAATTCTCATCTATTTTCATCTCCTTATGCTATTTTATTTATACAAGTTATTTACGAGATAATTTTATGTTAATTGTTTCTTCTATTAATCTATATATATTAATTATACAAGTCACTGCTGTGGTGCTATCACATGACGACTTTATCAATTTTTACAGAAAATTTCTACGCAAATCTTTCAATTACTCATTCATTAATCAATTTCAATATTTAACTTATTTTTATTTTTGTTCAAAATATTCTAATTTAAAATCTTAATTACTTATAACAAGTTTAAAAAATCATCTTATTATAAACAACTTTTACAAATAAAAATATTATTCGAACCGTGCATCGTACGAGCACAAACCAGTTAGTATAATGTATGATTTTCTTTAATACTTTTGTACACGTGACCATAATTAAAGTAGATAGAAAAATTAAAGATAAATTGGTAAAATTGCTTTTCTTAGAAAAAAAAAATTGTTTTGAAAGATGGCAATAATATTGGAACTGACAAAAAAAAGTATGACAATTATTTAGGAACATAGAGAGTAATAGAAAATGAGTGCATAAAATTGAAAAGAAATGTAATAAGTAATTATGCGGTAAATCATTCTAACGTTAAAAAAAATGTGTGGTGCAAATTTTTTTAATACTCCCAGTTTCTAAATAATTGTCATCATTTCCTTTCTTGTTCGTTTCTAAATAATTGTCATCTTTCAAAACGTATTTTTAAAAAAAATGCTTTTATCACTTTACCCTTACTTTTTTTGTCTATTTTAATTATAGCCACATACTCAAGGTATTAAAGAAAATCACATATTATATTAATTTATAGTACATATAATTATTTATTTTTAAAAAAAGACAATTATTTGAAAATGAAATGTGGACATTGGTGTCTAAAAATTATGCAATTTTTTGAATCTATCTTTAGGTAAAAAGTCAAATAAGTGATCATTCTGCACCAAACCCTCATGAATAAGCCTTTATGGTTGACTTCTAATTAAGTAATCCACTTGCCCACTTGAAAACAACTAACGTGAATGCATCTCGATCCCTTACCCAAAAAGTCTACTATATGAATTGAAGTAGGGTTTTATATGTTGAAGATTGATCTAAAACTGTTAGAGAGAGAGAGAGAGGGCAGAGAGAATGGAGTACAAGCATTTCAGCCACCACCACAACTTAAACATCCATCACGTCCAAGAAGGCCAACAAATTGCTTGCTCCGGCTGTGATGGCCCTTGCTACCACACTGTCCACGCTTGCTGGCAATGCAACTTCTTCCTCCACGACCATTGCGCGAATGCCAATCGCTTTGTTAAGCACCCCTCTCACAAGACCCACCCTCTCACCCTCCTTCCTCGACCTACTTATTGTAGCGGTACGTTTCTATGTAACGCCTGTGGTTTGGCAGGAAATTCGTTTGCATACAGCTGCGCGCCATGTGAGCTAGATCTGCATGTTCATTGCGCTTTCTTGCCTCCCACCGTAACTCACAAATCTCATCAACATGTATTAAACCTCTCATTTAGTACTAGCACCACAAATCATAGGGGAAGGGGAACTACCCCTGAATTTTGCAAAATATGTAGCAAAGTTTTGGAATCTAAGCATTGGTCGTATACTTGTGCTACATGCGATTTTGGTGTACACACTTTCTGCGCAACCACGCAAGTGGCGCCGGGGTTGTACCAGGATTTCTCGGAAGACGTGACGCCGCCAGAGCCGGCCCAGCCGGCTAACGAGGAGGTGGTAGAGGTGGAATTAACGGATGAGGTTCTTGTTGAGCTGTATAAGCTAAGGCTTCAGATGGAAATGGCTCATCTTCAACAGTCAATGAAATCAATTGATGCAATAGGCCATATTAAATGAATTTGAGGTCTTGAAAGCTTTAAGAGCAATTTTATATTTTGCAACTTGAGATTTGTGTAACAAAAGAAGTCAATTTGTATTCTGGTTGAGTTGTATTTTCATTAATTTAATTTTCACTCCACAAATCGCAAGAACCAAACAGAAGCTAAATTAATTTTATTTCTATATAGCTGTGGAATTTACAAATGAAAAACTGTACTCGAATTAAATTCAAACATCCCAATTAATTTTTCCCGGTTTAAATCCTTGGCATCATTATAAAGACCAAATTTTTTCCCAGTTTAAATCCTTGTTATGTGCGGCCAGATTGCTAGATGCACAAACCCTAGTGTGTGCGGCCAGAGCTAAATGCGCACAACTTGGTGTGTGCGACCAAAACTTGTTGCACACATCTTGGAGTGTGCATTTAACTGTTAGAAATATTTTGTATGGATTAACATATGTTAAATTAAATGTTCATAGTTGTCTTTAGGTAATCAAATGAAAATGATCTACAAAAGTTTAATTTGGAATTTAAAGGGTATCAAATTGTCATGGAATTAAATGTATAGATACAATTAAGAGATTTTCAATTTGTTGAGAGACCAAACTGAAAATCTTGGAAACCTTTCCTAAAAGGCGTGTTAATTATCGCCCCAAATGATATTTCCATCAATATAAAAGGAATAAAACTTTTAGAAAGTGAATCCCTTCACAGAGAGTTTTTAGAAAGTGAATCCAAAAGGGCAACGATCATTTGGAAGTTCCATGCCAAAGGCATAAGTTCTCAACCCAGAAATCAAGAGTTCTCCGTTCATCAAATCAAGTGCTCTTGACCAAAGGATTCAGGTACGCTTCCGCATTAAGATTTTTTTCGGTTATCAGTTTATCACAATAGAGATAGATATACGACATGCTATCTAGTGTTTGTATTCATTCAAGCATGTTGTTTTACATGAAGAATTATTTCAACATTAACGGCCAGGTCCGCACACCTTGAAGCTATCGATTTTATTCCCCGTCTCTTAGGGGTGGGGGGATATTCTGCTTAAGCATAGAGTTAATCCCTATAACCAGTGCTCTGCCTTCTCAGCTTGAATTACCCATGAACCATGTCCATCCTATCGACCATTGACACTGTTTTCTTTTAATTATGTACAAGAGATGGAAGTCACGGGCTAGTTGTGATGGGTGAAGGGCTTGGATGTTAAATGGGAGGATGGGGTTGGTAGGGGATTAATTTGGTGGGTGTGTAAAAGGGTAGAAAATGTATACGGGTGGTGTTGAGTAATGTGAGGAATTTGAAGTTCCCAAATAATTGTCCTTTTGCCATACTTAGAAAGATTATATAAATAAGGGATATTAGTTGTGAGATGCAAAAACAAATAAAGGATCCACTAATTTGACACCATTAAGGAATATTTGAACAAATTGTTTAATTATACGGTCATACTTAATACAATAAGCACTAAATGCTTAATACAGCACACACAGGGGATAGAAGTATTATTTTACCCTTATGGATTTAATTGACAAATACAAATTTTTTTAACCCATTATTATTTCCAACAAATTTGTATCAAATCTCTTAAATGCAAGCTTCTTTTTTTACTTTAAACAACTTCATTCTCAAAATGTGTAACAAACATTTTTTTTTCAAAATGTGTTGATGTTAAGAAATTGAACAAGAAGAAGAAAGGGAAAGACATTGGTATAATATTGATTTTCTTATTGAATTCAATCTACAGATTGTACAGAATAGAAGGATATATATATATATATATATATATATATATATATATATATCCTTTACAGATATCGATCACAGCCTACTGTCAAGAAATAAGGGGAGAAATTACAGAGATACCCTTAATGAATAACTAACATAACTGCCATAGAATCAAAAAATACACTCGACACCCCTGCAGTTCCATAACTATTGAATATAGTCACAGAGACCCCTGAAGATACATAGGATCAGATATTCTTCTGCATTTCAACATCCCCTCTCAAGTTGGAAGGTAAGAAGAGATTCTTGACTTGCAGCTTGCTAAGAAGTTGAGAAAACTGATTGCTTGGGAGAGATTTAGTGAACAGATCTGCTAGTTGAAGATGAGTTGCTATATATTTGGTTGAGATAAGATTGTTTATAAGCATGTTCCTCACAATATGACAATATATTTCAATGTGTTTAGTTCTTTCATGGAATACAGGATTAGCAGCAATGTATAGGGCTGATTTGTTGTCACAATGAAGAGGTATTGGCTTATTTATTTCAATCTGAAAGTCTTTAAGAACTGACATAAGCCATGTTAACTCACAGCATGTGTTAGCCATGCTTCTGTATTCAGCTTCTGATGAAGACCTGCTAACTGTGCTTTGCTTTTTACTTTTCCATGAAATAAGTGCCTCTCCAAGAAAGATACAAAAACCAGATAAGGATCTTCTGGTGATAGGGCAGGCTGCCCAGTCTGAGTCACAGAAGGCAGTAAGATCAAGAGGGTTATTAGATGGATAAAAAATTCCTTGACCTGTAGTTCCCTTGAGGTATCTAACAAGCCTTAGTCCAGCTTTCCAATGCTCAACAGTTGGTTTAGCCATGAATTGACTCAGAATGTGAACTCCATAGCATATGTCTGGTCTAGTGATTGTTAAATAGATCAATCTTCCAATCAATCTTCTGTAAGGGGCTAGATCAGAGAGAAGTGGTTGAGTAGAGGATGCAAGCTTGTGATTTAGTTTAATAGGAGTTGCCTTTGGTTTGGCATCTAGGAGACCACAGTCAGTAAGAATATCAACTGAGTATTTCCTTTGATGAATACAGACACCTGAAGGATTTCTAGCAACTTCAATTCCAAGAAAATACTTGAGCTCTCCTAGATCTTTGACAGGAAATTTAGCCTTTAAGTATTCCTTGACATTGTCAATTAAGTCTTTACTGGTTCCATTAATGAGTAGATCATCCACATAAACCAAAAGGATGACCAAATTGGTTTCAGATTTAAAGGTAAATAAAGTATGGTCATTCTGAGATGATGTGAAGCCATATTGAACTAGAGTAGTTGAGAGCTTTTCATACCACTGTCTAGGTGCCTGTTTTAGACCATATATAGACGTGTGTAACTTACAAACCACTGGAGCTTTATCTGCAGTTAAACTGTGACAGTAACCAGGAGGAAGATCCATGAAGACTTCCTCTTTTAACTCTCCATGCAAAAAAGCATTTGAGACATCTAAATGATCTATTTCCCAGTTCTTAGAAGCAGCAATGCACAGAAGTATCCTGATAGTTGTCATTTTTGCTACTGGAGCAAAAGTCTCAAAATAGTCATTTCCGTCTATTTGAGTAAAACCTTTTGCAACTAATCTAGCTTTGTATTTGTCTATGCTTCCATCAGGATTATACTTAATTCTGAATATCCACTTTGAGCCAACCTTATGATTCTTTTCAGGTAAGTGTTGAACAGTCCATGTTTTGTTCATTTCCAAGGCTCTTAACTCCTCTTCCATAGCTTGGCACCACAAAGGATCTTTGATAGCCTGTTCATAGGTTTGTGGTTCACTCTTTTCAGCAATTTTAGTAGAATAGATTCTATAAGAATCTGAAACCTGACTAAAATTACAGTAATTTTCAAAAGGATAGGGAGAAGTACCTTTAATACTAGCAGCAGTATGATTATGAAGTTGAAGAGGCAGACCTGTATAATCCTTAAATTTAATAGGGATATTTCTGCTTTAACAGTCCGTATTAGGGGTGGTTCAAAGCTGGTTTGAGGAGAGTCTGAGGGCAGATCATTACTGGTAGTAGGGATATCATTTTGAGTATCACTATGAGGTTGATTGTCATTGTCCTGATGTTGATTATCCACATCATCCAAGGATGTAAAGATATCATCATCAGGAAATAGTCTATTGCTGGAAGACTCAGGTTGATTATTAACTTGAAAAGGAAAAACCTCTTCACAAAATTCTACATCTCTACTAAAGAAGGCTTTGTGAGTTGTAAGATTATAGCATTTATAAGCCTTTTTAGAAGAGGCATAACCAAGAAAGACACACTTTTGAGATCTTGGCATGAATTTATCTCTATTTTGTGCAAGGGTAGAAGCATAGCAAAGACATCCCATTGTTTTAAGGTGATTATAAGTGGGAGGTGTTCCATAAAGAATTTCAAAGGGGGTTTTGAACTCGTAACGTAATTAGGTAACTGTTAATCAAGTAAGTAGCAATGAGGATACAATCTCCCCAAAAATGTATGGGAAGATTAGCTTGGAATTTTAATGCTCTAGCAAGTTCTAAAAGGTGCATATGTTTCCTTTCAGCTCTGCCATTCTGCTGAGGAGTGTCTATGCAAGAGCTTTGATGAATAATACCTAATGAGTCAAGTAAAGAGTTCAGGCAGTTGTTAAAGAATTCAGTTTCATTATCAGATCTGATTTCTTTAACAGATTTGTTGAATTGAGTACTTATCATGGTAAGGAAAGATTGCATAATTTTGCAAACATTGGCTTTAGTTTTAAGGAGAATGGTCCATGTAGTTCTAGTGTTGTCATCAACTATAGTAAGGAAGGAATTGTGACCTTCATAAGTAAGATGTTTATATGGTCCCCAAACATCACAATGAAGCAGATCAAAAGCAGAAGGTTTGATAGAGTTGCTAATATTAAAGGGTTTTCTAGTTTGTCTAGCCATATGGCATATGTCACAACAAAAATTTTTTAGTTTATTCAGATGCAAGAAACATAAAGAATCAATATACTTCATAGCTTGTAATGGAAGATGTCCAAGTCTTTTGTGCCAGAGATGTACAGGATCAATAGTGCTAAAGATTGAATGAAATTCATCATTTGCAACATAAGAAGAAATATTATTGGAAGCACTGTAAGTAGGGTAAACAGTTTTGGCATAATTCTTCTTATTATCCATACAATGCAGTTGAGAATCAAACTTATACAAGCCTTCATCAAGTTTACCAGTCACCTTCAAAGTTTTCCTGGCAAGGTCCTGAATATAACACAGGTTTTTAGAAAAAAGTAAGAAGGCATCCAACATCTTGAGTAAATTTGCTTCCTGATAATAGATTAAACTTAAATTCAGGAACAAAGAAAACATCCAGAAGACAGATTTCATTGGTTAGTCTAACAGATCCTTTATGAGTAATGATAGAGCTTTTACCATTTGGTAAATGAATAACTGATTGAGTAGGAGTAGGGTTGATTAGGTTTGAAAAACAATTAGTTATATGGTGTGATGCTCCTGTATCAATAATCCAATCATAGGACTTGCAATTATAATTGGATAAACAAAATGGATTTGCATACTTGTGTATATAAGTAGATTTACCTGCCATATGATCAGAGTGGAAGTCAAGAAGGGAATGAACCTCAACATTGTTGACTTTTGGCTTGATTCTAGCAAGAATTTCAGCAACTTGTTCTTCTGTAAATGGATTACTTGAATTATCTTTCAAAGTGGCAGAATCGGAGGCTTTACCTTTGGCTTTATTCTTTGGCATTCTTGATAAATCTGGTTTAGTGCCAAATAGAGGATGCCAATCTGGGAATCCATTTAGAAAGAAACATTTCTCTTTTGGATGGGAATCTCCATGACAAAACTCACAGAAAAATTTCCCTTTTGAAGTTGAATTTCCATTGAATTGGTTATTCTTGAAACCATTCTGTCCAGTTTTATTGAACATGTTTCCTCCATTATTGGTATTGACAAATTTTCCAAGAAGAGAAGTGCCAAAATCATTGTTGCAACTGCCTGTTTTTCCTGTGGCTGAAGAATTCACATTATTCTGGTTTCCAGATTTTCCAAGAAAAGCAGATGGAAATTCAGGTTGTCCACTGGATATGCCACATTGTCTTTGAGATTCTTCTTGTATGAGAATAGAAACAGTCTTGGACAATGATGGCAAGGGAAGCATTCTAAGAATCTGTCCCCTAACATCAGTGTAAGAGTCTGATAGGCCCATTAAGAATTGAGTTATTTTATATGCATGATCATAATCTACACGAAGTTTTGATGCTCCACAAGTGCAATCACAGATACAATTTGGAAGAGGAAGAAGATCTTGGAGTTCATCCCATAGGCCTCTGAATTTTGTAAAGTAAGAATTTATAGACATAGTTCCTTGTGTACAAAGGGCAATGGTTTTTCTGATTTGATAAAGCTTTGTGGTATCATTTTGAGAGTATCTAGTGACTAAATCTTCCCACATTTCACAAGAAGTGGGGAAATAAACTATACTTTGTCGGATTTCAGAGGTCACAGAATTTAGGATCCAAGATATAGTCATAGAATTGCATCTATCCCAAGCATTAACATATTTGGAATCTGGATGAGGTTTCTTGAAGATGCCATTAATCATGCCAAGTTTATTCTTGGCAGATAAGGCAATAGTCATAGCCAGTTTCCATTGGGTAAAATTTGAATCATTCAGAAGATCAGACACAAGTGTCATACCTGGATGATCATGAGGGTGTAGAAACAATGGATGTCCAGCAGGCAATTGAAAAGTGGATTCTGTAAAATCATAGAAATCATTGGTATGACTGGTTGAATCTTGGATTTTATCTTTGTTGCTTTCTTTGGTGGGAGACTGATTATCCCGATTAGACATGGAGGTAAGAGGTAGAAGATCGATTAAGAAAGAGAAGGGAAAGGATAACAATGAAGAACAAAATCTTGATTTGAAGAAGAAGTGTTATGAAATTTCTTTTGCAGCAGTGATAAAGGGGAAAGGAAAAGCATGAAGAACAAGTCACCAGAATCGATATGTCTTTCAAAGGCTCTGATACCATGTTAAGAAATTGAACAAGAAGAAGAAAGGGAAAGACATTGGTATAATATTGATTTTCTTATTGAATTCAATCTACAGATTGTACAGAATAGAAGGATATATATATATATATATATATCCTTTACAGATTTCGATCACAGCCTACTGTCAAGAAATAAGGGGAGAAATTACAGAGATACCCTTAATGAATAACTAACATAACTGCCATAGAATCAAAAAATACACTCGACACCCCTGCAGTTGCATAACTATTGAATATAGTCACAGAGACCCCTGAAGATACATAGGATCAGATATTCTTCTGCATTTCAACAGTTGAAAATCCCAGCAAACGCAAGGATTATTATTATTTTAGGGTTGCAAAATACTTTTTGACTTCAAAGTCTGCCCATTTAACTCCACCCACCTGCCTTAATATCATCATCAGCCTACCTTGTCACATTTCATCTCTCCACCCAGCACACGGTTTGCTCCCAAACTTTCCCCAGTTTCATAAAATTCAAACTTGCCCAAAATCTCTCTTGGTTGTTGAAAGAATTTGCTCCAACTAAAACAATTTTTTTCTTGGAACATCCGATTTTGCTCAAACAAGTATTGAAAGGTATGATTACTCCACCAACATTATGATTTTTTTTTCTTAATCATTTGAATACAAAAGCCGGCTTTTGGAGATGAGTATCACTTAGGAAGAATCAACTTTTGGAGATGGTTGTTCTTCATGTATAGCCGACCCAGAAAGTTGACTCTCATGAACAATTTTTTTAATACAGTCCAGAGTGGTTGATTTTAGGAAGAATCGGCTTTTGGAGATGGTTGTTTTTCATGTATAGCCGATCCAGAAAGATGGCTCTCATGAACAAGTTTTTTTAAAAAAAAATACAACCCAGCTTAACTCAAATTAGTTGATTTTAGGAAGAATCGACTTTTGGATATGGTTGTTTTTCAAGTGTAGTCGACCCAGAAAGATGGCTCTAATGAACATAATTTTTTAATACAACTCAGATTGATTGATTTTAGGAAGAATCGACTTTTAAAGATGGCTGTTTTTCTAGTGTAGCCGACCCAAAAAGATGGCTCTCATGAACAAGTTTTTTTTTTTTTAATACAACCCAGATTGGTTTATTTTAGGAAGAATCGACTTTTAGAGATGGTTGTTTATCATGTATAGCCAACCCAGAAAGATGGCTCTTATGAACAAGTTCATTTTTTTTAAATACAAACTCATATTGAAAGTATGTTTTCTGGGTAAATTCAACAAAATTTTGGGCAAATCATATTTTGGGAAACCTAGGGGATCGAGGCAATTGTAATTATATAAATTAAAAGGGCAGGTTAGTTGCAATTTTGAAAAGGGGGGCTACTAAGTAGTTTTAGATTATAGTTTATATCCTATTTTAGTTTTATGTTAGTTTATAATAATTGAAATTTAAATGTTAATAGTTAATTATGTAGATATTATTTGTTATTATTATTGCACAAATAATTTAATTTATTTAAAATTAGTATTTGTTAATAATTTGAAAATGATTTTTCTACCATTAATATTTTTTAGTAACAATCATGGATATTTATTTTTGTGACTTGTGAATAATTATGAATAAAAGAAATTTACTTACATCGATAATTATAAATAATTGTTATTAATAAATTATATTAAAGAAATACAAGTACATATATAATTTGTTATTTGTTACAAGTACATAGATGTAGATAATAATTATGGATATTTATTTTTGTGATTTGTTAATAATTATGAATAAAAAATATAATTACGTAGATAATTATAAATAATTTTAATTAATAAATTATGTTAGTATATTAAATAAATACGCAAATAAATAATAAAAAGTTAGTATATTAATAATTATGAATAAAACAAATATACTTATTATGAATAATTACCAATATTTAATAGTTGATAGAATATGTAATTACGTATATTTTTAAAAAAATTTCATTAAATATGTTTAGTTGTTATTAATTTTTATTATTTGTTAGATGTCAGGATTTGGTGATCGTGGCCACAGTGCTAGAGGAAAAAGACCTGCAATAGAATATGACAATGATGCTCCTCATGGTTATACTAGAAGTAGATTAGAGGGGCACTGGATCTGCCCGACGAAGGGGACCGAGAGTGTCCAAAATGTTGGTTTTGGACACACACCTACAATGAGTGGGGCATCTATCGACCACATAAATGACTTGGAGAGACATCTGCTTGAGTCATCTCCTGGAGTATTTAGTCGCGAATATAGTTATCACAGACATGTCAAGGAGGAAAAGGGTGATAGAGACGAACCTTAGGTCTCGATCATGAGGATGAAGATGACAATGACGATACGGAAGAGGAAACGTACGTACTTGGACCAGAGTCCATTAGACGTCATGGTAGTAGAGGTGGTAGAGGATATCGAGGTGAACGGCCAGGAACTTCTCATGGTCAACGACCAGGACCTTCTCATGGTCAACGACCAGGACCTTCTCATGGTTGACGATTAGGTGGTGATAATGCTTTGTTAGACACAGGTGGCCCAGAGATACAAGATGTACTAGTTGGTTTCCGTGGCCATGTTGCAAGTGCAATATTGAATGGAGAGGTATATTTTACTATTTTTTTAATTTATTTATGTTGTTAATTTTGTATAAGTATGATAATGTTTTTTTTAAACAGGAAAGGGAGTGTTAAAACATAAACCACATGGCAAACTGTTATATAAGTGGATTGTCATTGATATCCCTAAAAGATGGCTTCTTCTTTTTTTTTTTTTTTTTTGAAAATCATAGAACCAGCCCAAAAAGATGATATTCTTCCTTGAAAGCCATCCCAGAAAGATGGCTCTCATTGAATCACAGTCATTCCAGAAAGATGACTTTATTTTTATTTTTTTGCCATTTTTTGTTTATTTTTTTGAAAAATATTATATACACAATGCAAGTAAATTTTGACAAATTGGAATTAAAATTTATCGTAACATACGCATCTTCCGTGTGTGTATAAGTGTATCATTATTGTTAGAATTCGTATCTGTGTGTTTATCGTTGTTGTTAGAATTCATATCTACGTTGCTTATTTTGAAGAAAAAATATTTATAGTATTAGAGAGTAAAGAAAAGAAGAGTGAGATTGTTGGAGAGATTTGGGTGGCTTAAATAAGATTGTTAGGGAGATTTGTTGAGAATATTTTGGATAAATTCTCAGCATTGCTCTTCTCAAAATCTCAAGATTCTCTGCAAATGTTATAACATTGGAAAATTTGTTGGATAATATTATGTTTTGATCATTGGACATACAACAACCCATCAAATGTTATTACTAGAAAAATCTTGCTGGAAAATTTAGGAGAGATGCAAAGGCTATCAAATGTTATTACTGGAAAAATCTTGCTGGAAAAGTTGATATAAAGTTGTATCAAATCAACTATTTAATTGTTCCAATGTTCTCCTTTTTTGTTTTGATGTTTCTATTTTTTGTTTGTTAAAGCTGCTAAGAATCTTGCTGGAAAAGTTGATATAAAATCTTTCATTTTGTTATTTTTTGAATCCCAACAGTATCCCCCAATTTAAGCAAATTCATGAGGGGAACATATGTATTTTTACCATTTGCACGTGTTGTATTAAGTATTTTGCACGTACTGTATTAAGTATCCCCCTTGTTTATATTACTTTTAGATGTGAGAGTAAGTGAGACCGTCAATGGAAGTGAGAATTAAATCAAGAATAAATTGATGACAACTTATCGACAAGGTAACTTTTAAAAAAAAATGTTTATTAAAAAGTGATAATTTTTGGAACAACAACTGTATCATTTTTTTGGGAATAGAGAAGTATTACTTCATCCATTTCTAAAAAAGTAGTCTATCTTTCCTCTTTAGGTCATTTCAAAAAGCATTTATTGTATAGTCTTTCTATTTTTAGAAGTTATCAATACTATTTTACTCTTGATTTGGTTACCACCTTAATTGATGACCTCATTCTTACATAATTGAAAAAAATCCATGTTATCAAAACATTTACTCCCACGTTCCTAATTTATTGTCTCATGTGACTTTTTTTGAATTAAATTGATTAACGTATATTTTTTTTTCAAAATAATTACATATTGATGCGTCCAAAATCTTCTAGACGCACTGGACTCTTCCAACTGGATACTTGGCTTTCAACGTATCCTCTAATCTTCAAGGCCCAACTCTGCAATCAAGTCAAGAAAAACGTGAACTAGGCAGAGACACTCCCTGCAAAAGCCCTCCGGCGTGATTATTAGCTCAAGTATGCAAGAGAGTAAAAAATTTGGTAGAGTTTAAGCAAGCTATATCAAATCACGTACCTCCCTCCTTCATTTTGAGGGGTTTTTATAGTTGTTGCCGGAGAGAATAACTGATCATAACCGCCCACTAACATTCATGGCATTGATGGCGGACACATTAACTGCCTCATTAACTGACACATTAACCACAACGGTCAAATGGAGAATTATCCGGACATAACCGTCCTCAACTGACAATAACTCTTGAGTGAACGAGCATAATACATCATGCTCGCTACATGTTCCTGCTCGCTGGTCAAGCCCCCAGCTCGCTTACATCTCTTGCTCGTTGAAGGTTGAGACCCCTGCTCGTGGTATATAAGAACCATTTAATTCCTCTCTTGTGCCTTTGATCTTGAGATGCTCGTGCACTACCTATAAATGATGACCACGTGCCGTACACATGACCCATGTTTTGGGCCTATTGGGCCGGGCAGCTCAGTAGCCCCCTACTCCTTGCCTACCGAGTATTCATGCTCGAGGCGAGGAGAAGGACTTAGAATTCATAAATATCTCCCAAAGCATAATTAAATCCTTTTTAATGTGTGAATATTGTCCACAATCAAAGGTTTAAGCAGATGGTTGCCGAAAAGGTTTTTAGAAAACCGTTTTTAAAAAGCCAAGCCGTCAGCCGCCTCTTTGAAAGGACAGGCCCGTTTTCCAACAAGGCATTAATGTCGCCTCGAACGTTGAGCCTCGGAACGTGAACCCTAATGATGGGTGACCGCCAAACGACGGTTTCACCGTGTATAAAAGCGGAAACCTCCTTCTCATTTCAAACTGTACCGCTTCCAAAAGACTTCGGTGCCGAGAGAAAAACTGATCTTTGCATTTGCAAGTTGCCTCAACGCCAATCTTGCTCACACCAGGATTCGATCTGCAACAATCTTCCAAGATCCAAAACCAGCATTCCTCAACAAAACAAAGAAACAGGTACTTTCTCAAATTTCTGCTTTTATCTCTTCGCTATGTTTTCATTACTTTAACCCTGAATTAGGGTTCTTTTGCATCATACTCCTACATTCAATCTTCTTCCCGTTGAGAACTTGAATTCAAGATGTAAACTATCAAAACGTAGATTTATAGGCTCCGATTCCTTCAATTCATCTTGCTCCCTTTTCTATCACCCCACCATTCAAAACCAAATAAGGGAATCGAAGAATACACGATCGTTGCCCTGCTCGCCGATCATAGGACAGGCTCTTGCCATGGGTTTTACTTGATTTTCCTTTGCCAAATTACCCGAGCAAGGTTTAACATGTGTTCCTCGATTCCTATTTCCTGTAGGATGTCCAGCGACGAAACCCAATCAGAAATTGAAGGCCGGAGCTACGACCATGGTGCTCTTGAAGAAAACCTGCCATCTACAAGCTCCAGCTTCGAGGAAAGCGAGCAAGAAGAAATCCCTTTAATTCCACGACGAAAACCCCAACATTTAACTGAACAAGGAACAAGCATAAACCAACAAAACCTTTCCGAAAATGATCGAGCAGAAAACCTTCCCTACTCGAGTAATTCCCAACTCGAACAAAACCAAAACTCCTCTAGACAAATCGTTCCCAACATCCCACCTTCAATCAAATGGGATGAATTAGCTTCCGAAGATGAGGTCAGTACCTGGTTTTATTCCTTAGGCATAGATCCCAAACACTACCGGGTACGAGCCTTCGACCTGGATATCAATGAAAGCGGGCATAATTATCAAGGAGACAAAATGATCTTCTATTTCGATTTTTTCTTGGTAGGACTTCGCCTCGCCCTTGATCCCTTTGTCGTAGAATTCCTAAATGAAACCAATGCCCTCCCCTGCGATCTGACCCTTACAACAGTAAGGTTTCTGATGGCATATACAGTAGCCTGCAGGCTGCTCGGGTTCGAACCCGAAATGACCTTGTTTAGGAAGTTCTTCCTCTTTTCTTTAGACAAAAAATCTGGGCGTCTCACAGGCCGCTCGAACCCAAATTACTTTAAGCTTTTGAATGACGGCCCGAATAAAGTAGATGGTTGGGATGGGAAAGCCCTACTAGTCGAATCAAGTGTCGGCTGGCCATTCGCTCCCTACCTTCACGACTATGGGTTGCCTGAATATGACAAGAATGCCTTCTGGGCTGGCGAACCCAAAATAGCAAGAGCCTTCAAATCGCTGCTCGGGGTAAAAGAAGGACGAGATGGCCGAGCTGGGCAAGACTTTGTACTCGATTGGCGAGCCCTCACATCCGATTTGGCCCTTCTTCGCCTAGCCGGAATCTTAAATTGGCCCATGCATGGAAGGAGTCGAACTGCGAGTTACCATTGAGCCCGAGCTACCACATCCATATTGGGGCCAGTGTCATAGAAATAAATTCCCCAGTGAATGCCTTGAATGTGCACGAACTGGAACCAACTACAGACCCCTTTTTTCACTAACTGGTCTGCTCTTTAACTCTGCTCGCTATGTCAAACTTGTAAATTTATTGTCTTTCATTTTTCTTATATTTTTGCTTCTAACTTTTGCAGACATGAAGCAATTAACTGACGTCAACAAGTTCCTTCAAGCCGCCAAAAAAGGAGCGAGCAAGAGAAACAAACACTTATCTACCCAAGCTGTTGCTGCTCTTCCAACCGTTCCAACCACTGCCACCGGTCGTGGAACTAAACGAAATCAACCATAACCAAGCCCACCAGCCATACTCGCAGCCCCAAAACCTATTGTAGACACCCCAATTTCGTACCCCTGATATATGACATGACATAAAATATCAAGAACTGTTGAAACATTAACAAATGTCAAGTTACAGGGTTGAAAATGCAAAAGGAAAAGTAGGATGCATGAGCGATGAAGCTGCGGGGGGAGTGCAAAATGGAAAGTAGCAAGCTTGGTGCCGCACCTGGGGTTCCTTGGCCGCCAAGCGTTCTCCTGTAGCCTCGCTTGCCGGATTGTACAAGTGTGATGCCCATGGTACAACTCACCAATGCAGGATGAAGAAATCAGAAAATTCCCAACGGGTCCTGTTTTCTCACTATAAATAGAGAGCTCGGGCTCCTCATTTCATCGCTCATATTTTCATCGCAACGAAGCGCTGAGAAATTCTCTCCGCGTTCCTTCGAAGCGACATAGTACGAGAGGTGCGAGATAGGTGAGTGGAACCCCCTAAAGTCTTCAAACCCGTCCAAACTCCGCCAAAATAAATATCCACTAGTTATAAGTAATCCCTAGCCTAGTTGTTAGGTATCCACCTTATTTCCCGGCCCAAAAACCCCAAAGTAAGCCGTTACTACTGCCGAGAAGTAGCAGTGGCATCTTTTATAAGCCGTTATTTCGCCCAACCAAAAAGGCCAAAACCACAAAAACTAAGCCGTCACTCTGCCCAACCAAACAAACCAAAACTACCACATATAAGCTGTCACTCTACCAAAATCAAAACAACAAACACACAACAAAAGACTCCTCTCGAGAAGGAAGCGAGGAAACACGCCGCTTTAAAAGGTAATTTAAGGGCGCTTTTATTTATTTATTTACTTTTTGTCTTTTATTATTTTTAAAAGTTGTTATCTAAATCCGCACAATGTAGCCAATATAAGCCGTTGTCTTTGCCGGATTAGAATAGGAAATATTATGTAAAAGAGCCGTTATAATGGTCAAATATTCTTAAATATGTCTGTAATTATTGGAAGGAGACGGCTGCGAGTCCGTAAATAATGTAGCCACGAATGTATTTGTTTAAATTTCTCTGTCAATTTAATACCTTATTTATTTGCTAGATAAAGATAACAATAAGCATACTTGACCAAAACGTTTTTGAGGCCGAAAGGGCGAGTTGGGTGCCTAGCACCTTCCCAACTCGAACTTAGCCTCCGAACCCGCTTTTTAAAATCTCGGTTTTCTTTTTACGGTTTTTCTTTATTTTTGCCTTAAAATAAAGATGGCGACTATAAAACTTTCAGATCGGTGGGGCCTCGCAACATTCCCTCTTTGCACTTTCTGTTCTCCCTAAAAAGGGAGATACGGGAATGGAGGGGTGATGCATTCCCATATCCTGTTATCCCCTAAACAAGGGATAACTTGATGCGGGAAACTTATAGCTCCCATAGTAATCTGAATGGGCCATAAGGCTATTTTCAACAAATCCATAGTGGGGGCGTCGCAATATCCTTTCTTGCACTTCTCTATTTTCCCTAAAGAAAATAGGGAGAATGGGAATGGGAATGGAAGTAATGCATTCCCATATCTGGTATCCCCAAATAAGGGATAACTTGACATGGAAAACCATTAGTTCCCATTTTGGATACAAAATCTACTCAAGGCAATCGAGGCACATTCAAACGTGCTAACATAGAGCAACACTCCTCTCGCACTTTGGATTTCGTCTTCCCTAAACAAGGGAGGGTGGAGCGAGGCGGTGGTGTTCCGCATCCGCACGTGCGCGCATCCCTATCCAGTGGCGCGGGGCACACCCCTGAACCTCGCGGGGCGACTCTGGCTGGGAGTTGTTTTATTTTAAATAAAATGGAGGGCTAGACTCGTAAAATAAAACTTTTTTGTTTTTATTTGTTTCTAGCTGCAGTATGCTTGTCATATTAATTTAGGCATTTGAATAAAGTGTTCTCATACGGCCGTGGCTATATTTGTGGATATAATCCTCCATCTTGCAGCAGTTCGTTCGATAAGCATTAAGTGTGTTTAAGAGTATAAAAAATATCATATATATATATATATATATATATATATATATATATATATATATATATATATATATATATATATATATATATATATATATATATATATCAAAAAATCGAAAATTCAAAAAAAAACTATATATGTTACAATAAATTCCGGGCAGCATAACAAAAGAGCTAGAGCTTTACTTCCGGCTCTATATTATTATTTATTTCAGTTCATTTTCTTTTTTCACTTTATTCTGTACATTTGTACATATTTACATTCATTCTATCATTTTATTTTGGGGGCATAGGACCAAAATTTGTAATTAATAGGGATAGATAGTTTCCCCACTTTTCTTTCTATTTCTTAAAATGTGGTGTGCTTGCTTGCTTGCGCTCAAACTAAAAAGCAGAGAAAATCCACACAAACACAAGAAGACAGGCCATATATGTTTTATTTTTCTGTTTATATATCGTAAAATAAATAAAGATTTTCTTGCTTCTAGATACCACACACACGCACATGCATATAGCTATATTCGAGCTGTTACCCTACACCATGGCCAACCTACCCCTGCGTATAAGCCAACGTTAGAATGCATATAGATTCTCAGGACACTTCACAGACCGACCGGTTTTTGCATCTCCGAATTGTGAATCAGCCCCTGTCCAAAAAAAATATATACAAAAAACAAAAAAAAGAGAATATACAAAAAAAAACTATGCGCAAGTAAAAAAAAATCATCATGAAAATAAATTGCGCAACAAAAAAAAATACTTCAAATAAATAATAATAACAAATAAATAATAAACGAGGGCGATTTATTATTCTTTGATGCTCGACCTAGACCATTTCGAATGGTGGATCTGGAAAGAGTATAGGCCTTCGCTTTGGGACGATCCGATCTAGGGAGTCGAAAAGCGGGTGGAATACGTTGGTCCTATACTGCGGAGAAAGAATCCATTGCTTCCAGGAAAAGTCTGAGGCTGTCAAAATAAAGCGTGTGCTTATCCAGGTCCAATTGTAGGGAACAAAAACAAACAATAATAAAATACACTAATAAAGGGCACTGTACTCCAAACCCAAAGCCTTGACCGACCTCGATACCTCCATAACCCATTTTCCTCGAAGCGACCAAATTTGGAAAGGTAGAACGTCTTGGCCGGTTGATACGAAAGTCGAAGCAGAAATCGTAAGGTATCAATACGTGATCGAACAAAGCGAGAATCGATTCGAAAGAAACAGATCCAAGCGGTATGGCAACAGATGAGCAACCGACATGGGCAGATTCGTGGGGCTCGAGTGATATGCTCCTCCGTATCTGCACGCAGCCAGAGTGGCTAGACGGGTTGGAATGCGAGATGAGCGCTTGCTAAGCCAAATACAAGTCTTATACAAGGTCAAAAACCCAGGTGGTGAGGTGAACTCTTCCCTCTTGTCCCCGAGGAAACATCAACATCCCACGTGCCTCCAAATCCAACCTCACCAAACACTAACCCACCAAATATCGCCACTACCCCAATCCCAATCCTCCACCAAGTCCCTACTACCCAAACATCGGCCCTTACCCGTCATATCCTTCATATCTGCTCCAAACACCAAAATTCCCCAAAGCCCAAATGACCTCCTGTTCCCATAACCAACCCACTCGCCCGAATATGGACCCACAAAATTATAACCCGCCAAAGGCCAAGTTACCACATTATTTACCTTATAATGATCTGGCCGCATTCGGTAGAAACCATCCAAAATCCACACCCAGAAAATTCCACCACAAACCAAAACCCTTATCCATCGACCCAAAATCCACTCCACTCAATATCCATATCGACCCAAAACCCTTACGAGACACCACAACCGAAATTAACCCAACCTTCCCTAATCGGCAAACAAGGTATATACCAAAATCCAACTCCCCGCCACCAAAATAGAGGCGGCGTGGAAAATATAAAGAGCTATGGTACTCAAACTTCTCAACAAAGGGAATTTTCTACTGGCACGTTACAACTGCGGCGATTGCCTTTCAAATTCAAAATGCCCGACATAGAAAAATTTGATGGGACCGGATGCCCTATATCCCACTTAAAATCTTATTCCACCGGCATGCGATCAGGGGAGCTAGCTTTGAGGCTATGGCTTCCAATTTTCACCTCACCCTAATAGAGGCGCCAAACAATGGTTAATGTTGTCGATAGCATACCATGAATACGTGGGACCGTGATAACCAAGCATTCTTGGAAAGATACAAAGACAACACTCTGAAAATAGAAGGACCTTGAGTCGTGCACCTGAGAAAAAAACCCGTGGCTGAAGTTCGCGATCAATGTGGAAAAAAGTTAGCCCGCACTTTTGACAGACGATCCAGGAGTCATGTCGAATGTTTATCAAAACCTCCACCCATTTACGGAACACATGCGGTATCTCCCCTACACCAATTTTAAAGAAATAGTAGATAGGAGCCCGTATTGATGATGATATACGGATCGGCCAATTACAAGTCAATACGCATCTCTACCTCTTTCCGTTACTCTAAAGGGAAACAGCAGCAAATACACCCGCAGATCAGCTGTCAATGTGGTAGGAAATACATCAGCCCTTTTCTACCCAAAATTATGGCATCGTCCATGGTCTTATGGAGCGATGTCTCACAACAGTCGGAGGAAATAATGGCCCGGCGAGAAATTTGAAATCGAACGCCATTATGATGAGCTGCGCAAGCCTCCTGGGCTCAATCTGCGGGCTAATGGCACAGGTGTTAAAGCCTATGGAAAATTATAAGCCACCAGACCCACACCGGGACACGGAATCATGCCCAAGATCTTGTGAATATCATCATTGCCGCAGTGGTCACCTCACCGATAAATGTTATCGCTCAAAAATGCTATTCAGATCTTATAGATGATAAGGTTATTGAAAAGCCCACTCCTGCACCAAATATAATCAATAACCCTCTACCTCAAATCAACATGATTGAGGTTGATGACAGCCTTCCGGGCATGATAGGCGAGAGGTACTAATTACGAAGCTCCCTGGCCGAGTTTGAGCCTATTTCTAATAAGCCTCTGCGTAACTAGTATACTACGACCGGCCCACTTTTGACACTACGCACGGTGGACTACTTCCTGATATATTACCCCTATTCCTTTCCTAGCCTTACGGTTTGGTCATCTACCAATCCGCCCTAAAATTGAGGATCTCAAACCTGGTCCTCAATAATGTAATAAACCCCATGCGGTGTGCTTTTAATAATAATCTAAATGTCTTTGCTTATTTCTTAGTTGCACCTACATTAAAAACACAATTAAATAATTATAATGATGAGTCATTTAATAGGACCCAAAAGATAAAAATTATTTGCTTGAGCTTGTAAAGTCGGTAGAGCACCGTGGACATCATTCATCAACAACAATCGAAGATCGATCCACTATCAATCAATGGACAAGGAAATCAAAAGAAGTCAAAATCGGCAACTACATGCAAGGCTCCAAAAATAACACTCATGGATCTCCTCAAAAGTTCGTGGACATGCTTACCCGGTCCTATGAAGATGTGTCGTGGGTAGACCCACCATAGTCCAAACACCGGACCCTCATATGTCCTGATGCTCGACCAATCGACAAAAGCTCCAACGCATCAAGCGAGAATGGTCACTACAAGTTGAAAAAAAAAAAGAAGCATGAAACGGCCAAGACGTCAACTT
>CM028380.1:126542961-126670715 GCA_013146195.2 Codonopsis lanceolata
GTTCTGTGATGCTTGCCAATGGCTCGCCTCGATCCATTTCGGAAGTAGTCCACCGCCACTATCACAAATTTGTTTTTTCCTTTCGCGAGGGGAATGGGCCGATCGATCTAGTCCCCACATTTCGGAAGGCCATGTCAGCGACACGGTTTTGAGGTGCCGAAGGTAATCTTGGGGATATCATGAACCTCGACATTTGTCGCACTTTTCCGGGCGTATGCCTCAAGATCCTTTCTCAATGCTCACTAATAGTATCCGTGAAAAATGACCCTCGTCTGGCCAAAGTTCGAGCCCCTCGATGGCTACCACACACCCTCCACGCACTTCTAAGTAACTCGCAGGTTTTCGGTCGAACGCACCTTAAGCAGGGCTTCAGAGGATCGCCTCAGATAGTACATCCCCAATTAAAGCATATCCGCCGACCTTCTTGCCATCCTTGCTTCTCCGTCTGGCCACAAGATCCCCGTCCGATGTATTTTTGATATCATCGATCCAACACTGGCCGTCATTTAGCATCAACACTTTCTCCTTATCAATGGATTCTGGTATCCGTGATTTCGATTGGGAGCTCGCCGAAGTTCACTTATGCCATTTTTGAGAGGTCCGCCTCGTTTTCCTCCTTCCTACTTTGTTCCAACTCCCAAGACTAATCAGCGAGATGCTTACCGCTAATGCCTCTCGACTTGCTGGGGTGGATGATTTACTCCCATTCTCGAATCGCTTTACGACGAGCCGAGTCGGAAGATCAAGATTGAGTGGCTCCTATCTCTGGCTGCGCCGACTGCCATCAAGGTTGTGACGGCCATGACGCGAAATCTACTGGAAATTCGCCTGTGGCTTTAATCGATTCGCTCCATCCGTGTAACGAGGAGAATGCCCGCCTGCTTCCGTTTTGCTTGACGATCCATCCACGAACAATGTCCAGTCGGTGGTCGCTTTGGAGGGACACTCTTGCCTCGGCACTTGCTCGCCAGAAGGCCTTGATCGGGCGCATTAATTCTCCTTCGCCGAAGTCAAGGATGCCTCAAGCAATGAAACCGCCAAGATTCAGCTCGATGGTTTTTTCGAGGTAAACAATCGCGTGATTCTCGTCACTTCAATGGCCCACTTCATCATTCTTCCAAAGAACATCAGTCTGTGTAAAATTCTTCGTAGGGCAGCCTGTAAACCCCACTGGCTTGAAATATATTTCAATTTTTCGCCGTTATCATTAGCGCGAGAATCACCTTTTCGATGTGCATGTACCTCGCTTCAACTTCGCTAGTGCATGTGATACATAGTAGACGGGTTTCAAGTCCTTCTTCCTCGCAACAAAGACCGATGCTATGTGGCAGATCCGTTACCGAGAGATAGACAAAGAGTCTTTTCTCCTGCTCAGCGCATTTTAATAGGTAGTCGCCGAGGTATTTTTGAGCTCAAACGCCGAGGTCGCATTCTTTGTCCCATGTGAATTTCTCGCCTCGTGATTTTAAGGGAGGGCCAAATTGATTTTGATATGAACCTTCCTAAGGCGACTATTCGTCCATTCACTTTGAACTTGCTTGATGCATTGGTACCTCCATTTCATTGGCAGTTTTATTTTCTGATTTGCCTCGATGCCGCCATTCACCATGTACTAAGACCATTTCAAGGCGCACTTCAGGATTGAAGCCTCATTGTTTCTTCCTGAGGTTTATGGCGTTTCTCCCGAGGTCGCTCAATGTGGCTCGCTTCCTTCGCTTTTAATCACCATATCATCTATATAGGCCTCCACATTCCTTCCCTGCTTGATCAAGACTTTGTTTACCATTCGCCGATAGTGGGCCCCCGCTTTTAGTCCGAATCCGCATCATATCAGGCAAGAGCGGGCTCAAGGTCGTGGTTCCCTCTGGTCCTCTTTCCACATCCCGATCTCGTGGTACCTCGAAGAAGGCCCACGCTTGTATTTTGTATCCCGAGATAGAACCGACCGTTGATCTATCCTCTGCATTACCCCATCCTTTGGGCATGCTTCTAAGATGGCGAAGTCCACGCACATCCGCCATTTTCCTCGTTTTCCCCGACCATCACCACATTTGCAATCCACGAGGGTAGTTGATTTCTCCGATGATCTCACCGCTTGGCTATTTCCTCCGATAGCCTCCTTTTTCTCCTGGAGAAATATCTCTCCGTCAGCATAGGTACAAATGTCGGGTTGATGCTCAACTCTGCATCTGCTACATCCTCTGCAATGCCTTCCATATCCTCTGCTTGCTATGCGAAACATCGTTGTTTTCCCTTAAGAACTCGACATTTGTCTCTTCGTCGCCCGCACTCCATTCCCACCTTTATTTTCCTGCCAAGTTTATGATAACCTCTTCTACATCTTCCATAGGTTGTATGATTGATGATCTCGAACATCGAGGCTTTCAATTTCGCTTTTTCGTTTCTGCACTCGAAGTTCCTTCCAGACGCGGCCGACTTCTTGGCTTGCTTTGGTTGCTACTGGTGGAAGCCTCGCCGAGCCTCTCCTGCCTGCTTGCCGCTTCTCACCTTCTATTCCTGGCCCCATTTTTCAACTTTTTTCAAATTTCCTTTTCTCACTGATCGTACTTAAAGTGCGAGCCATTCTGATGACCCCTACTCCGAACGAGGTCATATACTTGACTCTGTCAGGCCATCGATGCCACCATTCGAATTTGGCCTGGAAGGTGCACCGGGATAGCAGGAGAGGAGATCAAGGACGAGGTGACTTCCTCGCTTCGGTGGTATCTCCCGCCTCAGCCGACTATAAGTCCCACTGCCTTTGCCGTGACTCTGCGGCCCGCGGCCTCTAGTCGACCTTGGCCGGAGGTGGGCATCGCCAGCTCTAGCGCCTGTGAAGCACTTATAAAACATCACGCCTCTCGCCTCGCCCGCCCCAAGATCTATCAAGACCCGCTTAACTAGGCTGTTGTGAATGCCGATTTGCAGAGTTAACGGCTTCATGAAGCATAATCGCTGACCGCCACGGCTGGCCCCTATACCATTTCAAGCCACCATCCCGCCCATGATGTTTTCCGCCGAGCTATTCGTGCAATTGATGGCATTCTTCAACCGTGATACTGGGTATCCTCCCGAATGGTGTTTACCACCGCCTGCTTGTCTGCCGTCTGTTGGCCTGAGCCTCGGTCCGGGGCGCGAATGTGACTCTCTTGCCACAAACCTCCCGTCTCCCTCAATCAATCTCAGATTGCTTTTTTAGTCGTATGCACTCCTCCGTGACATGGCCGACCTCATTATGAAAGCCGCACCTTTTCCGCGGTTTCGCCTCTTCCGCTGTGCCCTAGCGGGAATGGTGGTCGATCTTCTTTTCTCTCCTAACGCCCATTATGTGTTCCCCGAGATTCATCAGGGGGTGAAATCTTCCAGCCTCGATTCCCGCTCTGGCCCCCCTAATCTCGCCAGACCTGTGCCTCTTTCCTCCTCCCTTCTTTGCCGAGGTGGCGGCCCTCCGCCGAGCTCGCTTTTTTCTTTATTTGCGAGCGGCCTGTCTGAAGTGGACGTTACCCTCAAGTTTCATGGCGGGGGTTGCCGGCCCAGAAGGCCACCTTTTCGGGCCAAGAACATCTCGCCAACAGGTCCTTTCGTCGCATGGTGAGCTCGTCGGCAATTTCTCGCAGATTAGGCTCAAGCCCGAAACACATCCTCACCGATGTGTTTCCGAATATCCGGGATTTGGTCCAGACTTCTTTAAAGCGTGCTATGCACGCCAAGCATTTCTCCAACCTCTCGTTTCACGCCGCATGTGTCCTGCCTCGCTTGAGAAGCACCGGCGAACTTTTTTCAAAATGCCTCTTAAAGTCATCCCAACAGTGATGGGACCGGTGCTAGCCCGCTGCACCACTGCTGAGCCTCGCTTCGAGGGTTCCAAACAACACTAAGCACCATATGTCAGCCCGCCTAGTATGATGATCATTTTCACCGAACCCCGACACGTGGTCCGTGGTCGTTGCAGTTACCAAGAAGTCCCTCGAAGCGTGGAATCTTTACTTTGAGGGAACTTCCACCTCTTATTCTGCTAATAAATGGCCCCCAATTTTCTTTGAGGACCGAGTTAACTCCATAGCTCGCCGAAGCTTCCACCTTTTCCATCCATGCCTTATCTCGGCACTGCCATTGGCTCGCTCAGGCCGACCCCACCACGCTGCCATGCGGGAACGCAGCTAGCTCCTTTCACCAAGCGTACTTCTGCCTTTCCTCGATCATATTTCTCACGTGGGACCCCAAGCCAGCCTCCTTTGCAACTCGTGGCTAAAAGCCGAGACTTGGAGCTGGGCTTTGCTCGAGGATCGAGCATATGGTCGAGACTCTCCTTCCTCGCTATTGGCTCGACAATTATCCGCCTCTGGGAATTTTAGACGAGAATGAACGCCGTCTCCCCGATCCCCGCCACCCTCTTCCCAAATTTTGATTTGACATTTGTAGTAACTTTCCTTTTGGCTTTTGTAGTTTCCATCCTTTCCCACACCGAGTTCGACGCACGGATGCTTTGAGTTCGATGATTATGGGCTCGGTTCCTGGTCCCGGGTTTTTTGTCTTAGCTCGCATCTTTGTCTCTGCTTCCCCCGACTTTTGTGCACAAGGTCATTTGGTGTTCAATACGCATACCTCGCTCTCTTCGAGCCGTTGGGTTCATTTGTTTTACTCACCGTTCCTCCTCCTCTTGTGCCCTCGGGAAGTCTCGACCTTCCTGAGGCCGGCCGTTAAGGTCTTTATTTTTTTTGTTCGAGAGCCGCGTGTGGCTATCCTTCTTGTCCCTGCCGATACCTCTGCAATGAGGCACCTGAGTTCTCCCCCTCGCCCCTCATCAGGTCCGTGCCTGGCCCGCTTCCTTCTCTAGACGGGTGGACGCAATGGGTCACGCTCTTCGAGGCTTGCTTTTTGGACTTAACCATCCTCTCGCCTCGCTCGCCCGGATCGATGTCTGGGAAAGTCGCTTCCCTGAACCGAACCAAACCGATCACGCAATATTTCAGGTGATCTTGTCTTGACGTCCACGATGCAGGCGAGGACGAGGTGGCAGCCTTCTTCTATGTCCAAATGGCGGTTAACCCGCACAAGAAAAACAATAAACTCTTAAGGTGCCTGGGTTGGGTCTCGACTATAACCCTCCTGTATGAATTAGTTTTCCAAGGTTTCGTAATAAATGAGCCGTGATAATTGTTTCGATCAAGAGCCGCGATAAGAGAGTTAGAATATCCTTGAAATTACATACCTTGCCCCGAATAAGGGCTCTCATATTTATACCGATATTGATGGCGACGTGGCGCTTGCTATCGGGGAACACAAAGCGCCGTTATTAAATGCGCTGAGGGCGCTCGCCAGAGCTGTGAACCGCGTGTGTCAGTCAGTTGGGTATCGGCGCCGTTTTCTGCCTGGGAAATGGTTTGTCGGGGTGAATGATTGCCTGAGGCCGAGGCCGAGCGGTCTCTGACAAAAGCTTTGGTTTACCTCCAATGTTGAGGATTTATGAAGACCGATTTGGGGCGAGGCCGGGGATCCCGCGATCTGTTAGGTGAGCCGCTACTGGCTCGCCAAGTGCCGGTGGTCTCTATGCCGAGGCCGAGTCATTTATCTGAGGCGAGTGGTCTTGTCTCGCAACGAGTGGTCTCAGGTGGGACCCTCTTCATGCCGAGGGTCGGATATTGTTTATGCCGAGGATTAACCCCTCGATTTCAATCCCTTCAAAAACCAAAATTGAGAAATTTGTAGTCACAGTGCATATTAATAAATAAATAAATAAAAATATATATTGGTTACCAATAAATCTGTATCAGTTTGAAGATCATTAAATTGTATTAAATTTAGCACATACACTTGAACATGAAGTTTATTAAATTATCGTAATATATTCCCTACATCTTTAATCTTATGCATTGCATATGTTTTAAGCTATTTATTGATTACAAAGGTACCATGAGAATTTAATAATTTCGTATATATAACTGTTTTCAGTTTATTGTAGCTCTATGATCTCTAGAAAAAAAAAAAGAGGACCAAGTACATGAGATCCTAAGCAATCGAAATAAAAAGAATACATTTACAGAAAGATACATTTACATTGTAAAATATACATTTTGCACGAAAAACCGTTGAGTTATCTAGGCTTACCCTTGGTCTAGCTGATGTCTCTAAGCAAAATGAGAGAGGGAGGCATTTTATATAGATTTCTTCTATATTGGTATGTTATCCTCAGTTGTTTTTAGTAATGATGTTCAACAAACAAAATTGTAACAAATTTATAGTGGTTTTATCTTTGAAAACTGCTCGAGAAGAGAAAAGCTAAGGAACTGTCTAACTCCCTTAGGCGTCCAATTACAGCCGAAGAAATTAATCTTCAATGATAATTCATGTGATTGTTTTGATAATTTATTTATTTATCATTCAATTGATAAGCGATTATTAAATTCAACAATTGAAATAAGTAATTATTTATTAGCTCATTGAAATTTCAATATAGTTAAAAAATCATAACTATTTTTTATATTGCCGGATGTGAATGAGATTAAAATAGTTTGGTATATATGGTTGTCAATTGTCTCAAGTCAAAGAAAGAATGTCAAAAGTTTTCAGATTTATTTATCTAATTAATTTTGATTACAAATTCGTTTCATTTCCCAATGCATTAATGACACATATACAATGTAGAAGTGTTGTCATTTATGGAAAGTGCATTTTGACGAGAACTTTCCAAAAATCGCACCTCTCCTTTTATATATGTATAGATAAATTAAGAGATCATTGGGCGTGTCCCCTCCCATCAATTTTCATCCTCTAACAGACACGACTTTGTTTTTAATCGGTAAATGACATTTTTACGGCAAAATAACAAGTATACCCTTATTGAAATTGGATTAGAGGCGCGCTGCATCGCAATTCCAATCGATGATCACAATTCCAATTTGTACATCACAAATCCAGTTTTGGCATCAAGATTTACTAATTGCAAATTATGCTCGCAAATCCAAAATTATGCATCCGAATTTTCTGAATGGGTAATCCAACTTGTGCGCTGTAAATCCAAGTTTTATATCGAGATTTACTAATCTCAAATTATGCATCACCAATCCAAAATTGTGCATGGAGATGTTATGCATGAGTAATGCAGTTTGTGCATCGCAAAATCAAAATTATGTATCAAGATTTACTTTTGAATTTTAATTCCAGATTATGCATTGCAAATCTAAAATTGTGCATTAGAATTTTTTGTATAGTAATCCAATTTGTGCATCGTGATTCAAAATTGATGAATCGCAATTAAAAAAGGTGTTCAACAACGAACAAATTTTTATTCAGACATTTTAACGAACAATTTACATACACAGAAACACACACAACGTAAATCTATTTTGAATCAATAAATGAATTTTCTTCTTCTTCTTTTTATTCATCATTGTGTTTATCAATTTAATTATGTAACCAACCCCCTCCCCCAAAAGTATCCAACACAGCTTCATCACTTTCATGCCTGATCACGCCACGAGAGGGGGGTGCCGAAAGCCTTGTCGCACGTGACTGGTCCGTGATGTCGTCGGATGGATATCTGGCTATTTAGTCTGCAAAAATAGAGCACCGTGAGTGGGTGGGGGTGTTACCCTCAGGTGTGATAATCAGTATCATGTATAAAGAGTGATATATCAAATGGAAGTGTGTTTAAGTTTTGATATCTGACCGTAAGGGAAGATGGAGAGATTGAGAGAGCCCTTGTTGGTTTGTCCTCTTTTTTCTTGAGAAAAATTCAGGCTGGTCCCTTGGAGGAAATTTCCTCCTTTATATATGGTGTATATTAGGTATGTTATTGGGCTTGTGCCCTCCTTTGGATATGGGCTTAGGCTTTCTTCTGGGTACGGGCTTGGCCCAATCATTAAGGTATAATTTATTAATACTCTGTTGGGCTGTATTTTCGGGCCCATTATTTTGGTGCGCATCAGTAGCCCCCCTACTCCTTATGTTTCGAGGTTTACCTCAAAGGTAAGGAGTACTATTTACTTGCGATTCTATCTTGTCATGCTGAGAGTCAGCAATTTCTATCTTGAACCCATAGAAGGCTTCTTAACATGACCGTTTGAACATTGCATGAGATTTTTGCGTAGGTGCTCGAGTTGACCGAGGTAGGGTAATTGGTGCTAAGGCCTCGAGTAACTAGTCTTTCGATTAAGTGAAGATCTTTAAAGAAGAAAATAATATCGGGTCCTCGAGTACCGAGGATCTTTAAGAAAATTGATTGGTCCTCGCGTACTGAGGATCTTTGAGAAAAAGTGATGGGTCCTCGCGTACCTAGGATCTTCAAGAAAACCGGGGCATAAGGCCATAATGAGATTTGTCTTCGGCTTGGCGAAGAACAATAAGAAAATCGGGCCATAAGGTTGTAATAAGATTTGTATTCAACTTGGCGAAGAACAATAAGAAACCTGGGCCATAATAAGATTCATCCTTTATATTGCAATCATTTGGGCATTTGTAAGCTACTTTGGCACTTGTAAGCTACTATGGCATTTGTGAGCTACTACGACATTTGTAAGCTACTACGACATTTGTAAGCTACTTTGGCTTTTGTTCGTTGCGACCTTCCCCGTGTACCGAGGATAAGGCCCTTGATCTCCACCTCGCGTACCGAGGATGGTATTGAGTGTTGACGCTCTTGTTTATTGCGACCTTCCCCGTGTACCGAGGATAAGGCTCTTGATTTCCACCTCGCGTACCGAGGATGGGGTGGCTTCCATAATGGTTCATATCTAAGGTAAGAAGGACAATTTGCTCATAATTCTTTCTTGTAATGCTAGAGATTTTGCTTTGAATTCCAAGAGAGTTTATGTAGTCGACTTTTGAACCTTGGCGAGGAACCTGTGTGTATAGTTGACCTTTGATATGATTCCTCCTTAGCTTTGTGATGGTTTTTGAGATAATAATAAAAGTGTTCTTTGGTTGACGAGATCTTTCAGAAAAGTGGCCCAAAAGGCCATAATAAGACTTGTCCTTGGCGTGGCGAGGAATTTCAAGAAAACCAAGCTATATGACGCTACTTGATATGAGGCTCAGTAGGAGTGTGATGTATCAATCCTTCATAATAATATGAAATTCATGTCGAGAATGTTGACAATGCCTAGCTGGAGCGAGAAATGATGAACAAGCATGATGGGGCGCTCGGGAAGCGTAATATGCTCAATGATAATATAAGTTTGGTCTTGGCCGAAAGTGACGACGATGCCGAGCTGAAGCGAGATATAAAGCTCATGCCGAGCGTAGCTGCAAATGCTGATGAGGAGGCATGATGGGATGCTTGGGGAGTGTAATATGCTCAATGATAATCTAAGCTCGGTATCGATCAGAATATAAAGCGCAAGTAGGTGCGTAATGGACTCAGCGCGGGTATGATATGGAGCTCAATAAGGAGCGTAATGCATCCGGGGGGTAAGCATAACATGAAGCTCAGTACGGACACTAGAATAATATAAAGCTCGATTGCAAGTAAGCTCGATCGAGGGGCTTAAGTGTAGAAGGCGCGAGCATGGTACTAGCACGAACAGGGCGTGCACGGGCACGAGAATAATAATATGAAGCGGGTGAGAGCTCAGGCACTGGCGCGAGCATGGCACTGTAGTCGAGTTCTTTCATATAAACAAAGATGATGTAGGATCTCATCAGTAGAATGCCATTAGTGCTAGTAGTAGTAGCAGTAGCCCCCCCCCACTTATTGAGCGTAGGAGCACATCCTTAGATCGAGAAGTAATAAAGATCTGTGTTTACTTCATGCCTCAGTAGCAGCCCCCCAGTTAACGATTGTTATTGACCGCGAGTAGTAAAATGTGGGCACTTGGCCTAAAATGTGACCTTGGCGAGGTGAGGTGGGCGTGTGACCTTGTAAATTATCATGTAATTGTTTGTAGAGGAACATATCGTGTGTTATTACTCGTGGTTGTTGAGGCTATGCCCGTTTGTATTTTATACCTGAAAATTTCGAAAGCATCATTGCGAATCAAACATATTCAATTTTTAATAGAAGTGCGTATTATTAATTTGTCCTTGCGTAAATAAGAAAGTAATCATGCTTGCATTTAATCCAAATAGCGGTAAATAACAGTGGCTATTGTATAAGCAAAAGATCATGTTTTATCAAAAATATTTTAGTCTTGCAGTAATTGTAATAATCCGAGCATGGTGATCGTATAAGATAAGATTGTATAAGTATCTGCATATTATGCGAGGATAAATAATGGTGGCGACACTTCGCCTTGTAATTTGTTTATTTGAATGCATGAAATTAAGAAATCATGCGAGCATATCATGCTAATATAGTATAACTAAACTAGGCGTGCATGCCGAGCAAATAACATAAAACAGACAGTTCATGAGTTTCACGTAGACAATTTTTCGATTTATTCATATGAATAAGCGAGTGTATAGCTTGACATAAATTAATTTCAATTTGCATGTCATGTTTCTCAAAAGCAGGCGATCTTGTATCGTATTTAATTGTCTATTATATACCGATGAAAGTTTAATAATATAACATTTAAGTTGACGAGGCTAACGAGCTCGTGTACGTTTAATCAAAATAATGTTGTCAAATTTGTAAGATTTTTTTTACTTACTACGGTCTACGGGGAGCGTTGAAGCATGCTATCATGTAATAATTGCGTACAATAAATCATACCCATCGAGGTAACATATATTTTATCTAATCGATTAAGTCATGTTATTGCCTGTTATGTAATTATTAGAAATTCATAAGCATGTGTAAATGGGAAATTAGCATATTTAATTGTAATATATAAGTGAGTAACTTCGCTATACTATTTGGATCATTGTTTTATAATTGTGAAAATGCACATTGGGCAGCATCCGGTTTAAACATGTAATAGTGGTGTTAGCTTTTGTACATTTAAACAATATATATTGATTAGCGAACATATTATCGCAATACGCTCGATTTAAAATGTTTACTTTATGTCCATATACACAATATAAAAATGCTAAATGAATGAATAAACATCATATATTAAGAAACCTTTTATAATGTAATATTATAATGTGTATGGAAATTGATTAGCCACGTATCCATTTTTATTCCCAAACTTAGTATAGTTACTTTGTTTATTAAAAGTTATATTCCTTTTAAATTACAAAATATTGTCCACTTTACTTATTGATTATGGCGAACCAATATTAATCTAGTCAAATATAAGCGATGCGATCAATCAAGATAATAAATTTATATGTTAAATGTCAACACATTGGGACTACAAAATGACAAATGGTGGTCGGCCATGTGATTTATTATCATGATCACATCCATTTCATAACACAAGTAGTGGAAGGAAAACAAAAATGCACTAAAGTGATATGAATAAACATCATATATTAAGAATTCATTTCCATATGGCTTTTATATTATGAAGTAATATGTATAATGGGGCGTGTATGGAAATTGATTAGCCACGTATCCATTTTTATTCCCAAACTTAGTATAGTTACTTTGTTTATTAAAAGTTATATATGTTATGCAATAACGCAAGTCAACACATTGGGACTACAAAATGACAAATGGTGGTTGGCCATGTGATTTATTATAAAGCAGTGGGTGGGGGGTTAGATAATCACATGTATAAAGAGTGATATATCAAATGAAAGTGTGTTTAATGATATGTTTATTATGGTCCCTTGAAGGAGGTTATATATGTTATTGGGCTTGTGCCCTCCTTTGGATATGGGCTTAGGCTTTCCTCTGGGTACGGGCTTGGCCCAATCTTTAAGATATAATTTATGAATACTCTGTTAGGCTGTATTTTTAGGCCCATTATTTTGGTGCACATCAATGCCTTGATTGCATTATTTCACATAAACCCTCGGTGTATTTTTTTTGTCCCCAATTATCATTCTCTCTCTTGATCGTGAACCAAAAAGTCCTCAAATAATTGGGTGGGGCAATATAGGGGAGAGTTTGGTCCGGTTCAATCCAGTTTTTGGAAAAAAATAAATAAATAAATAACTGGAACCAGACCAATAGTCTGGTTCTCAAAAAATTTAGAATCGGAACCAACCCAATATGTATGAGAACCAAAACATTGGTCCGGTCCAGAACCAATCAAAGATGTATGAGAACCAAGACCGGACCAATACTATGGTTTTCTTACTTTTTAACTATTTAATACAAATACATAATAAAATTTATAAGACTAAGACTTCATTAAAAAATTAAAAAAACATTCGATAAAAGTACATTCAACAATTAAAAATGTCAAAATTATAAACTCGTAACATGGAAATAAAATAATAAAAGAGTACCAATTAAAAAGTAGAACAAAGAAAGTACTAGGAATTAATATATAATAATAATAATAATAATAATAATAATAAATAAATAAATAAATAAACAAACAACATATTGGGTTGGGTCGATCCGGTTCCATGTTTTTTTAGTTTGAGAACCAGGACCAACCAAAATGTCCGATTTTATGAAAATTCAGATCTAGGACCAAACCAAAGTATTGGTCCGGTTCAGTTTTGATTGGTTCGGTCCGGTTCCGAAAAAATCATGCACACCCCTAGGGCAATATACACCTCACTTTCTACTTTTTACACTATATTTCCTGCTACCTACAACACAAGGTACACCACGAAAATGGATCGCGAAAAGTAGAAAGTGATGCGTATATAACCCCACCCAAAATAATTTTATACACAAAAAGTTAAAAAATACTTATTTATCTAAAATGTTAATAAAAGAGGGGTGATTTTAATTTAATAGTTTTTCAAACTACAACAATTTTTAGATAATTGAGTATTTACTTGATAGTTTCTTATGATACGTAGCATGAGAAACTGTAATACCCCTGTCCCACACCAAGTAGATGTGGGACTTGTGTGTAATTTATTAGGTGGCCACACATTACAATTTACTACTATGCACCAACATCATGAACTTTTGAGTTGACATGTTGTAATGCCCTAAATTCTTGCATGCTCAATGTGTGCTTGTCTACATGCATTCATAATCTTCATAATCGTGTTTACTTAGTTCATGTATGTGTTTAGAATCATTTAGAGGTCATTCGTTGTCATTTAGTTACATGAATTCATACTTTGATTCTATTACGTCGTTTAACATTTTGATTTCATTGAAGTCTTAATTTAGCATGTTCATGCATTGTAGATCATTCATGGGACTTGTAACATGTTCATAATCATGCATGTTTACATATTTAATCATTGATTCAATTGTTGCTTTGATATTGCATGTTTTTGTGCTTTGTTTGAGACTTTTCGAGTGTGTTTCGGGTGAGTTTCAGACTCATTTTGAATCAACCTTTGATGTTTGGGTTTGGGTTGGGTTAGGATTTAGGATAAGTTTTGAGGCTTTTTGGTTCAGGTAACAAGGCGGTCGCTTCGTGGTTTTGGTTAAGCCACCGCTTAAAATCCAGTAGCACCGGAATTAGGGACCAAGCGATCGCTTGGTGGGAGAGGCTAAGCGAGCACTTAAGCCTTCGAGCAACAAAGTCCTATTTCAAAATTTTGACTGCAATGACCATCCAACCCTTACTAAAACCACTCCTAAACACCCCCTAAGCCTCCCTAATCATCCTTAATCATATCCTAACATGATTACCTAGTTCTAAGTGTGATCTAAGTGGGTGTGATGAAGAGATTAACACACTAAAATCTGATTTTGGGGCACCAAAATGGTTGGACACTTGTCTCACTACCTTGTTGACTTCTCTAAAGCCACAACCAGCCCTTTGTGACTTCATGTACTGCCTGCTTCTTCCATAAACGTGAGACAAAGTTCCATGGGAGATAGCTAGGGTTCTTGGAGTGCTTGTTTGAGCTACCTTAGTTCATCTTCTCCATTGTTCAAACCGAAGCCATAGAATTGAAGAGCTTATTGAGGAGTCCACTTCTACCCAATTATATTCTCATTTTGGTTGCTTGTGTGAAGATTACATGTAAGTTACTTCTTCTTCTCTTTGGATTTTGGACTCATTGACCCTAAGGAAAACAAAGTGCATGCTATTTGAGGTTAATGAGTACACATACATGTTTTGTATGCCTACAACTTGTATTTTGAACATGTGAACTTACTAAGATCATATGTAGTTTGGTTTCTATGATTGTTGAGGTATGTTATTACCCTTCACCATGTGTATTTAGGATTTTGAGCATGCTTAGAAGTGATGTCTACATGTTTACTTAAGGTTGTGATGTATGAAAGTATTATATATGTGACTTACTTGGAATGTTAGTAAGTTATTATGTGTTATAGTCTATAATTGAACCCTACGATGAAAAAGAATCACAATGTAGTACCTTGGTAAGCTTATAACCTAGTGGGACTTAGTAATGAACTTAGAATGGTTGGTGAAGCACATAGCTTCTAAACTCTAGATTGGAAACGCGTAGTAAGGACTTAACGGAGTCGACTCTAGGGAAGGTCGGAGCATGATGAACACTACATTTAATACCTACGAGGTTTGGAAACCGTATGGTCATGACTACTAGCTAATAAACTTGGTCTAATTATGGGTACTTGTAGTCACTTATGATTATTTGATTGTGAGCAAATTGTTTACCTTGACTTGAATTATAGTAGAGATTGATAACCTACTTGGTCGAATTCGATCCTTATTTGCTTATGTCGAGTAAATATCTACTTGTGCATCACATTGAGTCAAGCTGGCATTATTTGGTTTGGTTTTTGTCAATGGTGGGACAATACATAGCCTACACAAATCGTAAGATTCATGCTCGTTATAGATTGTCGTATCGGAGATCGCACACACCCCTCCACTATGAGCCGCAGTGGGGATGTAGCCCCATTGCCGTATCAATACATGCGTCATTGGCTGCTATTAGACGGCGAAGTTCAGTATATCGATGCAAAGACACGAGCATCATAGTCACGATATTGGGTTAACACTGTTTATTGCAGGAACTACATAGTGGCCGGGTCTATAATGTATCCTACTTGTATGGTTTATTACTCGCACATATTTGAACAATGTGCTAAGTGATGTATGATGATTATGTGCCATGATTATGATGAATGATATACCATAATGATGTTGTGTTGCAATTAATGTCACACATTATGCCATAACTTGAACTTGTACTTATAGTAGCTCACTAAGTCTTAATGACATACCCCGTTTGTTTTGTTTTCCTTAGATCCGAGCCAAGGAGGAGGTTCTCGCTAAGTTCGATAGTTAGAAAGTTTTCTTGAAGGTTGTTCTTTTGAGACTTTGTATAGATAGTCTTTTATTTTGGCAAGGACGATGGGAAGCAAATTACCTAGACTTGATTTGGGAAATTGTTATTGTTGTATAACTCTTTAATATTCGACACTTATAAATCTTTTGTATGCCAACGTCAATGTCGAGCTTTGTGTACATGTTATGGTTCACTACAGCTTATTCCGCTTATTACTCTTTTAAATTCTTATTGCTTTTGTTGTCTCCGGCATGTAGTGATCGTTGAGGTATTGTATGCATGCGTTATAATTGTAGGAATAGTTGTTGGGTTTAGCTATAACGTTCGCCGAAGACTTGTTTATTTTATATTGTTTTCCGACCTAGTATAGCCGAGTTGTTATACATATGCCATGTTGCGTAATGTGAAATTTTATATTCCTACTTACACATGTTTGACTCGTGTATATTTAGGTGGTTCGACTTGAGATTTTGTATTGGAATCCGGGTCGGGTCGCCACACATTTGGTAGACCTAGTGATTCAAGGTGTTGCGTGCTAATTGGTCATTATATGGGCTATACGTAACGTACCAGACTTTCGAGTTCGGGGGAGTTTCAAATGACATCAAAGCTGGTCTCACTCGAAAATGTGGGAATAAAGTGGTGTGGGGGGCCAATGTGTTTCTGTTGATCAGCGGACTTGACTTTCTGGTTTGAGTCGTTGCAAATGGTATCAAAGTGGGTCACGACCAGATATACAGGAATAAAGTCATGTGCGGGCCCAAATGCTACACAGCTGGAGGTGAGAGCTACCTTTTGATCCTTGTATGAGCCACCTCTTAAATCCTGCATTACCCGGGGTATAGTTTGGCCTTGTTGAGGACGTCAATGATTTAAGTGGGGGATATTACAATACCAATATCCCACATCGGGTAGATGTGAGACTTGTACATACTCCCTTTGTCCCAAAATATATGACGTTTTGAGGCTTTTCACACAAACCAAGAAAACATATTGTAAAGACTAAACTGCCTCTATCCAAACATTAATAAGGTGTCTTAATATTTTTGTCCAAAAAGCCAAACACGAGTTAAGGATTCAATAAATATGGGTAGAATTGGAAAAAAGAGAAACAAATCCTTGAAAATTGTAAAATGTCATATATTTTGAAACAAAAAAACTTTCGCAAAATGTCATATATTTTGGGACGGAAGGAGTAATTTATAAGGTGACCACCTACTGGGCATCAACATTATCCATGTAATTTTGGGCCAGCTTGTGATAGACCTGATGACCCAAGGTGATGTGTATTTAGTGGGCCAATGTGTGGGTTAAGCGTAGTGGATCGGAAAAAAAAAACACGTAGTGGATCGAGCTTTTGGGCTTGAAACGTCACATAAAGTATTAAACTGAAACCACACTTATTTTCTTAATATTTGTGGTAAACTTATCAAATATAAATGGCTTAAATTGCAATTCGGTCACCTAACTTTTTCACTTTTCACAATATGATTACTCTACAATTTTTCTTTCGATTTCATCATTGTACTTGGCCACATATAATAATTTGGTAACTCTGTCTCCTTTCCGTTAGTTATCTTGGATGGAAATGATCAAAAAGACATTAATGTCATTTGTTTTGTTTGCGTGCACTTATTGAAACTTAACACCTACAACAAGACACACCCATAACTTGTTTTCAACAATACCTTCGAATCAACACTGCCCACCCTGACCCTGACTATGCCACCGTCGTCTCCTTCCTAACCACCCTTTTCCACTCCATCCATCCCAACATCCAAACCAAAACCCTCTACCTCTCCACCCCTCAAAAGCCTCATCTTATCGTCACCTTCTCTGGCTCCAACCCATCTTTCCCTTCCATCCTTCTCAACTCCCACCTCGACTTTGTCCCCATCGAGCCCTCCAAGTGGACCCAACCTCCCTTCTCTGCCCACCTCGACCCCCTCATCGACAACATCTTCGGCCACGACTCCTAGGATGACAAATCTATTGTCATTCAATACCTAGAAGCCATCCGTAACCTCTTCCATAACGATCCCAATTTCAAACCCCTTCATACTATTCACATTTCTTACGTTCCCGAAGAAGAAATTGGTGGGTTTGTAAGATGGCTAAGTTTGTGGAGTCTAAGGAGTTCAATCAATTGAATGTTGGGTTTATGTTGGATGAAGGGCAGACTTCTACTACCAATGAATATCGGGTTTTTTACACAGATATGTCTCCTTGGCATGTGTTGATTTAGGCAGTCCATGAGCCGGGACACGAGTCGAGGTTGTTTGATAATAGCACTATGAAGAATTTGATGAAGAGTGTTAAGGTTATTGCCAAGTTTAAGGAGATTCAGTTTGATTTGGTTAAGACTGGGTTGGCTGCCAGTTCTGAAGTTATAAAGCAAAAGAAGCTGGAACGAAGGAGCGAAGGAACGAAGGGAACAAATACACCGGCGTTTGGCTTAGTTGCCTCCAAAAAAAACTGCACCGATTTAACCGTGTCACAATCAATGCCAGCGTACCTTCCATATTCATATCCAACCTCAGATCCCTCCATTCCCTCCTAATCTCCAACATTGGCCTCACTGGGTCCCTCCCAAATTCGTTATCTAGGTCACTGTCGGAATCAATGGCGATTTTGCCGAGCTAATGCACCTCAATCTTGGCTCAAATCATGATAATCTCTGTTACAACCATTCAACTATATCATCAAAAGTGAAGCTATGGATAGCTTCTTGTGATAAAAATGGAATGCCCATTTTACACCCGCCTGCAAAGGACTCGGATGATAGTGGCGGGAGGCCCATGGGCAGTAGCGGCGGCAGAGGCGACGATGGGAGCTCCGGTGACGAGGTGTTGGATGATAGTAGTCGGGATGATGATGAGAAGAAACAAGAGAAGTGGAATGAAGGAATGAAGGGTATTTTTGGGTTTCTCTAAAAAATTTAAGCTTTCCATCAAATTTTTTGGATGGAGTGATTAATGTGTTATATGTTGTCAAGTACAATGATGAAATATAAAAAAAAATTGTAGAGTGATCATATTGTAAAGAGTGAAAAAAAAGGTGACCAAATTGCGATTTAAGCCAATATAAATCATGCATTTATCCGTTCTTTTATCAAATATAAATCATGCTTTTAACTATCCGTTCTTTTTCTAAAAAATAAGATGAATGTTGTTCAATACAAATATTTTGAAAAGTAGGGTGACCCGAAAGATTCATTTTGCCATAGTTGTTCACACCAAATAGTTTATCAAAGGGGGCAAAAAGGGTATTTCATACACACTTAATAACAAAAATTAACGGAAGAAAAAAATGGGGTAAGTTGTCTACAGAGAATTTATATTTTGATGGCTTAATTGAATAATTTATAAGTAGGGCAGTGGAAGTGTTATTAGTAAATAGCAAAGTCTTAGCCGGGGCTTTACAATAAGCGCACATGGATAGAAGTCCTTTTATTGAGTCACGCTATATAGACCCTCACTTCCTCCAAGTTGACCACCAATATTTTTTTTCTTTAATGACAAAAATACCCTCAATTGTAAAGACTATTATATCCTTACAGATGATAAGTAGACCCCCTCCCCTTTTTCTAAAACAAAAAACATCTAATTAGACCCCCAACCTAAAAGAACTATATCCGCTTCTTCCCAACTCATTCTTAATCCCCTTCTTCTTCTTCCAAAAACACCTTCTTCTTCTTCTTCTTCTTCTTCCCAAAACTCCTTCTTTCTAACTCATACTTCTTCAAAACCTTCTTTTTCTTCTTCCAACAAATATTCCTCTTCTCTTTCATCTTCCCTTCTTTTGTTCTCAATACCTTCTTCCCTTCCCAAAAACCTTCAGCCTTTAAAAAACCCCTAAAGATTCAATATTGGGTATGAAAAAAATCAAGTATGGCTAAAAAAAAAAAAAAAATAAGAAGCTAATACGACTATTGTGATAAACGTTTAAAATATTTTTTTCCTTAAAATTTTTTAAAAAACATTTTTTTCTTGAAAAAAAGTATTTGTCGTGTAATGGTCGGACCTGGGTCACCGAACAAATCGCAAATGATCGGTTGGCTCCAACCGAACATAGCTAAATTGTTCGGTGCATGTCAGAACAAAATGTTCGGCCCTAGTCAACAGAATTTCATAACTTGTGTAGATAGGGGGGTTAAAGAGGGGATTTGTGTAACAAGGCAAAACACACAAATGGGCCACCTAACTTTACCCTTTTTGCAATTCGACCACCGAAAGTTTGAATCATCTATTTTGGCCATCCAACTTTAGTTATGATGCAAGCAAACCCATTTTCTAACGGACGTTAGACAAGGACGTTAACTTTAGGGCCAAAGTAGGAAAAACATCAAAAAAATACATCAAATCTGGGCAAAAATATTTGAGTTGGTATGAAAGAGGGGGAGATCGGTGAGGAAGAGTCTATCTTCCAGCTCTTTCTCATCTCCCAGCTAGATCTCCCATCAAATCAACGCCACTACGAAAACGTCAACGTCCAGCACCGGCGGGATTAAATTCACGGAGAAAAGCCGTAGATCTAGCTCGTTGAGGTCTCCGGTGAGGTCGTTTGAGCCTAGCGGGGACCTGATCGTGTAGGATCGGAGCTTACTGGCTGATGAAGCGAAGGAGACAACCGCGGCGACAACAGTGCTGATAAAGAGGGAGGTGAATCGGTGCTCCGGATGCTGGAGGAAGGTTGGATTGACCGGATTTCGGTGCCGGTGTGGAGATTTGTTCTGTTCCGACCATGGGTACTCGGACCGACACGGCACGATTGCAGCGTAATTATTTTGGTTTTTATTATTTTGGTTTTTATTTGGGATGGAGGGTGTTTGGTAGCTCAAACCGAACCGAACCAAGGTTGACTCGGTTTGGTTCTAACCAACTTTTCGAAAATAAGATTTTAATTTAGAATTAACATCAAAATTAGAAATAACTTACTAACAACAAATTATCATAAAAATTCTAAAATAAACACAAACAATGGAAATAATAGTTCTCCAACAATCAAATTTTGTTTGGTTTAGGTATATATATATATATATATATATATATATATATATATATATAATAGAAGAAGGTTCAAAATAGTTAATAAATGTAATATAATATATATTATATAATAAATTATTAAAAATATATAGAGTTGTTCACGTGGGAAAGAACCATCTTCTACTAAAACGAAATGTAAAGGATGGAGCGAGATGAAATGGGCGACCACAGGCATTTCTTTACGGTTCTTACTATCTATTTTCTTCTTTATTGACCGGATTTCGGTGCCGGTGTGGAGATCTGTTCTGTTCTGACCATCGGTACTCGGACCGACACGATTGCAGCTACGATTACAAAGCGACCGGTCGTGAGTCGATCGCGAGGGAGAATCCCGTTGTCAAAGCTGCGAAGATCATTAGAATTTGAATTGCGTATATATAATTTTTCTTAAATTATGTGTTTGGAATTTAGAAATTTCACATGAATTGGGAATCTACGGATCGTCGGAGATGGACGCTCGATCTCTGATCATCAAATGGAAACAGAAATGGAAGGTTCTTTCTAGGAGGAGAGATTTGGAGAGACAGAGAATGGGAGAGAAACCATGATTTCATCAACTAGTTAAAGAAGATATTGTGATGAAAGTTTTCTCAGATTGTTACGATTTTTAGTTTGAATTTAGTTTTTAAAATTTTAATTTATTAAAGAAGTTGATCGTGGGGGTAAAATATGAATTTTGACTTAAACTTAACGTCCTTGTCTAATGGGCGTTATAAAATGGACTTGCTTGCAACAGAATGAAAATAGGGTGGCCAAAATAGATGGTTCAAACTTTCGGTAGCCGAATTGCTAAAATGGATAAAGTTGGGTGGCCCATTTGTGTGTTTTGCCGTGTAACAATATAGTTTGAAAAAATAAAAGGGTAAAATAGATAATTTAGGGGGCATGCAGAGTCTTTTTGAGTATTTTTAAACTGAGAATTGGGTAGGGGTATAATTAGATGGGGATTTCAACTAGGAGGGAAAGAGGGGGAGGGGGGGTGGGCTAAATTACTAAATAGCACTTTTTGTAAAACGCTCATCAGTGACATGCTCGCGCATGTGAATTTATGTACCACCGCATTTCGCTTGAGATAGCCAGGTTCCCCATCTCTCGCAGTTGCGAGTTTCTCGACAATAACAGTGGCGGAGCTACTTCTCCTCCTCTTTTCATTTTCTCCATCCCTTTCACTCCCACACAGTTTGTGTGTGTAAAATTGGTAGATGAATTTGTTGGGGTAGGCAAAGATGAACAGGGTAATAAAAGAAGCAGGAGCAGCTTTAATCAACTCAAAAGCCAACCCTTTTGACCTGAGAGTCGCTCTCTTTCATTCTACTCCCGTCCTCCTCCGCAAACGCCGCAACCATTGGGAATCTGTAAGTCACCCTTTCCTCTCTCTTTGTGTGTGATTTTTTGCATTTTTGTCATTGATTGAGGGTTTCTTGATGAGATTTGTACTGGGCAAGAGCTTAAACTGACTTACAATCAAAGAGGAAAATGGATTTTTGAACGGTCACTAAGCAATCAATTTTATGCAAAAAAAATTGCCAATATCAATAGACATTAGTTTCCCTCAATTTCAGTAAACTTTTCGCTTATTTATTAGTGAAGATTTGTGCTCTTGATTTTGTTACATTTGGGTATTACTTGGTGGTTTAACGATGATGTGTCAATTGGGAAAGAGCTTAAATTTTGTAGCAGAGCCCCCAAAATCCTTAATCTTTGTTTGCGCTCAAAATTTGGTGAAGTTTCGTGCTTGATTATCTTTATTTGACGATTTTTTTATCACCCAAAAGAGGGGGGGGGGCTCTTTTACTGCTCTTGATTTTACGTAAGTTTGTGCTTTTGATTCACATGAACCAAGATTCATTACCCTGTTTGTTTGTTCTAAAACTAATTATAATCTATTTGAATGAGCATATGGTGACCTACATTTGATTAAGGGGACTCCTTGTATTTTTATTTTATGGTGTTACTCTGAGCTTATTCTTAAAATTTAAATGTTGGTTGATTTAAGATACCATCAAGGTGGGAAATGGTTTTTGGTCCTTCCATCACTCAGTTTGATAAAGATTTGTTTATTAGCCAAAAGAATTTGTATTATTGCTAGCTTCAATTTTTTTCCTTTTGAAGATTTGTGCTTTTTATTCACACAAGTAGACCCATTAATCTTTTCCTTAGACTTTGTTCAATAAAACAACCATGTGCTTTTTTGAACCAAGATTTGTGCTTTTTATTTACACAAGTAGACCCATTAATCTTTTCCGAATGTGTATGTTTTCTTGCCACACACACGCATAGAATTAGCAAACGTCGGCCTATATTTGTTAGAAGGAGTCTTTGCATTTAATGTGTTAATTTGTACTTTATCATGTTATTTGAGCATGTTCTTTTTTATAACAAGGATTGAATTATATTCAATTTTTTTTGATTTATTTTATTCTTTATATTTGTGCAGGATAGAAATGCTTATAAGAGGCCACCAAGGGTGAGCCTTTGTTGATAACATCTTATTTAATGATTTTTCAATGTTTGAAGGCTTACATCATATCCCCTACCTCTCAAAATGAGTGTTTATGTTTGAAATAAATAAATAAATAAATAAATTGTTCCAAAAATGAGTGTCTAATAATGAAGTTACTAAATTCACCTCCGCTAATTATCATGTATATTTTGTGAACAATAAGGGTATTTAGGTGTATGTGCTACGAAAAGTGCATGAAAGTCAACTTTTATAATTTCCTTGAAAAACTAAAGATGGACCGTCATTTTGGGACGGACGGAATGACATACATTGTTGTCAAATACGGCTCTAGGTTTTATTTATGATGCTGTTAGTTGAAAGTCTGATATGGTCACTCACGAGTTATTGCATTTGATATGGGAGTAATTTTGTTTGGGAAGGCAAACTGAACTGAGGTGGTGCAAATACGGCATAAGCTTTTTATAAGTAGAAAGTAAAGAACTGCAGAAAAGGGGCGCAAGTTGGCAGAATACATGCTGGGTAGTTTAAACGCTTTCCTTTTGGCTTTGTTATCATCTACAATTTCCTGTGACCTATAAAAGTGATTGAATTATGTATTTAAGTGAACGTTATCTCTTACCTGATCCTTATCTTGAAGAATTTTATGATTGTGATGCATCTCTTCTTTAATGTTTTGATGTGTCCCCCTTTTTTTTTGATAGGTAAAATATGTATAAATATGAGCGTCAAAACAAGTGACGTCCTTTGTAAACTAGTAGTATACATACTACTCAATACTAAAACTATTCACAAAATCCACAAAAGAATGACCGAGAGATTGATAACACCACAAAAACAATGTGCGCTAAAGACATTCTCTCAAATGATCCAACAAAATCTCAATATTATAAAAAATTCTTCTATTCCTCTTTCCAAATGGTCCACCAAACACACGCCGGAATAGCTCTCCAAAGAATATTCGTGTCCTGCGATTGTACAGTGACCAACTCAAAAGCATCACCTGTGATTTCTGTCCAATTTGTCCCCTTTATTAATCACTCCAGAGTAATCTCTGTCCAATTTTTCTATCTGTGATTTACAGTAGGCTAGAATCTTTTGATTGTGTGATCCATTTACCATCAAGTCCATGTCAGAGTGACAATAAAAATATCACACAATAAGACTTCTGAAGACATAATGATCACTAGACACGGATCCCACCATTCCTTAAGTAATTCAAGTATAATCATCTCACATTCATACATATTATTTTGGTTTGAAATAATGAGCTTAATCTCAACAATTGATATATATATATATATATATATATATATATATATCTTCCCTGGTCTTTAAGGGTACCCCAAGAATAAATGTTGGAAGAAACCCAATGGGAGAATTGGCCATTGACGAGTACCACTGTTTTTGGTCACTCACCTTTTTTCTCTCCCCCCCCCGCCTTTGATTTGATTTAGTCATAGTATATAAAAAAAAAGTCCAATCAATGTCATTACCTCTAATGGACGTCAATTTTTTCACGAACTTTGCCTATGTGGAAGTTGAGGTCATGTTTTTTTTGATTAGTTGGTACTGACTTGCCAACAATATAAAATATAGGAGGTTAAAGTGTCAAAAAAATTTCTTATTTTATTTCAAAAAACTCTAAACCTAACACCAAGCAGTGCCCCTCCCTTGGAAGCCAGCAACAACCCACCCTCTCCTTTCTCTCTCTCTCTCTCTTTCTCTACAAGCACCTTATTCGCCTATGCATCCAACTACACTGATTTGCCTAACCTCCCCCCCCCTTTTGATAAGTAATAACATTATATAAGCAAGCGTCAAAACATGTGACTTGTCCTATTTATACAGGAAGTATTCTTCAAACGCCACCATTACACAAAAGAAATACTGTCCTCTAACTCTACAAAAGGGTTTACTTCTAATGAAGCCGACTGCATTCCAAAAGAATAAGGTCTGGAGAGTCACCTTCTTCAACCTATTTACGCTTCATTCAATATTCTCAAAAGTTGTGTTGTTTCTCTCCCTACTGTCCAGCATGCTACCTACGGAATGACATGCCAAAAGATATTCCGCCTTCTTCCCTTGTATGGATCAACATAGACAAGCTCTTTGACTTATCTGGGCATAACCCAATACAGCTGAAAAAGGTTGAGACTTGAGAATAAAGTCCCAAATCTCCCTGGCTACTGCGCACTGCGCAGTGCAACATAGATGATTTCGCTTTCCCCATCACCACGCAGCCTGGTTTATTCCACATTATGATTCTTCTCATTCTTCTAGTTATACCAACAGCTGTCTTCGCTTAGGTGGGCTTTCTCACAATGAGGCCTATGCTTATCCTCACAAAACACCAATTAACATAAAAAAAAAAAATCGTGCCCGCTGATTATCTCCAGTTAGAATCGCTTCATTTGAAAAAAAAGCCACTTTAGACAGGGCCTTAGATTTCCACACAGTTTTCCCCAACCTCCCCCTTTGACCTCTCACATACCGCTTTGGCCCTTCCTCGATAACCCCTAATTGAGTTCTCCTCTGAAGCCCTAGGTGAACTCACTAGCGGATCTACCATCATCAAGCATTGCCGCTATTAGATTCCTCAGTGACATCATCATCCACATAATTTTTCCTTGTCTTTGAATAGGCTTTTTTGATCTAACAATTGGGATGGCCTGTGAGGCAATGTAGTAGGTAAAGTTGATCGTCTTCGTGGTCGGTGATTCAGTATATTCATTGGATTCTACAGTGATTTGTTCTTTGGATTCTTTGTGGGTTAAGATTTTAGTGTTTTTTTTTTTTGAAGTAAAGGATATATATTAACAAGCGTCAAAACAGGTGACACGCATATGTACACAAGATGTATACACCATTACTAGCTAAGATATAGTGAAGCTATACAAAAAACTCTACAAAAGAGTTGAGAGGCCTCATTCTATTCCCTACATGGATCAACTCTGAGGAGCACCAAAAATATAATGACGAAGCAGGGAATCCTTCAAGGCAGACATGGGCTCTCCCACATTCTTGAATGTGCTCCTATTTCTCACCCGCTAAACAGTCCAGCACACACTCCTAACAGAGCAGCCTCCCAAATAAAATATATTTTGTTGCGCTTGTACAGGAATCAACAAAGAAGGAGCTCCTTAATCAATCTCGGCATCACCCACGATATTCCGAACATGCTCAACACCAAAGATCACAATGGATACACAATAGGACAATGTATTAATAAATGATTACACTCTCGCCACTTCCTTTGCAAATATAACACCAATCAACATATATCTTATGACGTCTTGTCAAGTTATCCCCTATTAATATGGCTTCATGCACTACCTCCGAAGCAAAAAAGTTGTTCTCATAGGGGCATTTGGAGATATTAAAAAAGGAGTTAGAGAAAGGAAATACCTTACCAATGTACTTTTTCTCTATCAGTGTAATTCTTTAGATACCCTTGGTGTTTACGATCTTGTATGCCCAAACCCAAGCTCAAGCTCAAGTTCAAGCTCCTTATCGGTTTGTTCTGCAGCTGTTTGCCACTATGTTTTGAGATTGTGATGCTTGGGGTGTTCTGTTGTGAGTGTTTAGGCTTTTAGTTCACGATTTTAGGAGTGTGGAGGGTGATTCACATATATTGGAACTTTCTTTTTTTTTTCCTTCTTTTCTTTAATTACTTCAAAAATTATTTAAAACAATGTTAATAGGCGATACTTTCATTTGTTGTCTGATGCCTTTCCCCGAAAAACACCCTTTCGTGTTTCTCTATTTTATGGGTCTGCAGTAGGCAATTTTTTTTTGTCATTCATATCTATGAAGAAACTTCTTGTTTCTTATGTTCTGTCAGCAAATTAGGAAAATTATTCTAGAAAAGTTTTTGGACAGACCTTGTCATCCATTCATTTCACGTTAACACAAGGCTGGTGTTCTATTTTTTTCTGGTCATATTGAAATAGTACTCTTTTGCTGCTGTTACTTGCAGAAATCTAACTTCTACTATTCAAGAAGGTACAGGAAGTTGGATTCAAAAGATGAATTATTGCGCAATGTTGGTGCTTTTGCAGATAGACTATTTCAGGTTATTTTTCTCAGAAGCAAGAATTGTGTGTGTGTGTGTGTGTTTTTTTTTTTTTTACTGCATTAGGTGTGTGGAATGGAATTCTCCATTTAGCCTTCACGTCACCTTAGGCCACGTCTAACAGCCTCAATGGATCCCCCTCTCCGGAGAGTCGGAGACAGGACCCCCATTCAACCTATCACATGAGGGACTTAGACTTGGCCCCTTGGGCTTGGTATTATACCACAGCGAGTTATCAAACATTAAGGCTCCACAGATTTGTCACTATGTATGGCAAACCCTTATTGTCACACCCTCGCTGCAAGGGGACATACGCACAACCCCTCTACTCCTCCACAGTAGCACCCTGAGAAAGGGCATCTCGACGGACTCAATGAAGAAGGGTCTCCCTAGTAACACCGCGTTCGGGAAGACTCCCACCCATGGGATTCTATGGGGTTGTGGAATGGTGGCTGAGATCAAACGTACGCTACCCTGGCCTAGCCCCCTCGGGGACACGTATAGCCTTGGCTTTGGCTAGGGTAGAACTCATAGGGACCCTCTCCACGACGTGTGCGGTGTGCCATGAGCTCCTCTGCCAATCTGATGGCCCCACGAGTTGACAATGACATTCCCACTATATATACTGGTGGGTTCAATTCATAACTACTCATTCATCTACCTCCATCTATTCAGGTAGCTCTGACAAGCGTCGGTGTGACACTGTCTTTGGAGGGCCACCCAGCAGCTGCCATCTCTACCCACTTAGCTTTGTCTTGGTCTTCACCACACTTTCATTCATCCATTGGCCCTTTTACTAATAGTGTAAAGCCAGCTACCTCATTCGACGAACGTCCTCACTAAGGTACCTCTTGGGGTACCCTGGGACACCTCTAGGGCACTTACCTCTGCCGGTGCATACATAATATATATACATTCCATTTCTGTGCCCTCTCTTCTCTCCTGTCTCTGTTTCTCTGTCTCTCTTTCTTTCTGAGTTAGGATAAAGATGTAAGTTTACTATCCTGTATTTTGGGTCACTGAATGATTAACAAAAAATATTTGTGTAGAAGACCGAGTATTGTGAAATCTTGTGTTTTTTCTTTCTATACATGTTAACATGCTTTATGTCAATTGGGTTTTTCACTTTATTGATAATACCTTTTCTGAGGTTTTAGGATTGGGATTATGATGATGATGATGATGATGATGAATATGAACCTTCTTCAAGTCGTCACAGCTCGTCATGGTTTAGACGTAATTATGGGTGCAAGTCAGGCAACGGAAGGAGGGCCAAGGCTGGGGGCAGAAGTAAGTTCATCTACTTATTATAAGTACTTATCACGTAGATGTAAATTTATGTATGCTTTTTTATACTTGTTCAGGAAGTTTTGAGTTCTGCGATGATGATTTTGAAGTAGAGACAATTTTCCGATCATCTGGTTGGGGAAACGAGCACTTCTTTTGGTCCTTTGTAGATGAAGAGCAGACACGGAGGAGCTCATCAAGAGGCTACCATCAGAATCACCGGACGTCTTGGAATTGGAGAACACCATAAGGAAGATGAATATGGCTCCTCCGACGACTCCGACAGCGAGGGACCAGATTTGACCTCTGACAGGCTGGCTCTTGGGCTGAGTGGCTCTGGCCCTTTAAGCCTTGAAGATGTCAAAAACGCGTAAGTTTATGCACGAGATCCATTTTCCATCTTCCTGTCATTGCATGGTCAAAGTATGCGTTTAAGTCACTTCCGGGATGGCAACAGGTTGGGTTCACCAACCTTCCAAGTTCCAAACCAGCTTCTACTGACACACCTACATAGTTGAACTCGCCCTGTGAACCTACTCATTCCAAAGCCCAAAAGGTGAAAGGCCCATCTTTTTTTTTCATTTCAAAAGTTTAGAGGCCCAGCTTCCTGATTTGGGATTTTGATTAGGAACTGGAACTTGTAATAAAGCCCTACCTAATTGTTTCCTATATGCATTTATTAATATCCATAATTTCAAGGGCAAATTAGTCATAGGCACTTGCTGGCATTGGGTTTGGTGCAGGTTAGACCATTCCCCTGATCTGAACCAAACTCTTGGGTTATGGAAAGCATCCTATGTACCCGGACCATTAGGGGCGGTTCCAAATAGGGGTTTGGTTGTTTTGCCATCCCTAATCACTCCCGTTAGAATGAGTATGGGTTCCAATTAGAATGATAATGTTCCGGTATTCAGTTACTGTCTTCTGATGCTCATTTTCAGATATCGAGCATGTGCGATGAAATGGCATCCAGATCGTCATGATGGTTGTTCCAAGGTATGATTCATCTTGCCTTACCCCCCCCCCCCCGTCTCTCCCCTTTGTTAAAGGCTTAAAGCTCCTTTTTGGTTGTTGTGTTTGTTTTGAACGATGTTCACAGTCTTTCTTAATCATGCATTTTGAGTAATCTATTTCTAAGAGGATGTCTCTCAGGAAAACCACATGAAAGGTGAAACCACTACATCTTGCTCATAAGTAGGCTATATTTGCATGAATTATTCATGGCATATTGGCATGTCTGCATGTCATTTCCCTGTTGTGGTTAGCGTTTATCTATTTCATGTTACGCTGCTTTTGCTACAAGTTGGAAAACAACCAAAGAAAGAGTAGCTTTTGAACCATGTTCGCAGTCTTTATTAATCATGCATTTTGAGTAATCTATTTCTAAGAGGATGTCTCTCAGGAAAACCACATGAAAGGTGAAACCACTACATCTTGCTCATAAGTAGGCTATATTTGCATGAATTATAAATGGCATATTGGCATGTCTGCATGTCATTTCCCTGTTGTGGTTAGCGTTTATCTATTTCATGTTGCGCTGCTTTTGCTACAAGTTGGAAAACAACCAAAGAAAGAGTAGCTGATTATGGAGGTAAGTTGCTTTATACAAACATAAATTCTTATCTTTCAGAGAGTATAGGCATGTCAGACTGGAATCAAAGACCAAATTTTCAACTGCTTCACTTTGTGCTTGGAGATTACTCTGTTTCTTGTGCTCTTTGGGGCAAATAAAAGGGGAGAGCTTCTAGTTCTATCAAAACTGATCACTGTATACAGTCTATGTTTGTTTTATGCATGAACTTGAGCGGCTTTTTTTTTCTTTTTTCCCCCAGTTGACAACATAAAATGAGTGCTGATTCTTTCTGGTCCACAAGTTTTATTATCATGAAGTTGTGACACATTTGTGTTGTCCATGAGCAGGCCGTTGCTGAGGAGAAATTTAAGACATGCAGCGCTGCTTATCAATCTCTATGTGACAAGATGGCACTAAATTAGGAAGTTACTGAGGAGGCACATTGATCCTAACTCGAGATGCGTCTCAGGTTTTTCAAGAAGGAATTCTTGGCACGATTTTGATTTAAGCTATTGACTTGCTTCCTTCTAGTATTGTCAGAAAATTATGGGGAGAAGATGCATAAGCATGCAACTTAAAGAGAATTTTCGTGCACAACCCTCTGATGGCTAATAGTGTTATCACTTTTTTTTCTTTTTCTTTTTTTCAAATTTAAATATTTAGGTTGCCTATGAACTAGTGTGAATAAGATGGTAGTGTATAATGCTTAGTTGTAAAATGAGCCCGCGAGAAGGAAATGGGAATATCTGCATTTCGACGGCAAAATCAGAAGATTATTTTTGTAAGATTTATGCAGACAGATTCAGATGATAGGGTTGTCATGCTGCTGATCAATGGTTTACTGCTCGTTTGCGTTTCTGCTTGTAGAATAAAAAATCAGTGTTTTGGCTGCTATCATGGCCCTGTTAGCTTATAAAGTTGGGGTAAATTTGGGTCGATTAACTTTGATAAGTTTTCGATCGTTACAGTATCCTATATTTTTTTTTAACAAAAAAAAAGTCACTTTTGGGGGGGTGGGGGGCGCAAAAAGACTATGGTATTTTTAATGAGCCTGAGGCGTGTTACGAATTATTCACTCAAATCCATCGCGCTGCATCTATTTAAATTGTATTATTTTTGCATTGCAATGCGTCAAATTTAATCACTTTTAGTTTTTTTTTTCATAAGTTAAAGAACACATATTTATTCAAAGTTTGGTAGAAAAAAATTTTAGTCATAAGATTAATTAATAAATCCATTAAATAAAGTAAAAATAATATTATAATATTTATGTTTTTCATTGATGTTTGAACTAAAAAATAATGTTAATTGTTAAAAGGTAATTAGGGAAGTAATTTGATTAGTCAACTTAAAATGAACAAATACTTAATGGGTAATTTTATCTTAACATGTATTTATTTAATACAATAAATAAGAATGTAGTTGATAAGTAATAATGATAGTGTAAATAGTCTCTCCTTTTTTCTTATAGCTAAAAAGTATGAAAATGTAATTTTTTTAAAACTATATATCTTGTTTGGTCACCATGGGACTGTGGTTGGTTTTATGGGTGTATGTTTGAACCACTGAATCATGAAATTGAATCAGATTGAATTTGTCTATTTGGTTCGGTTTTGAATTGGGATAGTTTTATATATATATATATATATATATATATATACACACACACACACACATGACTATGATTCTTTAGTCATTCTAATTTTTAGTATTTTACATTTTTTAAAGTAGTACTAAAAACCAATGTAATCAAACCCTAATTTACATTCAGATATCACAGTTCACACTTACATTTCAATTTACAAAAGAAGTGTGGAGGGTAAACATTAAACCGTAAACATATTTTTGTTTGTATGTATCTTAGTGCCTACTACTTAGCTCTTAAGGCTTGTTGAAAAAAATGCTTATGAGTTTAATTAGAACTGTGATTATGTTATTTTTATGTTATATAAGTTGATTACATTTTTTATTTGAAACCATAAAATCAAACTAAATTGAGTGGTTCGGTTCCAATCTTCGTACAATTTTGTTCGGTTTGAGAAATTTTGAAATCGATGTGAGTGGTTTGGTTTGCGATTTTGGCCAAAACCGAATCGAGTGGTTCTATTTTTTTTTTTTAAGTTGTCTGAACTTTCCCCTTTTTTTGTTAAGAAGAAGAAGAAGACAAACTTGAGAAGAAGAAAAAGAAGAAAGAAGAAGACGGACTTAAGATGAAGAAGAAAAATAAGAAGATGTACTTAAGAAGAAGAAGAAGACAGACTTAAGATAAACAAGAAGAAGAAGATAGACTTAAGAAGAAGAAGACGAAGAAGACAGACTTAAGAAGAAGAAGACGAAGAAGCCATACTTAAGAGTAAGAAGACTTAAGAAGAAGAAATACTTTAGAAGAAGACAGACTTAAGAATAAACAAACTTAAGAAGAAGACAGACTTAAGATCACCCGACCTCCCCACCCAATTTCTCTTCATCTGTGTGAATTTCATTCATTATTTTTCTTCTGCATGCATTTTAGAAACACGTTCACGAAAATGAGCTTTAGTGATTGAAAAAAGAATAAGTTATAAGCTTGGGAAAGTGGACAGGTTAGCAATTTCTGCAAATACTTTTTGGGATGGCCTTGGGCCCATGGCCCAATATCATGTCTCATTTTTGCTATTTTTACTTAATTTTCTAATTAATAATTAAATAGTCGCTATGTTGAATATCACTTTTGAAAATGCTAATCGAGGAAAATAGTGTGAAAAATTAAATACAGAGGATTCCAAGTAGCGCACATTTACTTTTGATAGCCATTAGAGCATGGTTAATAGATGAAGCTTAGCAAATCTTAGCAAAATCTTCACTTGCAACCGATGAATCAAAAGTTTGAAAATCAAATCAAATCAAATTAGATTTGGTTTGATTTGTATCTATTTATGATACAAATCAAAACAAATTAGCCGAAGGAGCCAACACACAAAATGGCTGTGTTTCAGCCTATATAAACAAAACATCGTCGTTTTGGAGAAGGAATAACTGAGAAAAAAAATCATTGGTCGACAGGGGGCTGATAGCGCCTTTACACACGTCACCCCCCGACGGTTCCCTCTTTTTTTAAACATTATCCTTGGGTTCGGCATTTTCGGTATTCAAAAATTATTTCTTTACAAAAAAAGTACACATTTTTATTTGTAATGTGTATTATCGTTACAACATGTTTTACAATTTCTCATTAATTACATTTCCTAATCCTTTTATTTTGTTAATCTGGAACATTGATTTAAAACATATAGTAGACACGTTTCTGATAAAGTTGGAGGGGTCTAAAGGTAAGTCGAAGTTTAAGGGTGAAAAGTGTAATTTGGGACAAAAAAAGTAATAGTAGAAATCAAGTTGTCGAGAGACTTCTCTTCAATTGGTCATAACTTGATGAATTACGTGACCCGCCGCATGTTAAATCGAAGTTCTCGACGAGATTTGTGTGCTTCCATGATGACAAATTTTTTAGGTGAGTATTCCCATCCTAAACGACCAAATTAACCATAGAGTGAACCTTTCTATCATAAAGTTTATTATTTTAATACATTGTATTTATCATAAAGTTTACTCCGTATTATTTTTCGCAGTCCACGTGTCAAGTAAACATGACACTCTTTAGTGTGAACCTTTCTATCAGCAATCTGCATCAAAGGGTTGACAAAAATGAAAAATCTATAAAAGAGGAATAGATGGGGCATCTACTTTCACATAGCTTGAAAATTTCTATCTTGTTGTATGTGTTCCATTGTATTTTATCGGTAGATGTGTCATTGTAACAAGAAGGTCGAGTAAATAACAAAGACAATTGTAGGGTTAGGATGTGTTTTGGGTCCAACATTACAATTATTTAAGAACGGATGAGGAGAGAGTAGATCTTTTTTTTTTGGTGCAACATAATTCAACTTATATTGTACTTCCGTATTTGAAGAATTATAGTCCAATTTGTTGTTGATAGTGGCGAATTGAATGTGTTACTTTGTTAGGATGGTGCAATCAATCCATTTATCTGAGAGTTGAGACCATTATTTTTGCAGAGTTCTTACTCTCGCGGCCAAAGGCTTCGAAATATTAGTAAAACATTGCATCGCAATATCAGTGAGCCTGCGGAGGAGATATTTTGAGGTATTTGTTATTTGGCAAAAACTTGGGTAAAACGGTTTTATCGATATTTTTTGTTAGATGAATCCTTCTTACTTGACCTACCGTGCGTTGGTGGGTTGAGTTGTGGCGCCCCGACCCGGACCCGAGGAGGAACCGCGGTCGGACCGCCCAAATAGGGGGAAAACAAGAGGACAATAAACATGCAAGGACTCAATTCAAGAAAACGACGTGACGTAACATTAGAGACGTAGCACGCCTCGACCCTAAAGGGCCGGTATTTTTAAAACTTTTAAAACCTGATAAACAGTTAAACAATTTAAACCAAGTCATCGGCGACACTACAAGCCGGAACCCAAGCTAACAGTTTATAGACAGGAATTAGATAAGAGCTAATAGTATGCTCAGCGGAAGACTTATACGTAGTGAACTATTATACAAGATAACCAAAACTCGGCTTACACAATGCCGGCATAAAGAGGTTACAAGTACTACAAGAGTTAAACTACATGTAGCTAAATAAAGCATCAAGATCAAGTTCTATACACATTCCCAAGCATAGTCTAAGTGACTTGCTTTAACCCATCGTCCTTGCAAAATAACAAAAGAAAAGAAGAGGACATCTAGACCACCTCTTCAAACTGCAACGGCTGACAAAAGGAGGAACAAAGCACGAACACTGCAATCCTCAACGAGAAGGACCTGTCTTGCTAGGATCTAAAGCAGTAAAGGGGAATGGGTAAGTCATAAAGACTTGTAAGCTATCAATCATGCATGTCATGGCAATATGCAACATACAAGGCAAGTTATAGTCACATAAGTATAGAGATCATATATCCAAGATGCACATTGTTTCACATAGGTGCTTGAAATTAAATCACATAGGATAAGGATATATGGAGAGCCGGGCCGCTACGTAGTTCCTGCATACAAGCGTTATCTTGAGCGTGCATGTGTCGATGCGTAAGTACATCGACCTTCCGAGGGAATGCCCGGGATAGACACCAATGGTGCTCTTGAAGATTACAGCAAGGGAGCTACTTCCCCACTGTGGCCACAGTGGAGGCGTGTGTGAATCAATGACAGGACGCCAGCTGGACTCATGCAAATGTCAAGTAGTGTCTACTTAACAAATTCTCAAGTAGGGAACGAGGTCGACAAGAGCGATCTCGTTCATGACAAGTAAATGTTCTCATCAATAATCAGCAGAATGAGTTCGACAAGAGCGAACTCAACATGTCAAATAGGTATTCTATAACATGACATCAAGGATCAAGCATGGTAATCAATCCAATTCAATAGTCTAGAATTATCATTCTTAGAGAAACGTGTTTAGAACGTCGTAGGGATTGATCATTGAGCCGGTATTGTTCAATGGCTCACTTAAGTTAACTCCTCCGCTGAGTCGTCTCTAACAATTCATCCAAGAGAGTTAAGATGCTAAATGCATCCATAACCCTTTTCTAAGTTCTCGAGTCGAGTAACTAGGCCGTTAATCCACTTAACAACCATAGTCAAGAATTATCAAGTTCAACATTTCATAATTCAAGGGAACTTAAGAATCATAATTTCAAAAGTTATCAAAAGCCAATAGTCCAAGAACATTAGTTAATCCTAGAAAGGCATAGAACACATTTGCTTCTAAGCATAGGACCCAATCAATAAGATGAACAATTCCTAGCATGTGGAACCCTAGAATTCAAAATCTCATAGAGTTATCAAAAGTCATTAGACCAAGAACAATAGTTGATCCTAAGGAGGCATAGAACATATTTACTTCTAGGCATAGGACCAAAAACTACAAGATGAATATATCACTCAAAATCCTTACAAACTCAACTCAACATGAAGCATGGCATGAACATGGTAGGAGCTTGGGAAACATGAGAAGAGGGGACATGGCAAGACTAACATACTTCCTAAGGGGAATCAATAGCTTACCTTTCACCAAGGAAGAAGATAGGAAGAGCACAAACTATTTGGTTGAAACACTCAACACTTCAAGCTCTACACTTTTAATGAAGGGAGCTTGAGCAAATGATGAGAGGATGATGGAGGACCAAGAGATCACCTTCAAGGAGCCATGGGAGACTTGGGAGAAGAAGCAATTTCGTTCATGAAGAGTGGAGATGCAGAATGAAGGTCAAACATCGGCTTGTGGTGTTTAAATGTCCAAAAACGAGTGGGACAAGTGTCACCCTCTTGTGGTGCAATAAAATCTGATTTGGTTTGCTTAATGATCAATAATGGTTGGTTAATCCATTCTTAAAACATGTTAAGTGATGTTAGGACCTAAGCAAAGGTGTTAGGAAGGGTTTAGAAGAGGTTTGGAATGGTGTTTAAGTGTCAAAGGTCGTACACACCAAAACAGAAGTAAAATCCGTAAATGGCCTCTGGTGTTGAGGCGGGCGCATCACCAAAGCCCAGGCGGGCGCCTCAGATGCAGGGGCTGAAATCTGAAGTTGAAATGCTCCCAGAAGTTGAGGCGGGCGCCTCACTAAGGTCGAGGCGGGCGCATGGAAGGCTTACTGGACAGTCAATCTTGTAAAATCGACCATAAATCGCTCACAACTCCAAATGAGGTGATTTTTTATTTTTCTGAAACTAGACTCATTAAACTATATTTTAGAATTTTAAAGTACTCAATTTGGACTTATATTGATCAAGATATGGTTACTACAAGTTCAAGTACAGAAGTTGTTTTCCTGAAAACTGAATTCTGGCACAGCCGTAAGTCAAGACCTAATTGAGGTACTTAGACACCTTGGAAAATTACCAAATTTTACAGAGAGTATCCTAACATATGTAGGTAAAACATACTAAATTTTTAGAAAATTCTATTTAGTAGATTGGTACCAGAATTTTCCCGAAGTTTGCCCAAAACATGACTGGTCTGTGAAGGAATAAATTGGTCATCTCATAACCAAAGGTAACAAGTCTATGAACAATGATTCTAAACATGTTAAGAGCTTCATGAATGACTTAAGAATGTTTCTAAATCATATATAGACTAGGTAAACATGCTCACGATTAACAAGAAGACATGAAGGCAAGCACACAATACACATGCAAGAATCCGGGGTGTTACATGAGTTGTGAGAGAGTGGAGCTTCGTGTTACGAATAAAGATCTGTTAAACCGTCTTACAGGAGACTAACGTACCCTTGTTTATTTATATGTGAATTAACAAGATTGTTTTCAATTTGATCCTCTTTCCAATGAATTAGTCTGTATTATTGGCTTAAATATCATCCTGAGGTTTCAGAGATGGAGAACGATCCGCGAGGGTTGGTTCATAAAGGATTACCCGGTTAGAGGATTCAAGGTGTTGGGACTAACAAGAAAGTGCCCCAAGTTTGGTATAAAGGTGAGTGAACCTCAGTGAAATTTATCAGTAATACCAACTCCAATATAATTACTCCTCTACAGGCGAAGAATCATACACATCTTCGACGGGATTCTATAGTAATGGAAATGGAAGGACGAACTCTTTCTCGGAAAACCCAAACAATAAGAAGCATGAATATTCCTCGAAGAAGCCTTGCAGTTCAGGGTCAAATTTGATTTCCTATCAACTGGACTTGGGTTTGAACCCTTCCGGTTCTCTAACTAAAGAAGATGTAAAAAATGCGTAAGTTTGGATGATCAGTTCCCGTTCCCCATATATTCGTGTTATGTTACTATCATCTGATATTTCACTTTCAGATACCACGCTTGTGCAAAGAAATGACATCCGGATCATCACCACGGCTCATCCAAGTTATGGTTTCTCTGTAATATTTTGTTACATTCTGTTCCTCCCTTTACACCCTATATATTTGGAGGCTGGAGCTAACTCCTGCTCCTAGTAATGGATGCAACTAGAGATGCATAGTTCCTTGATTGAGCCATTTGGATTACACCAAATGGTTGGGAACTCCCCTGGGATAGAAAATGACATGAGATCGATTGAGTAAGCTTGATTGTAGTCTCAAATTCTGATCCCTAGTTGGGTGTCACTGAAGTGAATGTTTGTTTTAGTTCATATTAATCGATCAATAAAAGTTTGAATTCTTCGTGTGGAATGAATATTCAATATTCTTAATTTCAATACTTATACCAATAGAGAAACTTATTCAGGGATGTACATAAACAGGTTGTTGCGGAGGAGAAGTTCAAGGCTTGTAACGCGGCATACCAATATATATGAGATAGGCTGAATCACGATCATTGACTTTCTGCAGAAAGAATAGCTATAATATTAACCAGAAGCTCATCACTAGTAGACGGAGCACTGCCTTGGAGATGATTATAGAAAGTACGAAGAGCCTCATCTCAAATAGCTGCCCTATTACTATAAGCAAGCCAAATGCCAATCCTGTGAATGCACCATTTCTGTCTTCTTTCCTGCACGGATTTGGCCCCTCTATGCTCTCATTTTTGCTCAGTGCAACATTACATGATGGGAGAAATGTGTTAATATATTGTTTCTCTTTTTGCTGGATGCAATGTATAGAATAGAACTACTCATGCTCATAGTTTGATGTGCAAATGGTTTTTTTGCTAACCCGAGACCTTGATTAAGCTAAAACAACATCTTTATCAACTAGTTTATGCGCTTGTTGGTTAATTGTTTTCCACGGTTTTGATGCTAGAGTGATTCATGTTCTTAAATGACTTGATTTTGTGTGAAATGTCTCACTTTTAATTATTCAAAATTGAAATATTTTTTTCTCCTTAATATAATGCATTGTCAACTTTACTAATTGCCAAGTCATTGCCAACTAAGCTACCAATTGTTTGAAAATTTGACGTCGGTTGGAGTAATTGAATTTAGTATTGAGTAATGTTATGACTACTTAAAAAGTATCAAACTTTTTGCACCAACTGATGCAATATAGGGGGCAAGTGTCTTGCTAAAGTAAAAAATAAAGTATTTGAATTGGGAATTATTAAAATAGAAAGAGTAACAATCAGGGGCGATGACACACACTCTTAGACTTGGGTAATTTTTTTATTTTACACTACAAAATAACATCGTTTCATTTTTTTAATTTTTTAATTTTTTTTATACAATAGTTAAAATTTGTGATACCGCTAAAATTTGCCTCTGTACCCCTACACAATAGAGAGAAAGTCTTCAATAGAAAGGATTTATATTGGGAGTTGTAGAAACAAAAGTAGAGAATGAGTATTTATCAAAAGTTGGAGGGGGCATTGTAAAAGAGAAGATTTCTTGAAAAATAAGCTAAGTGTATTTTAGGAATGTGGCTTGGGGAGGGGGTATTTAGTAAAAAAGGGCTAGTTTTTCTATCCCCAATCTCCTTTGCTCTCTTAAACACGCACGCAGGGACAGTCGCACAGACAAACAGGGAGTTCTCTTGGATGAATAAAGTAAGCCGAGCCGTCCTTATTGGCTATCATCAAGCCACTCCATGCAATAACCTTGGAGCCGCTTTCTTTCATTCTACTTCCCTTCGTGAGCGTGGACAGCGCAACCATGGCGGCTCTGTTAGTCTCTCTCACTCTCTCTCTCACACACACACATGATTTGTGTATGTTAGTTTTCGCTAAAACTTAGGTAAGACATAATTTTATATAAAACAAATTCTCTTTATCCTATCCATTATGTGTTGGTGGATTGAGCTGTGAGAGAGTGGACTCCGTCGAAACTTTCTTATTGGAGACTTGCTCGTTAGTTTTTGGGTTTAGAAAATTTTCCTTGTAAGAATATGCATGTAATCAACATTCAAAAAATAATTAAATTTGGTGCTATTCTACATGCATATTATTTGACTTTTTTCTGTGCTTTTCTTTTGTTTAATTAATTTTGTAACTAAAGTAAGTCTATAAGAATCATATTAGTGAATTCCAGTTCATTGGGACAAAGATGAAGTTTCATTTAGTGTTATTGTAATATGCAAGGGTTATGCAGTGCAATTGCATGATGATCATTTTCAAGAACAATCATTTTATGTTCTCTTACAAGTTTGATTCGGAAGAAAAAAAATTTACTCTTCAATTGAGATGGAAGAAATACTGCAGCAAACATTTAGAAAAGACGGATGGATCTCCCTGACCCTACCCACCGTGTAGTGGTGTGCTTAGCTGTGAGAGAGTGAGGTTTTATCCCTCTTACGAATTACGATCCGTAAGATGGTTTCACTGGGGACCATCGATCTCTTCGAGCAAACGACCGATCTATAAAATTTATTTATGTTACCCTAAGGATGAATGAGATTGGTATATGCTTGTGTCTATAACTTCCAATTAATCACAATTTTTCGAACATATGAGCCTTTGGGGTACTAACAAACTGATAAAGTTTTTTTCTTTTTAACGTTTATGAGATGATGAATACTTGTAGTCTACTAAGATGTTGATAGCTGCAATCTTGTTTTGATTATCTGCAGACTGCAGCACTATGCACTCATCTTAATTTTTGATAACAATTTTGTTGATATATTAGCTAAAAGAGACAGCATTGTAATCATGGTTTTTTTTAATTTAATTTATTCGTATACAATGGTTTAGTCATTTGTTTTGATTCATACTTTTTCTTTTGTAATATCTGTTGAATAAATTTGTGCTGCGGCTTGTTTTTTTCTTGCAGGGTGCTCACCGTTCCAGAAGATCTGGTTTTGCACAACTACTTCGGGTATCATTCAAATTTTATTAATATTGTTCTCATTTCCCTTACTAACTACGATTTTCCAAAGAGTACGTTCATTCGGATTAGTTTTGTTGTCCGTTTGGTACACTTTATGTTTTTAAATCTTTATTCGCTCCACTGTCTAGGGAAAGGAACAGTGTAAGATTTGTGGTATTGAAATGAGGAATGTAATGAGGTTATCTTGAAATGCTTTTATCACATATTTCTCGTCTGTTTTGTCGAGATTTCGCTCATGTAATGATTTTGGAGTCGTTTGAGCCTTCGTATCATATTAATCATTGCACTGCATCATTTAACTCCAGCAAGTGTGCTCGTAAACTTTGTTATTCCTTGGGCTTTCTTTAGTTTTTCAATTTCAGAATTTCGTTTATGTTTAATATGGTTCATGACTTTCTCTATATTTGTTATGAGGTTACAGAGCTGTCAGTATGACACTGCAGACTGGTTTACACAGGATCACAAAAATGGACACCGAGTTCCCCGTAGAAGTAAGTGCACTTGTTGTTTTCATCTCTCGTCTCGCTAAAAACAGTTACTTGAGTAAGTAGTTATACGCAAAGCAATGTTACACTTAAAGAAAAACAGACAAACGGAGTACATTACAATGAAAAGTGCATTCATTGTACTATATATGTATATTTGTTTACTCTTATATACAGAAGGTATTTGGATAAGTCCAGAAAACATGGAGAAGATTTTGCGGTCTGAATTTGGGGTAAGCCGATGCTCCCATGAGGACTCTAAGAAAGAACATCCAACGAGAAGCACATCGGAAAACTATAACAATTACCAAAGGAACTGGGGAAATTTTAATAACAGTTCTTCTAGTTTTAGTAATAACCAGAATAAAAAGCACGGGTCCTCAAAAGAATCCGACATTTCAAAGTCAGATTGGATGATATTAGATCGGCTGACGCTTGGGTTGAGTGCTTATGGTCCTCTACGTGTCGAAGATGTTAAGAATGCGTAAGTTTACATTGGGCTCTCTCTCTCACGATGCCATTGAAAACGTGAAGATTGTCATAGTAGATTCATTGTTTTGGTACATGGCAATGTGTGTTCTTATTGATTGTGAATGTCGTATTTTCAGATATAGAGCTTGTGCATTGAAGTGGCATCCAGATCGTCACCAAGGCTCATCCAAGGTTGATCCCCATTGTCTTTTTCCGATCAAGATCAGTAACTCTAGGAGGAGTATGAATTTATGAGTTTTGATCATTGCATCTTGATAATATTACTTGGATGAACAGGGTGTGGCTGAGGAGAAGTTTAAGCTCTGCAGCTCTGCCTATCAATCCTTATGTGACAAGCTGGGAGTGGGAATAGATCAATGATAATTGCTTGAAAACAATAATAAGAAGGCAAAACTTATGTTAGACCATCTTATGGATATTTTTTGTAGGACGGATCTTTCTTACCCGACTCACTGGGTGTTGGTAGATTGAGTTGTGAGATAGTGGAGCTTAAGTCTTACGAATTAAGATTCATAAGACGATCTTACATGATTCCGACTCTAATTGGAATAATATATTTGTCGGTGGCCTTTTAGCAGAAAGCGGTTTCAAGTTTGATGGCTATGATTTAGCTCACATTTTCTTTTCTTGAGAGAGTACCAATTGAGTTGTGTCTCTAGCCTTTCACTTGTATAAACAAAGAATTTGGACCAATGGTGTACAAAAAAAAAACAGTAAAACCTCCAACAAACTTTATAATCCAAACCCTAATCAAAATTTAATGTTAGTCTTTACTGTTGCACGAAAGGACCTTATTTATGGGGTTCGAGTCGTCACCTCCATTTATTGGAAACACAAGTTAGAGCTTGGGAAGTATTTGGGCACCAAATGTACCCGCAATTATGGTGTCTTTTTGGTTGCTTCTCTCATGAAATTCAGTTCGGGAAGGCCGGATCTCCCTTCCTAAGCGCTTGAATGAATCCCTAATTCCCTAGAGAGATTAAAGTTTCGTAGGCCTTACAAACTGGAGCTCGGTAACCCACACGATCCGACCTGAATACTATCAAAACCAACTCGTTAACATTTTTAAGTCGAAACAACCGTTTCAACCAGAAAATATTAATGAGTTGAGTCGGACCACATTACCCATTTGACCCGATGGTTTTTTATTCAATAAATGTATGGATTTTTTGGGAAAAAATTGGGTTAAATCGATTGACCGTTTAATCTGTTACCATTTAATATGACCCGGTACAACACAACCCATTTACACCTGCTGCCTGTTATTCGATTTTAACGGGTTTCGACCCGTTACTCGTTCCAACCCTACTCAACTTATCCAATTGTCAGACCTAATTAGTTTCATATCTACCTAGGCAATTTTTAGAGAATAGGGGCACACACGAAAACAAAATGTCAACCGATCAAATCGCAAAAGTTGGTCTTCTGTGCAATCGTTTTACGGAATTTTAATTTGTAAGACGAAGTCTTACTCTTTCACAGTTCGACCCACTTACTCACAATGTGTTGGGTCAATGAGATCCGTCTTACAGGAAATACTTAATAAGATTGTTTTTTTTTTTTTTTAGTGTTTGCCGAAATAGGAATAGATCTCTTCATTCATCCTAAACTTGGCATATTGATTTTTTTTCCTCATAAATTGGAGTTCTGAATTCTGATCAATGTTTGGGCTTGGGAATTGGGATCCATGTTCTTTTGGATTCTGAATCGGATTAAACTATTGGTTCTCATTCATTTTAGATTGGTTCTGACGTTTGATTCTAAATTTTTTAAGAACCAAAATATTGATCCGATTCTGATTCTTCATTTCTTCAGCAAAAACTAGATCGAACCGGATCATAATCACCTCAAATAGTAATAGACGTGTATTATAAATATATCATACTTATGCATAGTAAGATATGCACAATGGGGGAGCAACATTGGCTACCCATATGTTATTCATTAATTAAAAATAAATAAAAAATATCCTAGCTACCCATAAGCTACATAAAAAAAAAGTAATTCCAATTGTGGGCAAACTCCAATAAATTTATATTAATAAATAATTTTGTTTATGGATCTTTAGAAAATTAATTTGATTTTCAAAAGATAAAAGTATATATATATATATATATATATATAAACAAAATAAAATTTAGATTGTTTGAAGACTTTTTTTTCTTCAATTGTTTGTGTTTATTTTGGAATTTGCATGATTTTATTTATGGTAATTTACTTTTAATATGTTATTTTCTAATGTTCGAGGTTAATTCCAAATTAAAATCTTATTTTTATTGTTATAGTTAATGTTTGTTAAGTTGATTAAAAAGAATTTATCTAAACTATAAAACCGAACCAAACAAAACAAAACAAAACTGAATGCATCGGTTCGATTTAAAATTTTTAGAACCAATAGAGGATGATTTGATTCATAGTTTTGACTTTAAACCAAATCAAACCGAACCATATACATCATTAATATACGCTTGGTACCATATATGAAGTAGGAAAAAAATTATAAACATATTTTGTAAAAGAAAATTTATAAGGAAGAGCTTTTTAGCTATGAATATCCAAAGCCACAATGGGAGAGCTTCGTAGCATTATTTTTAGGGAAGAGAGAATAAAAAAAAATTCTTAGTTAAGAATTTTCAAAAAGAATCTTCCTAAATTTTCCTAGGAGAATGTGCGAGGTTTTGGTTGGTTGGTGGGTGGGGCAAATGAAAATATTTTTTATTGGGATGCGTTAAATTTAATTTATTTTGTGTAAGAAAATTATACAATATGAAGATTATTTTTAAAAGCATGATATTACTTTAGCTTTTTAAAAAATAAATTTTAATAATGTAATCCCTTCAAACAATCATGATATTATTACAAGTTTGTTTATCGTTAGATCAAATCTACTAAAATTTTTACACCGTTAAATCAAATAGGGTATTTTCTAAATAAAGATATAGATATTCCAATTCACCATCAACTTAATCATCAAACGACTCTAACACTAAAACTCGTATTAATATCACAAGCTCTAGCTCGTAATATCATTTGTCTTTTTAAAATGGGATAAGAAAAGAAAATAGCGTAGTTAACGGTGGTATCAACTTTGGGGGAAATGTTGATGCTATGAAGTCTGGAACAAAAACAGACTTTTGCTTAGCCGCTGACAGATTTCAACAAAAACACAAACTTTTTTTTACCTCCAATTCGTTTCTCCTTCCGGTTTCCTGATTTTTATCATCCTTTTTTCTCGGCATTTCCAAGATTCGCATTCAAGATTTCATTAGTTACTCATTCAATTTCTTACATGTATGATCACAATGCTCAAAACTATTCAATTTCTAGGTTCATCTTCTGGGTTTGTTTCTCATAGACTGAAACAAACCCATGGACATCATAGTATTAACAGCCTCTCTTTCATTTCTCCCTCTCCCAAACCTTCATCATCTTCTTCAAGAAAACTAGCATCACCAAACACTTGCAATGGTTTTACTTCAAGAAAATTTCGAGTGTCCTTGGCTCATTCTGAGTCAAACCCAGATAGAGATTCACCTTCTTCATCATCGTCTCATCTTTCATCCTCATCCATCGCGTTTCGTTCCACTGTAAGTATTATTTGATTCTTTCTTGTTGTTACCGTATGGATTTGGGTTCAGTTTCTGCAGTTCTTTGCTCTGTTTGGGACGGTTATCATGAATTTTCCCTTTTTTAGGTCGGTGGGTTTGGTTGAAATTTCTTTAATTGCATTTTAATGGATGTGCCAAGGTGTATCTTGTTGTTGTGGCTTTGTTTTGGCTTCTTGTGCTGCATTTTGTTCGCTGTTTATGAACTATGTGATTACTTGTTGTTGTACTGAAAATTGCCTGGATAAATTGTTTACATTAAATCTAAAAAAAACAATGTTATCTGTTCTTGGTTTTTGGTGAATTTTTCGAATATTTTTTTGAGTTAAATTGAAAACCCAGAATTGTATTATGTGTGTAGTTCTTACCATTAACTTCGCCTGGTCTAATCATGGATTGCAGAGAACTGTTTGATTTGCTATTTTTGTGTTTTGTAGGGATTGTTTAAATTTACTCTATTTTGTGATTTAATCTAATTCTTTTGGTTGCCTTACCTGATATGGGTGTTTGTCTATTGGGAAAGGATGATATTGGGTTGTCTAGGGTTCGACTATTTTGCATCATATTGTTAAGACATAGGTTAGCGATAGCCACTCCATCCAGAGTAAAAGGTGGAGACTAACCGTAGCTAGTCCTTCATCCAAAACATATTTCTAAGACGACTCCAAAAGGCAATGACTTTCTTAGACTCTTCACTGCTCTTAGGTTTTTAGTTTGCTAGATAAAATATTTTATTGTAACTAAAAAAGATAAAGTCAGGTCAAGGTCTATCATTGTTCTTATACCCTAATAGTCACCTGTAAACCTTTTTTGTCTCAGTGAATTGGTTTCCTTACTCTACTTCCTTAGAAACATCTGGTTATCACAACTTATAATTACTTATTCTTAATTTTCTTTCCACCCTACTAATTAAGCAAATACAAACAACCTCCAACAAGTCTATTGGTTCCTTGCGTTTCTTGCGATGTGACTAACTGGTCGGTTAATCTGGCATTAAACACAGACCTTTCTGTGGCCTTTTTATTCGGGAAGAGTCTCAGGCAACTGATTACTGACGAAGAACATGATACCATTTGAAAGTTTGCCTCTGTTGAGTTTTGGTATTATGACGTATTTGTTGTGGGACTTTGTCTAATTTATTTGGGATCTGATAGTGCCTAATGTTGTGACGTACATAACGAGAAGATATTTGCAGTGAATGTGTATGTGGAATTTTTGAAGAGCAATTATGTGCAATTATATCTTCGAGGGGTTTTTGTTTTTATAGAGTGAGCTATCTACCAAAGATTTTTGTGAATACTTTGTGGTCTTTCACTCATCTTTGCCCTTCAATTCCTGGATTTCTCACAAATCGAGAATGCTAATCTTGTGCATGTTTTATTTTAATTCATTTTGCGTGGTTATCTCAGTTTCCAATGTGGTTTGTCACGATAACGCACTGATGCATTCTCTGCCCCACTGTACACACGTTCTTTCTATGCTTTTTTTTTCTTGATAGGAAGATAAATAAATCACACTCCCTCCGTTCCCAAAAAAATTGTCATGTTTGATTCAACATACAGATTAAGAAAAAATCGATTGACTCTATTATAAATATTGATATGTTGTGTATTTTCCTTTAAAACCCATGTGCAACTTGGACCCATTATAAAAGTAGCAAGGAAAGTCAGGGTAAAAATATAAAAGTATTATTTTTGGGAACAGACAAAAAGAAAAAGTGTACCCTTTTTTAGGAATGGGGGGAGTATTGAATATAAGCAAGAAAGTACAAAGGGGATGGATGAGACATTCATCAAAAGGTAAAAGAATAAAAGCCTACAGCTATAAAAGAAAAGAGCTAGGTAATAAAGCACTCCAATCCCACTGCAACTCTAAAATCTAAATCTAACTAGGCGTGCCTTGAAAAGCCCCCTATCCGACACCCAAAGGGAGGTCAAATATACCACCTTTCCGAGAGGAGAGGCCAAGGCAATTCCTTATCCCTGAAAATCCTGTAACTCCTCTCAGTCTCGACCCCCCATTAAATCACAAAAACTTCGCATTGCGACAGCCAGATAGCATCGTTGCTCCTTTGACTCACATCTGAAATTAGGCTCAACCATAGTTGAAAAAGGCGTGCGCCTGAGGCACAAGGCGATAGGAGGCGAGGGTCCAGCGATTGGAAAGGTCGACTCTGGGCGATGAGTGCCTTTGTCGCCTTTTTTGCGCCTTTGTCGCCTTTTTTGCACCTTTGTCGCCTTTTTTGCACCGTTGTTGCCTTTTTCGCTTTTTGTCGCCTTTTATCGCTTTTTTGCGCCTTTATCGCCTTTTTGCATCTATGCCTGTGAATGAGGATGATGAAGATTATGGAGATGATGATGAGATAGATGCCGAGTATTTTTAGCTTCTTGTTGTTGTAAGTTGTTAATTATTACATATACATATACATATATATGTATATATACATATATATATATACATATATATGTATATGTATATACATATATATGTATATTTATATATATATATGCATAATATATATATTATATATATATATATATAGATATATATAGATATATATATATATACATAATATATATATGTGTATATATATATATATATATATTAATTTTTCCTTAATATTTGTTCCGTGAGCGCCTTTTTTGCGCCTCGCTTCTCGCCTTAAATTTTGACGGAAAAGTAAAAATGTACTTCATCTAACCCAATTAAGAGTCCATGTTTTGTTTTTCACTAAAATTAAGGAAGTTGAATTTGGGGTATTTTAGTAGCACATATACATTAGTGCCCTTCCACACTTAACATTGCAAATCCATACTAGACATGATAGGTGCTAAACGTGAAATTAGTAAACTTAAAAAAATAGACGCTCATTTTTTAAGTATTACATATAGGCTGATCATGCAAAATGTGTGTATAATTGATTATAGAGAAATAAAAAAATTTAAATTATAAATGATTATAGTTTTTTCTTCTCCCTATTGGCCACACTCCCTTTTTTGATTGTCTCAAAGTTTCCACATAGAAAGTCAACAAGCATTAGTTAACTAATTTCTCATAATGCCTCCATCCAACTTAAGTATTGACTACTCCCTCACAAAAAGTGTCTCCATTCCTTATTGAGAAGTCAACCTAGGACAATATCAAACTAATTTACCGTACATTTATTATGTATTAGTTAATGAAATTTCAACGATTGATACAATATTAAGAATACTATATATAACAATCTTTAGATTTTCGTATTTTTTTTTATCAAAGTTTAATCAAGTTGACCCAAAAGAAAAGGTCAAAGTGAGACCTTTTTTTGGGGGGAAGGAAGGAGTACAAGATTAGTGCATAAAACAAATATTTAGTAACTAATACAGGGAACACATGGAATTTTAATATTAAAAATGAATATGGATGCATTTTGGGAGTTCTAAAATTGTGAGCTTTTGTCTGAAATACAATATCCCTTATTCTCATACATATTGGCCAACATTTATTTTTTCTGAAAATCTCAAAGTGTTAGGCCACTTAGAAATAAATGTATATCAATTACTCCCTCCGTTCCGGACAAAGAGTCCACTATTCTATTTTGGGATATTTTACTTAAAGAGTCCACTTTAAAAATTAAGGTATATGTTAAGTAACCAACTCATCTAAAAGCTTAAGCTGTTAGATAGAGGCTTAACAATGTATATCAAGCTTAACACTCCCCCTCATGTGTGACCCGTCCACACGTGGAGAGATATACAAACATGCCTCACTAAGGGCATCACAACCAAATAGAGTGACAACATGCACTCACAATATTCCGGGTAACAAATGCAAGCGGGATGATTCGAACCCACGACCTTGCCAAACCAGAGCTCTGATACCATGTTAAGTAACCAACTCATCTAAAAGCTTAAACTGTTAGATAGGGGCTTAACAATGTATATCAAGCTTAACAGTATAAAAGTGTTATTTTATTACTAATGAACTACTAAAAATCACACTTTCTTAAAAAGTTTGATTTTCAAACGGGGACTTTTGCCCGGAACGGAAGGAGTGTATCACTAATGGTTAAGTTAAATCTCCTTCAAGTGAACAAAGGGTATAAATGGAAAACTACATCTTAGACAATCTATGTGGATGCATTTGTGGGGAATCTTAAAAGAATAAGCTTTTGTCTGGTGGCCATGGATGCAACTGAGGGAGTATGACACGGAGGGATTAAATCTTTAGGGACTGATTTTAGTGCAATTTATAGCTACATCTCTTTGCTTTTGGAATTAATGATATAGATTTATAGAAAAAATAAAACATTACGAAATCTAGTTGTTGGGTACTCTTCTTCTATTTAGTCATTCTTATTCTTAAATTTTGCCTTCCAGAAAACATATCCTTTTCTGTGTCCTGTGTATTGATGTTAAATATTCATAGATATCACTGTGTAGTTATAGCTTGATTTTATCTTTGCTGAAACTTGTGACTCTCCAGTTGTATGTATGTTGGAGTATGCATCTGTTTTCTTTTTCTATTCTCTCTTTGTTTCTCCAATATTGTGTAATGTAGACTACTCTGCAGGGCAGTACTCGTAAAATAAATTTCTGTCAGTTGTGTGGTGGACCAACAAAGCAAGAGATACCAGATGGGGAGGAGAAAATGAGATGTATTTGCACTCTTTGTGGAAAAATTGCCTATGAGAACCCAAAAATGGTATCAACCTCTGCTAGCACTTCATATTAAGAAGGTTGAGCTTTGTGATTAGATGTCTAGGGTAGTTGATAAGTAATTTTGTGTTTATAATCATATTTTCCCTGATACATGGTAATTAATTCATATTATATGCTGCAGCAATAACTCCATGCATATCATAAAAGAAATGATTTATTTAGCCTCGAAATGTAGTAAATTTGTCTCTTTGGAATTGTCTAGGGGCAGTGGAGTTCCCACCTTGTCTTAAGGATCTTCATCTCTACAGCCCAAGGGAATTTTTGGCATGCGAGAATAAGAATGTTGTAATGGGCATCGAATGGCTGAGTAACATTAGAACCCTTTAATACTTGGTGTTTGTTTGGTGGAGCATTTTGACCAAAACGCTGGTAAAAAACGTAGCGTTTTCTCTTTAAAAGTGTTTCAATGCAATGTTTTAAAACACAGCGATTTAAAACGTTCCAATTTGGAGCGTTTTAAAAATGTGTTGCGTTTATAACTATTTTGTTTATAAAAATAGCGTTTTGAAATAGTTTTCCAAACGTGTTTACAAGAAAAAAATTACGTTTTGAAAATGCTGCATTTTAAAAACGCTGCGTTTAGAAAAAGCTGCGTTTTCAAAACGCTGCACCAGACGAGGCCTTAGAAGGAAACGTTCCCGTTCCAAAGTTCGGGAATGTTTAGGCATATGAATGAGAATATATATTACAGGCCAGTATCAGTCGAGTTAATTTTACTTGTACTGACACAAATCAACTTTGAACATTATTTGAATTCATCTACTGATTTGAACAACATCAGAATCTTAATAACATTGAATTCCAGGTTATTATATTTATAAAGCATCACCAAAAGCAAATGTTTATTCTTGAGATGCAGAAAATCCATACTTTCTTTTATGCTGCAATGCTTTTGTGATTTATGTTTGTCCAAACTGGTACATGCAGGTTGTAGGTTGCCTGATTGAGCATGATAACAAAATTTTACTCTGCAAACGGAAGATTCAACCATCTTATGGCCTTTGGTATGCATATTCTTGAACAAAATCTGGATTCAGAAAGATAGATTCCCTCATCTTCTTTGGCAGCACTAGGTTCATGTTGGTCAATCTTCATTATATTTAATTTATTCAATTCACTTCCCAGGACACTCCCAGCTGGATACATGGAGATGGGGGAGTCTGCTACAGAAGGGGCAATAAGGGAAACCTGGGAAGAGGCAGGGGCTGAAGTGCAAGTTCTTTCGCCTTTTGCTCAGTTAGACATTCCTCTTATAGGCCAAGTGAGTCAAAGATACCTTATCTGTGCACTTAAATGTAAATGTAAGTGTTTGTTTTTTTTTTTCATTTTTCTCTTCTTTGGAAGCAGACCTATATAATTTTCTTGGCGAAGTTGAAGAAACCAAACTTTTCACCGGGCCCAGAGTCATCGGAGTGCCGGCTCTTTGCATTTGAAGATATTCCTTTTGATTCTTTGGCTTTTTCCTCAATGCTAGTCACCTTAGATTTGGTATGATGGTTTCATAAGTATAATAAATGTCTTACTTGCAATCTATTTCACTAGTCCAATTTTTTTTGATTGTGTTATGTTTATTGTTACTGTAGTACATTCAAGACTCTAAGGCCGGCAAACCAAAGTTTCACTATGGGATAATTAATAAAAGGTACTTCTGACTATGCACTACTCTACTAGCTATGTTATTTTTCATTCCAGATCAGTAGCTGCTGAGAGAAAAGGAAAGAAAGATATTTATTTATTATTTTATTTTTAAATTTCTTTCTAAACAGACAGCCGCTGTTTTGGATACAAGCTAAAAGGCAAAGCATATTCTTGAGACAAATGAACTGAAGTCTGTATAGATGAACTTATTATCATATCCCAAGACAAATGAATTGAAGCTTGTATAGGCAAAACATAATCCGACACAAGGCTAAATGAAATTAGTATCATTCTCCAAACATGTTGGATTTGCCAAATTAACTTCTTGTTGAAATCCCTTTTAGCTTTCGGCTCTCAGTGAATAAGTAGCAACATGTGGTGGCTCATAAGTTGGTCCTTCTGTAAGTTTCTGTAGTGATATAGGTAGTAGTTGATGTTAAAACTGAAGGCTTTTGCATGGTCCCTTGTGCTAAATCCGTTAAATATCCCCACGTGCTGCCAGAGCCCATAGTTGGTATATACTTTTGAGAGTTGTATGTGAAGGTGAAATGGGTTGTGGAAGCTTCATGTTCTTCAGACACGATGACCCCCCTCAAATTAAGTGCAAGTTTTAGACTTCCTTGAATCTGATTACAGGGAACTGGATCTTCTTTCTTGGTCGAATACATGAATAGGATAAGCAAGGGCAGATATTAGACAGGATGGATAGAAAACAATCTAAAAATTATCAGACTCAAAATTATATTATTTTTATTTTAATAATTCTGCTTAGACAGATGTATACGATAAAATCTCCTTGTGTTCGTATGAGAATACAGTGCAGTACGACCCTTGGGGAATTTAAGTGAGTTTTACGTACACTGACCCCCGCTGTATTTTAATCTCTCTTTACTTACTTGGCTCTCTCTAACTTATTTTATACATCTGATTTCCCACTGCTGTCGACAGGCCCGGGACCAGTCCATCTGAAATTCGCGCATACACTCTGGATCATCATATGCAGACTTGACGAGATATATAATTTCTTTGCCAACTTAATGCAGTAAAAAGGAACGTAAAGTAGTAACCTCAAGGTGAATCGGAGATGTACTACCCTCCCTTATACCCCTCCGTTGAAGTTGACGAAGGGATCATTGTTTTTTGGGGTCTTTCACTATGTTGGGATTTGTTGAAATCTTTTTCTTTTTCGTCCGTTCTTCGTCCATTTGAAAGGGGACTCTTTAATTGTAAGATTTCAAAATGAAATAGTCAGCTCTTTGTCTGGAACGAAAGAGTAGGTGACAATTTGTTTTGTACTTGTCCATACTTGAGCCAGCTCTTGCCACTCTTACTCTTTCTCTTTCTCTTTGCCCGGAACTAAAGAGGAGATGACATTACCATGACAACTTAATGTTTTTAGTAAATCATGTTTTTTCTCTAAAAAAACAGTAAATTATGTCAAATTTAACATTAAAATGACATTGTATTCCCTCCAATACGATTTTTAGAAGACATAAAACGTACTAGAATAAAAAGTATGCATTGTTGGCACACGATTAATTTTTGTAAATAATTGATGAAAATCTCCCTTAGAATTTCAATTTTACCAAAAATATAATTTTGAATTAGGGGTGTATGTGGTTCAATTTATGCCAAAATTATAAACCAAACCGCACCCTATTGTTTTTAAAATTTTCGAACCAAACTGAACCACCATTTGGTTTGGTTTGATTTTGTGGTTATTTAAATTATTTTTAATCAAACTAAACTAACATAAATAATAACAATAAAATAATATTCTAATTTGAAATTGACATCAAACTTTAGAAAATACAGTAACTTATTAAAAGTAAATTTTTATAAATAAAATAATACAAATTACAAAATAAACACAAACAATGATAGACAAAAAATCATCTAACAATCTAGATTTGATTTGGTTTAGTAACTAAGAGCAGGTACAATGGTGTGCCAAAAATCAAACCCAAAATCAAACTCAACCCATTAAAAATCAATAAACTAATCCATTAGATACTCATTTGATTTAAAACCAAAAAACTCTCCCAATGGTGGCACAAAATTCAACACATTTACATATCCCATCATCTTTATCTCCAACAACTTTACCTACCCCACCATCTTTATCTCTATTAATTTAATACTAGATTTTGTGTCCGTGCCTATGACACGACACCACTATGAGACGATGTCAGTATGGAAAGATGTTGGTATTCAAATAAATCAAAATAATAAATAATTTTTTAAAAAAATATTTAAAATTAAAATAAAAACAGTAATAAAAATAGTTTTTTCTTTTAGAGTGGTTTTAACAAAATAAAAAATCGAAAGAATTTTCGAATTAGTGTTCATACATATTATTACTTATTCCATTTATAAAAAATTAAAATAAAAAAAAGTTTTTCTTTTAGAGTGGTCTTAACAAAATAAAAAATTGAAAAAAATTTCGAATTAGTGTTCATACATATTATTACTTACTCCATTTATAAAAAATTAAAATAAAAAAAGTTTTTTTCTTTTAGAGTGGTCTTAACAAAAAAAAATCGGAAGAATTTTCGAATTAGTGATCATACATATGAGGTAGGTCCAAGAACGGAACAGCTAATGCAGTGGCCATCAACTTGTACGTCGTATAATTAATTTATTATAAAAAAAGTAGCATTAGTTATGATAAAAATATAAAAAAACTAAAAAAAGAAATATTAAAATATAAAGAGATAAGAATGACATAATGGTCTGTTCATTAATTAGTGGTCATACATATGAGGTAAGTCCAAGAACGGAACAGCTAATGCAATGACCATCAACTTGTACGTCGTATAATTAATTAGTTATAAGAAAAAGTAACATTAGTTATGATAAGAATATAAAAAAAAACTAAAAAAGGTAATTTTTTGTTTTTGATAAGAATGACATAATGGTCTGTTCATTTGGTAATTTTTAATTTTTTTAATTTTTATTTTAAAAATCTAAATTTAGATTTATTTTTGAATGAAGTGAGATTATTTATAAAGTTGTGTTGAATGTTTTTTTCTTTAATGGGCGTACTTGTGCTGAATGTTTTTTCTTAGAACCCAAGACCAAAAATTGAAACCGGTTCTAACAGCAAAAATCCATATTCTATAAACCCATGAAAGTTTCAGAACGCAATGAAACAATTTACTCTCTTAAATACAAATATGCCAACATAAGTATTTTTCGAAGCACCAATGAAAGTACTTGGAAACAGATCCATCCAAAAGAGGAAGTAAACTACTGTGTACAAAAATATACTTCCTTCCTCCCACGATGAGTGTTCCTTTTTACTCGTGATCATGAATATGAACAAAGAGGGACTCTTATTTTGGGTCGGAGGTAATTGCACATATTCATTTTCTACTACTAAGAAATATAATTCCACCCACCAAGATGATTAAAAAAACAGCATCTAAGAAGACAGACTTTTCACCAGATTTAGCATGAGCTAGCCTACTGGAGAACATTTCTCGCCTATGCACCAAATTTGAAAATAGGAAGAGAGAGAGAGCCATATATATACATACACGGCAGACCTCACTTTGCCTTTCTCTCTCCCTCTTTGGCACAGTTCGCGGTTGCTATGTAATCTCTCTCTCTCTCCTTCTCTCTTTCTCTCTCCACTTCCTTCTCTTGCAAGAAGAGGTTGTCGCCGGTAACATCAAAGAGAGAAACGGATGAATTAGAGGAAGAGAGAGAAAGAGATAGAGAGAGATAAAAGGGATGGATATGAATTAGAGGAAAAGAGAGAAAGAGATAGAGAGAGATAAAAAAGGGATGTATCTTGTGAAAAAAAAACGTGCATATAAAACGGTTGTGCGAAAATAAAAACGGTAAAAAACAGTTATCGATAAAATGGAATCCTGGTCGTTGATTGTGTTTCGTAAAAAGAAATCCTGGCCGGTAAATAGCTTTCGATATGAGTTAATCCTGACCGCTAAATAGCTTTGTTAAAAACAGATCCTGGCCGGTAATTAGCTTTTAATAACCGACCGATCTGTTTTATATAATAGATATTCTTTCAATTTATACTAACAAATAAATTTCATATTTCATAAAGAATTAATTTCAAAATTATATAAAATATTTAAGTAGTAAATAATAATAATATTAGTAATAAATAATACACAACTTAAAAATGGATTAATTAAAAAATGAAATTTAGAGAGAAAGAGAAGAGAGAGAAAACTTACAAATAAATTTAATTTTTGCAAAAAATTCATTTGGTATCCAAATGAGACAAACCAAGTCTCTATTTATAGATAAAAATGTGTACTATTTAAAAAAAACAAGTTTTTTTGACTACCCAAACTACCCTTAAACCGAAAATAAAGAAAAATCTTGTTTTAACCGCCCATTTAATGACATGTGTAAGGGTCGCCTGCTCCTTGTCGGCTGATGGTTGCTTTTTTTTCAAATTTGCCCCATCAAAACGACGCCGTTTTGATGGGTTGAAGGCCAAAACACTGCGTATATCAGGGACTATTCTGAAGATCGCGTGAATTGCGGAGGTTCAACCCGTGATTCTTTCTTTTGAAAATCAAGTTAAGCAGACATGTTGATTTTTTTTAAAACCACCGTTGTAAACCTTGATTTTATTAAGATTGGAAACCCCCATTTACGCCTAACTAGATCTTTGTGTCTGTGTCTATGACACGATGTCAGTATATCTGATTCGTTATTTGAAACATCAACGTCTAAATAGAAGGTGCGATTTAAAAAAAAATGTTACAGTTGAGGGGTACATTACTTCAAGTGGTAGTTGAGGGACGCTATTCGAACTCGACCCATAGTTGAAGAGGGTTATTTGTAAGGAGTTGTATGTAACTGACCTATGAACGTTTGATTTTGCGGCGGAATTAACCCCCATGGCCAGATAGTCTCGATCAATCAATTGAGCTCTATTGTGAAATTATATTAATGTAGGGTTGATGTTTTATAAAGGGTAATGGTTTAGAAGATTAATCTCAGTGTATGATTACTCATAATATTAATTGTAGGGGGTGACTTTGTAACAAAGTGAGAGAAAATAGATAGTTAAACGTGGATAACTACTCTCACACATATGAATGTGAGAGTGAATTCCAATCATTAAATTTTTTAAGATTATTTAATCTCAACTTCTAAATAGCTTTAGTCAATTGCATATGTGTGAGAATGATCTCTCACACACACACACACACACACACATATATATAAAACTAAATCAAGGGTCTAGATTTCGTATATCAGTTATCCAACAGGTCATAATAGTTAATAAATGTTATATATAATACATATTATATTCTCCTACCATTTCAGACAAAGAATCCATATTTGAAAGGTAAATTTTTATAAAGAAAATAATGCTTTTAGTAGTCCAAAAGTAATAAAATGACACTATTGTGCCTTAATTTTAGAAAGTGGACTCTTTAAGTGAAATATTCAAAAATGTAATAATTGACTTTTTACCTGAAACAAAAAAAATAATAAATAAGTAAAAATATATATAAATTTGGTTTAGTATGATATCAAAATCCATGAAACAAACCGATCGACTTTTTAATTTTTGAAATCAAAACCAAAACCGACAAAAACCAAATTGATTGGTTTGGTTCTATACACCCCCTACCAGCTACCACACATTAAATGGTCACGACATGGGGTGTGGATAGCATTTTATAAGGTGTGGTTAGCTCCCAAGTGTAAAATGCTTAAACCTTGGGTAGTAACGAGCAATTGACCAGAAATCTGCTTACTTTGCCCAAGTCTCCGGCGGCACATCTTCTCCTTCAACCTAGGCTTCTACTTTCAGTTCACAAATTCATTTCAAAATTTGGGTTTCCACTTCCTAAAAGATGGAAACCCCTAACAATTCCGATCACTACAACTCTAGACACCCATTTAGTTACCAAAAACTAGAGGCCGAAACACCTAAATCATGGACCGGCGACTTCGATCGCCGATTTGCATTTTCCCGCCAAGCCTCATTCCACCAATCATCAGCCGAACCCCATGCTCCAATTTCAATAATCTCAAACGACGTCGCAAAGCCCTTGCTATCCCGTACTGTTTCCAGCATAGACATATCGCCGGCTATGTACCCGCAAGATGCTGGGGGCGAGAAACTGTGGACGGAAGAAGCGATGTCGGTCAGTGGGAGTGATAAAGCTTCGGTCTTGGGGTTTGTGTCCTCGTTTTTTCGAGATGTTAGGTACGGGAACAGGGCGATGAAAAGGTTGTTTGTGTTGATTTCGCTTAATGTGGCGTATTCTAGTGCGGAATTGTGCATTGGGCTTGTCACGGGTCGTATAGGTATGGAGCCTAATTGTTTATTCCTTCTTATATTTTTCCTTTGTTTATAATGATTATGTAAAAAATGTATGTCGAATAATAATTTTAAAAAATGATTGCACTGGTACGAAAGGTTATACTATTTTTAATTTTGGTGGATATGAAGAACCTCATTAGTAGATGTTACCGAGATCATTATCCACTTTTAAGTTTCTTTATATAGCAATTATGCATTGTCCCAAGTTAATGTATTATAAACCTAATTCTTTGGACTTAAGGATTTGTTATTGTTGAGGATTAGGAATTAAGATCTCGAGCTGTTGCCAAGGTGGGATATATTTTGAAAGTTAGTGGCGTCCTCATAGCCATCATTTCCATTTTCCACGCGTTGTCTGTACTTGTTGTGTACATTTCGATTTAGCCTCTTTTATTACTTTCAACAGTCATGAAATCTCATTTGACGAATCATAGACCGTATGATTCATTGACAAATCACAGAGATATCTCTCTGATGTGGAAAGTTTATGGCATGTTAATAACAAATTAGAAAAGTTCCAAATTTGTTATACATAAGACTCCCGGATCTGAGTAATTGTAGCCACCTCAATTTTATAGTGATTACTTTGGTCTTTGGTGCATCTAATTCTTACTTTATTAATCCTTCTTAACACATATTGCACTAAACACGTTTCCTATAAATTAGGAGGCATAAGGATGTAGGACATATCCCAAACTTCATCTTCCAGGAAATGGAAATTGTTGCTGATAAAAGTTTGACTTCCTCTGACCTCCAATCTTCTTCGAGGGGTGCAGATAAAGAAGTGAGACTTTTCGGGTTTGTACTGAACCCTCGTGATGAAAGTAGAATTTCATTGGATACAGTAGTCTCGGAGGAGGAGGAATCTGTCAAACCAGAAGTTCCTCACTCACATTAGAGCCTAAGAGGTACAGTTGCCAATTTTGTCTTAAGAAATGTGTGAATTCTCAGGCACTGGGAGGTCATCAAAGTGCCCATATAAAGGAGAGGCTACTGAATAAAAGAGTACAGGTTCAAGCTAGGAAAGCAAATTTCAATCTTTATCTTCACTCTCTTCTGATACAGAATGGTTTCTTCTCCCATCACTCTCCTCTTCATTTCATTCCGAGTTCCTAAGTTTATGCTCAGCAACTCCCAGATTAGCTTCATCCCTACTGATTCTTATCAAAACTTGGACTTCAACGGAAAGATATCTCGAATTCTACTTCTCTTGCATCTTGCTCTGACTTACGACCCAACACGTTCATGTTCAGCTTAAAAGATAGTAGTGCCTCTGGAAAGACAACACCAGTTGCCATCAAGCCCACTCCCTTGTATGCTTGGAAGCAAAAATGTCAAGAATTGAACTTTGAAGTAGGATTCATCCAGCAGCCTAGAAAAAATGATTCTTATATTTGAATATGGTGTATGCTATGGGAATTGATACACGTATGATCGTTGGAAGAGACCCCAAGGGTGGGAGAGATGGCAAGGGGACTCGGGCAAAGATGTCCTTGGTTCCAATCCCCATACCAATAAGGGGTAACACTTACCTATTAAAAAAAATGATCGTTGGAAGAGAGAAAGTTTACCTCATTGTTTTGAAGCACTATAATAAATTGGAAATTTTCTTGCAAGTGAGTCTAAACTATATAGATTGGGTTTCCAGGGGTAGCATTGTAGTGGTTTAGGTGATGAGTATTCGTAGGAAAAACGTGCTTATGATTGGCGTGATTGATAAAATATCAGTATGTGTATTACTGTATTTTCACGATCAATATTTTTAATTTTCTATGCTATGACGTTATTGTTCATGTCTGTTATAGCCATATTTGTGGTCTTTTTTCATTATTTGGACGTTGAATGATAGAATGAAGTATACCAAAATTCTTATTGTTAAATGACCAAATGATTTAAAAGCTTAAGAGAGTCCAACAATACATTTGAATCCTTAGTACTCCTCACATGTGACTATGTGAGCCCAACTGGCAAGTGGACAGATAAAGCAAGGTGCATTAACTTGTTGGGGAAACAAATGCAACGAGTATGACTGAAACCCAAGACCTTCCCAAACAATCTAAAAGCTCGAGCAGCCAGAGAGTAGAGCCGAACAACGTCTAGTGGAAGTGGTTTATTTATCTTTTGATGTGTGCAATTAGTTGGAAAAACTAGCTGATGATTGGTATGATAGAAAATGTCATCAAATTCAGTAATTCCGTTTGATTCTTTATCAATTTTCCTTTGCATGATTTGACATTATTGTTGATGTCTGTTTAGGCCTGGTGTCGGATGCATTTCATTTGACGTTTGGCTGTGGCTTGTTAACATTTTCCTTGTTTGCAATGGCTGCTTCTCGGAGAAAGCCTGATCGAGTCTACACTTATGGGTGAGTTTAAATTTTCTACCTCTATGTACCTGAGTTGAACTTGATTTTTGTTTTCATCATTATTGTTTTAGCTGATTGGTCCACATGAGTTGAGTGTTGAGCAGAATCTGTCTTGGTGATAATGTGGAAGAATGTTGTTGTTTTCACAGGGAAGAAATTTGTGTGCTGTTGTAGTGGCTCACTGGATTTCCACTATATTCTGATGAGTTGTTTGCTTTCCTGGTGATAAGTTCAGCTAATCGTTGCTTTCTTTTGTATCAGGTACAAAAGGCTAGAGGTTTTATCTGCTTTTACAAATGCTGTAAGTATATGGGATTTCTGCTTGATAGGGAGTGTTATTCTCCATTATTAGATGAAGGAACTCTATCATCATTACACGCTGATTTGACTTGATCTATCTGAGTTAACTGGTATTAATGAACGTTTTTGTGTGTGATGAATTACGTGCTTGCTTTTGTTTTACATTTAATCAAAGGAGGAGTAAAAGTTTAGCAGAAATCATAGATGAACTTGTACGGTCTTGTTTTTTTAAAAGCCAAATGCATAGGTCCTTGAAACTTGATAGACCTAGACATTTTATCAAAAGATGCTCGAAGGTTTCCAATAAAAAAACTTGAGTGACTAAAAGATGAGTCTGGCTGGATTCCAGTTACTGCAAAGCACTAAACTGCAAAACTATGTGTCTTTACTTTGAATTTGGCAGTTGGCCCTTTTTTTCCCTTCCTTAAGTGATGGTAGCAAGAATAATGACGATAAAAAACTTCCAAGTCCAAGAGAAATGCAGTGAGAAGCTTAGGGTTTTATTTTTTCTTGTTCTATGCGAGCGGTTATACGTATTACATCTATCCGACTATCAGTGCTGGTCCCTTGTACCATTAATTTATGGGTTTCCTTTGTTTCTTGATGCGAGTGTTTCCCATATTTTCTATTCTTTAATTGCAATTTTCTGGGCTAACATAGTAATGTCTTGCTTATGCTGCATGCGTAGACAGCTGTTTCTTTTGTTTATGTCATTCTCGATAGCTGTTGAAGCACTTCACGCATTTATCCAAGATGAATCTGAGCACAAGTAAGTTGGCTTTCTGAACTTTACTCAAAATGTCATTATTGTGGTGATTATCTTTAAGAGCTTTCCGGCTATTTTGTAGAGAAGCCAAACTTTTGGAGCCTGGCAATTGGGTTGGGACGGGTAATGGGTTGGAGTGGGTCGAAACCCATCACAAGTCAACTATCAAGCGGTCTGGTTAACCCCTTTTTTTCCCCAGAAATTATATAAATAAAATATACACCTAACACGTTAAATAACGAAATATCATCCATAAAATTCAGCATTTCATATTATTAAATTCAGCTTTACAGAAAATGACTCAAAAAACTTTCAATCATTACAAACATTATAATAGTTGCATACGGAACATTTCTCTACTCTGTCTGCAACTTTTGTACGCACATAAAAACCTTTAGGCAATCTAAATCAGGAACTGAAATGATACCAATCTGCATACCAAAATTAACTTCAATTTCAGAAAATCAACTACTACAATAATCATGACCAAGCCAAACCCGATAAAAATTAAAATTAAGTACACAACAGATGATTATCTGTAAATTCTGAGTGGAATGGAAATTCTTGTTCGGCATAGGGGCAGGGAGGGTGTAAAAGTAGTAGAAGAAAAAAAAAACACACTAACTACTAATTACCCATAGATCATAAGGTGTGGTGGCAGGGTCCTAAAGACAAAATATTTTCTGTCAAATCTTATTTTGAGTCTTTGTCATCCAAAGATGGTTCTTTATTTCCTTGGATATCAACTTGGAAATCTAGAGCTCCCAGTCAGGGTCGGGGTAGCGGTGTTTGCTTGGGAGGCTTGCCATGAAGCCATTCTAACCAGTGATAATTTGAGAAGAAGGCATAATACTTATGTGAATTGATGTTATATGTGTAAAGGTGATGAGGAAAATGTTAACCATCTGCTCATCCACTATTCTGTAGCTAAGGATCTTTGGCAGCTTATCCTCGGCATAGTTGAAAAATGTGAAAGGAGAGAGGCGGGCAAGATGTCAAAATTTGAGGTGAGAGGCGAGGCGCAAAAAAGGCGCTCACGGAACAAATATTAAGGAAAAATTAATTAATATATATATATATATTTAACTTAACAAATCTCAATAAAACATGTCATGAGTGATGAAACTAAGTTAACAACATAATATTAATAACACAAATTTCATCATTCATAGTTGAAATTCCAAAGCATTAGATGAACTTAACTTAAATTCCAAACATGAAAATAAATAGTCATTAAAGCAAATGAAAATAAAGACATGCAAAAGAGAACTAAAGTTATGAAATGTAATAATTAACAACTAACAACAACAAGAAGCTAAAAATCCTCAGCATCTATCTCATCATCATCTCCATAAAGGCGCAAAAAGGCGACGCCTCTTGCAAGTCACCTGACTCACTCTTTCCGGGCGACAACCCTCGCCTCCACTCGCCTCTCACGTCAAGCGCAAAAGGCGCACGCCTTTTTAAACTATGATCCTCGGGCTCTTCAATATTTCATGGGTTATACCTAGATCAATGAAGGAGCTGTTTCAAAGTTGGCCTTTTTACAAACGAAGGAGAGGGAATTTATCTTGGCAAACTCCTCTTTTGTGTGTGTGCTGGACCATTTGGCTTGAAAGGAATAGAAGGGTGTTTGATAACAAGGAAAGACTCATGTCGCAGTTGAAGGACACGGTGTTGCAAACCCTCCAGTCTTGGTGTTCATTAGATGCCAATACTTCCATTTCTCACTCTTATTCCTTTGTAGATTTTGTTAATAGTCTCTCCTTAGTTTAGTTTACTGGTATACTCCTAGTGTATACTCCCGGTGTATGCTCCTAGACTCCTAGTGTATCAAGACGCTGTCACCTTTTTTGACGCTTCTAATATATAATACTTTTACTTACCAAAAAAGGAGGGAAAACAAGGGCAGACTGACTTCAACTTGCATGTTTCTCCTCAAGCTATAGTCGCAATTTAAATTTCATTGGGGATTAGTATTTAGTAATGTAATGGCCTTTGAGTCTTTGCAGTTACATTAAATTCATAGACACTAAATGACTAGAATATGGAGCACAGGTGTTTTAACCAGAGATTTGGAGTAGTTCCGAGTCCTAGTAGAATTAATTTCACAGTAACTGTCTCGGTTTGATCATTTTCGCAAAATGAAAGATTTCAGCCCACTTCAAACTCAATTAAGATAACTATCACTAACGACAAGGAATTCAAAATCACAGCTGAAACTGATACAAAATCAAAGCTAAACATCAACAAGTTTTCTTTACAAAATCAAAGCTAAATAGCAACTAGTTTTCTTTATCTACTTTCCTTGGCGTATCCTCCACCATTTACACACAGAAGAAATACAGAGAGAGAAGTGAAAAGTCTAATAGAGGGAGGGAGGAGCGACCTGGTTGTTGGAGTGGTCGCCGGCATTTTCGCTATGGTCGAACGGAGAAGGTAGTGGCCGGAGATGATGAATGTGAGGTGACCACAATGGCAACTGTCGGAGAAGGAAGCCGGAGTGGGGGGCGTTGATGAAGATTGGAGAGAGAGAGCCTGTGTGTGAGTTCGGCCCTAGGGTTCCCATTCCATTTTGCACTAGTCAGGTTTAAGCAAGTTCGCGGGTTTAACCCAACGTAACCCGCAAAATTTATCGGGTTAAGATGGATAACCCATTTAACCTCATTTTATTATTGGGTTGGGTGGGTTCATGGGTAATGGGTAGAATTGACATCCGTAGTTCTAGGACATAAAATTCACGCTTAAAAGGCTAGTTCCCACTAGGTCTGTTGCGACATTTTATAAAAAAACTAGGCGATAGGGTGAACTGTTGGCTTCTTGGAGTGTGCATTATAAATATTGAATTATTGAAGCGTGTGGGTCTTACGAGTGGCAATCCATGCAATATTATGCTCTGGGAAGAAATGCAATATGAAAGTCTCAGAGTACATTAAGTTTATTATATGTCCTGAAATGCATGTCTGACCCAGCTTGCATTTATTATAGCACTGTTTCATGTTTTGCTAAGCTGTTGAATTGCTTGCTTTATAAATTAGTTAGAAAAGCTATGGAAGCTTTTGCGATCCTCATTTTCATGTCCCAGAAGTTATGATTCAATCACTTACTAATTGTTGCTTATCATTTTACTGTTTAGGCATTACTTGATTGTTTCAGCGGTGACAAACTTGTTGGTGAACCTTATTGGCGTTTGGTTCTTCAGGAATCATGCGCGTGTTAATCTTGGTTAGTCTCTTGTTCCTGCTGATTAGGTTTCCTAAAAATTGTTGAAATTCTATTTTTATTAGTCATGGGTAGTTTTACTTTTTTGTTTCTTCAACAATAAATCCTTTACGTGCCTTTTATTAGTAGGTGTGCAAAAGACTTGATTTGAGCATTCAATGATTATGTTCGAGGATGATTAATAAGTATAATAAAAAAAACTCTACTCAGCTCAAATAGAATTGCAGAATTTTTGGATCTATATTCCTATTAACATATCAAAAAAAAAAGATACTCCCTCTATCTCGGAAAAGTCATTTTGACTTTTCTAAGTCTATCAGCCCATTTTTCATATGGAGATTTGATATGGAGTTGCTGTTCAAACTATAAAACTTGCAATGATAATACATTTTATAAATGCAGTAAATACGTGTCATAGTTTTATCCTATGTTAAAATAAATGTATGTCAAAAATTGATCCGAGAATGGTCAAATGGAAGTTGATAAGTCAAAAAATAGGCCTCTTTTACGGGACAAAGGAGTATGGATATTTGATGTGTGCTGTTTGATAGATTGAGACCTATCAACCCCAACTTCGTTTTCCCTTTCATTTTCTAAAGAACAATTGTTTCGTAAATAATAGTGGTAGTACATCAAAACAATTGTGAAAACTATATGATTCTAGATTCCTCTTCTAGCCATTGAAACCCTAATGAAATGATAATTGCTTCTTTTATTTCTTTCCCACCCTAACCATCTTCTTCATCTACGAGAAAACCAATTCAAGAATGAAATTTTGTATTCTGACGCGTGATGCATGCATAATATTCTGTAGCTGAGCTGGGGTGCATAGCTTTCCATGGAGCACATGAGCATGTAGGAAGGTACACCGAGTTGTTGTCGAGGATGGGCTTATTCTTTGTCATAGGAACTCACGTGGCTTACGTCTTTCTGAATAGGGATCAGAAGCGGCTCTGCATCTCTCTCTCCCCACCCTATAGTGAATGATGAAATTGAACCTGTACCGTGCTGTAAGCATGATAGTGAACCCTTGTTTCAGTCACCAAGCCAAAATGCCCTGTATTCCTAAGTTGGTGCAGGGTTTGATGCACTTAAGTGAAGCTTCCTGTGTTATGGCCTACCTTGGTGGTCCCAAAGGATTGTAGTGCCCATGGGACAGAGCACCGACAGAGAGATCTCAGGATGAAGACATCTGGATGACAAACTGCTAACATGGGCAGATCGTTGAGTAAACAAACACCAATATCCATAGCTTTTGGGACTTTAATTGCCGAGTTTAAGGGTTGGGTTGCTACTTGCTGTTAGTTTGGAGCTAGCCAAAAGTTTGTGGTCAAGGAATCATGCTGTAAATTATCAGAAGCTTCCCCCCCCCGGGAGGCCAAAATCCAGAGCACTAGGTTTCAGCAAACATCTGGTAAGGGATCTTCTTGGGGATTTGCCCCTTAATCTTTGTTAAGCAGGCTAGATTCTGGAGATCCTTGGTCCCTGAATGGTAGGGAGGATTTGGGAGAAGATCCGGAGGGAATTACTCCCAGTGCATGGGGGTAAGTAGGAGTCAACACTAGTTCATTGGGTTGAGTATGATACATGGATTGGAGACATTCTCGCTGTTGTTGTATCCATACAATATACTGTAACCCATTGAAAGATTTTGCTACATAATGACGTGGTTAAACTACACTTTACAATGAGGAAGGACAGCAGAAAGATAGAAAGATGGAGGTTGTATATATGAGCCGATCAAATAAAGTAGGAATTTCTCCATATGATGAGATGTTTTGCTTGACTAGTTGTACTTGTATCCTCCCAAAAGATTAAATATCTCTTCTACAATCCTGCAGCTAGATGCTCATATTTTATGCTGTATCATTTCTTTAGTCCTTCAGCTACCTCCCTTTGTGCTGACTCATTTTGAACTAAGTATTAACTTTCTTTGGGTCCAAGACTCAACTGTAGTAGTATAAGTGCTATCGGACTCCTTTAGTTCATTGGTGCTTGATCTTTTCTTGGTTGTCTGCTCGCAGTTTACAGAAGTGCTGAAGATATGAACTACCACTCAGTTTGTCTACACGTGATTGCTGATTCTATTCGCAGGTATCCCCCTCCCTCACTCCATGTTGATAACTATATGCCCATAGCTGCTAAAAATGCATGCATTTGCCAAGACATATATGTCATTTCGTACCCAGTTTTTTTATTCATTACATCTTTTTCAGAGATCCATCATAACCTGGTGTGCATTATGTTCATTCTCAGTGCAGGTTTGATCCTTGCATCCTGGTTGCTGAGCCTTGGGTAGACACTCCCTTCCCTTTAAATTAAAGCATCTTCTTGACTGATTTATTTGTGGAAGAGAAAGTAAATGAAAGTAAAAAGTATTATTCTCAATGGATGTCTGGGCTTTCTGTTTCCAGGGTTAAGAATGCTGAAGTTTTGTGTCTGGGATTAGTTTCGATTACAGTATTTATGCTTGTAATGCCACTATTCAAAACAACTGGAGGTATCCTGCTTCAAACAACACCGCCCAGCCTACCATCCTCAGCCTTGACCAAATGCTGGAGACAGGTAGTTGTTTTACTCTCCAAATACAGCAGACTTTCTCACAAAGATTACATCTGGTACTCTGTCTTGTTTATAAGAATCGCAAGAGTTTCTTTCCTACTTTTTACGTAAGCTCTAAAAGGTGGTGAGCACCTGGTATGCATTTGTAGAAAACAAACAAATATGTTTGTAACATATCTATATAGCATACCACTTCCAGAGTGATTGCTCTCTGCCACCCATTCACAATGTTCATGCTATTGGATATATGCTGATTCTTGGCTGAACATGACTGTACCTTTTGAGCATGCCACATTGCCTCTACATTCAAGTCAGGGATGTGGAGGCTTGTGACGTTTTCGAGTGGCATTGACTTGTGAGCACGCGGCCGGCATTAGGCCACCTTCTGTAGTGTTTTATGGCTTGACACACCAGCACTCTCCTATTCAGACGCTCACTCTCTCCCACCACTCTGGGACACACCTTGTTAACATGCTGGTTGTGTAATTATATGTTTGTTTGCAAAGTCCAGTACGTCAGGATTCATGTGTAAAGATGAAAGGTCAGAGAAGTATTTTCATGAATTGGGGGGGGGGGTGGGGGTTTGAGGCTTAACACCCAAACTAGTGTATATAATAACAAATTAGAGAAGTCTCAAGTATTTCAACTTGAATGGACCCCAAGGGTTGGGGGAGATGACAAGGGCACTCTGGCAAAGACCTTGAGGTCCTTGGTTCTAATCCTCATACCAACACTTACCTATATTAAAAAAAATTAATGAATCAAATGGTGCGTAATTTTGCACATGCCTTCCATCTTGAATAATGTTTTATTCTTGATACTAAATGGAAGGCCATTCATACATATATAACAGAATGTATGTATGGATTATCCTTCGATGTGTCCTCTACAGGTCATGTCATATCTCCTTATAAATCCTGTGTCAGTGCGTTGGTGTGCCATATTGTTTTACTGTGTCGGTCCAATCCTTGCCGCTGGTGAGATCTATGTGAACCCATCATTCTCGAGTCCAATTGTCAACGACACTCTGTTGTCCACTAGTGTATATTTGTCGTGAGGTTCCGAATAATATTTGGAACCTCAATAGTCTCATAAAAAGGTAGACTCTCATTGAGGGATTTCATTTTTTTGTGGCTCTCCAATTCTAATATACTTATCTTCAGGTAAACGCTCTTGAAGATGTTGTGGAAGTATCTCAAGCCCGTCTCTGGGAATTGGTGCCAGGTCATGTAGTTGGGTCACTCTCATTACAGGTAAATGTATGTTAATTAGCAGTTTGTTTCCTATTTTATCTCTGCTTGAGTGGTCTCAAGTGTGTTTCCAATCCTCGTTCTAGACAAAGTATTAGTGATCTCCTTTCTTCTCCCATACCTAATCCATACTTCCTATTTGTTAAACATAATTAACAGGTGAAGAAAGGGATCGATGATCGCCCCATACTTGCCTATGTGCATGATCTGTACCATGATGTAGGTATACATGACTTGACAGTTGAAACAGATTTCACCTAAGCCTCTTTTCATCTACTTTACGTATTTGTTCGACAGACAGTATAGGGGAATATATAATTTTTTCCATAATTACATTCATTTTATGTTTAGTTGCTATATTGTTCTTGGTGCAATCTTTACACTTAACTACGCAGATCCCTTGAAAGCACACTTGCATCTTAAAGAACCTAGCTGTTTATGCAGTCATTGGTGCCTTGCAGAGTTGCAGATGTGCATTTGTTTACGTTTTTACTGTGTTTGGTGGTGTAACATTCTACCTTGCTCATTGATGAACATTATCCTAAACAATCTATTGGATTGTTATTACCATCAACGTAAAGCTGCTCTATTGTTAAAAACAAATGCAGTGCAAAATTTGAACAGGCTGATGAGACAGGGTTAGAAATGTTGTTGGCTGTACTGTGCGCACGAAAGGAAACCGGGGTGAATAGGCTAGTAGCGGTGCAAAATTTATTTTTTGTTTTCTTCAGCTCCTCTAGATACGGCAGACAATACGCATATGAGTAACGTCATATCACTGGGACGATCCCCTAAATGACAGATATTACCAGTTGTGGAATACGTATTTGAGTAATGTTATATCACTAGGATGACGTGGTGTGACAGACACATGAATCATAGTCTATCACTTGGGGTTAGTTTGCTTCCCTCTTTACACAGCTCATCATTGTTGCTGGAAAAGTCAAGCCACCATTGAACTATATCTCACCAAAATCAGGCGATAAACCTTGTCTGCTTGAGGGAGATGAGTGCCAATTTTGTGATAAAGACAACCTCAACTTAGAAGCTTCAGTAGTTCTTTGTCCTGACCAAAGTGCAGCAATATTGGACGAAAGATTCCTCAAGTTCAGAGGCTTCATTGGCACCATCGTCCCATATCAAACCCCCGTCATCTTCCTAGTATTTTAAAGGAAAAATTGTGGGCTGGTTCACTTTTCAAAATTTCTAATCGCTCAAGTGTCGTGTTTTTTTTTAGTCGGAAAAAGATATTTTTGGACGCGAAAAGACAACGATACTTTTAATTAGCATGAGGCGTGCTATATAAATGAATTGCAATGCATTGATTATTGAATCACGATTCATCAATTTTATTGTATTAAATGTTGCACCGTAGTTTAATAATTTAATTGTCTAGTTCTTATTGCACCGCGATTAATCAATTTTATTGCATTAATTATTACACCGTTGTTCAATAGTTTAATTGTCTAGTGTTATTGCATAATGATTCATTAATTTTATTTTATTAATTTTTGTACCGTTGTTCAATAGTTTAATTGTTTATTCTAATTGAACCGTGTTACTAATTTTTATATATCGCGATGAATTAATTTTTGAATCGCGATAAATATACATAATCCAAGTTGCACCGCGGTATCAACTTTTACGTACCGTGATGAATTAAGCTTTGAACCATGATACATAAAATATTATTAATCATTTTTTGCACTGTGATATAAAATGATAGTGAACCAGACTATGTCCTCCACCTTTTTTTCGTCATAAGCCTTCTTCTTTCCCCTCCACATCCGCCTTCGTCCTACTAAAAAATCATTCAACTCAGCACAGATCCATTACAGTTTCATACATAATGGATCAAAGAAACCGTCTTACTGAAAAATGGATTTTTACGGTTGAAAAAAATGATGATGGACTTTTGGGATTAAAAACATTGGAAAAGGGATCGGTCATAATTTTACCTCATTTTAAATCAAGGGCTCGTTTAGTACAAGTGTACAACATTTTCAAAACAAAACTTTTTGGGTAAAATTTTGATCAATCATCTTTTCGAGGGGGCAACTCCCCTGGGTTCAAGGGCAATGCTCCCAAAAAGTAAATATTTTTTTTGATTTATGAAATACGAAACTATAATGGATCTATGTTGGATTGTTATTTTTCAGTAGAGACGAAGGTAGAGGAGGAGAGGGAAGAGGATGACTTACAACGGAGGAGGTGGAAGAAGAAAGTGGATGACGTGGTTTGGTTCTGTATAATTTTGTATCACGGTGAAAAATATTGAATTAATGTATAAAAATAGATTAGTCAATGAATCACGGTTCAAAACTAGACTAGACAATTAAACTGATGAATCGCGGTGCAAACATTAATGTATCACGATGCAAAAATAGACTAGGCAAATAAACTGATGAATTGCGGTGCAAAAATTAATTTAATAAAATTGATGCATTGTGGTTCAATAGTCAATGCACCGCGATTCATTTCGTAGCGCGTCTCATGTTCATTAAAGGTATCGTAATCTTTTAATTCCTAAAAGTGTCATTTTTCCAGTTTGAAAAAAAAAACATGGGACTAGAGCGATTAAAACTTTTGAACGTGGACTGACCCGCAATTTTTCTAAACTTTTTAAAACGGAGTTTTTAAAATGTTTTTTAAAAACACAAATTTTTTTCTTATGAAAGTGTTTTATTGAAAATGCTACTATAGGAAATTGAGTAGCTATAAAAAATGACGGTTATACCTTTTTATTAACAATTGATTCATTGTAGATACACCCATTTGGGAATCATACGAAAACTTTAATAGTTTTAGGAGAACATAGTAACTTAATCAATATAGCATTTTCTAATATAGATCAATTTCTATTTGGACTTCTTAACTTAAAGAGTAACTTTGAAAAATTAAAAGCTACTGCGACAAGCCCAAAACGACGGTGGGCAAATTGTAAAGAGGTATGATATTACAAGCTAGAACTCGTAATATCATTTGTAAAATTGATTCATCTCCTTCACTTTGACGATATCTGCTTTTGCCCAGTTACGCTTTGTTTTTTTTTCCCTTCATTTCACCCATTGCGCCCCCTCCAGGCTTCACTGCTCCAGTGACCTCTTGCTCTCCCCTTTCTCCCTATCCGTCCCTCTCTCTTTTCTCTACTCCAAAACCCAGCACACATGTCAAATCAACTATGAAAAATGACGATCAGCAGCACACAAGTGGGCATTTCAAGGAATTCTCGAATAGAACTGCGTTTTCACAGCAGTGTTTTGGAAAAGGCTCCAATTTGTAGCGTTTAAAACACATCAAAGTTTCTACAAAGCGAAGGTTTACAAACGCGGTATTGAAACACTTTTTTTTGTCAAAACACTTCGAACACGTTTTTGGCCACCACCAAACATGCTCCAAGCGTTCACCAAATTACTTGAAACGGAACATGGTGAGTCAAAACGGAGGGAAAACATTTCGGTCTTAAATTTTCTCAGTCCTCATCCCTAGTATTAATTGATGAATATCAAGTATAAGCAGAGCTCCAAAGAAGATTCTTTGCTTCCAAAGCAGAATTCACATCAGTATCTCTCATTTAATCAATTAACAAAATTGCTGATACAATCGTTACAAGACTATTATTCACATTCTGCGACAATGTAAAGAAAAACAAATCAATGGGTTTGTAAGGCAAAAAACGATATTATTTGCAAGATTATTCATCATACAGCAAGTATATTATTTAGTTCTATTATTTCGATGCTAATGTTTGCTCATTGAAGTTGGTCACATGAATTATATACACCACACACGGTCCATGCATGTACACGTGGTTCTTCGTATTCTGGGATCAACTTCAAACGATATTGAACTTGTGATGGATACACCACGAACAAGTACATAAACGGAGTAACTGTCACACTTGATCCATCTCCTTGTAACACAAAGCAAGGTGACCCCGTTCAGTCAGATGACTTATTGGCAAGTTGACTGTTAAGGAACTCCAGCACTGAAAGACGCTGCACATTCAAAAGAAATCATCAACCACATAAAAAAAATCCACAGAAAGTCTAGCCAGGTGCTATTTAGCAACTTTTTCAGGGGGTAAATATGAAGATTATGTCAACAGCACGTTTCCTTACCCGTTGTTCCAGACCAACATTTTCAGGATTTAGTGTCAAAGATTCCAACAAGTTTATGGCTTCTCGAAATCCTTCAGTAGCAACTTCCTCATTGTCAAGATTTCTATCAACATCAGCAACTTTTGCAAGAGAAACAGCAACATCTAGTACCTGGAATCGAAAGGAGTAATAAAAACAGAATAAGAAGAAGCCAAAGTAAGCACCAGAAATGTTATACGCATCAGACCTTTGACATCATAGCTTAAATGGATGATTCAGGTACTTGAACATAATTGGAACAAAAGCTGAGTTGTTTGAATTGGCACAAAAAACAGGGGGGGGGGTAGCTGCTCCACTTCATGGCATTGATTAATCACGCTAACGTACTTCGGTTAGAAAAGTATTTCGGATTCCAAAGTCAATGCCAAAGCGTAATATCTGGGGTCAAATACCCATCCAAAGACACCCAAAGTGATGGTATCTGGGTTCTTATCATAGTGGATAAATAAGTTACCACAACCCTACAGCATTTTACAGGGTTACTAAGCTCTTACCACAACCTAATCCATCAGTCACCAAAGCATGCTTTTTCCTTTTGTAAGATGAGTACACTGAGTAGGACAATGGACTCCAGAGGTCCTAAGCTCATCAGTGAGTACTGTTTCATAAGGGAGGAGCTTTGACTGCTACAGCGTGAATCCAAGAAATACAGGGAGACAGTTGTTCTATGATGCACGGATACTCTCCCCAGCCAGCGTCTTGCGTATCCGATACGCTGCGGATACTGATATGCTACGGATACGCGAGATACGCCCTTGGATACGTTCAGGGTTCGTTTTGACAAATTTTCAAACTTTGGATATGGGGACCCGGATACGCTGCATCAAATGCATGGTTGTTGTCTTCAAAAAAAGGGATATATAACCTAACCTATATCGACTATCGACCTGAGTTCGATTAGAGAGAGACGAGAACAAGACGACCCTGAAGGCAACATACCTCGCCAGTCGCGACAGCCAAGAGCCCTCTCCTCGCTTTTTCCAATAGCCGTCTCATGTACGTCAAGCCCTAGCCACCGTTCCCGTTGCTTCAGTGATTCGTTCGGACTTCGGACCACTCGACCAAGGTTAGTTTGATTCTTCTGTTCTTCACTTCTTCTCTTTTGTCTTTCTTCAACGTCGAAGCCTTCGAGTTCAGATTTCTCTCAGCCTTCAGTCTTTCTTTGACGTCTTACACTCTTAAAGTCTTACTTTACTCTTACAGCCTGTAAGTGTAATATCATATATATATATATATATAAATTAATTGAATGGTTGTGTTGTCATGTTGTGTGTACTGTGTAGTGTTTATGTTGTAAATGAAATATATCATATTATATATATTATATCTATAGTATATCTATGTAGTTTGTTGTTCTGTGCTTTTCAGTATCTAATTGTATTTTCAGTTTGATTATTTTGAATATGACATCTTCCAGTTCTGGTTCCGGTAGCGTTGCTTCTTCATCCTTTCGAAAAAGTGGAATTGATGAGGAACAAAACCGTTTATGGAAGTATGTATCAAGTATAGAAAAAGAAGCAAGTATTGGTGGTAGTAGGAAATGGGTATGTAATTATTGTAATAAAAGTTTTGCGGGTAGTTATACCCGAGTTAAAGCTCATCTCCTAAAGATTAGTGGAAAGGGAATTGGGGCTTGTAGAAATGTGACCGTAGAACATTTGATAGAGATGAATAAGCTTGATGAAGAAGCGGAAAAGAAATTAAAATTACAAAAATCTAAGACAGTTCCACTAGTTCTTTACCCCCTACTGGAATTACCCAACCCCAAGGATTCTCGTTCTCCCAGCTTACATCAAAAAGCGACTCTGCTATTGAGATGGCTTTTGACATGCAAAACAGGAATCAGTCGGACGCCGAAATTGCTAGAATGATCTATACTTCGGGTTTACCATTTAACTCGGCTAGAAATCCACAATTTGTGCATGCTTTTTCATTTGCAGCTAATACTAATTTGGGTGGTTATATTCCTCCTGGGTACAATAAACTTAGGACAACACTTTTGTTGCAAGAAAAAACACACGTGGAGAGATTGTTGGAGCCAATAAAAAGCAAATGGGATAAGAAAGGGGTGACTATTGTGTCAGATGGTTGGAGTGATCCTCAACGCAGGCCAACTATAAATTTCATGGTTCTTAGAAAGTGGCCCTCTGTTTATCAAGATAAACATTTTATAGCTGCAAAATTGGAAGAGGTGATTAATGAGGTTGGGGATAGTAAGGTTGTTCAAGTAATCACGGATAATGCTGCTAATTGCAAAGCAGTTGGAGAGATAATTGAAGGCAAGTTTCTGGGCATTTATTGAACTCCTTGTGTTGTACATACTCTTAATCTTGCATTAAAAAACATATGTGCAGCGAAGAATGTTGATATCAACCAAGAGGTGTTCCTTGAATGTGGTTGGATTACTACAGAATGATGTATTGTTTGTAAAAAAAATTGTGATGAACCATCATATGTGATTGGTTATTTTTAATTGGTTTAGCACACCGAAGTTGCTTGCGGTAGCGGATACTTGGTTTGCTTCTATTGTTGTGATGCTTAGAAGGTTTAAACTCATGGTGCTTAGTAATGAGTGGAAAAACTATAAAGACGATAGAAAAGCCGCAGAAACCATCCGTGACTTTGTGTTGAATGATGGATGATAGAAGAAGATATATTACATTATTGATTTTACTGGCCCATTTATGACATGCTTCGTACTTGTGATACAAATAAATCTTGCCTCCATCTAGTTTATGAGATGTGGGATTCCATGATTGAGAAGGTGAAAAAGGTTATCTATGAGCATGAGGGGTCCATGGCATTCTTGTGGCAAGATGGACCAAAAATAATACGTCACTCCATTGTCTAGCACATTCATTTAATCCCAGGTAACTATCAATTATTAACTCATTTTTCGTCAATTAATTTGTCGGCCTTTATACATTATGGATATGATATGAAAATCATATTTAATGTAGGTTCTATAGCAAGAAATGGCTTGAAGGAGGAGAAGGAAGAGTTGCTCCTAATGAGGATTCAGAAGTTTCCTCTCAAAGAATAAGTGTTTTAAAAGAATGTTTGGAAGTGAAGATTTTAAAGCTGCTACTTGTGCTTATGCTATGTTTGCCATGAGTGAAGGTATTTTTAATAATAATGCTACCATTGAGGCGATGGATGATATGGAGCCACGGTTATCGTGAGCAGCTTATGGAGGGATCACCTATTCAGACATTGGCTATGAAATTGCTTGGACAACCATCATCCTCCTCTTGTTGTGAAAGAAATTGGAGTACATATACCTTTATTCACTCACTTAGAAGGAACATGTTAGCTCCAAAATGTCCCGAGCATTTGGTCTTTATGCATAACAATCTCCGTCTTTCGTCACGTAACAATCCAGAACACCAAAGTGAGAGGACCAAGATGCGGGATATTTGTGGAGATGAGTTCGAAAGCGTGGAGGATGTTGGATTCCTCGAGATGGCGAATCTCTCATTAGATGAAACGGAGTTGGAATTGTTTATTTGTGAAGAAGTCGATGATAATTGATAACGTAGAAGAATAGTTTTTGTATGTTGAATATTTCTATTTTGGATGTTGAATATTTCTATTTTGGATGTTGAATATTTCTATTTTAGATGTTGAATATTTCTATTTTGGTGCTTATATTGAATATTTACATTTTGGTCCTTATAGTTTGAATATTTACACTTTAGTCCTTATAGTTTGAATATTTACACTTTACCCCCAACGTATCCGTATCTGGGATTTTTCAAAAATATCGTATCCCCATATCTCGTATCTGTATCCGTACAACCTAGCAGTTGTTTACCCGAATCAATTGTATCCTACCATTCACAATTGTAGCTAAAAGCCAAGTGCTATGCGGCAGGTAACGCCAATCACATTGAAAACTAAGATGAAACTGAAGGAAATCAAGATCACGGTGTTAAACTGAAATGGCACATTCAACCTGATACCTTAAACTCAGTAACAAATCAACCAATGCCCAAGCAGGTTACATAAATCTGCTAATTTCAACTGCCAAACAACCATTCATATTCTCCCCTACCACTTCCCCCGCGCCCGGCTTCTAGAGTAGGGCGCAGAGAAAGGAAAAAAGGAATATATATATATATATATTCATTCATTCATTCTTCCAAAAGAAGGCCATACAATCATACATTAAATAAGCAAGGTGACACCCAAGGTGTTCATTTCCCAGGAGATTATATCCACCATTATAGGGTATGTAGGATCTACCATACACATCCTCTTCCACTCACCACAGATTGGACATTCCCATAGTTTGAAGACACTGAGGCTTTTAAAGCAGATAAATTTTACCATTGTACCATGATTTTTTCCATAGGTTTAAATGATACTTTGATGCTGAAATGGGGAGTTCAGTTCTGGAATACGCAAACTATATTATGATAAAAGCATTTTGGCTAGCTAATTACAGGCCAACGAAACGCACCCACAGTATCCTTCTAATTCAAGTCAGTCAAAAGGATGCATACTAGTTAAAGTTCATATTTTAACGAACAAAGGTTGCTAACCAGAGAAGGCACAGTAGAAGGATTCTTGATAGCATTGCGTCGAACATTGAGAGCCTGAAAATATTGAGATCTTGCAGCTTGCAAATCCCCTTCATAATATTTAAGATCTCCAATTTTATTTAGCGATACAGAAAGGGTATGCATGATCTGCAAATATTTCACAATGATCAAAAATAAGTAACGATTCTTACAATATCTTCTAATCAAGTGAGTAGCAACCTCTTAGATAATTAATGTAGCACGCTAATTTGGAAAACTGAACACTCTTTGCACAGACCTACATTAGCAACAAATACATTAGAATGTTAATACCTCCAAATCTTCTGTTTCAACTTTAGAAAGAAAATTGACACTCTCTTCAAAATAAGTGACTGCAGACTTGGCATCTCCTGTAGCTCGACTGCAAAGAAATTGTGTTATTATATCTATTGGACATAAGAGATCGTAAAGAGTAGGAAGACGACAAAAAGAGATACAATTAATACTTTATCAATCATTTAATTTTCATAGGCTAAGGGAGCCTCAACTGCACATTGTGTGTCCTAGAACCAATAGACAGGTTCGGTCAAGTAAGAAATAATGCACTTATGATGACTTCAACCTAGTTATTCATGCTTATATAATAATTCTTCTTTCTGGAAAATGAAATCTTTGAAAGAAGTGCACAGAGTAAGTCCAACAATAGAAAAACCCACCATGAAATAACAAAACCAAAAGATACAATGAATTGGGTCAAACGTTCCTCTTCAGAAGTGCCTCTTAACCAGTATACAATTCCTAAAAAATGTTATATATCAAGTCACCATACCATTTTACTAGCAGGTGAATCTTCACAGACCAAAATCATAGAACTCAAAACTACGTATAACTTATCACCTTAGCATAAGTTACATTTTAGCATACAAAGCAACCAAAAGATATATGAAGATCACAAATCGAGTCCATAACCAAAAAAGACCTCACTAGAATATGAGAACAAGGGTTAGGACTAACCAGCAATCTCCAAGCATACCCAAGACTGCTCCTAGTTGTGAGCACAACTCTGATGTGTTTCCCATTCTATTAAGCTGTTCTCTAATATCTTCTGCACATAAGCTAAGTCTGGATTTGGCACTTTCTACATTATTAGCACGAAATGCCTACACGTGAAACATCCAAAAACTAAGTATAGTAATCAAGGAAGAAGAATCAACCACTACCAAATCAAACCGGAAAAAGCAATAGCAAGATGGCTTAATCCCAACAACAGTGAACATATCTTTAAAGATGATCGAAACTAACTCAACAAACTCACCCTCATGGCTTGTTGCACCAGGAAAGCACCTCTCTCCAAGGAGACATCCTCATAGATTACTGTTTTCTTTTCACCTACTACTTCCTTTTGGTCTGTATCAACTTGAGACCTCTTAATCCTTGCATGACCCTCAATAAAGCGATCAACTACTTTCTGAAGATTTGTATCCGCCTCAATCTTCTCAATGTCGGCACCACAAAGTGGACAATCATTGAAGCGTGATATGCATGCTCTGATTTAAGGAAGAAAATGATAAACCATAGAGGCAATCAGGAAAAAGAAGGAAATAGAGTACATACGAAAATGCAAATTGAAAAAAAAGTAAACTACTATCTGTTTACTTGCAATACACATGGGAACAAGGCACACATTTGCTACATTCAAAAAGTAGCGCTTGGCATATCATGCAGCTGAAGGGACCCAGCTTAAAAGTTTGAGAATCATATCCAAAGGGGCACTTTGGAGGAATGACAGCAGATTCCCCAGACACTTGTTTAGCTTTGCTCTCAGGTCCTGCCTGCTTAGTTTGGTTCTCATTAGATTTTTTGGAGGAGCCATCATCAGGCCTAGCAGCTTTGACAAAAGGGCAAACAGGTGTCATGTTTGTCAAAATCCTGTAGAACGAGTATAAGCATACTTCAGTATTTTCTCATAGATGAAGAAATGAGTTTCAAAATTCACTCAAACATACAAAGGCCATTAAAGTTTGGAACTATCAAATTCATAATCTTCCATACTTGTTATTAAAGAGTTTATAGAATCGAAACATAGTAGTACAAATAGATGTACCAAAAATAGTAATACAAATAGAGACTCTGCTGCGTAAAGTGCCTCCTCTCTTGTATGAAAAGAAATTCTTCAATAGCCATTCACAAAACCACCCATCAGAAACTAGATTTTTAGGCTTATAATTTGAAGCTCTTCTACGATCCCTCCTTTCCTCTCAAAGAATGCACATTATAAATGTCAAACATCACAGGTACATACCCTTAGCAATAACCTTTATAACTCAAGCTTTTGTAGTATTTGACTTGTTTGATTATATAAGAGAATAAGTTAGAACATCAGGAATATTTCAAGGTTAGTTATTCAAATGAGACTTATGAAGCGGAACATCCCTTACAGGAAAGCACGACTCTTTGAGCGGAAGGGAGGCAGTGTCAAGAACGAGCCCAAACAAATTTAGGGGTGGGTTAAACACAATTTCTGAATAGTCCATATTACCACTTCATGTTCTTTTTCTACAAGACACAAAAGTACCCTAAAGAGCATGTAAGAAACAGTTTAATAGAATGAAAATAATCATAATAAAACACTTGATGTTAGGACCGCTAGATACTTACCTCAGGTTAAGCCAATGTCTTTTTTTTTATAAGTAAAAAAGATATATACTTTTTTTGATAAGTAAAGCCAATATGTCTATGAAAAGTAAAAAACATATATACTTTTTCTTGTCCTACTAACGAGTGCCCTCTTTAGAGATTATGTATAATAATATTTTAAATCACAGGATGCAGCTCAAGCATTGGCACATTCACCAATGCATGGGTGGTAAATATTCCTGATCAAAAACATTTCCATGACAAAACTCTAAACAACTTCCCCAAACTTAGCAAATCCACATTAATATAAACCCCAAACAGAAACCAAAAACACAGAATATCTTAGAATGTTGAACAGTATGACCATCGATGCAATGTTGGGTGCTGTATAATACTCTAATGCATTAAATTTTCTATATTTTTGGTAAGGGTCTTGCTAACAAGTTCCACTATGATTAGGATATTTTTTCTAAAAGGAACCAACACTAACACACTGAAAAGTGTTACCAATGCATTGGTTTACAAAGACCCTCAACTAGTGGGATATAGGGGTACTGTTAGCATTTTCAAGATAATAAGTAGCTGTCAAATTATGTGAAGCTAACTCATTCTTGCTTTGGTTTAACAACAAAAAACCAAAGCAAGATTGAGTAAATCCAAAATGCAAATGACCACACCATAAACAAGTGAAAATATAAAGAAAAATCATTAAATAGATTTGCATCATTAAGACAAAGTCTAACATTGCCATTTATTTCATCATTACAAATTTAACATTGCATACTTTCATTTCATAAGATAAGATTCAAATATTTATTTTGATAAGTAAGTGTGACCCCTTGGTATAGGGATTGGAACAGAGACCTCAAGTTCTTTGCCTAAATTAAAAAAAAAAGAGTTAAGATTCAAATATGGTAACCAAGCCAACAACTTTCTAACAACTTGTAGGGCTGTAAATTGCTATTATTAAGCAATCAAATAAAATTCATAAACCCAACTCAATTAAGGAGTTTCTAAGACTAAAAATTAGGGTGTTCTTTTTCTTTTTTGTTTCGATGTTTGTTACAATGACAAAAGTGAAATTAGGGTTCAATTTAAATCAGGGCTGAGGGGAGTTACCTGGAACGGCAAAGGAGTCTGTTAAAGATAATTTATCGGCAAAGGAGTCTGGAATGATAATTTATCGTTCTCGTTCTCGAGAGAGGAGGGGGGAAATAAATGCTCAGTTGAAATGATCGAGGGAACTAATGGAGAACTGTTGACGACTGAAAGCCCGTTTTTTCTGTCTCAGATTCAACAACAAATTGAAACAGAAGAGGTGTGAGAGATTGAGATACCTGGAAATTGAAATATTGCCCAGCTTTTTCAACAACAGATTGCCCAGCTTCTTCTTTCACTTCGTGCTCGGTTTTGAGGGATTGAGAGAGATGTAGGTTGGTTGGAGTGAGAGGGAGAGAGAAGAGTGAAAAGAGATGTGAGAGAGAAGAAAGATGTGAGAGTGGGAGAGAAGAGCGAACGATTTCTGGGAGCAGAGAGAGAGACGGGTGAGAGAGGGAGACGGGTGAGAGAGAACTGTGCATTGGAAATGGGAGTATGAGAGTGTGGGGGTGTTACTGAATCATGATTATCCATAATACTTGTACCTATTTTGTTAGTTAGTTGGTTTAGGAATTAATGGAGAGGTGGGTAATGTGTAAATATAGCTAGGGATAGTTAAGTAATTTTATATATTAAATGGTGTTGCGTTTAGGGTTTTAGGTGTTACGTTTAGGTGTTCTGAACATGTATAAATAGTTTTGTTAAATCAAATCAAAAATCAAATACAACTCATTAAAATTAATAAAATAATTTATTAGATATCTATTTGATTCAAAATTAAAAAAACATTCCTAATAGTGATATAAAATCCAACACATTTATATATCCTTCCATTTTTATCTCCATTAATAATAGGCCAAAATATGAAAATCACCCCAAACTAACCACCCAATCCCATAATGCCCCCCAATGTAAAAATTTTCCCAAGTTCATACCTGATGTTTTCATTTGTCCCATAATGTCACCTTCCGTCACTTGCCGCTTACAAAGTGCGTTAAGTTGCACGTGTTCGACACGTGCGGGATAATATTGTCTTTTCCAAAGAAAAAGGCGGCTCCTCGACTCTCTCTCACCCATCGTAATCATCCCCGATAGCAAGCCACAAGCTCACCATCTCCTTCCAGTCATACCTCGAGACCTTTCCCATGAAGTCAACTCCGCCTCGCATCCAGCGATCATCGCCCAACAGATCGAGCCTTCCCTTCGCCCAAAGAAACCCGCCCGCCATCTCCTTACCGAATCAACCCATCAAGCCCGCCGCTTTATCTCTCTCTCTCTGCAAATCCACCAAAGCCGGCCACGCAATCCCCCCGCCATCTCACTCACCATCTCCCTCGTAATCGCCAAACGCCAAACCCCCATCTCATCTACCCCAACCTTCATCTTCATCGCTTTTCCTCCTTCTCCCGAGTCCATCACCGGATGTCAAGCTATAACCCAATGCTCCATCGACCCAACGAGCCCCTTCACCTCTGTCTTTAACACCCACCATCCTTCATCGACTCAGGCCAAATCGCCTCCTCTACCGAGTCACCCATTCTTTGAACCCCTTAAACCAAACCTCCCATATCTTCCATGGCCCCACTAAAACCCCTTCCACAATCAAACCCGGCGACGTCACTTCATCCTCCATGGCGGCCACCCATCCTCTTCAACTGCTCCATCCTCCATCCACACCCAGCAGCACCGTCTCCGGCCAAATCGGCCCCAAAGAAATCTGCCATCCTTCATCTTCTTCTTCTCTGGTGATTTCCCAGCCGCCATTCTCCATCACTCAACCCCAAAAAACCGCCATAAATCCCTCCTCCTACCAGTTCATCTCCGGCGAATCTCCAAATCGCCATCTCCCATATCTCTCTACCCACTGTTCGAATCCTTCATACCCACATCCGCTCCATTCATCCTTCATCCACAACGTGTCGAACACGCAACTTAACGCACCTTTGTAAACGGCAAGTGACTAAGGTGGCATTATGGGACAAATGAAAACATCAGGTATGAACTTGGGAAAATTTTTACATTGGGGGGCATTATGGGATTGGGTGGTTAGTTTGGGGTGATTTTCATATTTTGGCCTTAATAATAACTAGAAACTTAAAAAAATCATATACTCCCTCCGTCCCTAAATTATCGTCCTTCTTTTCTTTTTCGTCCGTTCCAAAATAATTGTTCAGTTTGAAACTTACTTTTTTAGAACATCAATTTTACCACTTTACCCTTACTTTTTCACCCTACTTTAATTATGTGTCACATACATATGGGCTTTAAAGAAAACTACACATTAAATTAAACTAATATAAATAATCAAGTTAATTGTTTTTTCTTAAACTGTGCACCAGATCAACGAGAACGATTATTTAGGGACTGAGGGAGTAATTTTTTTTGAAACAAATCAAGTCTCTATTTATAGGTAAAAATGTGTACTTTAATTCAGGAAAAAAAATTAAAAAAAATTGGCTAAAAATTGGTCAAGAAAGATAATGGGGAAAAAATTAAATGTTTTCCACTCAAATGATGACACTTGGAAAGAGACCTAGGATTTGAGGACTTTTGGGTTCATGGGATGATTATTTTTTTGTTAAAATCATTGGTTGATTTGAGAATGATTTTTAAAATTCCCCATTAGAGGGGAAGATTTGAGTAAATACCAATTTGGTCATCCTGTTCTTCAACTTTTTTCGTTAAGCTCACTCTACTTTTTTCTTAATAATTTGGTGACTACACCTGACCAATCTAGCCAATAAGGTCACTAAAGGTCATTTTCGTTAATTAGATGGACGAAATGCCCTCTAACCTTTGGACCAGGCAGTGCGTGCACAATTCAAGTCGAACAAAGTCAATGTCGAAGTCTTCACTCTCATTTCACAACACAACTAAGAGAAGTCAGAGAACTGAGAGACATTGAAGGAAACAAATGAGAAATTGAAGAGATAGAGACGAAAGAAGAAGGGAGAACCATCAAATTGGAACAATATTGAGTAAAATCAAGGTTGAAATCACGAAGACGAAGGTAAGTAAGAACAAACCCTAATTTATACAATTAAAATTTATCATGTGAACAAATTACGGTTTCTTAAAAAACCCTATTTTTGGTTAGAAAATAGTGTTGTGTCAGTTTACTTTACATAAAATTGGTTAGTATTGTTGAAGTTTGATATCATGTTTAGAAATTAGGGTTTTTGTTCGTGTAAATGTCGTTTTGGAGATTTTGTCAGAATTTTTGTGACGTAAAATTAGGGCTTTTGTTATATTTGGGTTTTGTAGTGTTTAACGTATATGCATGCATATGCATGTATTGAGAATAAATATGTTTTTTATAGGTTGAGTTAGGGCTACCAAGCTGGGGAGTTTATTGTTCTGGTCCCCCAATAGTGTTTAATAATCTATTGTAGTGGTGTATGCTTGTAGCTATGTATGCTTTATTATAATGTTGGTTGTCCCCCCTTCCTCACTATTTGCTTTAATTTGTAAATAAGTAATTTTTTGTTGTTATGAAACAAAAAGTCAATGGCTTATGGGATAGGCATGTGAACATAACATTCATTGCTATGTTTAGTTTTCTCCGTTTGTGTGCTGATGCTCGGTCACCGAACAACATGTTGATACATTGCAACCCCGGATTCATACTCTGAATAATAATCTCTCTCTCTCTCTTTCTCTCATACATTATTTGTTCTACTTTGTGGTTACTTTATAACACGTTATCAGCACGATTGTTCTACTGTTAACAATCTCAATCGGTAAAATTTTCTACCGATATATTCTTTATTTTATGTCTCTGTTTTACTTCAATATATATCGTATATCACCATTATTAAGAAAATGTTGGCTGAGCCACCGTCGATAATACATGGTGAGATGATGAAATAATAATTTATTATTTAACGCATAATATATATATGTTCGTTGATACTTGTGCGGAAATAACCTCAAACTATAAACTAAATATTTATATATATACATATATTTCAATTCTATATATGAATAACTTTATATACATATATATTTATTACTGACTTACAAACACCCACAGAAAGGCTTGCTGAGTAGCGTGGCGTGAATATATATGTATGCTATATAATAGTTGTATAAAGTTGACTGGAAAAATATTCATGCGGAGTTATTTTATTTATTGCTCCTAATAAGTTTTATATTTATTCATAATATAAATGCAATTCTATTAAATCAGAATTTTTACATTTTTACCCATATCCTATAACGGCTAGTTGCTGATTTTTATCTCTCTCCTCCAACGGTAATAAACGGCTAGTTAACGGTCATAAACGGTCTTTTTTTTCTCCATATATACCGCAACATCTTAATAGATTACTCACATTTTTACTATCTCCTTACAAACTCTCAATATCATATCTTCTTCTACAAAATGTTCCATCCAATGTTGATGATTATTATCATACTTGTTATTGCGTGCACTGCATTGGTTTTTGTTGCTGAATTCTCTCCAAACGATTTTCAGATTTTTATTGCCTATCTTTGTATCATGTATGTCCTGTTAGCAGTTACAATAGCTTTCAACATACATTTTAACATGTACTGATTGATTATCATATGAATAAAATTTTCATGTCATCATTTTATTAATATATATGTTTCATTTTTATAGTTTTTCTTCACAAATGGCAAACATTGCTAAGCTTGAATTTGAAAAGCTGGACATAACTGAGAAAAACTATATGTCTTGGAAAATAGATGCCGAAACCCACCTGGCCGCCAGAAGCCTCGAAAATACTATCCAACAAAGTAATAATGAATGGATAAGTAATCAACACCGGGCTCAAGCCATGATTTTCTTACGACACCACGTCCACGAAGACCTAAAGATGGAGTACCTCACGGTTAATGATCCACTCGCCTTTGGGAGAGTTTGAACGAAAGATATGACCATTTGAAAACGGTCATTCTCCCAAAAGCACACTATGATTGGATTCATATCCGCCTACAAGATTTTAAAACCATCAATGAATATAGTTCAATGATGTATAGAATAACCTCACAGTTGAAATTATGTGGGGAAACCATCACAGAATATGATATGTTGGAGAAGACTTTCTCCACATTTCATGCCTCGAATATGCTCTGCAGCAAAGAATATCGAGAAAAGGGTTTTAAAAGGTACTCAGAATTGATCTCTTGCCTCCTTGTAGCTGAACAAAATAATGAGATTCTAATGAAAAATCATGAATCTCGACCAACTGGTTCAGCCCCATTCCCTGAAGCAAATGAGACTATGTATGATGAAGGCCAAGAGCGTGGGCGTGGTAGTGGTCGTGGTCGCGGTCGTGGTCGAGGCCAAGGAAATCATGGACAAGGCCGGGGTCGTGGTCGAAATCAAGGCCGAGGAAGAGGCCGTGGACGAAATAACTTTCGTCGCCATCATCATCATCCGTATAATGGAAATTCCTCTCGCCACCGAAGTGGAACAGATGATGATAGAAACACCTCTTCGAGTAGGCAAAATGTGCGCCCAAACAATGAAGAAAGTTCATGTTTTAGGTGTGGCATGACAGCCACTGGCACGCACATGCCGAACGGCCAAACATCTAGTTGATCTTTATGAGAGATCACAAAAAGGAAAGAATGTAGAGACAAATTTCCTTGAAAATGATCCTGAAGATCTTCATTTTGATTTCGGTGATATGGCCAACGTCGACATGACCAATACCATTAGTGATGATATTGGTCATGAACAATAAATTAACATAGGAATGAAGCTATGGTCCGAGTTTGAGATAAAAGCTGTGGAAAAAGTAACATGTTGTTATGTAGGAACATTATCTGCTTTTTCCTATGTATACTAGCATGCTTACAATAAAGTTTATATATGTATTTTGCATTCAATGTGTTATCATATTTATTCATCTTATTTTTCTTTCTCTCATATTGAAATAGATCACAAATATGTTTGAATCCAAAATCCAAGGAGGAGATTTATGTCTTGCATACGCTACTACGCATACCATACTTAAAAATAAGAAATATTTTTCTTATCTCAAAATTGACAATGCTAATGTCAACACTATATCTGGTAATGCCAAAATAATTGAAGGATTTGGCAAAGCAATTTTCCTAATGCCTGGAGGCACGAAATTCATGATAAATAATGCATTGTTCTCTCCTAAGTCTCAAAGAAACTTGTTAAGTTTCAAAGACATTCGCGAATGGATATCATATTGAGACTATGAATAAGGGAATGATGAATATCTTTGCATTACCTCAAACACTTCCTAAGAAGCAAGTGTATATTGGAAAAATTGTCATCTCTATCATCCGGATTGTATAGTACAATCATAAGAATATTTGAATCATATTCTACAAGAAACCTAAAGTTTATGAAACATTTAAAGCTTGGCATGATAGATTGGGGCATCCAGATCAATAATGATGCGTAGAATTATTGAGAATTCTAGTGGTCATCCATTGAAAAACCAGAAGATTTTTCAATCTAATGAACTCCATTGTGAGGCTTGTTCTCAAGGAAAGTTGATAATTAGACCATCACCAACTAAAGTTGGATATGAATCACCATCGTTTTTGGAACGAATTCAGGGTGATATATGTGGACCTATCCATCCACCAAGTGGACCATTCCAATACTTTATGGTATTGATTGATGCTTCTAGCAAATGGTCGCACGTATGTCTATTATCAACTCGCAATACGGCATTTGCCAAGTTCCTTGCACAAATAATCAAACTGAGAGCACAATTCAATTCCGATTATATGATCAAGAAAGTTAGACTTGATAATGCCTTTGGTGAATTTACATCTCAAGCATTCAATGATTATTGTATGGCAATAGGGATTGATGTTGAACATCCAAGAGCCCATGTTCATACACAAAATGGTTTGGTGAATCGTTGATCAAACGTATTCAACTCATTGCCGCACCATTAATGATGAGAACAAAGCTCCCTACTTCGTATGGGGTCATGCTATTTTACATGCAACAGACCGATTCGCCGCCAAAGCCAAGTGCATATCACAAGTACTCCCCAATACAGTTGGCATTCGGGCGAGAGCCGAATCTATCCCATCTAAGAGTTTTTGGTTGTGCGGTATATGTACCAATTGCTCCACCACAACGCACAAAGATGGGACCACAAAGGAGATTGGGAGTATATGTTGGGTATGAATCCCTTCTATAATAAAATATCTTGAACCAAAAACGGGTGACGTTTTTACGACGCTTTGCCGATTGTCATTTTAATGAAGACAAGTTTCCACCTTTAGGTGAAGAGGGAAACAAGTGGGAAGAGAGATCAAATGGTGCACATCATCGTTATTGCACCTTGACCCTCCCACAAAGCAACGTGAACTGAAGTTCAAAAGATCATACATTTACAAAATGTAGCAAATCAATTGCCAGATGCATTTATAGATACAAAGAGAGTGACAAAGTCACATGTAGTTGCTATAAATGCTCCTGCCCGAATTGAAATACCAAAAGGGCTACCAAATGATAAAATGGCAAATGAATCTAAGACACGCCTGAAGCGTGGACGACCCATTGGTTCAAAGGATAAAAATCCTCGCAAAAAGAAAGTGATTGAAAATCCCCAATCACATGAAAGTGTTCCAGAAGAAACACACGATCGTGAAATTGTTCCAGAAGAAACACACGATCATGCAAATCTAGTAAGCCCTGCAGGCAATGATAACCATGAGATTTCCATTAATTACATGTGTAATGGAAAAATATGGAACCGAGATGAAATGGAGAATATTGATGATATATTCTCTTATTCGGTATCCCAAGAAATTAATGACGGGACTGAAGATCCCGAACCAAAATTTGTATCTGAATGTTAAAAGAGGCATGACAAGATCAAATGGATAGATGCCATGAAGGTTGAATTAAATTCGTTGAATAAACGAAAAGTATTTGGATCTATCGCTCTCACACATGAAGCTGTGAAACCCATTGGATATAGATGGATTTTTGTTCGAAAGCGAAATGAGAAAAATGAGATTGTGAGATACAAGGCTCGCCTTGTTGCACAAGGTTTTTCCCAAAGGCCTAGGATTGATTATGAAGAAACGTATTCTCCTGTAATGGATGCTATTACGTTCAGATATCTAATCAGCTTATCGATTTCGAAAAATCTAGATATGCATCTCATGGATGTTGTAACGGCTTATTTATACGGATCATTAGATGCCGATATTTATATGAGAATTCCTGATGGAATTAAGGTGCCTGAAGCACTGAGCTCAAAGCCCAAAGAATTATGTGCAATTAAACTACAACGATCACTGTATGGATTAAAGCAATCCGGTCGCATGTGGTATAATTGCTTAAGTGAGCATTTGTTGAAAGACGGATATGTGAATGATCAATTATGTCCATGTGTCTTTATAAAGAATACGACAGTTGGATTTGCTATTATCGTTGTCTATGTAGATGATCTGAATATCATTGGAACTCCCAAGGAAATCCAAGAAGCAGTTGATTACCTAAAGGGAGAATTTGAAATGAAAGATCTTGGGCAGACCAAATACTGTCTTGGTTTACAAATAGAACACTTGCATAGTGGAAAATTTGTACACCAATCAAATTACACAAAAAGGGTTTTGAAGCGCTTTTATATGGATAAGGCAAACCCTCTCACTAACCCCATGATTAATAGATCACTGAATGTTGAAAAAGATCCATTTCGTCCTTGTGAAGAGAATGAAGAGATACTTGGTCCTGAAGTACCATACTTAAGTGCTATTGGAGCTCTTATGTACCTTGCTAATTGTACCAGACCGGATATAGCATTTGCTACAAATCTATTGGCAAGATATAGTTCATCTCCACCACAGAGACAGTGAATGGTATCAAACACATATTTCGTTATCTTCAAGGGACGATCGATTTGGGATTATTTTATCCCAAAGGATCAAAGGATGAAATGGTTGGTTTTGCAGATGCGGGTTATTTGTCTGATCCTCATAAGGCCAGATCACAGACCGGCTATGTCTTCACGATGGGTGGTACTGCAATTTCCTGGCGTTCTCAAAAGCAAACGCTAGTTGCTACATCATCAAATCATGCTGAGATGATCGCACTTCATGAAGCCAGTCGAGAGTGTGTATGGCTTCGATCTATGACTCAGCATATTCAAAATGCCAGTGGACTACCTGTCAACAAAGACCCGACAGTATTATTTGAAGACAATGCCGCATGTGTCGCCCAAAGTAAAGAGGGATACATCAAAAGTGACAGGTCCAAACATATCCCCCCGAAGCTCTTTTTATACACTCAAGAACTTGAAAAGAAGAAAGAGGTCAGCATCCAATATGTTCGATCAAGTGATAATGCTGCAGATTTATTTACGAAGGCACTCCCCACTACAACCTTCAGAAAGCATGTTCACAATATTGGGATGCGAAACCTACGAGATTTACAAAGGTGATTTCTCTTGACCCTTGTCAGTTCAAGGGGGAGCATATATGGTTGTACTCTTTTTCCCTTTATCATGGTTTTTTCCCACTGGGTTTTCCATGAAAAGGTTTTTAACGAGACAGTCCATGCACACAATTGGTGGCCTAAGTTGTGTACGTTTTTCCTTATGTCCGATTTTCTTTCCCTACTGGGTTTTTTCGACTTAAAGGTTTTTAACGAGATACACTTAGCCAACTTACAATGCTATGTTCAAGGGGGAGTGTTATGAAACAAAAAGTCAAGGGCCTATGGGATAGGCATGTGAACATAACATTCATTGCTATGTTTAGTTTTCTCTGTTTGTGTGCTGCTGCTCGGTTATAAATACCGAGCAGCCTGTTGATACATTGCAACCCCGGATTCCTACTCTGAATAATACTCTCTCTCTCTCTCTCTCTCTCTCTCTCTCTCTCTCTCTCTTTCTCTCATACATTCTTTGTTCTACTTTGTGGTTACTTTATAACATTTGTCTGATTATGATGGTCCCTCACCCTTTTTTCTTTTTAAAACTTGCAAAAAAAAAAAAAAAAAGTTGCTGTAAAATGTCAATAAGAGGGTGAAGTTATCTGGGAAAAACCAATTAAATATGTGGGGGAAGTTGCATTACTTGGAGGAGTTTGAGATAGAAGACTTGTCATTTTATGGGTTGAATAGGAAATGAGTTAGGGTACTCTCATGTGAGTTCCATGTGTTATTGTGTAGCAAATGAGACTCCGATAGACACATGTCTTAGGGCATTGTATACCCTTAGAGATTAGGATAAATTAATGAAGTTAACTGAACACTTAGGACAAGTACATATATATATCTTGCATGAGGTTGGAGAAGAATAACTTTAGGTTGATTCTAATGCTGAATATCTAGGTTGTTCATTTGATGGGGATGATGATTCATAGTTTGGAACCTAAGGACCTAGAAAACTTGAATGATGATGAGTTACTTGCTATTAGGAAGAATTTGATTGCCTCAAAGAACAAGGGTAATGAGAAGAAGTCTTTTGGAATTAAGAGGAGAGGGTTTTCCTATAATTTTGTGGAAGGTACATCTCAAATGGAAGGTAATATTGAGACACTGTATTTGCTTTCTAATAGTGATGCTTTTGAGATGTTATTTGATAAGAGGGATGCAGATTATCCTCCTGATTCTGATAGTGGCAGTGAAGATGATGAGAATTTGTAAAAAATTGTGAGAGAAAATTCCATAGGTTTAACCCTAAATGTAATATGAAGAATAGAGATTTCAGTTTGAATGAAACTTTCACAAATGTCAAGGAGTTTAGGGATGCAATTAGGGATTATGGTTGTGTAAATGGGTATGACATAAAATTTCTGACAAATGATAAGAAAAGGGTCCATGTGAAGTGTGTTAATTCATATGTTTGTACTTGGGAAGTATGGGTAAGCACTATTCGTGATGAAAAAACATTTCAAATTAAAACTATATGTACAAACTATCAATGTGGCAAGAGATTTAAGAGTAGATATTGTACAGTTGGATGACTTGAAAAAATGTATCAACAAAAGATTTTGAGTAACCCTAAATGGAAGTTAAAAGAATTTAAGAAAGAGGTGTTTGACACATACGGGTTGACTATTACTCTCAACATGTGCTTAAGAGTTAGGGCCAGGGTTCTTGGGGAAGAGATTGAATCACTAGATGGTCATTATGCCAAACTATGGGATTATAGAAAATAGTTAAAAAGGAACAAATGAGGACAACACTATAAAGATATAAAAATGGGTTTATCCAAGTAATGATACATAATATTTTTCAAACATTTACATATGTTTTGGTGCATTGAAGAAATGGTTTTTAAATGGGTGTAGGCCTATTATAGGGCTTGATGGATGTTTTTTTTAAAGGGGTCTATAAAGGGAATTACTTGTTGCAATAGGGAGGGATGCCAACAATCAAATGATTCTGTGGCATGTTGAGAATAAGAACTCTTGAAAGTGGTTTATTCAAATGTTAAAGTATGACTTGGATATGGGGAGTAGTGATGGATGGACTATTATTACTGATCAACAAAAGGGCCTTAAGGAGGAAGTACATGAGTTATTGCCTTTTGTTGAGCATATAAATTGTTCAAGGCATATCTATAGCAATTGGAAGAAAGATTTCAAGGGAGGTGAACTTAGAAAGTCTTTTTGGGTGGTGGTGTATACAAGTGATGAGAATCAAATGCAAAAGGAATTGGATAAAATGAAAGAGATTAATGAGGTAACATATTATGGGTTCATGAAAAGAGACCTTGAGCAATTCTGCATGACTTTCTTTAGAACTGAAATGAAGGTTGATAATGTAGAGAATAACATGACAAAGACATTTAATGGGACAATTGTTGAGTTTATAAGTAAGCCAAACATTTACATGTTAGAAGAGATTAGGTTGTATATGATGGCTAGGTTGGAGAAAAGAAGAGAGTGGATACTGAGGTATTATGATGATTATTGTCCTGCTATCAAGAAAATATTGGAGAAAAACAAAGGGCATAGATGTGAAGTATTGGAACTCAATCTATAATGGGGATGAGGAGTTTGAGGTGGGGTATAGAAAGGAGGGTTATGTGGTTAACATTGACTATGGACTTGTAGTTATAGAAAATGGCAACTAAGTGGTATTCCTTGTACTCATGCTATAGCTGACATCCTCCAAAGAGGTGATAGGACATAAAAATTCTTGGATGAGTGCTCTCTTAAGAGAACTTTTTTGAAAGCTTATGCATATTCTCTGAGACCAATCAATGGTGAAGATCAATGGCCAAAGTCAAGCAAAAAACCTTTGCTAATGCCTGATAGACCTAGAAGACGCAGAATTAAAGCTCCACATGAAGAAAACAAGGGCCAATCCAGTCAGAGAAATGCAGGGGGGACCATAGAAACATGGCTTGTCAAGGCAATAAAGGGTAATGAGATGCAAATTTTGTAATGGGTTTGGGCACAATAAGAGAGGTTTCCCCAAAAGGAAGTTGACAACTGGTACTGGGATTTCAGAGGTAAATTTTTAGCAAGTATTCAAATTTTTGAAGCAGAGTTTTCAAATTGAAATTGTCTTAACATCCTTTGACATTGTCATGATAAGGAGGAGAACATAATACAACATCTGCAACTCAAGTTAATCCAACTCCACAAACTCAATCATCTCAGGTATTTAAGATGAATTTTCTGCTATTTATTGTGTTTTTTAGACTGCCTAGCCCAACCCAATTCAATTAGTTACTAAATAGATCCAAAACCATTAACTTAATACAAAAAAATTATAATATTAATTTAATAGGTCCAAAACATTAATACTATTAATTAACACGAATTAATATATATTTTTAACCAAAATTATCGAGATATTACAGGAGCCTAGAGCGACTAACCAGCGACTTGGATACCTAGTCGACGATTTTCTTCATCAGCAACTTTTCTGTCCGATTTTGTATTAATTGCGACGTGCGGTCGGCGCCTAGGCGCCCTTGCCTAAGGCGAGTTTTAGAACACTACTCATTTGCATGCATTTGTACGCAATTATCAAAAGTTTTCTTCCTAAAAACCTTCCAAAACCTTCACTAACCTTCAATCTTGGTGTGAAAAAATCAAGTATGGAGCAAAAACAATCATTTCTAACCATTCTATTCTTAAAATTGTATAAACCATAAAAAAAAATTCAAAAAATGAACTCTTTGTCATTAAATGTTCGGCAACCATCAAAGGAAAATGTTCGGTTCGGAGCCAACCGAACATTTGAGTACTACTTGGTCTCTGCTAACCGAACATTACTCGAATATTTGGTTGGCTTTGATCGAACATTTGAGCAATGTTCCAATTTATTGTCAATGATACTGTTCGACCAAAACCAATGGAATAAATGCAATATGTTCGGCTGGAAAATATAACAAATGCAAAATGTTTGACCAGAGCCGAAGGAACAATTGCTAACTGTTCCATTGGTCCTGGCCGAACATCTTGCATTTGTTCCATGGACTAGGGCCGAAAAACCAACAAAATCCACATTATTATTTTTTTCAATGTTTTAGCCTTAAAACTACTCAAAATCAACAAAATTCATATCATAATTCCTAACTTGACACCAAATACTTCACATACAAATTACATTGTAACAAAATACCAAATACTATGTTTTCCATTTTGCCAAAGAATGATGAGGTGGGTTTGCTTCTCTTCTCTATCTCTACCTCCTACTCAAGTTTTTTATTTTATTTTAGGTGAAGCCTTTTATTTTATTTTCGGTGAATTGGTGTCAAAGAAGAGAAAGGATAGGGGGTTTGATATTCGGTTAGCTAAATGAGGGAGGGGTTGGTTTCCTGGATTCCAGGCAAAGGTGGGGTGGGGATGGGGGTGTTTGTGTGGTAATTTTGGTTTCAAAATAGAAAAACAAGGGGGGGGGTATACTCAATGTTTTGAGTTATTTTAAAATCAGGTGGGTGCACTTAGGAAGGGGTCAATTTGTACAATTTGTAGGTCTATATAGCGTCACCTAAGTTTTAATATCAAGGATGACTGAACAATTGAATCTCCTTGAGAATGCCAACTCGTTACACTTTTTCATCAAACAAAAATTTGTTCTATTTCACAAATGTATATATATATATATATATATATATATATATATATATATATATATATATATATATATATATATATATATATATATATATATATATATATAACCCTAATTAATTTTGTTGTTTTTATTGTTGTAAATGTAAATGAGCACATGTCATGTGATGTGCATGTGGTTAATAGTAAGGGTACTTTCGGCATTTTATAAAAAAATTAATGAAATATGTAATGGTAACCTCGAAAGGGGTGAATCTCACAAAAAATAAAACCGAATACTAGGACAAAACGAAAAAAAGGATAGGACAAAACTAAATTTTTTGAAAAAGTTGAGGGACCAAAATATATAATCATCCTTTTCCAAACTAGAAACTCATTTTTTCTATCTCATCTTATATTTTAACCTTAACTAGTAACTCACCCATGTGATGATGGACAAATTCTATATCGTTGTAAATAAAACAATTAAAATTTTTAATGTGAAATAACACAAACAAAAATTAATTTGGACTAAAATTAAAGATAGAGAATCACATAAATAAATAAAATTTTATTTCACTATTTAAAATTAAAGATAGAGAATCACATAAATAAATAAACAAAGTTTCATAATCCAAATCTAGTCTGCGATTATTTACAAAACAACTCCCTTCATTTTTCAAAAGATTATTTTGTTTGACTTAGCATAGATAATAAAAATATAATTGGTTATTTTATACCACCTCGGTTTCTAAATTATTGTCATGTACTCTACAACAACAAAAAATCCCTTATGTCTTTTTAAATCAAACCGGTTGGTTTTCAACACCAAAAAATTGACGTATATTTTATTTTTTTTCAAAATTATAAAATACTTAATTCGTGGTACTTTTTTGTGGTACTAAGGATTAATATGTGAGCTGCCCGGCCCAATAGGCCCAAAACATGGGTCATGTGTACGGCACGTGGTCATCATATATAGGCAGTGCATGAGAATCTTAAGATCAAAGGCACAAGAGAGGAATTAAATGGTTCTTATATACCACGAGCAGGGGTCTCAACCTTCAGCGAGCAAGAGATGTAAGCGTGCTGGGGGCTTGACCAGTGAGCAGGAACATGTAGCGAGCATGATGTATTATGCCCGTTCACTCAAGAGTTATTGTCAGTTGAGGACGGTCATGTCCGGATAATTCTCTATTTGACCGTTGTGGTTAATGGGTCAGTTAATGTGTCCGCCATCAATGCCATGAATGTTAGTGGGCGGTTATGATTAGTTATTCTCTCCGGCAACAACTATAAAAACCCTCAAAATGAAGGAGGGAGGTACGTGATTTGATATAGCTTGCCTAAACTCTGCCAAATTTTATACTCTCTTGCATACTTGAGCTAATTATCACGCCGGAGGGCTTTTGCAGGGAGTGCCCCTGCCTAGTTCACGTTTTTCTTGACTTGATTGCAGAGTTGGGCCTTGAAGATTAGAGGATACGTTGAAAGCCAGGTATCCAGTTGGAAGAGTCCAGTGCGTCTAGAAGATTTTGGACGCATCAGTTGGTTCCGTTGCCGGGAAACGGTAGCATTTTTCGTGAAAGTTTGTTCTTGGTAGATTTTGATAATGGTAGAAAACGGCGTTAATGGTGTCAATGGTAGCCGTCAAGAGGATGTACAGGCAACTCCTAGTCTTAATCAATTGGCTGGAAATAACCTGCCTCCTCTTGATGCTCGTCATCAGCTTAACCAACGACGCGATGTGGATTCCTTAGCCAGAAGTGCAGTAACAACTGTTGGGTTGGCACATGAATTCAGGGAGGAAGCCCTACGTCAAAGGGCTATATGTTTGGGGCAGATGCACCAGCTAAATTTACAGTTGATCGCCATGGGTAAGCCGCATCTACCCATTGAGTTGGATCCCCTACCAGTTTTATCTGCTCCAAGTCAGGCAGCCAGTGGATCGAGGACTGGGGGCAATCAATTAAATGCAGTGATCGTTCCCTCTCAGCAGCGTGAACGGGAGTCAAAGGGACGAAATCAGCAAGAAGACATGGCTAGTCACAGGGTTGTGCCCGGTGTGCATTCGCGGTTGGGACCACGAGTGGGGGACGATTCAGCACAGTCTCGTCGTCGTCGACGATCACCTTTTCCACGAAGGTCTCATGCTCGTAGGCCTCGCTCGCCTTCTCCTCGACGGTCACATGTTCGTAGCCGTCGTTCACATCTCCAAGGAGATCCTATGCTTGTCGTCATAGGACGCTTTTCCCCAGGCGATCCCAAGGATACTTATCTCACCATTCCAAGGAAAAAAGGGAGTTGCATCAATCAGATGCACAAAGAAATTTAGTGGCCAATGAACCAATTGCTCGGCTCGCTGGGGTGCCCCAGGCACATGTGGCGCATGCCGTGGGTGCTACTCAAGCCTTTGGAGCTATGGGTCCCCCGCAGGTCCCTCCTATGCCCGCGGTACAGCCTCAGTTCGGGGGTGGTTTGCCTTCAACCATTAATATGCAGGATTTTGAAGATCTTAAATGCCGTATGGAGGCGTGGGAGCAAGGTAAAGCCCTGGATGGAATTTTTTTGGGTATTTCCGCTAGTCCATTTGGCACCTTGGATCGAGAATGCACCACCAGCGCAGGGACTCATCTTTCCGAACATTAAGGAGTATACGGGAAAGACAAAAGCAAAGAGACTGGTTGATGTCATTTGAATCTCAAATTGGCCTGGTAACTTCGGATGAAGCCTTAAAGATTCGGGCTTTTGTGGGTGCCTTGCAAGGAAAGGCGTTGGCTTGGATGGGAGCTTTACCGTTCAGTTCGATCAATAATTGGGCTGATTTGAGAATGAAATTTCTAGCAGACTTCGGTACCTCGGGCACGTTGGCAAAGACGAGGGCCGACTTATCAAAGGTTAAACAAGGAGCAAACGAGTCAACTGCTAGCTACTTGGAGCGATTTACCAAAGTATTGGAGCAAATTCCATGGTTGACCGAGCAGGAAGTGACTTTATGTTTTGAAACCGGGTTACTTGGAGGAGAAGGTGGTTTAAGATCCGAATTAAGCATGCGCGAGCCCAAGACGCAGGCAGAAATGTTAATGCGGGCTCATAAATGGTGTGCAGGGGAGACTGAAAAGAAGGAAAAGAAGAAAGAGAGCAATGCTGCTGGGGGAAATTCCAAGGGTAATGGACAGGCGGTGGGCGGAGGATATAATAAAGGCAAGTCGAGATATGATCGCCCAAGAGAATTTCTTCGTGAAGCTGATCTTACCCCGCTCAACACGTTGTGTGAGGATATCATGTATGAGATGCGAGATGAGCTTCCTCGCCCACCTCGCATGAATCCTGAGATAGCAGATACTCGGGATCGGACGAAGAGATGTGCTTATCATGACGATTATGGGCACACAACAGAGGAGTGTTGGCCGTTGAAGAAGGCCATTCAGAAATTGATCAATTAAGGCCGGCTAGACCGATTCAAGAGAGATAGAGGAAACAGAGGGAATGCTCCCCGGAGAGATGCCCCACCGATCAAAGGGGTAATAAATGTCATAATGGATGAAGAGCCCACTCCAACCCAGCTCGGCAAATAGATTTATTCTTTGTCAAAGGTTATTGATCGACCTACTACTTTGCAAGCGGGAGAAGAAGCAATACAGTTCACTCGTAGCGAGCTAGCGAGCAATGTAGCGGGAGAGCAGTCCTTAATTGTCTCGGCCCTGGTGGATGGTTGGGTGGTGCAACAAATCCTAGTTGATACTGGTGCCTGCAGGGACGTGATGTATTATTCATGTTTTCAGGGTTTGGAATTGAGTGATGATCGCCTCAAGCCATATGTTGGGACGTTGGAAGGCTTCACTAATCATAAAGTACTGGTTAAAGGCACGGTCGAGCTGGAGGTATTCATCGGTGAAGGGAGCCGCACGTGAGTTAAGAAGATCACTTTCATGGTGATCGACTTAAAGTCTCCTTATAATATTATCTTGGGTGTGCCGAGCATGACCAAATTTCAGATGGTTGCGTCCATTCCCCATCAACGCGTAAAATTTTACACCGATCAAGGGGTAGGTGTATTGAGGAGTCAGCCTCGGGCAGTACTTGAATATGTGCGTGACAGTCAACGAAAAAAGCAAAAATTGACCTTGGTGGACGGCGAGCAGAAAATCATTGTTAGCACCAAGGAGACATCTCATGTGACTGTGGGGCCATCAACAGTAGCTATGGTGAATGAGGATTGCGAGGTGGATACTTGCCCTTTGCCGACATTGAAGTCGGGGGGGCAGGCTGAGCATGAAGTTGACACAAGCTTGACTTTGGATCAAACTGGCGAGGAGAGCATTTGTCCTTTGTGCATTCTTGAGGCGAGTTTGGTTTTTTGATGGTCCTTTCACAAGTCGGGGGGCGAGGACATGGATGTGGATCGGCTTGAGCATGGAGTGTGATACTTGCTTAGACGAGCTCGAGGAGGTGGTTATCAATACTGCTTACCTCGAGTAAAAAATAAAAATTGGCAAGACATTGTCAGCTGAAGCTCGAGCAAGTTTGATCAGGCAGCTTCAGGAGAGTTTGGATGTTTTTGCATGGAGACCAGAAGATATGCAAGGTGTGAGTGAGACTATGGCTTTGCATTATCTTAATGTGGATCCCACTTTTAGGCCAATTCAACAGCGGCCTAGAGTTTATTCTGCTGAAAAAGATCAAGCTATCAAAGAGGAGGTTGAAAAGTTGCTCAGCACGGGCATCATTGAGAAAATACATTACCCAACCTGGTTGGCTAATGTTGTTATGGTCAAAAAGTCTAACGGCAAGTGGCGAATGTGCGTTGACTTTACTGATTTGAATAAGGCCTGCCCGAAGGATTGTTATCCTTTACCTCGAATTGACAAGCTAGTGGATGCTATAGCGGAGTTCGAGTTTCTCAGTTTTATCGATGCATATTCTGGGTATCATCAAGTTAAAATGAACAAGCAGGATAAGGCTCTGACAGCTTTCCGAGCAGCAGGAGGGCTATATTGTTGTAAGATGATGCCATTTGGATTGAAGAATGCAAGAGCTACGTATCAAAGAATGGTGAATAAAATATTCATCTCGTAGATCGGAAGGAATGTCGAAGCTTACATTGACGACATGGTGGTGAAGACCAAAGGGCACGAGCACACAGTTCATAATTGACTTGGGCGAAACCTTTGCCAACCTCAGAAAAAATAACATGAAGCTTAACCCGAGCAAGTGTGTGTTCGGGGTGAAAGCGGGCAAGTTTCTGGGTTCATGGTAACTGAGAGGGGCATAGAGGCTAATCCAGAAAAAATTAAGGCATTGGCCACTATGAAGCTTCCTCGATGTATCAAAGATGTTCAAAAGCTCAATGGTAGGGTGATAGCCCTTGGTCGCTTCATTTCTAGGTCGGTAGAAAGGTGTTTGCCATTCTTCAAGGTTCTCCGTGGGAACAAGGGGTTTGAGTGGGTAGCTGAATGTCAGAAGGCCTTCGAGCAGTTGGTGGAATATCTGGGAAGTCCTCCTTTGTTGAGCAGCCCGGTTTTTGGTGAGACATTGTTTGTGTATTTAGCGGCCACAGAGCAGGCTGTAGCCGCTGTGTTAATTAGGGAAGAATGTAATGTGAAAAAGCATGTTTATTATGTGTCAAAGGCCCTCACTGCTGTAGAGGGACGATATTTTAATGCAGAGAAATTGGCTTATTCGCTTGTTGTTTCTGCTCGAAACTTCGAGCTTATTTTTCTGCACATTCGATCATTGTATACACCGACATGCCTCTCAGGAAAATTTTGCACAAGCCAGATTCTTCTGGTCGTTTGCTCACTTGGTCCATTGAGTTAACTGAGTTTGATATTGACTATCAACCTCGACGAGCGATTAAGGCACATGCTTTGGCAGACTTTGTAGCTGAGACTAGCTTCAAGGATTCGTGCGAAGAGGAGGTTCCTTCCAAGACAACATCAGCGAGTACACCAATTCCAAAGCCCCGACCAGAGTATTGTTGGGAATTGCATGTGGATGGTTCGGCCAGCAGGTTCGGAAGTGGAGCCGGGTTGGTGTTAGTCCCACCCGAGCAGGATGTAGAGTTTGAAAAAGCATTACGTTTTAAGTTTCCAGCTTCCAATAACCAGGCAGAGTATGAAGCCTTGATCGCAGGGCTCGAGCTCGCGCAAGATGTGGGAGTTCGAGAGGTGATTGTTTATTGCGACTCACAGTTGGTCGTGAATCAAGTTAGAGGCGATTATGCTGTTCATCATCCAGTGTTGGTTCGTTATTGTGCGATGGTGAAAGAGATTCTAAAGGACTTCGATTATTGGGAATTGGTGCGAATTGCTCGCGAAGATAATATGCGGGCAGATTATTTATCCAAAATGGCTGAAGATGAAATTCAATCTCTGCATCCAGGGGTTATGATTGAATATTTGGAGATTCTAGTAATAGAAAAAAGGTGATCATGGACATTGAGCCTGCTGCAAAGTGTTGGATAGATGATTTGAAGGCTTACATCGAGCAGGGGACCTTGCCCGAAGACAAGACGGAGGCTCGAACTATTCAGAAGCGGTCATGCCGGTATGTTATTTTGGATAACATACTTTATAGGCGGTCCTACACCAGACCTTTGCTCAGATGTGTGCGACCAGAGATGACTGAGGGCATTCTGGGGGAAATACATGAAGGTAAATGTGGCGGTCATCCTGGCCAAAGGTCATTGGCAGAAAAAGTCTTAGCAGCTGGTTTCTACTGGATTACTTTGAGGCGAGATGCAGAAATGTATGTTCGGCGTTGTGACAAGTGTCAACGCTATGCAGACATACCTCGTTTACCTTCTACCGAGCAGACTCCAGTGGTTGCATCGTGGCCATTTGACATGTGGGGTATAGATCTTATTGACCCATTTCCATTGGCTCGTTCAAAGTTTAAGTATGCGGTGGTCGCTGTGGATTATTTTACTAAGTGGGTGGAGGCTAAGCCTTTGACAACCATCAGCGAAGTTAATGTAATTGACTTCGTTCATGAACACATATGGTGTCGCTTTGGAGTTCCCCGAGCAATTGTGTCCGACCATGGGACTCAATTTTCAAAAAATTCACTAAAGCATGCAAGCAGATGCGAGTGAAGCATTGGCAATCTTCGGTGGCATACCCACAAGGCAATAGGCAGGCTGAGGCTGCTAACAAACAAGTCTTGCACGTCCTTAAGCGAAACCTTGAAGACAAGGCAGGAAGATGGGTAGATGAGTTGCCTTCGGCCTTGTGGGCGGTTAGAACGACGATCAGGGGTCCTACTGGGGAAACAACTTTTTCTATGGCTTATGGATCTGAGGCTATGGCCCCGGTAGAAATGTACTTGCCCAATCATAGGGTGTTACACTATAATGCTGAATCCAATAGTGTAGCTCGGGCAGCCGATCTAGATCTGTTAGAAGAGAAAAGGTTGGAGGCCAAATTGCGAATGGCAAACTACAAACAGCGAGCAAAGGCCCACCACGATAAGAGGGTTCATGGTTGGTCATTTGCTGTGGGCGATTGGGTACTCTGTAAGATCGAGACAACATGCCATCGAGCAGATTGGGGGAAGCTTTCTCCAAATTGGGAAAGGTCCTTTTCAGATTGCCAGAATTGTTAAGGAAGGCACTTATATGCTACGAATAGAGGATGGAAACAAGCTGAAACACCTATGGCATGCAGATCATTTGAAGAAATTTTATTGGTGATGGGTAATATGTAATTCGTTTATTGCTTTCTCTTATTTTGCAAAGTGATAATGGAATGAATAAGCAGATGTCTTCAGCTTATAACGTTTAATGCAAAGCTCAATTATACTTTTGATGGGCAGGGAAGTTTCTCTGATCCGATGTGAAAGTTGGTGTTTGAGCAAGATAATATGTTCTCGATTATTCTCTTTCATGAGCATAAGTTATTTCTGCTCGTGAAGAGTTGGTGTTCGAGCTAATTGTTTTCTTATTATCCTCGATTATTCTCTTTCACGAGCATAAGCTATTTATGCTCGTGAAAAGAGTTGGTGTTCGAGATAATTGCTTTTCTTATTATCCTCGATTATTCTCTTTCACGAGCATAAGTTGTTTATGCTCGTGAAAAGAGTTGGTGTTCGAGTTGATTGTTTTTTCAATTATACATGATTACTCTCTTTCACGAGCATAGGTTGCCTTTGCTCGGGAAAAGGAGTTGGTGTTCGAGTCAGTTGATTCATAGTTGAAATGTTAGAATGCAAGCAGACACAATATGGGCATTCATTGCAAAACATAAACATTCAACAAAATCAAGGAGTATCAAATATTACAAAATCACAAATGAAAATTGTTTGAAGATCAAAGATAAATTATTTTGGGAGACCATGGCACGCAGGCCAAAAAGGAAGCTTCATGTATTGGGGGGAATGATTGTGGGGGCTGTTCGGTTTGGATCAGTTGCTTCTTCTGGGTTGGTTTCGAGGATCATCACATCTTCTTCGTCGGCTGGTTCGGTGGTGCCTTCGTTTTCTTTGGGTTAGGCTTGAGATTTCCAGATTTGAGTCATAAGTTCACCAACGTTGACTTCGGCAACTGGAGGAGGGTTCCATGGAGATAAGCCTTTTTCTGCATCTGCCTCGGCAAGAGATTCTAGCTCGTCCTCGGTGTACGAAACAAGAGCATGGCCAGGGCGGGCAGAAGGACAGAAAGGCGGGTTGGTTCCCCACTCCGCGAGTAGTTCTGGTCGGATTTCCAGTCCGCTGCACGAGATTTGCCTTAATACATGGTTTATTCCCTGGAGGAAGAAGGGATAAGCTTCACTCTCCATGCAGGCAGCAAAGTCTTCAGAATTTTTGTAATCCTCGATAATGCTTTGTTTTTGCTCCTCACTTGGGAGAGTTTGCACTTCCTTCAACTTTCCTTCTAGGTCGGCAATCGTGTCTTTGGCTTCTTCTAGTTGAGCTTGGGTGGCTCGAAGATCCTTCCGGACCCCAGAGATATTATTTAAAGCCGCTTCTTCAGATTTCTTTGAGAAATCTAAATGGGACTCCAGGTTTTTCTTTTCTGCCTCGACTTTGGAGAGCTCGGTCACTTTACTAGTGAGAGTCTCCTCGGTCGTCTTCAGCTCGGCACGGAGAGTATTCACGGTCTCCTCTAGCTGGTTCTTCTCCTTGGTCATAGCAGTGTTGGAATTGATGTTGCTGATAAGGCGATCATACATCAATTCCGTTTTGTTGGCAATCTGCAAGTAAAGATATTGTCGGTATTTGTGGAATGTTAAATGATAAATGGGTTATGAGAGAGAAAGTATTTACCTCGGTCAAACACATCTCGAATTCCCCGACCAGAACTGAGCTCGCGTGCTCTGCGCTCTTCTTCCTAATTCCGCCATGTCGCAATCTCCTCATTAAGCCAAGCCCCACAGTTGCTGGGTATCCGCTGCGCTTAAAAATGTTAATTTTGTCGAGATCAGGCACGTTGGCGATCTCGGCAATAAGAGCCCTAGCTTTCTCTTGGTCTTCGGGCATAAGGAAATTGTCCTTCTGCCAGGATGGAGTGGAGGGATTGGTATCCTCGAGCACTGCTTTGTCAGCTCGGTGCCTGCTTCTTTTCTCTCTTGGAGGACTTTGGCTTGGAGCGGCGGAGCTTGTTGCAGGATAGGTGACTGGGTCGACCCTTTGAGCAGTGGGTTTTGGGGCTGCGAGTATGGCTGGTGGGCTTGGTTCTGGTTGATTTCGTTTAGTTCCACGACCGGTGGCAGTGGTTGGAACGGTTGGAAGAGTAGCAACAGCTTGGGTAGATAAGTGTTTGTTTCTCTTGCTCGCTCCTTTTTTCGCGACTTGGAGGAACTTGTTGACGTCAGTTAATTGCTTCATGTCTGCAAAAGTTAGAAGCAAGAATATAAGAAAAATGAAAGACAATAAATTTACAAGTTTGACATAACGAGCAGAGTTAAAGAGCAGACCAGTTAGTGAAAAAAGGGGTCTGCAGTTGGTTCCAGTTCGTGCACATTCAAGGCATTCACTGGGGAATTTATTTCCATGACACTGGCCCCAATATGGATGTGGTAGCTCGGGCTCAATGGTAACTCGCGGTTCGACTCCTTCCATGGGCCAATTTAAGATTCTGGCTAGGCGAAGAAGGGCCAAATCGGATGTGAGGGCTCGCCAATCGAGTACAAAGTCTTGCCCAGCTCGGCTATCTCGTCCTTCTTTTACCCCGAGCAGCGATCTGAAGGCTCTTGCTATTTTGGGTTCGCCAGCCCGGAAGGCATTCTTGTCATATTCAGGTAACCCATAGTCGTGAAGATAGGGAGCGAATGACCAGCCGACACTTGATTCGACTAGTAGGGCTTTCCCATCCCAGCCATCTACTTTATTCGGGCCGTCATTCAAAAGCTTAAAGTAATTTGGGTTCGAGCGGCCTGTGAGTCGCCCATATTTTTTGTCTAAAGAAAAGAGGAAGAACTTCCTAAACAAGGTCATTTCAGGTTTGAACCCGAGCAGCCTGCAGGCAACTGTATATGCCATCAGAAACCTTACTGTTGTAAGGGTCAGATCGCAGGGGAGGGCATTGGTTTCATTTAGGAATTCTACGACAAAGGGATCAAGGGGGAGGCGAAGTCCTACCAAGAAAAAATCGAAATAGAAGACCATTTTGTCTCCTTGATAATTATGCTCGCTTTCATTGATATCCAGGTCGAAGGCTCGTACCCGGTAGTGTTTGGGATCTATGCCTAAGGAATAAAACCAGGTACTGACCTCATCTTCGGAAGCTAATTCATCCCATTTGATTGAAGGTGGGATGTTGGGAGCGATTTGTCTAGAGGAGTTTTGGTTTTGTTCGAGTTGGGAATTACTCGAGCAGGGAAGGTTTTCTGCTCGATCATTTTCGGAAAGGTTTTGTTGGTTTATGCTTGTTCCTTGTTCAGTTAAATGTTGGGGTTTTCGCCAGTGGAATTAAAATTTCTTCTTGCTCGCTTTCCTCGGAGCGGAGCTTGTAGGATGCGAGTTTTCTTGAGAGCACTTGCTCGCTTTCCTCGGAGCTGGAGCTTGTAGATGACAGGTTTTCTTCAGGAGCACCATGGTCGTAGCTCCGGCCTTCAATTTTTGATTGGGTTTCGTCGTTGGACATCCTACAGGAAACAAGAATCGAGGAACACATGTTAAACCTTGCTCGGGTAATTTGGCAAAGGAAAATCAAGTAAAACCCATGGCAAGAGCCTGTCCTATGATCGGCGAGCAGGGCACCGATCGTGTATTCTTCGATTCCCTTATTTGGTTTTGAATGGTAGGGTGATAGAAAAGGGAGCAAGATGAATTGAAGGAATCGGAGCCTATAAATCTACGTTTTGATAGTTTACATCTTGAATTCAAGTTCTCAACGGGAAGAAGATTGAATGTAGGAGTATGATGCAAAAGAACCCAAATTCAGGGTTAAAGTAATGAAAACATAGCGAAGAGATAAAAGCAGAAATTTGAGAAAGTACCTGTTTCTTTGTTTTGTTGAGGAATGCTGGTTTTGGATCTTGGAAGATTGTTGCAGATCGAATCCTGGTGTGAGCAAGATTGGCGTTGAGGCAACTTGCAAATGCAAAGATCAGTTTTTCTCTCGGCACCGAAGTCTTTTTGGAAGCGGTACAGTTTGAAATGAGAAGGAGGTTTCCGCTTTTATACACGGTGAAACCGTCGTTTGGCGGTCACCCATCATTAGGGTTCACGTTCGAGGCTCAACGTTCGAGGCGACATTAATGCCTTGTTGGAAGCGGAGCGGGCCGTCCTTTTAAAGGTGGGCGGCGCAGCTTTTTTAAAAACGGTTTTCTAAAAACCTTTTCGGCAACCATCTGCTTAAACCTTTGATTGTGGACAATATTCACACATTAAAAAGGATTTAATTATGCTTTGGGAGATATTTATGAATTCTAAGTCCTTCTCCTCGCCTCGAGCATGAATACTCGGTAGGCAAGGAGTAGGGGCTACTGAGCTGCCCGGCCCAATAGGCCCAAACATGGGTCATGTGTGTGCGCACGTGGTCATCATTTATAGGTAGTGCACGAGCATCTCAAGATCAAAGGCACAAGAGAGGAATTAAATGGTTCTTATACACCACGAGCAGGGGTCTCAACCTTCAGCGAGCAAGAGATGTAAACGAGCTGGGGGCTTGACCAGCGAGCAGGAACATGTAGCGAGCATGATGTATTATGCTCGTTCACTCAAGAGTTATTGTCGGTTGAGGACGGTTATGTCGGATAATTCTCCATTTGACCGTTGTGGTTAATGTGTCGATTAATGAGGCGATTAATGTGTCCGACATCAATGCCATGAATGTTAGTGGGCGGTTATGATCGGTTATTCTCTCTCAGGCAACAACTATAAAAACCCCTCAAAATGAAGGAGGGAGGTACGTGATTTGATATAGCTTGCTTAAACTCTACCAAATTTTTACTCTCTTGCATACTTGAGCTAATAATCACGGGAGGAGGGCTTTGCAGGAGTGTCTCTGCCTAGTTCACGTTTTTCTTGACTTGATTGCAGAGTTGGGCCTTGAAGATTAGAGGATACGTTGAAAGCCAAGTATCCAGTTGGAAGAGTCCAGTGCGTCTAGAAGATTTTGGACTCATCAATATGTAATTATTTTGAAAAAAAATATATGTTAATCAATTTAATTCAAAAAAAGTCACATGAGACAATAAATTAGGAACGTGGGAGTAAATGTTTTGATAACATGGATTTTTTTCAATTATGTAAGAATGAGGTCATCAATTAAGGTGGTAACCAAATCAAGAGTAAAATAGTATTGATAACTTCTAAAAATAGAAAGACTATACAATAAATGCTTTTTGAAATGACCTAAAGAGGAAAGATAGACTATTTTTTTTAGAAATGGATGAAGTAATACTTCTCTATTCCCAAAAAAAATGATACAGTTGTTGTTCCAAAAATTATCACTTTTTAATAAACATTTTTTTTAAAAGTTACCTTGTCAATAAGTTGTCATCAATTTATTCTTGATTTAATTCTCACTTCCATTGACGGTCTCACTTACTCTCACATCTAAAAGTAATATAAACAAGGGGATACTTAATACAGCACATGCAAAATACTTAATACAACATGCGCAAATGGTAAAAATACCTATGTACCCCTCATGAATTTGCTGAAATTGGGGGATACTATTGGGATTCAAAAAATAACAAAATGAAAGATTTTATATCAACTTTTCCAGCAAGATTCTCAGTAGCTTTAACAAACAAAAAAATAGAAACATCAAAACAAAAAAGGAGAACATTGGAACAATTAAATAGTTGATTTGATACAACTTTATATCAACTTTTCCAGCAAGATTTTTCCAGTAATAACATTTGATAGCCTTTGCATCTCTCCTAAATTTTCCAGCAAGATTTTTCTAGTAATAACATTTGATGGGTTGTTGTATGTCCAATGATCAAAACATAATATTATCCAACAAATTTTCCAATGTTATAACATTTGCAGAGAATCTTGAGATTTTGGGAAGAGCAATGCTGAGAATTTATCCAAAATATTCTCGACAAATCTCCCTAACAATCCTATTTAAGCCACCCAAATCTCTCCAACAATCTCACTCTTCTTTTCTTTACTCTCTAATACTATAAATATTTTTTCTTCAAAATAAGTAACGTAGATATGAATTCTAACAACAACGATAAACACACGGATACAGATTCTAACAATAATGATACACTTATACACACACGGAAGATGCGCATGTTACGATAAATTTTAATTCCAATTTGTCAAAATTTACTTGCATTGTGTATATAATATTTTCCAAAAAAATAAACAAAAAATGGCAAAATAAATAAATAAAAATAAAGTCATCTTTCTGGAATGACTATGATTCAATGAGAGTCATCTTTCTGGGATGGCTTTCAAGGAAGAATATCATCTTTTTGGGCTGGTTCTATGATTTTCAAAAAAAAAAAAAAAAAAAAAAAGAAGCCATCTTTTAGGGATATCAATGACAATCCACTTATATAACAGTTCGACATGTGGTTTATGTTTTAACACTCCCTTTTCTGTTTTAAAAAAACATTATCATACTTATACAAAATTAACAACATAAATACATTAAAAAATAGTAAAATATACCTCTCTATTCAATATTGCACTTGCAACATGGCCACGGAAACCAACTAGTACATCTTGTATCTCTGGGCCACCTGTATCTAACAAAGCATTATCACCACCTAGTCGTCAACCATGAGAAGGTCCTGGTCGTTGACCATGAGAAGTTCCTGGCCGTTCACCTCGATATCCTCTACCTCCTCTACTACCATGACGTCTAATGGACTCTGGTCCAAGTACGTACGTTTCCTCTTCCGTATCGTCATTGTCATCTTCATCCTCATGATCGGGACCTAAGGGTTCGTCTCTATCACCCTCTTCCTCCTTGACATGTCTGTGATAACTATATTCGCGACTAAATACTCCAGGGGATGACTCAAGCAGATGTCTCTCCAAGTCATTTATGTGGTCGATAGATGCCCCACTCATTGTAGGTGTGTGTCAAAAACCAACATTTTGGACACTCTTGGTCCCCTTCGTTGGGCAGATCCAGTGCCCCTCTAATCTACTTCCAGTATAACCATGAGGAGCATCATTGTCATATTCTATTGCTGGTCTTTTTCCTCTAGCACTGTGGCCACGATCACCAAATCCTGACATCTAACAAATAATTAAAATTAATAACAACTAAACATATTTAATGAAATTTTTTTAAAATATATGTAATTACATATTCTATCAACTATTAAATATTGGTAATTATTCATAATAAGTATATTTGTTTTATTCATAATTATTAATATACTAACTTTTTATTATTTATTTGCGTACTTGTATTTATTTAATATACTAACATAATTTATTAATTAAAATTATTTATAATTATCTACGTAATTATATTTTTTTATTCATAATTATTAACAAATCACAAAAATAAATATCCATAATTATTATCTACATCTATGTACTTGTAACAAATAAAAAATTATCTATGTACTTGTATTTCTTTAATATAATTTATTAATAACAATTATTTATAATTATCGATGTAAGTAAATTTCTTTTATTCATAATTATTCACAAGTCACAAAAATAAATATCCATGATTGTTACTAAAAAATATTAATGGTAGAAAAATCATTTTCAAATTATTAACAAATACTAATTTTAAATAAATTAAATTATTTGTGCAATAATAATAACAAATAATATCTACATAATTAACTATTAACATTTTAATTGCAATTATTATAAACTAAACTATAAACTAACATAAAACTAAAATAGGATATAAACTATAATCTAAAACTACTTAGCAGCCCCCCTTTTCAAAATTGCAACTAACCCGCCCCTTTAATTTATATAATTACAATTGCCTCCCCTAGGTTTCCCAAAATATGATTTGCCCAAAATTTTGTCGAATTTACCCAGAAAACATACTTTCAATATGAGTTTGTATTTTTTTAAAAATGAATTTGTTCATGAGAGCCATCTTTCTGAGTTGGCTATATATGATAAACAACCATCTCTAAAAGTCGATTCTTCCTAAAATAAACAAATCTGGGTTGTATTAAAAAAAAAAAAAACTTGTTCATGAGAGCCATCTTTCTGAGTCGGCTACACTAGAAAAACAGTCATCTTTAAAAGTCGATTCTTCCTAAAATCAATCAATCAATCTGAGTTGTATTAAAAAAATTATGTTCATTAGAGCCATCTTTCTGGGTCGGCTACACTTGAAAAACAACCATATCCAAAAGTCAATTCTTCCTAAAATCAACTAATTTGAGTTAAGCTGGGTTGTATTTTTTTTTTAAAAAAACTTGTTCATGAGAGCCATCTTTCTAGATCGGCTATACATGAAAAACAACCATCTCCAAAAGCCGATTCTTCCTAAAATAAACCACTCTAGACTGTATTAAAAAAAATTGTTCATGAGAGTCAACTTTCTGGGTCGGCTATACATGAAGAACAACCATCTCCAAAAGTCGATTCTTCCTAAGTGATACTCATCTCCAAAAGTCGGCTTTTGTATTCAAATAATTAAGAAAAAAAATTCATAATTTTGGTGGAGTAATCATACCTTTCAATACTTGTTTGAGCAAAATCAGATGTTCCAAGAAAAAAATTGTTTTAGTTGGAGCAAATTCTTTCAACAATCAAGAGAGATTTTGGGCAAGTTTGAATTTTATGAAACTGGGGAAAGTTTGGGAGCAAACCGTGTGCTGGGTGGAGAGATGAAACGTGGCTAGGTAGGCAGGTGGGTGGAGTTAAATGGGTAGACTTTGAAGTCAAAAAGTATTTTGCAACCCTAAAATAATACTCCCTCCGTCCCTAAATAATCGTCCTGATTGACCCGGCGCACAGTTTAAGAAAAAGTAATTGACTTGATTATTTATATTTGTTTAATGTGTAGTTTCCTTTAATGTCCATGTATATGTGGCCCATAATTAAAGTAGAGTGAAAAAGTAAGGGTAAAGTGGTAAAAGTGATGTTCTAAAAAGGTAAGTTTCAAAGTGGACAATTATTTTAGACGGACGAAAAAGAAAAGGAGGACGATAATTTAGGGACGGAGAGAGTAATAATCCTTGCGTTTGCTGGGATTTTCAACACATTTTGAAAAAAAAAAATGTTTGTTACACATTTTGAGAATGAAGTTGTTTAAAGTAAAAAATAAGCTTGCATTTCAGAGATTTGATACAGATTTGTTGGAAATAATAATGGGTTAAAAAAATTTGTATTTGTCACTTAAATCCATAAGGGTAAAATAATACTTTTATCCCCTGTATGTGTTGTATTAAGCATTTAGCGCTTGTTGTATTAAGTATGACCGTATAATTAAACAATTTGTTCAAATATTCCTTAGTGGTGTCAAATTAGTGGATCCCTTATTTGTTTTTGCATCTCACAACTAATATCCCTTATTTATATAATCTTTCAAAATATGGCAAAAGGACAATTATTTGGGAACTTCAAATTCCTCACATTACTCAACACCACCCGTATACATATTCTACCCTTTTACACACCCACCAAATTAATCCCCTACCAATTACCCCATCCTCCCATTTAACATCCAAGCCCTTCACCCATCACTACTAGCCCGTGACTTCCATCCCTTGTACATAATTAAAAGAAAACGGTGTCAATGGTCGATAGGATGGATATGGTTCATGGGTAATTCAAGCTGAGAAGGCAGAGCACAGGTTAGAGGGATTAACCCTATGCTTAAGCAAAATATCCCCCCCCCCCACCCCTAAGAGACCGGGAATAAAATCGACAGCTTCAAGGTGTGCGGACCTAGCCATTAATGTTGAAATAAATTTCCATGTAAAATAGCATGCTTGATTGAATACAAACACTCGATAGCATGCCGTATATCTATCTCTATTGTGATAAACTGAGAACCGATTTTTTTTTTTAAATATGGAAGCGTACCTGAATCCATTGGTCAAGAGCACTTGATTTGATGAACGGAGACCTCTTGATTTCTGGGTTGAGAACTTTTGCCTTTGGTATGGAACTTCCAAATGATCGTTGCCCTTTTGGATTCACTCTCTAAAAACTCTATGTGAAGGAAAAACAAAGTTTTATTCATTTTATATCGATGGAAACGTCATTTGGGGATATAACACGCCTTTTAGGAAAGATTTCCAAGATTTTCAGTTTGGTCCCTCAACAAATTGAAAATCTCTTAATTGTATCTATACATTTAATTCCATGACAATTTGATACCCTTTAATTCCAAATTAAACTTTTGTATATCACTTTAATTTGATTACCTAAAGATAACTATGAACATTTAATTTAACATATGTTAATCCATACAAAATATTTCTAACAGTTAAATGCACACTCCAAGATGTGTGCAACAAGTTTTGGTCGCACACACCAAGTTGTGCGCATTTAGCTGGCACACACTAGGGTTTGTGCATCTAGCAATCTGGCCGCACATAACAAGGATTTAAACTGGGAAAAAATTTGGTCTTTATAATGACGCCAAGGATTTAAACCGGGAAAAATTAATTGGGATGTTTGAATTTAATTCGAGTACAGTTTTTCATTTGTAAATTCCACAGCTATATAGAAATAAAATTAATTTAGCTTCTGTTTGGTTCTTGCGATTTGTGGAGTGAAAATTAAATTAATGAAAATACAACTCAACCAGAATACAAATTGACTTCTTTTGTTACACAAATCTCAAGTTGCAAAATATAAAATTGCTCTTAAAGCTTTCAAGACCTCAAATTCATTTAATATGGCCTATTGCATCAATTGATTTCATTGACTGTTGAAGATGAGCCATTTCCATCTGAAGCCTTAGCTTATACAGCTCAACAAGAACCTCATCCGTTAATTCCACCTCTACCACCTCCTCGTTAGCCGGCTGGGCGGCGCTCCGTCTTCAGAAATCCTGGTACAACCCGGTGCCACTTGCGTGGTTGCGCAGAAAGTGTGTACACCAAAATCGCATGTAGCACAAGTATACGACCAATGCTTAGATTCCAAAACTTTGCTACATATTTTGCAAAATTCAGGGGTAGTTCCCCTTCCCCTATGATTTGTGGTGCTAGTACTAAATGAGAGGTTTAATACATGTTGATGAGATTTGTGAGTTACGGTGGGAGGCAAGAAAGCGCAATGAACATGCAGATCTAGCTCACATGGCGCGCAGCTGTATGCAAACGAATTTCCTGCCAAACCACACGCGTTACATAGAAACGTACCGCTACAATAAGTAGGGCGAGGAAGGAGGGTGAGAGGGTGGGTCTTGTGAGAGGGGTGCTTAACAAAGCGATTGGCGTTCGCGCAATGGTCGTGGAGGAAGAAGTTGCATTGCCAGCAAGCGTGGACAGTGTGGTAGCAAGGGCCATCACAGCCGGAGCAAGCAATTTGTTGGCCTTCTTGGACGTGATGGATGTTTAAGTTGTGGTGGTGGCTGAAATGCTTGTACTCCATTCTCTCTGCCCTCTCTCTCTCTCTAACAGTTTTAGATCAATCTTCAACATATAAAACCCTACTTCAATTCATATAGTAGTAGACTTTTTGGGTAAGGGATCGAGATGCATTCACGTTAGTTGTTTTCAAGTGGGCAAGTGGATTACTTAATTAGAAGTCAACCATAAAGGCTTATTCATGAGGGTTTGGTGCAGAATGATCACTTATTTGACTTTTTACCTAAGGATAGATTCAAAAAATTGCATAATTTTTAGACACCAATGTCCACATTTCATTTTCAAATAATTGTCTTTTTTTAAAAATAAATAATTATATGTACTATAAATTAATATAATATGTGATTTTCTTTAATACCTTGAGTATGTGGCTATAATTAAAATAGACAAAAAAAGTAAGGGTAAAGTGGTAAAAGCATTTTTTTTAAAAATAAGTTTTGAAAGATGACATTATTTAGAAAAACAAAGAAAGAAATGATGACAATTATTTAGAAGCGGGAGTATTAAAAAATTTGCACCACATTTTTTTTTAACGTTAGAATGATTTACCGCATAATTACTTATTACATTTCTTTTCAATTTTATGCACTCATTTTCTATTACTCTCTATGTTCCTAAATAATTGTCATACTTTTTTTGTCGGTTCCAATATTATTGCCATCTTTCAAAACAATTTTTTTTTTCTAAGAAAAGCAATTTTACCAATTTATCTTTAATTTTTCTATCTACTTTAATTATGGTCACGTGTACAAAAGTATTAAAGAAAATCATACATTATACTAACTGGTTTGTGCCCGTGCGAATGTGCGATGCATGGTTCGAATAATATTTTTGTTTGTAAAAGTTGTTTATAATAAGATGATTTTTTAAACTTGTTATAAGTAATTAAGATTTTAAATTAGAATATTTTGAACAAAAATAAAAATAAGTTAAATATTGAAATTGATTAATGAATGAGTAATTGAAAGATTTGCGTAGAAATTTTCTGTAAAAATTGATAAAGTCGTCATGTGATAGCACCGCAGCAGTGACTTTTATAATTAATATATATAGATTAATAGAAGAAACAATTAACATAAAATTATCTTGTAAATAACTTGTATAAATAAAATAGCATAAGGAGATGAAAATATATGAGAATTGAAGAGTTTCAGTCAAGTTAAATTTATATAAATTAAATATGATAAATTTTGGTTTTAAATTAAATTATATTCACAAAAAGAAAAATATTTTTTTTTCTCATTTTACATAAAGTTGACATATGACAATCATTTTATTGAAATTTGCCACGTGACAGCAATAGTTTCTGTTTTAGTAATAATTATAGATATATATATTTATAATATAATTAATTAATTATATTTAAATGGTATATAGGATAAAAAAGACAAGAAACGGAGGAGTATATAACATTACTCTAGAGAGAAGGGTTGTAAATTTATATTTTTTATGGAAGTGGCTGTAAAGTTCTTAATTGATTGGAAGGCTTAGGCATTGACTTGGAAAATTTTGGAGAGAGATTGGCTAATTAGCTTGTATGAACATTGACTTTTGAGTGGATGGAAATAATAGAAGAAAGCTAGGATGAGTCTCTATAGGTGCAGCAAGCTGGAACTTGCCAAATGTCTACAAGAATCAAAAGTTCTTGTCCCAGGTGAGTGTTAAAGCGCACATTTCACAAGGTAACACTAGCGGTAAAGCTAGTATTTTTAAAGACGAAAACAACAAGATGCCATTGCACTGTCAATAGTATATATGACCAGACAGCAAATTGGACTATAGCGTTTTGTTGACCCTTATATTAACTGTAAATTCATCGACATATTCCCTCGTTCCCATCGCTCATACGCCTACTCTGTGCATATAGCTATTCAAAAACAGTTAGGGCCCAAGGCTACTGATTGAGCTTTGTTTAGAGAAATGGCTATGAAGATTGAACAATCAAAAGAGCAGGAGCTGAAGTATAGCCATTGTAGTCATAAACACCCTTTAGAGTACACAAAACTAGTCCCAGATGGCTACTCTACCTGTTTTGGCTGCAAGCTCAAAATCTTGCCAGGAAACTACTTCTACAAGTGCAAAACCTGCTTATTTTTCCTTCACCAAGTCTGCTTCAACATGCCCCAAAATGCCAATCACCCGTCCGACCCGAATCATACTTTAACCCTTCAATACATACCTTCTCTTTCTTCAAAAATCTCCATTAAGTGTAAGGCCTGCGAAAACCAGATTAAAGGTTTCTACTACAGTTGCTCCAAGTGTATCGATTATTATCACACCTTATGCTTGGCTGCACCACTTTCAATTAAAGCCCCTTTCCATCATCATGTTCTTAACGTCGAGTTTTCACCTTTGTATGACTTTGAATGCGATTTGTGTAAAAAACCGAGTTATAGTGGATGGCTTTATCATTGTAATGTATGTGAATTTGATGCCCATCTTTCATGTGTTCTTTCACTAGTGCATCAGAATCATTGGCCAGGGGAAGCACCATTGACCCCAGATTCTGCTAGCATGGGTAAGCGCGATGAACTAATGGAGTTACTAACAAGGGGAGCAAAAGGAGTAGGAGATATCAAAGATCAATCATTCTTGTCTGAAGATCCTACAATTCCAAGTTTTCAACTTAGTGATGCTTGCTTCTCAATAGATTTTGAGAAGTCACTTCTATGCAGTGATGTTTCTAAGGATCGACCAAGCCCGACAGCCAAAAAGGAAATCTCTGATGAGAAAGAAATTGAAGAATCTTACAATGCCAAAGCTCGCAGTATAGGTTTGAGTAATGGGGTGAAAGCTAAATCTTCAAGAGGGATTGGTTCTCACGTATGGTTGGAGATGGAGCAGGATAGTGAGAAGAGATTAGCGAACGGATTAAAGGAAAAGTCAGATGATGTTGTAAGTTTGCACTAGTCGTGTACCTGTTTCCATTCGCCTATTACGTACTAATTTGTTTTGAGGTTTTGAGCTCTTTTGCATGCATCAAGTGATCAGCTTTCTTATTTTCAGGTGAGCAATGGTTGCTCGAGTTTTCCAAAGCTCCTTGTACGCTTCTTTTACATAAGAAGGAAGAGAGAACCTCAACCTGCCAAGGTGGGAGAGACTTTTAGATGATTACTGATGCAGGCAGGGCTATCATTGCTGAGAAAAAACAATGACTCTTCAGGTGACCATAAATCTTGTTTTAACTAATTAAATTGTGTTTTAAGTTCAAATTTGCTTTCAATTTGTTGCTCTATCTCATTCTTAAATCGAAGTTAATCCCAGAGTTCCATCCAAGATATATGCATACGAGGATTGTAGATTGTGGTAACCACTTCACTAGCTCTCATCTTCAGATAAAAATCTATTTTAGGAAGGTGTTTGAATGGAAATTCTCCCAATCGACATATGGCGAGAATTTCAATGCAGAAACTATAGAAAAACGAATCTTGTATACATAGTTGTACAATGAGATGAAACAATTAACAATGTTTGAGACCATGAAACCAAGAAGTTGGACAAATCATTCTAGTTTTTTTTTTTCATGTGGTTCTTCTCTCTCCGTCATTTTCCGGATTGGCTTAATGCTGTTGTCTGGTATGCTTAATAGAATGCAGAAGTACATAACATATATAACCAAACTGAGAGGGACGTATAGACCATCAAGGCCGGCAAAGTTTTAGGTTATAAAAAACACATTTGATAGCAGATCGAGTTGATAAACTGAGAGTGAAATTGCTAATGTTTATATCACCATATAAATAAACTAGGAATAAAAATCACAGCTAGCCAGTTAGTCATTTCGATTATGAAGTTTCAGATAGTTTCATGGGAAAAGCAAGACCATTTGTATGCAACGTCCAATGCATATACCTTGACAACAATATATAGAACAAGCAGATTACATCAATTTCCGTACCATCCGATGTTTGCCATTTTGGTTTATCTCATCGTCGTGATCTTTAGTAACAGGAAGTGCTGGATCAGGTTTGCATTGCCTCTAAACGACAATCTTCTGAAATATATATGTATAAATATAGGCAAGGGAAAAACGCGTTCACACTTTCATTAAGTCTCATGGTAAACCTACATTGTTCAAACATCAGCTCCTCATTTCAAACATGGTGCAAATTAAAGAGAGGTGAAAGATGGAAAAGCTGGAAACAGATTCTGTGATTGATCATTTTATTCACGAACATCCTTTGAAGCTGTTGAATTTTGCAATCTAAAACCATAAACATGATCACATGTTCAGGATGTAAGCGCAACACCTAGGATGGGTTTTGATCACGCCACGGGAAGGGGGTGCCGAAAGCCTCGCCGCACGTGACTGGTCCGTGATGTCGTCGATAGGATATCTGGCGTTTGTGCGCGAAAGAGCACCGTTAGGGAGCTGGGAGGTTATCGCAGCTAAAGCCCTCCGGTGTGAGAGTCAATAACAAGGATAATATGTGCCGGAGCTCAGGCGTTCCCTCGAGCTTCCGGTGAAATAATATGTTGGTTCGTGTGCAAGAGAGAGAGATTGAGAGGTTGAGGAGTCCCTCCTCTATAATGAGGGAAGACCCCTCTATATATAGTACTTTTATGGGCCTTTACTCACTTTGGGCTTGGGCCCTTCCTTTGTTATGGGCCTTTTGGCCAATACTTTAGGGGGTGTATTTTCGGTACATATCAATAGCCCCCTACTCCTTATTCCTTGAGGTTTACCTTAAGGGCAAGGAGTACTATTTGCTTGTGATTCTGTCTTGTCTTGCTGAGAGTTAACGATTTATGCTTTTGAGACCGGAGAAGGCTTCATAATCTTGATCGTTTCAACACCGGCATGAGATTCTTCTTGCGAGTGCTTGAGTTGACCGATGTATGATAATTGGTGCTAAGACCTCGAGTAATTGGTCTTCGGTTAAGTGAAGATCGAGGGTCTTTGAGAAAATCAGGCCATAAGGCCATAATAAGAAGGTCTTCAAGAAAACAATAAGTGGTCTCTCGACTACAGGGGTCTCGAAGAATGATAATTGGTCTTCGCGTATCGAGGGTCTTCAAGAGAATGATAATTGGTCGTCGCGTATCGAGGGTCTTCAAGAGAATGATAATTGGTCCTCGCGTTCCGAGGGTCTTCAAGAGAATGATAATTGGTCCTCGCGTTCAGGGTTTTCAGAGAATGATAATTGGTCCTCGCGTTCAGAGGTCTTCAAGAGAATGATAATTGGTCCTCGCGTTAGAGGGTCTTGAAGAATGATAATTGGTCCTCGCGTTTAAGGGTCTTCAAGAGAATGATAATTGGTCCTCGCGTTCAGGTCTTCAAGAGAATGATAATTGGTCCTCGCGTTCAGGGGTCTTCAAGAGAATCGGACCATGCGGCCATAATAAGATTTATTGTCGACTTGGGCGAAGAACAATAAGAAAACCAGAGCCATAAGGCCTTAATAAGATTTGTCTTCAGCTTGGTGAAGAACAATAAGAAAGACCGAGTCATAATAAGATTTACCATTTATGTTGCAATCATTTGGGCATTTGTAAGCTACTATGACACTCGTAAGCTACTATGGCATTTGTACATTGCGACCTCCCCCGCGTACCGAGGATAAGGCCCTTGAGGATAAGCTACTATGGCATTTGTAAGCTACTATGGCATTTGTTCATTGCGACCTCCCCCGCGTACAGAGGATAAGGCCCGAGGATAAGCTACTATGGCATTTGTAAGCTACTATGGCATTTGTACATTGCGACCTCCGCGTCACCAGAGGATAAGGCCATTGATCTCCACCTCGCGTGCAGAGGATGGTATTGGCGTTGGCGCTCTTGTTTATTGTGACCTTCCCCGTGCTCCGAGGATGAGGCCCTTGATCTCCACCTCGCGTCAGAGGATGGTATTGGCGTTGGCGCTCTTGTTTGTGTGACCTTCCCGTGCTCAGAGGATGAGGCCCTTGATCTCCACCTCGCGTCGCAGGGGATGGTATTGGCGTTGACGCTCTTGTTTATTGTGACCTTCCCGTGCTCAGGATGAGGCCGTTGACCCCCACCTCGCGTGCAGGAGGATGGGGTGGTTTCCATAATGGTTCATATCCAAGGTAAGAAGTACCATTTGCTCATAATTCTTTCTTGTAATGCTAGAGATTTTGCTTTGGATTTCAAGAGAGTTTATGTAGTCGACTTTTGAACCTTGGCGGGGAACCTGTGTATATAATTGACCCTTTGATATGATTCCTCAGCTTTGTGATGCTTTTTGAGATAATAATAAATGTTCTTTGGTTGACGAGATCTTCCAGAAAGGTGACCCATAAGGCCATAATAAGACTTGTCCTTGGCATGGCGAGGACTTTCAAGAAAACCGAGCTATATGATGCTGCGTGGTATGAGACTTAATAGGATTGTGATGTATTGATCCTCAATAACAATATAATGCTTGGGCATTGGCGCGAGCGTGGCGTGCACGGGCACGAAAATGATATGAAGCTCGGGCATTGGTGCGAGCGTAGCGTGCTCGGGCACGAGAATGATATGAAGCTTCGGGCATAGCGCGCGGCGTAGCGTGCTCGAGCACGAGAATGATATGAACTTCGGGCATATGGGCACGGCGTAGCATGCTCGAGCGAACGAAGATGATAAAGCTTCGGGCATGGGCACAAGCGTAGCGTGCTCGGAGCACATGGGAGAATGATATGGCTTCGGGCATGGGCACGAAAATAATATGAAGCTTCGGCGTTGGCGCAAAATAATAGAAGCTTCGGGCGTTAGCCTTGAGCGAAATAATATGAAGTCGAGGCTAGCGCTTGGCAGCGTCTGGCGAAATAAATTTGAAACTCGGGCGTTGACGCGAGCGTGGCGTGCACGGGCACGAAATAAATTTGAAGCTCGGGCGTTCGGGCGGCGCGCGGCGTGGCGTCTGAGCACAAAATAAATTTTGAAGCTTCGGGCGTTAGCAGCATGGCGTGAGTCTGCACGCGAAATAAATTGGCTTCGGGTGTTGGCGCGGCGTGGCGTGCGACGCGAAATAAATTGAAGCTTCGGGCGTTGGCGCTTGGCGTGGCGTCTGAGCGAAAATAATGTGAGGCTTAGCCGCGAGTTTAGATGAGCTCGGGCATTAACCTAGATATGGTGAGCGAGGATCTTTCAAATAGTAGTCTCTATAATCGTCGACGATCTGATATGGATGAAGATGTCATGTAAATAATTATTGTGGCCGTCGTGGGGCTTTGTCATATAAGAGTGTTGTAGGATCTCATCAGTCATGGTAGTAGTAGCCCCCCACTTCTTGAGCGTAGGAGCATCCCCGTAGATCGAGAAGTAGTAAAGATTTCTATTTGTTTCAGGCTTCAATAGCAGCCCCCTAGCTAACTTATTGTTGTTAACTGAGCAATAATAAACCAATAAATGTCTTGGCTTCCCGTAATGTTGTAGTTCTAGATTCGGTATAATATTGTTTTTCGAAATCTTTCTTTGTGAATAATCATGTAATAGAGGGACACATATGCTCGTGGTTTTTTAGGCTGTGTCAGTTTGCATTTTATACTTGAAAATTTCGGAAGCATTACTACGAACCGAGCATGTTCCATATTTAACTAGAATGTGTATTATGAATTTGTCCTTGAGCAAATAAGAAAGTAATCATGCTCGCATTTAACATAAAACAGATAGTTCACGCGTTTCGCGTAGACAATTTTTCGATTTATTGATATGAATAGGCGAACGTATAGCTTGACATAAATTAATTTCAATTTGCATGTCATGTTTCTTAAAACAGGTGAGCTTGTACCATACTTAATTGTCACGCTATGCTGACAAAATTTTAAATAATATAGTACTTAAGTTGACGAGGCTAACGAGCTCGTGTATACTTAATCAAAGTAATGTTGTCAAATAATTTCAGTTCGGCAAATAATTTCAGTTCAGCAAATAATTTCAGTTCGTCAAATATTTTCAGTTCGACATATGATTTCAATTCGACAAATAATTTCAGTTCGGCGAATAAATTTGAACTCGGCAATTAATTCAGTTCAGTATATAATTTCAGTTCGTCAAATATTTTCAGTTCGACATATGATTTCAATTCGACAAATAATTTCAGTTCGGCGAATAAATTTGAACTCGGCAATTAATTCAGTTCAGTATATAATTTTGGCTCAGCAATTAATTTCGCTATTAGTTAATTTTTTACTCCATTAATTAGTCATATATATCCAACTTCATGACAAGTCCGTCAATACCCTTTTCTTTTTTATCATCAATTTTTCACTTACTCCCTAAGTAATGGTCATAGTCTATAAGTCAATAAAGTAGATATTGTCTATTGCGTGTCAGGCTTTTGTCTATTGCGTGCCAGGCTATTGTTATAATTCGTCCAGTGTGAAGGTTGGCAGTATGCATGGAAAGAAAAACAACTAGATATTTGATAAAGCCTGAATAATACACCTGACAAACCGAGAGTTGTTCGCTCAAGACCCATGAACACGCCAAAGACCCGTAAACACGCCAAGTCCGAGTCCGCGATCGGAAGGAGGCCGCGGCGATGGGCAAGCTTTCACCGCTTTAGCGATCTTGGCGAGGGCGTGGTTGCTCGGGTTGTGGCGATTCAGCAGCGGCGTTGGGCTCGTCTCTTCAAGACCCGGCCTGGTTACTATTTTCTATTTTCCGCCACTTCGACGGAACAACGCCAAGCCGACGTATTACACCACCGTTGTAAAAAACTTGCGATGGAGCGTGGCGGAGCCGGGATCGGGAGGCCTGATGGAAGTGATTTTGGTGTCGGCCGGACTGCTCGTCTTTTTAAGGCGCATCTAACGATGACCTTTGTTTTTATGTTCGCTGCTTTTCGTTTTCTTCGTCAAGCTCACATGCACGATTTTTGTGTTTGTGTTTGTGTCGCGGTTAAGCAGCCCGCACTAGAACAAGCTCGTCGAGGTTGATGCCGAGGTCGCTGACTAGAGAGGACGAAATGAAAATCGCGACCAGAGGAACGGAACCACTTGAAAAATCACGCCACGGGAAGGGGGGTGCTCCCTAACTGAAACCTACCTTTATCGCCTTGAAGGGCCGGAAGTGGCGGTCGATCGGTCCGCGATGTCGTCGATAGGATATCCGGCTGTTTGTGCGAAAAAAGAGCATTAGGGAGGCTGGGAGGTTATCCCAGCTAAAGCCCTCCGGTGTGAGAGTCAATAACAAGGATAATATGTGCCGGAGCTCGAGGCGTTCCCTCGAGTCGAGGAAAGAAATAATATGTTGGTTCGTGTGCAAGAGAGAGAGAGAGGTTGAGGAGTCCTCCTCTATAATGAGGAAGACCCCTCTATATATAGTACTTTTATGGGCCTTTACTCACTTTGGGCTTGGGCCCTTCCTTTGTTATGGGCCTTTTGGCCAATACTTTTGGGGTGTATTTTCGGTACATATCAGGTTTATGTTTGTGAGCTTTGGGACTACTGCACACCTTCAGAAAACATGCTCGAAGCTTCCCCAAACATTGAGCCTCAAGGCCGATCAAGTACATCCTCTTGTTCGGCTTTCTTCCTCTGCAGGGCATGTTTCAACTGCAACGCTTAGGGGTGTCACGGAAACAACTTTTCCTACCATTGTCCAGAATGTGAGCTCGATTCATCCAGTTTGTGTTTTCATGTCTTAGTCAATTAATCATAGCTCACACAATCAATTAATTGAACTTTAGTTTGTATTTAACTTTAATGTTTAAATTGTTATGTACGATTCCTGGGCATAGTCTAAAGGGGCGACCGTCCAGGGCCCACAAACATTAGGGGCTCAAATTTTATCTATCTCTCTTCTCTCTTACTATAAAAGTCAAGCTTGTTTCTTACAAATTAATAGATGGACAAAAATAACCCTTCACCAAATAAACCACCCACCATTTAATTAAGGACAAAACAAGTAAATTTACCATGACAACAAATAATGTTTGGATAAAAATAGACTCAAATATAATAAATCACCTACCATTAATTAAGGTTAAACAAGTAAATTTATCAGGGACTAATTAATTCTATTAATAATCAAATAATAATTTCATCCCTTGACTTGTTCATGTTTTAAAGTTAAGTCCTACAGTTTTGAATTCTATTTATTTCGTCTTGTATTTTTACTTCCTTTTCAGTTTCCTCCTCCTACAATTATCGTTACAAATGTCGTCCAATATTTTCTAAAATAACAAAAATACTCTTACTCGGTCGAGAGACTAAAAATTTATTTGAAACTAACAAATAATATGATATTACATTCTTAAATAATATGGTTTTACTCAGTAAAGACATTATAGAAGTAAATGAAAAAAATGTTACTATAATAATATATTTGTTAGTGAGTATCAAGATATTAAGCAAAAATATGTAGCGTCTTTAGCTATTATCCATGAATAAGCTAAGAGAAGTGGGTTAAGAAAATGTGTCATAATGTCAATAAGATGAAGAAAATGAAGAACCAATTGATGAATTCGTGCGTTTTATTACAAAAGAAAGCCAAAATCTACAGTTTACTTCTTTGAATTTTCGACTACTACAAGCAACCTTAAAACTATCATCTCGCTTCTAACTTATAAATATTACAAACAAACCACTGTTAGTAAGCACAAATAACTAGGTTTAATATATTTTACTCCTTCTCATAACATGGTTCCAAACCTCTAACCTCTTTTGGTCTTAACTTGCTTGCTCCTCTTCATAGAACCTAGAGTAGTTACGTGTGAGAATCTCTCTATTCCCCTCCCCTGGCAATCAACTTTCTTTTCTTCTACCACAACTCTCCTTTAATTGAAAGAAATTGTCACCAATCAACATCCTTTCAAGTAGCTCCATCCTAAATTAGATTCTCTCCTTACTTAGTAATTTGACACCGAAAGTGTATAGGAGGTAAGAAATATAGAGACGTTCGAGAAAGAAGTCCGACTAATCAGAAGCCAAAGAGATTCTATGTTTCTATTTTAATAAGACGAGGTGAATGCGTTTCTTGGTGACGGTGATGGCGGTGCTTACGACCGCATGGATGATGGTGTTAGAGGTTGTGGTGATAGTTATTTTAGGGATGACAGTAGTGGATTAGATGAAATACATCGTTGTGAGATTTCCTAATCATCAAATTTTCTAATATCCATATGAGTTTCAGATTCAATTTGAAAGTTTGAAAATTCAAAAAAATTGAATTTGAATTTGGAAAAAGTGAAATTTAAGGTTGTGGTGGTGGTGTGTCTATCATTGATGGGTTTTCCAAATTGGTTACTTCGAAGGAAAGAGTAAGAAATTAGAAAAGGAAATAAAATCAAATCAAAAATTTAAATTTTGGACTAATGGTAAAATTTGAGGTGTTGGTGGTGGTGGTGGTGGTGAGTCTATAAATGATGGGGTTGACGAAAGAAAGTGAGGGCTAAAAAATAAATTTTAAATTTCATTTTTTGGAGTAATGCATTTTTTAACGTTGAATTTAAATATCACACAAAGTATAACTAATTTTACATTATTTAAATATTTTTTTTAATTAAAAAAATATTTTAAATATTAAATGGCAAACTAAATGATGAAATTATAACAAATCCCACTTTGTGCCGCAAGCAAAAAGACCAAAATAATCCTCATGTCCACGATTTTCCATCACTATTTTTAATGTCCATAGACGGGAGAGGACAAATAGAAAAAATATGTAGGAAAGTGAGACATCATATGTTGGGAATGACATTATTAGAGGTATATGAAAATTGTAACTATAATAATACATTGGTTGGTGAGAATCGAGATATTAAGCAAATCTATAGCGTGCTTAGTAATTACGTATGAATAAGCTATGAGAAACGTGTTAAAGAAATGTGATATAATGTCAAGAAGATAAAGAAAAAATAGAGAATTTAGCTGACAAATCTGTGCATTTTGTTGGAGAAGAAATTAAGTTAGAATCGATAGGAAAGTCGTTTGAAGAAAGTAATTCCACTTAACGGAAGCTAAAGATATGTTATTTTTCCATTTTAGCAAGGCAAGGTGGACACGTTTCTTGGTGGTGGTGATAGGCGTGGGGCATTTGCGGGGATGTGATGGTGGGGGCGATTTTAAGCATGAAAGTGGTGATTTATGTGGAATACGACATTAAATAAATGAGTAAGAAATTAAACAAAAAAATAATATAAAATTAAAAAAAATTATTTATAGGCTAATAGTGTTATTTGAGGTGATAGTGGTGGTAATGGTGATGGGTGTATGAATGATGGGTGTATAAATTAAATAAATTCTAAATTTAATTATGAGACAAATTAAAATAACAACATTGCTAGCCTTACAACTAATTTTATAATTTTCCTTACTACTAAACCTTCAAGCGCAAAAATGTCTTTGTTCAAAATAACTTTGCACTTCTTCAAAGCATAGTTGTAAGGAATGTAGTATAATTAGTTTTAAGGTTAGAATTTTCCTTACCATTTCTCTGCATTCAAGCTCGTCTCTCTTTCAGATGAATTATCGATAAGGGTTATGTGTTTTTGTTAATCGCATGTTTTTACTAGGGTTTTTAGTATAGTATATACCCTTTGATTTCTACTTTAGGCGGGAGTTTTGCATGAGATAGAATGAGGAAGATCGAGAGATGGAGTTTGGCTATAATCGAAGAAGGGCAGCCAAAGTTGTGATAGGCGTGACCGAAGTGGGAAGGGTTTAGAATTTGAGATGGCGGCTATTTTGGTGGAGCGAGAGATGGGCACACTTGGGAGAAAGAGGGAAGGAGAGTGTGTGAGATTAGAGTTTTTACTTTTAATACATTTATCCTAAAGCAGATAATGAAAATGTCATTTTACCCATACGTGGAAGACCATGTGCTATTTAACGTGAATATCATTATGGAACAAACCTTATGTTGGGGTACATTATACGATTTGGTGGATACCTTGGGGGAAATTGTAATTTGGTCATATAATTATTTTTGAATTATTGAAACAATTATTTATTATTATTTTATTTAAAAACATTTTTAAATACTAAATGGTTAATTATATAATAAAGTTATAACTAAATCTTATTTTCCACCCGACAAAATGATCAAAATAATATTCATGTGACATGCACATATCATTTTCGTGCGTTACTATTTTTAACACCCATAGGCGGGAGGGAGTAAAGTGGGACAAATAGAAAAATAAGGTATGAAAATGGGACACTTAGTAGGTTGAGGTCAAATGTGAGATTTAGTGTGTAATTTTGGGGGCTAATCATATTTTGCCCCATCAAAATTAGTCCAAAATACATTGAATATCCACCAAATCCACTTTGGCTCTCAACGTAATTTTGTAGCATTTCCATATTCCATATCAAATTTGGTGATTGTGATGTAACGTGTGGTGTCGTAGTGATAAAAATGGTAGCGAATAATGTTTAAGATCGATTTCAATTCAAACCATAAACCATATCAATGGTGCCAAGGAGAAATTTGTTGGAGTTTAAGCTAGGACGATGAAGGCGGATTGAATCATGGCGTGCCTCATCATTGTCGTATGCATCTGTGATGAATTCAAATATGAGTTTTGAAATTCATCGTGTATGCTTATGCATTGTGTTTGTGGCTTGGTCATTTAACATCGGCGGCTGCGACAACTTTAATTGTGGGTTCTTATTCATGGCGGCCTTGACACTGAATATGATCATCTTCTTGTGTTTTATCTCTCGATATGATTACACTATTTTTATTTATTTTCTATATAAAAATTTGAATAAAAGATTTAGACACTCTTGAGTTTTATCTCACTTAAAATTTAAATAAGATGTCATTGTTGGAGAAAGAAGCGAGCGTTGTCGGAGGAAAATAAGTTTTTTTGGGTAATAAGCATAGAAAACATTGTTAAAAATGACCAAAATGTCCTTCACGTAAACATACCATTTACTAAGTTACATGACATATGTCATTGTGTAATGATAATGTAGTTAGTAATGTCTAGGGGCAAAACTAGAAAAAACTTATACAATGACATATGAAAATAACACAAAAGTTAGGTTGGGTGGTAAAATGAGACTTTATAGATACTCTGGGTGAATTTTGTATTTTAGAGTGTAAGTATATACTTTGGGATTGTCGGTTTGATTTCTATAAAACAATTTATTATTTTTCAAAGAGGTCATAAATTTCACAAACGACATAAGCTAAGTCTCCAACAACAATGTGCTTATCTAAGAAAGTAAGCTTGAATTGTTTTCAATTCAACACCGATAAAAGTGAATGAATTCATGTTTGGTATTAAAAAAATTTAAAAATAACCAATAAAAAGACAAATGTGTAGGATAAGTTGCAATATAATGACTAAAAGCTTACATTATAAATTACCGAAAAACAAAA
>CM028380.1:126670815-126721432 GCA_013146195.2 Codonopsis lanceolata
CGTTAAATTAAGTTAAGTTAGCGTTGCGTTACGTTATGTTAAGTTAAGTTAACTTACGTTACGTTAAGTTACCAACATTTACTTCAAGCTGAAACGCGTGTTTTCATGTTATAATGGTCCATGCGTGCTCCATTATACCATTTCGCCAATAGGCGTAGCGTGTTTTTCATGTTATAATGGTCCGTCGTTACTCCATTATACCATTTAAATTGATAGGCGTGGCGTGTTTTCATGTTATAATGGTCCATTGTACTCCCATTATACCATTTCGCCAATAGGCGAGTGTTTTCATGTTATAATGGTACATCGTAGTCCATTATACCATTTCGCTAATAGGCGTAGCGTGCTTTTCATGTTATAATGGTTCATCGTAGTCCATTATACCATTTCGCTAATAGACGTAGCGTGTTTTCATGTTATAATGGTTCATCGTACTCCATTATAACATTTCGCCACTAGGCCTAGCGTGTTTTCATGTTATAATGGTTCATCGTAGTACTCCATTTTACCATTTCGTCAATAGGCGTAGCGTGCTTTCATGTTATAATGATCCATTGTAGTCCATTATAACATTTCGCCAATAGGCATAGCGTGTTTTCATGTTATAATGATCCACCGTACTCCATTATACAATTTTGCCAATAGGCGTAGCGTGTTTTCATGTTATAATGGTCCATCGTGCTCCATTATACCATTTCGCCAATAGGCGTAGCGTGTTTTCATGCTATAATGGTTCATGCCAATAGGTGTATCGTGTTTTCATGTTATAATGGTCCATCGTAGTCCATTATAACATTTCCGCCAATGTGTTTTTCATGTTATAATGTCCATTAATTATACCATTTCGCCAATAGGCGTAGCATGTTTTCATCTTATAATGGTCCATCGTAGTCCATTATAACATTTCACCAATAGGCATAGCGTGTTAAGTTAAGTTACATTACGTTAAGTTAAGTTAAGTTAAGTTAAGTTAAGTTACGTTATGTTAAGTTAAGTTATATGATCCGATTGGGTTTTAGCTGATCGGGACGGGTCGAGACCCGAATACCATAATTTGTTTGCCACCCGATGTTCGTAAAATATCAAATCAATCTCAACCGCTCAGATCTACTTCAAGTTTGAACTAAATTGAACAAAACCAGTACAATTCGACTTGTCCAGTTTCGAAGTTTAGTTTCACGGTTCGATCTCATGGTTCATTCTCGTGATAAAAACTGTAAAATGTAAACTTTAGCCTTTATGTAATCTTAATTGTCAAATGAAATATGGAAATCCACTAATTAATGTTCAACAGTCAAATCCAAATAAATTTTGTTTTGTAGTTTAATTGTGTTTCAAATTTCAATATTGTTTGATTCAGTTGATTAATTCCATCAGATGATTTTAAAGTTCGACAAATACTATGTTTAAAAAAATTGAGTAAAAATAAAAAATTCTAATGATTAATGCGTATATATATATTAAGGAATTGGCTAGAGACAACACAGTGTGACCACATACAAATACAAAATGACTTTACTTAAAAACTAAATTCAGTACATTAGCGACGGAAATTCCGTAGCTAATTTATTAAATTTAGCGACGGAAATTCCGTATATAATTTAATAAATTTACAGACGGAAATTCCGTAGCTAATTTATTAAATTTAGCGACGGAGTCATCCGTAGCCAATCGGAAACGGAAATATTGATATTCGCGTCGGAAATTCTGTCACTAATGTTGGCACATATTTCCAAAAAAATTGGCGACGGAGATATGTAAAATATTCTTAAAAAATGCTTTTTGGCGACGGGCAGAATTCCGTCGCTAATATTAATTTAGAAACGGAATTCCGTCGCAAATTTAAAGTTTCCGTCGCTAATTAGAAACAAAATTTTCCGTCGCTAATAATTATGTCGCTAATTATCTGTTTTCTAGTAGTGAGCCTCAGATCCGAATGTGAGAGCAAAAGGTGTTTCGCCTGTTGAGCCCCTTACTGTTGTCCTGATCGACCATAAAACGATGGGCAGCTCATCCGCCCACTTCCCTGCTCGATCATCCGAAATTTCGTTTCAATGCGTGCAAGATTTGTTTGTTAGCGACTTCAACTTGTCTATTTCCTTGTGGATATGCAACTGAAGATTGCCATTGCTTGACATACATCCTGGTACATTTTGTCATTAATTTGTCAGAGAACTGTGTGCCATGATCAGAAACAATAGCTCTGGATAACCCAAAGCGACACCAGATGTGGTCGTGCACAAAGTTGATGATGTTGTTTTCAGTAATAGTTGCCAATGGTTTTGCTTCAATCCATTTGGTGAAGTAATCAATTGTCACTACTGCATATTTGAACTGAAATCGTACCAGAGGAAGAGGTTCAATCAGGTTTATCCCCCACATGTCGAATGGCCAGCCTGCAACCACTGGTGTCTGTTCGGTTGAAGGCAACCTAGGTATATCTGTAAATCTTTGACACTTGTCACATTTTTGTACGTACAAGGCTGCATCTGTTTTAAGTGTGATCCAATAGTACCCTACGAATAAGATCTTTTGTGCCAAAATTCGGGCACCTGGATGACCCCCACATTCTCGTTGATGAACCTCATATAAAAGCTCTTGGGTCATTTCTGGCCGAACACAACGAAGCATCGGCCTCACTTTTGATCGCTTGTACAGCACTCCTCCGACCACCGAGTATTGACAAACTTGGTTTCGAACGACCCTTGCTCAATTTTTATCCTCTGGCAAGATACCTTACTCGATAAAATCCTTATATTCATCAATCCAACATTTGCTTGTTGGTTCGATGTCCATTATCACTTCCTTGTCACTAGAAGGTGCTTCCAGGTGATCAATCATAATCGACGACCTCAGCACTGAGAGTTCATCTTCCGCTATCTTGGAGAGGTAGTCTGCTCTCATGTTGTCTGATCAATCAATTCGAATGATTTTCCAGAACTTGAAATTCTTCAAAATTCCTTTGACTAATTCATAATATTTGACCAAGATAGGATTATGAACTGCATAACCCCCCCTGTACTTGATTTACTACTAACTGTGAATCCGAGTACACAGTAACAGAATCAATGTCCATGTCCAACGTGAGCTCAAGTCCTGCGATCATGGATTCATACTCTGCTTGATTATTAGAGGCGACAAACTTAAACCGAAGAGCCATTTCAAACTCTTCTGCCTGATCGGGTGTAACCAGTAAGATGTTTGCCCCGCTTCCGGATTTGCTCGTTGTACTGTCCACGAACAATTCCCAACAATGTGTTGGCTTGATCTTAATTGTTTTTTCTTGTTCAGCAAGTAAACTTAGGGTTGGAACAAGCTCTTCCTCGTGGTTGGAGAAACTTGTTTCTACCAGGAAATCTGCCAATGCATGTGCTTTGATAGCCCGTCTTGGCTGATAATCTATGTGAAATTCTGTGAGCTCGATGGACCAGCCGAGCATCCTGCCCGAAAAATTAGGTTTGTGCAATATAACGACAAGAGAATAGGCCAACTTTTCTATATTGAAATAACGACTCTCCACCGGAGTGAGAGCCTTTGACACATAATACACAAATTAAATAATACTCCATCCGTTTCGAGCAAAGAGTCAACTATTCCATTTTAGAATGTTTCAATTAAAGAGTTTAATTTCAAAAATTAAGACATAAAACTGTCATTTTATAAATAATGAACTACTAATTAAACGTGTCGATTTTTTTATTAAAAAGTTGGCTTTTCAAACCGGGACTCTTACGCAGAATGGGAGGGAGTATTTTAATAAGTGTCGGGTTAAAAAAAGGAAGGTGGTAAGATATATTTGCGTTTGAAAAGATGTAACATTTCAAATGATTATTGGATAAGTGAGACATGGATGCAGTATTTTCACCCTCACAAGATTCCTTTTGAGTTTTTCCCCCCTTCCCCTTCACTAATTTACAAAGTGACGTCTTTCAAATTCAATTATTAGCAAAATGCCATTGGCTTAGTATCCCATCTCCCTCGCACAGTCCAAAATCTAAATGATCTTATGATCTGTTCGATAAGATCTCCTTAGGTCTATGTGATTACTACTGCAACAAAAACTTATGAAAGATGGTCTTATGAGTATTTTATGTAAAACGGATCTCATTGATTCGACTAATCGTGTGTTGGTGGGTTGAGTTGTGAGAGAATGAGGCTTCTTCTTACGAATTTAGATCATTAAATCAGTCCAAAATAGTACTCCCTTCCTTGCAAATAGTACTCTCTTTGTTCTTAAATGAGTATCGTATTTGATCTAACACATATTTATAAAAAAAAGATAATTTAACTATATTATATTAAATATTAGAATTGTTAGGTCCCTGGGTATGCTCAGTACATAGGCTAGGGGATTAATGGCCTATGTTGCCATCATAAAAAAAATTAGGCTTAAATAGCAATTTGGTCACCATACTTTTCAAAAAAAATCGTTAAGCTCGCCCTACCATTTTTCTTTTTAATTTGGTGACTATACTTGGGCTCAAGCCAATAAGGTCACTGGAGGTCATTTCCGTTAGTTAGATGGACGGAAAAAGTTTGAAAAGATGGAAATGCCCCTAACATTTAGACCAAGCAGTGCACGTGCATAATCCAAGTCGAACAAAGTCAATGTCGAAGTCTTCAGTTTCATTTCACAACACAACTAAGAGAACTGAGAGACATTGAAGGAATGAAGGAGAAATTGAAAAGATAGAGATGAAAAAAGACGGGAGAACCATCAAATTGGCACAATACTGGGTAAAATCAAGCAAGTCATCACAATGACAAAGGTAAGCAAGAACAAACCCTAGTTTTTCTACAATTGAAATATATCATGTAAACAAATTACGGTTTCGTTAAAAAAAACCCTAATGTGTGTTAGAAAATAGGGTTGTATCGATTTACTTAACATAAAATTGATTAGTATTGCTGATTTTTGATATCATGTTTAGAAATTAGGGTATTTGTTCGTGTAAATATTGTTTTGGTGATTTTGTTAGAATTTTTGTAACGTAAAATTAGGGCTTTTGTTCTATTTTGGTTTTGTAGTGTTTAACGTATATGCATGCATGTATTGAGAATGAATATGTTTTTTTTTTATGTGATATGGTCCCAGAAAAGGTTTGATTTGTTATAGGCTGAGTTAGGGTCACTAGGCTGTGGAGTTTATTGTTTTGGTCCCCCATTAGTGTTTAATAATTTATTGTAGTGTTAAGTGTTGTATGCTTTATTATAATATTGGTTGTCCCCCTTCCCCACTACTTACTTTGTAATTAATTTTTTGTCTGATTATGATGTATCCCCACCCTTTTTTTCTTTTTAAAACTTGCAGAAAAAAGATGAAAGTTGTTGCAAAATGTCACTATGGGGGTGAATTTGTTAGGGAAAATCTAATTAAATATGTGGGGAATTTGCATTACTGGGAGGAGTTTGAGATAGAAGACTTGTCATTTTTTGGGTTAAAGGGTAGAGTAGTCAATAAGTTAGGGTAGAAGACATATTACTTACGTGATTGTCTCACATTCACCTTCAATGTAAGTTTAAGACACATGTCTTCAGGCAAAGAGTTGAACGAGATAAGATTTTGCGACTTCAATGAGTTCACGTGCACGATATGTTCCGAACACAAAAGGACATTTATGTCTTTTCTATCATTTCCATCTAACCTAACTAACGGAAATGATCAACTCTTTGTGACCAAAGTGTGATATATAGCCGGCCAAATACAATGAGTAAATTGAAAAAATAATAGTAGAGTTACCTTATTGCAAAAAGTGTGAAAGTAGGGTGACCAAATTGTTCTTTAAGCCAAATTTGACTAGGGGTGTAAATCGAAACCACCGAACCACCGAACCGAACCAAACCAAACCAAACCAATCGGTTTGGTTCGGTTTTGGTTGAAGACGGTTCGGTTTCGGTTTCAAGAATTGGAAAACCACGCGGTTCGGTTCGGTTCACGGTTTTTGGTATCGAACCAAACCAAACCGAACCAAACCACCCTATATATTTTTACTTATTTATTATATAATATATATTATATTACATTTATTAACGATTTTGAACCTTTGATTTATTTATAATATATATATATATATATATATATATATATATATATATATATATATATATATATATATATACTAAACCAAACAAAATCTTGATTATTGGAGAACTATTATTTCTTCCATTGTTTGTGTTTATTTTAGAATTTGTATTGTTTTATTTATGATAATTTGTTATTAGTAGATTATTTCCTAATTTTGATGTTAATTCCAAATTAAAATATTATTTTTGTTGTTATTTTTAATGTTGGTTAATTTCATTAAAAATAATTTATATAAACCACAAAACCGAACCAAACCAAACCAAACCGAGTGGTTCGGTTCGGTTCGGTTTGAAACCACTAGGAGGTGGTTCGGTTTGTGGTTTTGGCATAAACCAAACCAAACCGAACCACTTACACCCCTAAATTTGACAACACAATATTATTCGATAGAATATATACATGTTAAAAGACCTGAAGTGACATATCTGTGAAATATATTCCAGAAAATCTCTCTCTCTCTCTCTCTATATATATATATATATATATATATATATACATTAAGATCAGCACCTACGCGTTCTTCTTTCTTAGTATTCTCCTTTCTCTTGATGGAATGCCTCAATAAGCGCGCTCCCGCTTTCCTTTCCTTCGTCAGCGGACCTCTTCGCGAACTTGTCCAATCGGTGCCAGAAAGAGAGAACCCTCAATGATCGTAAAAATGAGGAGATTGACTAGGATTTGCCACGAGATATCTGGGGGTGTGGAAAGGGCGGCAGGAAAAAAGGATCAAAAGGCGACGATTGTTTATGAAGCTTTCTACGGACATAAGCCTTCTTTCTAGTAAGTCGATCACAATTACGGGTAGCCAAATCTGGAAACTTCTCGCCAAAATGCACTTTTCAGATTTGGAAACACTTCTCTTTTAAAATTAAATAACTATTTACTTGAAATAAACTAAATATAATGTTAAATACTCAAAATAATTTAAAACAATGTCATTTTATATAAAACAAATTCAGAAAGGGATACGATTTATCTATTTTAAATCGTAATTTCTTATATAATTATTATAAGGCTAGATTGGCAACAAAATAAGGCTAGAGAGGGGCTGAATAGCCTTTTTAAAAAAAATTTAGGATTGTTTTGAAAACCTTTAAGAGTTGCAGCGGAAAATATAAGTTTTCAGCAGCTGATGTAAAATCAACAAGTAGAAGCTACTGAACGTAAAACAGTTTGGTTTGGTTTTTTTTTTTTATCACTAAAGTATAGAGACTGAATTAAAAGGTAATATATAAGATCAACTAAGCAAAGAATTTAAGAATGTAACTGTTAAACACTTAAGTAGATAACAACTGCTTAAGTGTATCAACAGTGAAAACAACAGGTACACCAAACGCAGTATTTGGAGTGGTTCACATAATAAACTGCTACGTCCACTACCAAGTTGATCAAACTTGGATGAAATACTAAGTGATCACTAACGAATTTGTGTACAACAGAAACCAGTGTTTGAAGAGAATGATTGAGCAATAATCATACTCGTGCAACAATCAAGTATTCCTTAGAGATTAGGAAGAAGTAATGAAGAATACAATGATTGTTTAAACAAGAACTAGAAAAGAATGATATATGAAAGAATATCTACTAAGTGTTTAAGGACTGGAACACATCAAGGAAAGAATTGTTTGAAGGAATAAGTTGAGTGTCCAGTCATGGGTTGAAGCGAATCAAAAAAAAGAAAGAATATTGTGTAAGTGATGAATGATAGCTTCAACCTCTGTCTTCAAACTTTGCTTCAAACGTTTATATAAAGATCTTCAATTTAAAGTCGTTTGAGAGCAAGGTTAAATTTTGAATCTCATCAAAGAAATGATGATCAAATCTTTTCAATTGAATGCACCAAGATCTTTGAAGTGGTTGAGAGACGAAAGATATCACCTAGTATAAGAATATGCATTCATAAAGAGAGTGATTAGATATCTTCTTGCATAAAATAAGAAGAGTAGATATCTTCTAGTATGAGATAATAAAGAAGGTGGTTTAGCTAGAAGACATGATATACTGTGAGATATTTAATCCAATGATAAAATGTAGAGTATTTAATACAATGATAAAAAAAATCTTCTATTGAACAGTTCAATGCTAGAAACGATGATGACCAATGGTAAATAATTATGTGAGCGTGAAGGCCAACCACTTTAATGTTAGAATCTTTTCACTAATGTTGAAAACATAAAGACTTAAGCAATTAGAGAAATATTCAACAATGAATAAGTTTACTTTATAAAATAAAGAAACAAGGAAAGAGAAAACTCATTTTAAGTGACACGTGTAAAGTTAATCATGAATTCAAGGCTTATGTCACTTTTTCCACTTTTACTTTAAAACAAAAGTCATGACATTAGTTGGTTGCTTAGGAAAACTTAAGAAAAACCAATTGACCAGAGCAAGCATCTGCTTCTTCAATTTACTACAGTAACCTCGTCAACAACTACAGTAACATCAGCAGCTTCCTACTTGCAGCTATTGAACAGTCCAAATAAAGTTACCTTCTAGTGTATAACACGTAGTCAACTGACAAATAAGTTTATAAGAAATCTATTAAGACTTAAATAATGGGTACAAGTAAATCCAATATAAAAGGGAATATGTACAAAATTGTTTTAAATAATTAATCATGTTAATATTCTCGATAATTATCTTAGTTGTTCACATCTGATAAATACATGACTTTAAGTTTAGATATACATTTGTTATAAAAATATTAAAAGTATATACTACAAAATACTTCATTATATGCTAACACATAATACTTCATTAAAAGTATATACTACAAAATAATTCATTATATTCAACCAGTTTCATGAATCAAAATGCATTTAGGAGATTTTATTTAAAATAATTGTTTTCCCAATAATGGTAAGCAATTAGGCTTCAATAAAAGTTAATAAATTATACCATTAAACAATCACATAAATTTGACAAAGTACAAACATTATTACCAATATCGTTTAAATTCACCACTGTTGATAAACAAACACACGCAAACACACATAACCATTATTCTTTGAGACAAAACTTCATAGACAATAAGAACATCAAAATAGATGAATTATATCAGTAACTCAACTTTGACATATTGTAATATACTTAACAATATTTAAACATAAAGAAAAGCTAAGAAATTAAACCACTAAACAATCACGTAAATTTGACAAACTACACACATAATTACCAACATCGTCTAAATTAACCATTGATGCTAAATACACACACGCATCACCATTACTCATTGAAACAAAAGTTCATACATATTTTAATTTGACTTGACATAATTATAATTTGTTAATAATCTATATGTATATGGAGACCTAGTATTTATTGATGTAGTTTTCAATCTAGAAACATTGGTGTTTGTGAGTTTTTTTTTTTAATGATTATAGATAATAAGTGCAATAAAATAAATAATTCGGATGATGATGAATCTCCAATAAATTACAGACCTTATAAATACAGATAAGCCATCAAGAACTAAGATCTAAAAATTACAAATATATATTTTAAACTGTATTTTTTAAAATATTGTTCTATTATTTAAAATTACTAACCTAAAAATTACAAATCTAAAATGATATGTATTAAAAAAAACAAATCTAAAAATTACATATATGTATTTTAAAATTACAAATCCGATGTATTTTATTAAAAAATAAACAAACTTCATAGACATATCGATTTGTATTGCAAATTATATATATATATATATATATATATATATATATATATATATATATATATATATATATATATATATCTATGAAATTATTAGATCAGTAACTGTAAAATTACATAATTGTAATTTTATCTATGAAATTACACACATATTACACATTAGTAATTTCAAATGTGATAGTGATAGTTATAATAGTTGTACATGTTAATGATAAAATGTTGTATATAAAGATGTTTTTCAAAATTTATAATAACTTTTTTAAGATTTATGTGATTTTCTCTTTAATTTTTTTGTTTATTAATCTTAGTTTATTTTGTCTATATTAAATTTTTTAATTATATATTATTCAACTTTAACTAAATGTATAATTTTACACCCGTATACAAAACCGTGCAACGCACGAAAGCATCAGTGGCGCACATAGAAGTGGCGCGCACATAGAATAGGCTTTTAAGGCTGTGAGTAAGGAAGAGTCGGTGAGAGGCATGTAGAAGTTGAGGTAGAAGGTAACAAAAATTGTTCCGACGTGTCATATGTGACGTTAAAGGCATATTCCTAAAGAGAAAATTGTGAATTTTCTAAAGAAATCTACGTGAGAGTAAGGGTCATAATTACTGTGATAATCAAATCAAGAATAAAATCGTAAATATAACTTTAAAAAGGGAAAATTATTTTTTTAAACGGTTTTAAAAAGATAGATGAACTCTTTTCTAAGAACAAACAGAGTAATTTCTTCTTCCTTCAAAAGTATAATCTGACTTTAAGTTTTTAGTTATATTGTCGATTAAATTTCAAAAAGGAAAAAAATAATAGAAAGTACACCATTTTTTTTTTTTTTTCTTCAATTTCCAATGGAATGTCTATATTAAGACATGAGGATTGACAAAAGATATAAATCGTATCCCTTCCGTTTTTTTGTTTTTTCAAAAAGTGTTCACCTTTTAAAATTTGATTTTCTAAAATTTTCATGGGGATGTAGCTCAGATGGTAGAGCGCTCGCTTAGCATGCGAGAGGTACGGGGATCGATACCCCGCATCTCCATTTTTTCATTTTTTTTCTTTACTATTTTAAGCTTAATTTAATTCTTACTTTAAAAGGCCCACACTCACACGTGTATTTTTAAAATAAATTTACATGGTCCTAATATACAATAAAATTATTTAAGACGGTTTTAATTAGTGTATTGGATCTTAATATATAATGAGTAAGTCTTATGAAAGACGGTTTTACGAATTTTAAATTGTAAGACGGTTTTACGAATTTTAAATTGTAAGACGGTTTTACGGATCTTAATTTTTAAGACGCTTTTACGGATCTTAATTTTTAAGACAGTTTTACAGATCTTAATTTTTTAAACGGAGCCCCATTTTTTCATTTTTTTTATTGGAAAGTGTATGTACTATTTTAAGCTTAATTTAATCTATACATATATAAAAGGAGAGGTGCGATTTTTGGAAAGTTCCGTCAAAATACACTTTCCAAAAATGACAACACTTCTATATTATATATGTGTCATTAATGCATTGGGAAATGAAACGAATTTGTAATCAAAATTAATTAGATAAATAAATCCGAAAACTTTTGACATTCTCTTTTTGACTTGAGACAATTGACAATCATATATACCAACTATTTCAACTTCATTCACATTCGTCAATATAAAAAATAGTTATGATTTTTTTAACTATATTGAAATTTCAATGAGCTAATAAATAATTATTTATTTCAATTGTTGAATTTAATAATCGCTTATCAATTGATTGATAAATGAATAAATTATCAAAACAATTACATGAATTATCATTGAAGATTAATTTCTTCGGCTGTAATTGGACGCCTAAAGGAGTTAGACAGTTCCTTAGCTTTTCTCTTCTCGAACAATTTTCAAAGATAAAACCACTATAAATTTGTTACAATTTTGTTTGTTGAACATCATTGCTAAAAACAACTGAGGATAACACACTAATATAGAAGAAATCTATATAAAATGTCTCCCTCTCTCATCTTGCTTAGAGACATCAGCCAGACCAAGGTAAGCCTAGATAACTCAACGGTTTTTCGTGCAAAATGTATATTTTACAATGTAAAGGTATCTTTCCAACCTGTAAGTATTCTTTTTATTTCGATTGCTTAGGATCTCATGTACTTGGTTCTCTTTTTTTTTTTTTTTCTAGAGATCATGGAGTTACAATAAACTTAAAACAGTTATATATGTGAAATTATTAAATTCTCAAGGTACCGTTGTAATCAATAAATAGATTAAACATATGCAATGCCTAGGATTAAAGATGTAGGTAATAAATTACGATAATTTAATAAACTTCATGTTCAAGTGTATGTGCTAAATTTAATACAATTTAATGATCTTCAAACTGTACAGATTTATTGGTAACCAATATATATTTATATTTATTTATTAATATGCACTGTGACTACAAATTTCTCAATTTTGGTTTTATCAAATCAGAATAATTAACATTTATAAATAAAATCTAATTAAATCAAAAGAATTTGAAATGTAGAGACGAAAAACAAATAAATTAGTGACTACAAAGAGGCCAATTTTGAAGTGAACAACTACATTAGATACAAGTGATTTAAAATAGATGTATTTTAATTATAAAAATGTTTAAAAAAATAGATCTTCAAAATACAAATCTAAAAATTCAAAATCTATATTTTTTTTCTATACTCAAAATATTAAAAAATTTGGGTATAACGTTAAATACTGAAAATATATAATAAAAAAAAGTCTTGACTTATTTAAATCGTATATAAAAAAAATTAGGTAAAGAAGCATAAATACTTGGATCTTATTATAAGTCTTTTTTTTTTTTGTCAGTTCACTAAGTAAAATTAAGCTCTAAGATTTAAAAAAATTGAAATACAAAGTTGAATAATTTATATATAAAAAAATCTAACGCACCTTGCTACGAAATGGTTTGATCTGATTCTATTTTGGTTGGAGAAAGTCGACGGATGAATTTTTGAAACGAAGGGTTTGAAGAGATGAAGAGTCATTGTCTCATGTTCACGGAGGAATTTCCTAGGTTTAATGCTATAAAAATAAGAAAGGTGACCTTTTAGACGACTTAATTGAGTAAGAGTAAGAGTGAGGCAATGTGTATATAGGTTAGAGTGAGTGGGGGTGGGGTTTTTAGATTAGAGAGTGAGAAGCTCTTTATCTATATGACAAGTGCTTGGATTTTTTTAGAGCTAGATTGGTTATAATTGGAGTAATATTTGTTGTTTATTAAAGTAATAAATAATTTGGATGGAATCAATTGAGAAATTTTGGGTAACGTGAAATTTTGAGTATTTTTAATCCTTTTTGTTGTTTTTAGGGAGAAATTCGAGTCCGTCCACTATGTAAATTTTTCAACCGCTAAAGTTTTTTATGTTTTTTTTAACTAAAAATGACATTTTTAGAGCGATAAGACTACAACTCTTAATGAACCGAAAGCGCGCTACGAATCACTTAATCAATTCATCAATTTAAATCACATAATCTAATTTATGCATCGCGCCTTAAATCATAATGTACCAAATCTTCATCTCTCTTCTTTCATGTACACAATCAACATATGATTCAAAATTAATACATCTTACCTACATCCCGCATCTAAGTCGATGCATCACAATTTATAAATGATACATTGTGATTCAAAATTGATGCATCGAGTTTCAAAAAGGGTATTTAAAAGCGAACAAATTTCTATTTAGACCTTTCATCAATAGATGCACAGTAACACAAACATAAAAGTAAATTTATTTTGAATCATACACAAACACAAAATGAAGAAGAACGAGATTTGAAGAAGGAAGATAATGTGAGGACATAAAATGTATTTTTATATGTTTATATTTTCAATAACCAACGTTTTTTCGAAATATCGGAAAATATTATCTCTATCAAATTTTGTCATTTAGAGGCACATGTCTATTATCAACTATTGACTTAACGAATAACGAAGATGGTTGAATTCATCCAATCCTCTCTTTCTGAATAAGGAAATATATCTAAATAAATTTATAATTACCTTTTCAAATTTATGTGATCTATCTTTAATTTTACTTTTTATTAATTTTTTTTATTTTTTATATTAAACTTTTTAATTGTATATTCTTCAACTTTAATTGAGTATATAATTTTATATTAGTGTACAAACCGTGCAACGCACGGGAGCATCACTAGTTTTTACAAAAGTTATAAAAGTTGAGTTTAAGAATATTTTAGTAATACATATACATGAATGTCTTTAATAACCAAACCATAATATTGTAAGTATATGTTAGGTCATATAATTAGATAACATAAGTGGATTAAGTAACTTTTTGGGAAGGATTAAATAATTATTTGGTCCCTAAACTATACCAATACTATGCGTTTGGTCCTTGTACTTTTTTTGTAATGTGTTTGGTCCTTAAAGTAGGTTTTTGGTAAGAGATTACCCCCTGACGGGGTTACCGTCAGTTTTGCCGTTATGTTATTTTTTGAAAACCCAAATATACCCTTACGTTTAGCGGGACGTATACTAAGAGAGACACTGTCGTTTAATTAAGGACCAATCTCATTTCACCCAGTTCATCATCTCACTACACTACGCCAAACCCTAAATTCAGAGATCATGATCTAGTCGTCTTCTGAAGAATCGTAGGCATTGAAGACAACATGTACGAAATTAATTAGTGTTTATGCTTATCTATAACATTATTTTAACCTGTTAATGGCTTTATGGTACGAAATTAGGGTTTATGTTTTCCTTCGATTTCAACATGGTTTTTTTTTTTTGTCAATCTTAGTTCTTTCTCAGTTTGATTGTGCTTTATGGTACTTGTAGTCGATTTTTAACTTACATTTTCTTGTTTCAATGTCTAATTATGTTTTAGAAGTCAATTGGTACGAATTGGGCCACCTATAATGCATATTTTTTGGGGCTTTTATGCTATATGTTATCTTATAGAACTTTAGGTCATATTTTATTGGTTTTGTTGGATGTTCCTGATGTCACTATCTTATTGTTGTTGTCTAAATATGTGGTCTCTCTGTTAATGTTAATGTGATATGGTCATCTTGTTATTGAAAGTGGTCTCTCTGCTAATGTGATATGTCTGTAAAGTCATACTTGGGGGACAAAAAATAGACCCCTTATTATTGTTTATGCTTATCTATTTATATTCTATTGAACCACTTGATGTGCATGTGTAGTAGTGTAGCATGGAGATGGGGTAAGTTTATAAAGGGTAATGTGTGGGGGGCATAGTGGGGGACAAAAATTGTACCCCAACATTATTTACAATTGATGATGTCTACCACCTAGGCTATTTCTCTAACGTATATACCATTTGTTTGCAGAATGGGTATCTTAAATTTAAATGTGCACCATGGGGGTAGATTTGTGAAAGATGATGTGCTGAAATACACTGGGGATAGTGTTGAGGTTATTAATGAAGTTGACACATATTATATCTCTTTTGTTTGCTTAAAGAGTGCGGTTGAAGAATTATGTAATTATAAGAATGTTAAGTGTATTTGGTATGTGATTCCAGGAAAGGATTTAGATACTGGACTTAGAAGGATGTATAGTGATGCAGAAGTGAACATAATGTGTGATGTAGCTGATAAGTCTAGTATGTGTGATTTAGATACTGGTTTCATAGATATAGATATGTATGTTGAACATGATGTAGATAAGCCTGAGGTAGTTGATTGCGTAATTGGTACACTAGAAAGTAGGGCTGATGATGAGGGAGATGAGAGATGTGAGGCTAATGATGCTGAGGGAGAGGAAAATTGTGAAGCTAATAATGATGAGGGAGATGAAAGTTGTGAAGCTAATGATGATGAGGGAAAGAAGAGATATGTTTATAGTGATGATAGTAGTGATGATGAGACGTATATTATTGAAAGTGAAGAAGAAGTAGATTGTGAATATAGTGATTATGATGATGAGGAGGATAGTGATCATGATCAAAGTAATTCAAGAAAGAATGCAGAATCTCATAAAACAGATGATGATAACCCAGATATGACCCAACAGGAAATGGATGCAATTGAGAAACAATTTATGGATGATACTGATTCAGAACTAAGTACAGAGAGTGAAGAAGAGGAAAATGGTAAAAGGAGTAAGAAAAAGAAGAAGAAAAAATATGGATCATTTAATCCAAAGATTGATCCAAAGGATATAACATTCACAGTAGGGCTGGAATTCAGAAATGCAAAAGAGTTTAAAGAGGCAGTTAGTGCATATGCAATTGAAAAGGGTTTTGATTTCAAGTTTCTGAAGAATGAAAAAAAGAGGGTTTGTGTAATTTGTGTGAATTCCAATGTATGCCCTTGGAGGATTTGGGCAAGTGAAGGCAAGGGAATGAAGACTTTTAGGATTAGTACATTTCACCCAAAACATATGTGTAGTAAAGGTGTGAGAAGCAGACAACTGACAGCAAAATGGATTGCCACCCAATACTACCAAAGAATAAAAAATGATCCTTGTTGGAAGATCAAAGATATGAAGGCTGAGATAAGTGCAAAATATAAACTGGATGTGTCTTTGACAACTTGCTCTAAGGCTAGGAGAAAAGCATTAGGTGCTGTAGCTAGTTCAATGACATAGCACTATGGTAAGATTTGGGAATACAGAGATGAGTTGAGGAGGACTAATGAAGGGAGCACTGTAGAAGTGTATTATGCTATGAACAACCCAACATATGGTCCATATTTTCAGATGTTTTATGTATGTTTTGATACCCTGAAAAAAAGATTATTAGCTGGTGGTAGGAAGGTACTAGGTTTGGATGGGTGTTTTCTCAAAGGGTTATGAAAGGAGAGTTACTCATTGCTGTGGGAAGGGATGCTAACAATCAAATGTTTCCAGTTGCCTGGGGAATTGTACAAGTGGAAAACAAAAGATCATGGGCTTGGTTTCTTTCTCATCTTATCAAGGACTTAGAAATTGAGGATGGAAGGGGTTGGACCATTATTTCAGATCAACAAAAGGTATATATCATGTCTTTTATATTATATAACATGTGTTAAAATTTGTTTAAAAATTTTTAAAATTTGTGATTTGAACACATGGACTTGTCATATCTATGTCTGAGATGCTGCCTTGGTGTGAACATAGGGCATGTGCTAGGCATGTGCATGCTAATTGGGCAAAACAATTCAGAGGGGCAGAATACAAGGGTTTTTTTTGGGCAATTGCTAGGTCCACTAACATGGACATGTATAACAATAATTGTCAGAGATTAAAGGAGTTAGATGAAGAAGCATATAATGATCTGATCAAAAGAAATCCAAATAAGTGGTGTAAGGCTTTCTTTGAAACATTTAGTTATTGTGATAGTTGTGAAAATAATATGTCTGAGGGGTTTAATGGGACCTTACTGGATGCTAGGTGTAAGCCACTGATTTACTTGTTGGAACATTTGAGAATGACCACAATGACTAGGTTGCACAAAAGAAGAGAATGGATTTCCAATCATTGGGATGTCATATGTCCTAGGATTAGAAAGAGAATAGAAGCAAACACTGCTGAATGTAGATTGTGGACTGCAACCTATAATGGAGATAACAAGTTTCAGGTTGACTACATGAAATGGGGATACATAGTTGACATAGCCAAAAGAACATGCAGTTGTAGGGAATGGGATTTGAGTGGAATTCCATGTTGCCATGCCATTGCTGGGCTGCTTAGTATTGGGAAGAATGTAGATGAGTATGTTCCTAACTGTTATAAGAAGGAGGAATTTTTGAAGACATATGCTTGGAGTATTCAGCCTATCTCAGGTGAAACCAATTGGGCAAAGTCTACAAATGACCCTTTGAAGCCTCCTATGTCCAACGCAATGCTAGGGAGACCTAAGAAAAAAAGAGTGAAGGGACCAGATGAAGAACAACCTAAGAAAGCCAGGGGTACACAGAAATGCAATAGGCAAGGACAAGATATTGCATATAGTGTTTGCAATCAACTTGGTCACAATAAGAAAGGACACAAGGTACTACTTTACTTTAAAGTTAGTATTTTTTAACATTTAAAGGTAGTACTTTACTGTTGCATAACATCTTTCTATCCAATTGGTTTAAGGTTAGTGCTACTTCAGTGCAAACATATACAACTGATAAAGAAGTACCAGATGCAGTTACAACTAAGGTAGTATTTATGTGTATTATTTTACAACTGATAAACAAATACTAATTACTTTTCTTTTAGGTTGGTGCTACATCAAGGAAAAAAAGGACACCCAAGGAAAAAGGAAAGAGTCCAGTTGTTGAGAGAGTTTATACTAAGCAAAGAAATGATGGTAAGAAGAAAACTCAAGTACCTGAAGGTGAGAAGAGAAAGAGAGGAAGGCCCAGGAAGGTGCATACTGTTGCTGAACCAACCCATGCATTTTGTGGAATTTATGTCACACCAGCTGGAGATACATTTTATAAGGTATGTTGGTTACTTTGGTTGTCTAAATTGGTCCCCATGCTTACATAATGTACCTACCACTTATTTTTGTTTCTTGTGTTTATTTGTAGGCCCCTGGAGCATCCAAGGCTGTGAATTTGGACACTTATGTTCCACCAGGACCAAGACAAGAGCCTCCAGTTCAAGGACCAAGACAAGCCCCTCCAGTTCAAGGACCAAGACAACCAAGTAGTCCACCAACTCAATTCACTACCTCATATGGATATGAAACAGGCCCAACTACATCAACTAGCCAATTTACCACCAATATCTATACTGTAGGGTCACTAAGGAGTAGTGATACACCTTTTGTTTGGAGGGGAAGACATGTACTGACAAAATCTGACACTGGAAAAAAGTGATAGGTTGTTAAGTGATATGTAATTTTGGACAAAGATAGAACATGTATGCTTTGAACATGTAAACTTGTGCTTTTGGGCATGTAAACTTGTGCTTTTGGACATGTTGGGTAAATTGTGTTCTGAATTGTGTTATGATTTGGGAATGTAAATGTTGGGACATGTTCAATTGTGTTCTGAATTGTGTTATGATTTTGGACATGTTGGGCAAATTGAACATGTAAACTTGTGATTTTGGGCATGTAACTCAATTGTATTATGATTTGTGTTATGATTTTGGACATGTTGGGTAAATTGTGTTATGACTTGTGTTATAAATATGCTTATTTGCAACATACCAATTTGCAACAAAACATGTTTCTTTGTAACAACCAACCAATCAACCTCTTTATAGGTGTGATGTAACAGAACATTTACAGTAACAAACCAATTGCTCAAATTCAACAACCATGTAACAAAACATTTACAGAACACTAACAAACCAATTGCTCAAATTCATCAACAACCAACCAATTGCTCAAATTCAACAACCATGTAACAAAACATTTATAGAACACCTCAACAGCCAACCAATTGCTCAAATTCATCAACCAAAATATAATAGAACATTTACAACTGATACCATACCACCATACACATACCACTATGGTTTGATCAAAGTTTACCTCTTTATAGGCAACATAAACATACCACTATGGTTTGAGCCAAAAATGTGATATACAATCAAACAAAAAAAATTACAATAACTCCACTTCCACACATTCCAACTACTTATAACTTGAGATTTCAACATGCCAATTTCCATGTCTTTCTTTACCAGTTCTACTTCAAGCCTCTTCACTTCCTTTTTAAGTGTCATTTTCCTCTCTTTAGCTTAAACAATTGCATTTCAACTTTTGCCCACTTCTCTTTCATTTCAGTGCAATTTTCACACATCATACTTGCATCATTTGCCCATTCAAAAAAGCCACAACCTTTGCATGTTTTCTTCAAAAAAAAAACAAAAACAGAAAACAAAAACAAAATGACCATAACCACATAGAAACTATTTATTGATTCATTTTTGCATACAAATTGGTAACAAATTGAGAACATACGCTGTAAGTTGCACAACAGTAGAAGAGCTTTCCGGGATTACTATCAGTTCGTGAATTTTTTAATGGGACTGGAATATTGTAATCACACCACGGAACAGAAATGCCAGCTCTAGTCCGCGATTGACCTGTAGATGTGGAAGCCGAAGCCATGACCCCATTTTCGAATTACAAAGATCGATTGAATTAATTTTGTAGATGAAAGGGAAGAAAGTTTAGGTTATCGAAACTAAACAAAGAATTAAAATCGAAAGAACTCAACCTACGCGAAATTTCTCTGATTTTAGGGTTTAGGTAGTGTAGTGAGAAGTGTTGTGAGATGATAGAATGGGTGAAATGAATAAAATGAAAGGCAGTGTCTGGTTTGTATACGCCCAGCTCGCTAAAACGTAAGGGTAAATTTGAGTTTTCAAAAAAAAACATAATGGCAAAACTGACGATAACCCCGTCAGGGGATAATCTCTTACCAAAAACCTACTTTAAGGACCAAACACATTACAAAAAAAGTACAGGGACCAAACGCATAGTATTGGTATAGTTCAGGGACCAAATAATTATTTAATCCTTTTGGGAATAAAGATACATAATTAGGGAAGATATATGGTACTTATGATGGCCTAATGCAATATTTGATTATAGACTTTCCACGCGTACTCACTTGGGCACTGTTCTTTGAAAGATTTCAATGCATATTTATATGATCAATATACTTGAAGTTTTTGTTCCATGTTGGCTCATAAGGCTATCTTTAACAGTTATGTAAAACCGTTTTACTGATCTTATTTCGTAAGAAGGAGCCCCACTCTCTCACAGCTCACCCACCAATATAAGGAGAGTCGAGTAAAGATGATCTGTCTTACAAAAAATATTCGTAAGACCGTCTTACATAAGTTTTTACCAATTTTTAAAGGGTAGGTCTTCTGTAAGACCGTCTTACGGATCTTAATTTGTAAGATGTAGTTTCACCCTTTCACAACTCAATCCACCAACACATGGTGAGTCGGGTAAAGAGGATCCGCCTTACAAAAAATATCCATAAAACCGTCTTATACAAATATTTGTCATCTTTAAAATAGTGCAATTTCTATACCAAATATCTTCTACCATCTCAAACCATCCTACTTCAAAATTTACTCTAAAATGAATATTTCAAGTAGATATTTTATTATTTTATTTAAAACATATGTTTTATTTCACTATTTTGAATTAATGTATTAGCAAAACAAATATTTATAAATTTTATTATAAACGATTTTAATAATGTAAATAACTTATAACTAACAATATAAATAGAAAACAATTGAATTAATTTGTGTAGTATTTCAACCAAAACACAAAATTAGTATTTAAACCAAACACAAAACTAACAATAAAAATATAAATAAAAACACAAAACTAATATTTAAACAAAGGCTTAAATAGCAATTTGGTCACCCTACTTTTCAGCTTTTTTCGTTAAGATCACTCTACTTTTGTTTTCTTAATTTGGTGACTATACTTGGCATTCTAAGCCAATAAGGTCATTGGAGGTAATTTTCGTTAGTTAGATGGATGGAAAAATTCAAAAAGATGGAAATGCCCTTAATAATATTTAGAGTTTTAACTTTCAAAAACAGTTTTTTACAAGGGGTTATGTGAAACATATACTCTGAAATAGAGATCTCTTTCCAATTCTCTCATCTTTCTTCCCCAAATCTTTTCTATTCTATCAAAAACCCCAATTATTTTAAATATCTAAACTTCACTGCCAAATTTTTTGCTTAGAAACAAGATATTTTGTTTGATTAGAAAAATGAATACAAGAGCCTGCTGCTACTAAGACATCAACCCAAAAAATTGACAGATGTCAAACAACACAAAAACCATTAAATCTGTGAGAATCTCGAATGGAACCCAATCATCCCTTGCCTCATACAATGGCCACACCTTAAAACCCAATCACAATTGAACCAAGTAGAAACCGAAGCAACATGCATCTGCATTAAAGCTAGCAAAAAGCACCTACAACCATAACCTCCATGGATAAGGAATAAAAATGAAAAACATACTAAGGAGTAAAAGTTCTAATGTGTGCATCCAAACAAGTCAGCAAAAGTTACTGGAGGAGAAACGCCACCACCACCACCGTCTCCTCCCAGGATCCCTCCTCCATCCCTCCTTTCTGGATACCTCGTCTGCCGCCACTGGTCTCAACAATTGCTAATCTAGAAGGAGAAATATAGATCAGGGAGGAGAAATATAGATCCGGAAGAAGAAATACTGATCTTGAAATTAACAATTGATGATTACAGAAATAATAAATTTTAAAATTTCAATAGATTTGACAAAACCTAAAATAAATCTAGAAGGAGAAATACTGATCTTGAAATTAACAGAGTATTCATTCCTGCTATACAGTCAATGGGGCTAATTCGATTCAATTTCCATTTGATATATAGATGTTTGAAGACAAAATCTTATTCCCGGTATCTAGATCAACAGAGGCAGGCAGCCACAACTACGTTAACATTGCAGGTGAAGATTTTCGACTTACATATCAAGTAAATGGAGTGGGAGCAACCTATCTCACCAAATCAGATCTTTATCAAGCAGTGCAATCACTGTAGATTTTGGTAGTATCGTGCCCCAAGATTCATTGCCTTTATCGGTGAGTGCGGCGTTGAAAGTGTGGAAGTCACCGACGACGGGTCTCCATGCGTGGTGAAGAGGCAGTTGGCGGAGATCGAGATATAAGGGCTGGGTAATTATTTGAAAATTCCAGTTTTAGGCTGTATATTTTTTATTTTCTTTATTTGATCTTTTAAATTGGTTCAAAACACCTTTTTGTTTATAAATATTACTAGGGAGCACCTAAATTTTTATGGTCTACGTAAGGGTACGTTCAAGTTTTCGTAAAAAAATTAAACTTTTCATCCAAAAATCTTGATGGAATGATTGACATGTTATTTATGTTTAAGTAGAGTGATTAAAGTGAGAAAAAAAGTAGTGCAATCTTAACGAAAAAAGTTGGAAAGTAGTTGCTATTTAAGCCTTAAACAAAAAATGGGGATAAAGCAAGGATAGCACACTATTTCTCAAGCTAACGAAGTAGGGGCTTCAAAATGGAGCCATGTATGTGCATCCCCTTGGAGGAAGATTTATGGGCTTTTGGGCCAAGTTGGTGCTTTGAAGTTTGAAGCACCCCTTGAAGATGGTCTAAGCGGTGTCATTTTTTGGACGTAAAATGAATTGAGAGGAGATATATACCCATATACATAATACTGCAAAATTAGGTTACAATACCTTTCAAAATTATTCAATTAGGTTACTATATTTGGAATCTTTAAATAGTCATTGTATTTAATCGTTTCAAAATTTAATCGTGCTGAGTTGTGAGAAATCAAAGGAAAGATAAAGATAAATAGTTTTGCAAGTGAGTGAGTGAGTGAGTGTGTGAGAGAGAAGTTGGTTGAGTGCGGAGGTAGAGATGCTCAAGAACAAGTAAGCTAGCTTGTAAATTAATCAGACGTAGACGTAGCTCAACTGATACAAGTCACATCTCTTCACGGAGAAGTCAGATGTTCAAATCTCATCAAAGACACTTTGGTACTATACTGCTCTCAACAGAGAGGCATGGTGGCACAACCATAAGGCATATGAGACCTAGGCCTTGGGCTCCCTAAAAATCCTTGGAACTTCCACCATGAATTATCCCAATTGACACAGTTTTCTAATTCTCGGTTGTGTTAAACGGAAATGAATCAACACATTGTAAATTATGATTAATGAAAATTGATTAAGTCACAACCACCGTGTCTTTCTTCGTATATGATCAGCTACCTGCAAGAAAGATGAACTCATCAAATATTATTGTTCGAAATTTATGTTACAATTTCCTTCCTCAACTAAACAATGATTATTGGCTTTGTTTGATTTGAAGAAGTGCACAAATGATACAAGTTTGAAAAGTTTTTGTAAAAATCTTTCAAATATTTTGACATATAATTGACAACTTAATATGGATGAGGATGATTTGTTTATGGAGTTGCAACTTAATATGTAAGTCATGAAGAACAAATGTTTTTACTCATTCATTGTGTAAATGACACTGATTTCACCGTTAAAATTGTAGAGTATTTCTTGGGATTTATAAAAGTTTATGATACAACAAAAATGTGGCACTTTTTTCAAAACTTAAAAATGGTTTATCTTTTTTAGGATTAAACATTGAAGACATCTGAGGGCATGGTTATGATAATGGTGCTAATATGAAAGGGCATTGCAAAGGTGTACAAAATAGATTGATTAGCATTAATCCTAGAGCATTTTACACAAATTGTGGTTGTTATAGTTTAAATCTTGCATTGTATGAAATGACAAACTCATATCCTTAATATAAGTTATTTTGACGCGGTTCAATGTCGTTATACACTTTTTTCATCCTTAACAAAACGGAGGGACATATTGAAGAGGTATGTGAATGATCTTATACTTAAAAATTTGTCTCAAACTTCGTTAGGAGAGCCACATGTGTTAAACCAATCAAATATAATGCCTTGAAAATCAGGGATGTGCTTTGTTTTATTTGGCAAGTGTGGGTGCCCCGGATTATCCCGTGCCCCATGCTCCCTTAGTTAAGGGAATGCGGTGTGCGGAACGGACATCACGCTTTCCATTCCATCCTCCCTTGTTTAGGGGAAGACGAAATTAAAAATGCGAAAAGGGTGTTGTCAAAAGCGCGTTGAATACGCCTCGGTCACTTTAGTGAATTTTTGGTCCGTTATGGGAGCTATGGGTTTTCTGTATCAGGTTATCCCTTGTTTAGGGGATAACAGGATGCACGAAAGCATCACCCTTTCATTCACATCGTCCCTTGTGTAGGGGAAAATGGAAAGTGCAAGAAAAGATGTTGCGGGCCCCACTACAGACTTTATGAAAATAGTCTTATGGCCTATTTCGGATCACTATGAGTGCTTTGGGTTTTCTATATCAAGTTATCCCTTTTTTAGAGGATACCATGATATAGGAATAAAACATCCTTTCATTCCCATTCTCCCTTTTGTAGGGGAAAACAGAAAAGTGCAAGAAAGGAATGTTGCGATGCCCCACTGTGATCCAAAATGTTTTAATAAAGTCGCCATCTTTATTTTAAGGAAGAAATAAAGAAAAACCAAAAAAATAAAAGAAAACCATAGAATGCAAAAACGGGTTCGGAGGATAAGTTACGAGTTAGGAAGGTGCTAGGCACCCAACTCGCCTTTTCGGTTTCAAAAGCGGTTTTTGGCTAAAGTATGTTTTTTGTTATATTTATCTAGCAAATAAATAAAGCATTAACTACCTACAAATACATTCATATTTACATTATTTACGGACTTGCAGCCGTCTCCTTCCAATAATTACAAATACATTCAAAAATATTTAGCCATAATAATGACTCTTTTAAATGCTATTTTCTAAAATAATCCGGGTAGCACAACGGCGTATATTTTTACATTGGACCGGATGGAAAATAGTTTTTTATAAATAAACGTCCTTAAAGGCTCACCTTTTAGAGCGTGGTGTGCTCGCTCTGTCCTTCTCGAGAGAGAGAGTCTTTTTCTTTTTGCTCTGCTGCTGCTGCTGCGGTTTGGGCAGAGTAGCTGCTTGTTTTTCTGCTGCTGCTTGCTTGCTGCTGGCGGAAATCGGGCAGAATAAGGGTTTATTTCTAACTGATTTGGCATTTTTACTCGGGCAGAGCAACTTCTCTTTCCGAGGGTTTTGGACCGGGGAAATAAGGTGGATGCCTAACTAAGGGGCTAGGGATCACTTTAACCAGTTAGATTTACTTTGGGAGGAGTTTTGGCAGGGCTTCGAGGCTTTATAAGAGAGGGAACTCGCTATCACTCGATCGCTCACAAATCTCGCAGCGTAACAACAACGCTGAGAGCTTTTGGGGTTTCAAAGGTGTGGTGAAAGCGAACCCCGGGGCCTCTATTTATAGGCTGGGAGAGGGACATCGAGGGAATTAAAATTCTTCCATTTACGTTTGAATTCCTTGTACAATGTGCCGAAAAATTGATACATTGCGCGAACTGTAGCACTCCTGTAGCACTTTGGGAATCACTGTGCACAAACTGGGCGCTGCCATAAACCATATTGGGTGTCGCGCCAGATACTTCTTTAGGTAGCACCAGCTTTTGGTTTTCGGCCTATTTTTGACACTTTAGCCCCTGCATTTCACTGTTTTGCGCATCCTGCTTTATCTTTTGCATTTTTAAACCATGTAACTCGACATTTGTTAAGTTTTAACAGGTCTTGATATCACATGCCAGAGTTACATATCAAAGGTACGAAATTGAGGTGTCTACAACAAGTTCTCGTGAAGATCCTGAGACATCTAGTCAAGTAGAATCATTAGTTGTACATAAAGTTGGGAGCTTTGAGTTATTGGTTAGCACGATGATTTGGTACAAAATTATGTATGTTGACAATGTCGTGAGTTAGACTTTTCAAAGTGAAGACATGCATATCAATCTATCAATTGAAGGGCCTTTTTACTCGCTTTTGTGAATAGAGCATGATTTCAAGGATGCTTTAATGAAAGAACAAGAACTTGATAGAGAAACGGATATTGAGCCGATTTTTCGTGAAAGAAGACAAATTCATAGAAAAAGACGTTTTGATGATGATTCAAGTAAAGAGGTCAATGTGATCCACCGTGACTATCTAATTTCGTAAACGAAACAATGACGTGAACTTTGTAAGTATTTATCACATAGGATGAGACTTAAAAGGATAGACCACATTGACACTTAATTCATAATTATATTAGTCACACCTTGAATATTAAGTGCATTCGTTACATCGTTTACCTCAAATTATATGTACGTGCAAAAAAGGTTTACCCTTCGTTTTTAAATAATTGTTGCTAGTATATGTGTCCGTGCCATAGGAACTGTGGGTCCCAATGGGCACAATAATAAGTTAGAAGGGGGGGTTGAATAGCTTATTAAACACTTAAAACTTTTTAGTAAATTCTTTGAAGAGTACTTGCAATCTATAGAAAAGATAGAAGTAGCGGAAGACCTTCAAGGTAGTTGTTCCAGGTCTGCCGATAAGGACTACCGGTAGACTTTTTACAAGATACTTGAGTTCTGCTGTAAACGGATAAGGATAAATAATAAACAGTTCAATTGAAAGACAAACAGTAAGAAATAACACAAGTATTTTGGGATGGTTCACACTATAAAAAGTGCTACGTCCACCACCAAGGCAGTCAACCTTGGATTTAAATAGTGCATTATGTTTTCCACTAGATCAATTACAAAGAATATCCCTAATGGATCGTGTACAAAATATTGACTTGTGTTTGGGGTCTAGGGAATTAAATATCTGTAAATACAAGATATTTAATTCGTGCAGCAGTATAGTTAATGAAAGTAAACAACAAGAAGTTAAAACAATAAGTGTTGATGTTCTTGTTGTTGACGAGGACTTCTAGATCGTTGAGGATCTCTTGATTGCAAGTGTAAGACTTGGAGTTGTGAAGTTTCAAAGCATCCTTTAAGTGTTCGATTAATTCTATACAGTGCTATGTCTCCAGTCTTTAATGATAGTATTTATAGCATGTGCACTTCAAAAGATCCGTTGAGAGAAGACGAATACTTCAATCTTTTATGAATGCATTAAATGCATATAAGGATTTTCGTCTTCACGATATCCGAGCGGTAATGATTTACGAGATCTTCAAAAGGTGGGCGATTTAGGTGTCGATTTGAGAGTTGTTGCGCATTGCGCTTTTCTCGCTTTCAAGACGAAAAGTCTTCTTGCTTTTCGGAAAGTTGCTTTCAGCGGCTTGATATGCCAGGGAATGTCTTGGATTAATTCAAACACTGATTAGATTAAATTGAATTAATCAAATGAGTCATTCTTTGGACAGACACGTCATACGAGACGGTGGACACAAGGTTTCAAGCTTTGTCTTCAGGTGAAGCTTTGAAGAGGTCTTCACGAACCTGTAAAGTCCTATAAAAACTATACTTGGCAAAGTTCTATACACAATTGTCACGCTAATCGATACGCAGCCCGATTAGCCACTGAAGTATAAAACTAATGTAATGTATTGAACATATATAAATCTAAACATGAGAATCAACAGGTACGGTGTCGGTATGAGATCAGTTCAATGAATGGTCGGGATAATCAAAATTCATAACTGACGAGGTAATTCAAACATAACTCATAACTGGGGGGGTTCATTTGTAACTCACATACTTACGAATCAATCTGAACCGTTAGTTGTATTTAGTACAATTCGATTAGGGCCACCAGTTAGACTCTGAGCTCTTTTATAATATTATCTTTGACTCGACACACTATTTAAATAAAAATAATAATTGATTGTATTATAGGTGTAATGTGTAAAAGTTATAAAAGTGCTTCCTGCAAAGAATTTTTTTTGATATATGACAATTATTTTGAAATCCATAAAAAAAGAAAAGATTTAATGAACTTTTTAATTACTACCATTTTTATTGTTTTTAATGAATTAATGCTAGTCGGCTCGATGACTTTTAATTGGGACACATAACTAGAGGTGGCAAATGGGCGGGCATGGACGGGCGTGGGTGGGCCTAAATGGGCGGCGGGCTCAAATGGGCGGGAAAGTAAGTGCCCATTTAATAGTATGGGCATATATGGGCGGGCACTAAATGGGCATGGGCGTCAATGAGCGCCCATTTACTCATTAACATGCACTTATCAATTAAATATAAAAATTACAAAAAAATAATTTTTTTTACAAAAAATTATCAAAAGTTACAACTAACCATATATATATATATAATTACAATCACAATAATTGTAAAAGACCGACATATTGCTTGTGCTAAAGTATATTTTTGTAATTAAGACTAACTCCAATTATATTAATATAACTTCTTATTAATTAACTTTTCAAACGTGGACGTTTAGGTGGAACAGATGGAGTAGTTAGTATTAGAGTTCTATGTTCTCTTCTCTTTAACACATATGACACTAATAAAAGGAAAATGAAAGGGATCTAATAAAATGTGACAAATGAACTAAGAACGGAAGTAGTAGTTTGTGAAGAAAATAACTTTTCTTCGAAATTGCATTTTAATTTTTACTAATAGTTTTATGTATTAGTATGTAAAAATGTATTTTTTTTTGTTATAATCCTCAATTCAATCTTCTATTTTGTGGTTAGATTTTTAATTTCGCTGAAGCCCAATAGACAAACACACGAGTGGAAACATGACAAAAAACTGAACAAGCTAACTAAGTCACATGTACAAATCTATATGAGAAGGTTCGAGCAAATAAGAATGTCGCATGTTGCACACTGTTCACAAAACCGCTATGAATCTATTTATAGTGTAACATGGACGGATATTTACAGAGTTATAAAAATTGAACAATTTGGGAGTGATGTTGTGTTTCATTTAAGGGTACAGGGTCATAGAATAACATTTCATGTTTTGCTTTGTAATTTTGGGGTGGAGGTGGCGGTTGGAAGGGCGGGTGTACTATATATATATATATATATGTGTGTGTGTGTGTGTGTGTGTGTGTGTGTGTGGTGGGGGGTGGTTGGAAGAGTGGGTGTACAATATAAATATATTAATTATATTAAATGTCATTATTAATCTTAAGTATTTTATAATTATGTATGTAATTGATAAAACAAAATTAGAAGAGAAAGTTAATGAGTTTTAGTATGGGTGCCCAAGTGGGCGCCCATTTAGCCCATCATAATCAATGTGCCCAAGTGGGCATGCTCATTTGTGCCCACTTAACATTTTGGGTGTGCCCATACCCATTATTTACTGGGCGGTCTGAGCGGGCAAATGGGCGCGGGCAAAAATTGTCACCTCTACACATAACTAACCGCAGCAACAACAGCAAAATCCGTACCCAAAATTTAAGATGAGCGTCCACAATGGACACCGGTACCAACTCTCTGAAACCGATTTTGGAGGTTTTTAACACAACTGAAGCCCACAATGGTGTCACGATACCACTCCCTATCCCTATAACTTAGTAAAGGTCTCCCGACAGATCGGGAGACCGCTTACCGTAGTTACTCTTCCTCCCTCTTTCTCCCACCGTCTTCTCTCTCTTCTTTATTACAAGAGTTTTGCTCAAACTTAATTACTTAGTTGTAATTAGGGCTCAACATAGTCTAATTTCTCTACTCTTACCAAATTGGATCAATGTTCTACTTAGTTGTTAATCATATTCATGGCGTCGATGGATTAATTTTTGGTGTGAGCTGTTTTTTTTTTTTTTTATGATCTTTTTGAATTTCTTGTGTTTTTGTTATCATTACTACTGTATATTGATCATAACTTAAGCTGGTAAGTGTGCTTAGAGTACATTGAATTTCAATTCCTAGTATTGCAATTGAAAATTATGGATTTCCCAGTTGATAGATACTCTTTTGATAGTTGCTTTACTAATCTCTACTTGGGAAGTCAAATATTTTTGACATCCGCATAAAATTATTTGATATGAATTGAGCTTGGATACTAGTGTAATTTCACTCAATTTTCACTAGGCATGGTGTTTCCACATCTAATTGTTCTTTTTTGAGTTTTCTTGACTTTCTTTTTTGATTTTGATATATGGGTATAATTAGTTTTGCTTACTTGGATTCAACAAAGATTGGTTTTTGCATATAATTGTTTGACATTTCAAGTGTTAATGGCTTTATTTTTAGCTTGGGATGTGTGTATGATTAATTTGTTAAAATTATATCTTGATTATTATGAGACAGTTCTTTTATTTTTTAGGTTGCCTTTTGAATTGAGTGTGGGTAATTTTACTTGGGATTCCAGTTTTGCTATTTGGGTATTGTGAAGGTTGTGATTTATTTAATTCTAGGTAGCCATATTCTGGTTTGATGACTGTTAACAGAAGACACCTTTTGAATCAGTAATTTTTTAGACTTCTGCTCAAAACCTACTGAGAAGATAAACATTTTTGATGATGTTTACTTTTCTTTTAGTAGTGAAACTGTGAAACAGGCATGTTTTTTTGGTCCGTAAAAACATTTACTTCTAATAAGGCTTAGAATTTCCATTTGGAAGAGACCACACAAGATGTTATGAAATGATCTTGTGTATGCCGTAGCACCTAATCTCCCTGAAGTTGATGAAAAATGGTAGATCATAGCTAAAAGTGTGAGCTAGTTAACAGGTTAACATTGCATGATTAGGTGGGTTCAATCAACCTGCAGGAACCTCCCTTCTTAACAACAACAACAACAACGCTAATTGATCAAAACCTTTGCCTGATCATGAAGGTTTTGTTCTGTGTCCTTTACATGGAAGAATATGGGCTTCCTATGGAGACTGCCTCAAACTACTGCTATGTTCTCTGTCCTTTACATGAAGGTTTTGTTCTGTGTCCTTCACACTTCTCTAAAAACAAATATGGGCTTCCTATGGAGACTGCCTCAAACTACTGCTATGCTATGGTTTGCTTAGCATCATACCCCTGTCATGCAATATCAAATCCCCAATGTTAGTTTTCTTAGTTACTGGAGAATGGAATGCTCCTCCCCCTTTTTAGAGTTTTTTTCTTTCCTCCTTAATGTTCATTTTAATAGGTAGAATACTTTTATGCTTTTTGCAGGTGAGGACTTTTGAGACCCACTGAGGTATATTTTGTGTATGCTTTTGGATTAAAAGAAAAAGAAGATAATACCCTGCCAAATTTGGATCCAATGAAATTAAGAATTCAAGGAAGGCGAATTGTACATGACAAAGATGAAGCCGTTGATCATTCATGATTGGCTAGCAGGCATGGTTAAGATCGAACTCGCTTACTAGTAGTTTTACAACAATTGTTATTTATGTGGTATCTAGTCCCACATCGTCTAAGGATCAATTTTAATTAATCACCAAAACATTTCTTCTTTTATTCTTTCAACTTTGTATTTATTTTCAAAGAGTTTTTTTTTTTTATTTTTTTTTTCTAAACAAAAGATATCAAGTTTGAAAAACTGAATCCCAACACAAAGATCGTATTACGAACCTGTTGTACTAATTAAACCCTTTGCACTCCAATCACGCAGCAACATCAAGTAATTGAAATTATTAAATTACACAACATTTTTTTTTCATAGAATATAAATATAAATTTTAAATTTTAAAATATTTTATTCAAATTGTGGTAGGAAAATATAAATAAAAAAGATGGAAAATATATTGGTAGTTAGGTTTGCCGGTTGAGAATTGAGAGATTTTAGGAGTACTTACTAGAGTTAAGTTTTTTTTTTTTATAGAATGTTGAAAATGTGTAACTCGAACAGAAAACGTGGTGTTTAGAGATTGATATTGAGAGTTGTTGTTATAGATCCGAGCATCCTCAACAATAACCACCTATATCTCCCTCTAAACACCTTGTTTTCTATTCCAATTACACTTTTTCAACACTTCAAAAAAAAAAAACTCCAATAAGCACCTTTTATGCAATCCTCTCAAATCTCTCTTATCTTAACTAACAAACCTAACTACAAATATATTTTCCCTCCTTTTTATTTCTATTTTTCTCATGACAATCATAATGTAAATATTTATATTTTATAGTTGATATTTTAAATTTTTATTATATGAAAAAATACTAGTATATTTTTTAATTATTTCAATTATTTTTTCTAAAAACGTGTCAATCGAAGAGAGAATTTATGTTTAAACTATAATATTTTGTATTTGGTTCGAGTTTTTCAAATCTCTTCATATTTGTGAATTGTGATTTTCACTAGGAAAGATTGCTAAAATAATATGGAAGAAATCAAGAAAATTATATGTTGGTCTCAATTGAATATGGGAACTAAAAAAATGTTTTCCTCGGCAAATTTGATGAAATATTGCCAATGAAAATCACGAAGAAAGTAAATAGAAAATGTTATATACATTATAAAAATATCTTAAACTACATTCTCCTTCGATCAAAATTATGCAGTACGTGTAATATCCTACAAGAAACATGGAACAATATCATTGGCTAATAAATATTATGAAAAATAAAAATTTCCAACGCTCAACATTTACTAACAACCAATTTACTTCGGCTAGAAGAGCTTGCCCACCAAACATTAATAGCTACACAAGAAGAGCTTGAGGTGTGCCAGGAAGGCCCTCTTCGTTCAGAGCATCTACGGTGTCTACAAACGGTTGGACCAAGAAAGTAGTCCCCGGGCCACCATACTCCGTAAGCAAGAAAGTTGCGAACATCTATCAAATGGTCACAAGTAACATATTTTCAGCATATACACAGGTTGATAGTTCTCCACATGCTAATTGGTACTTCCTTAGAATCAAGCATTGGCCACACAAAAAACATCACCTGTGATTTAAAAAAAATTGTCACGGCATTTACACTACTAAAATACCACATGTTTCACGGCAGTAAAATAACTTTTAGTTTGTACAAGACTCCTAGGTAAATTCATGTTTAAACAGAGATCTTCGAACGAAGGTTGAGTTGATGCAGTTAAAGCCATCTTTGGTAGTCTAGATAGAGAGAAAGAACACATGATTGACTATGGAAAGAAATGAGTATTTTATGTAATGTATATATGAACGCGAATGTGTGGTTACTAGCCAGATGTGTAGCGTAGGTGGACGATGTATCAATTATTCTACCACTGTTGCTCTGTGACTGATCATTTATATTCAGTTTACATCAAATATTCGACACAGTCCACTTTTGAAGTTGTGTTCTCGATTTGAATTGAAGATCAGTTTCTTTCAACAAATTGTAGAGATATATATTACAGCAGTACAAGTTCACCGTGTTGATGAGGAGTTCTAAGTTACTATCTGAATGGTTTTGACATTTGAGAACTTTGCATGATAATTTGGTGTTGGCTATTGCTGGAAGACAACAGAAAATGAATATGTTGTAACATGGATCTTTAGTTGATGATAAGTTGTTGGTTTTTCCCTCAAATTTACAAAGTACAAATGATTTATAACTTTTAAGTAAGACTAAGTTATGATTGAGATATACCTAGAAATACTGAAGAATTGGGAATAACTGTGTCTTAGTTTCAATTTGGAGGGGAAATTCTTAACAACATGACTGCAAGTTCATGACAGAATAGTTTTTACCAAGTCAATTAAGAATAGCAAGATTAGGCTCTGGTTATCAAGAACCTCGCTGAGCAGTCTTATGAATGAATGGAGATATGATGGTCAATTATTTTGTAACATGTACCCCTACGTTCTTCCTAATCTGGTCAGTTTTTGGACCTCTGCTCTTCACACTCAAACATGAGCTTGTTTGAATTCAGAAACCACAAGAACAAGGAGTATATAAATATGATAACTGTTACATAAACCATGCTATTCTGAGTTTCAATGTCAATAAAGTTGGTTAAATTCTTGGGATGAATACTTTTCTGCGAAAGTCAGCTTCAACAAAGTCTTCTTTCTTGAAGGCCATCCTACTCGAGTTCAGCTATAGTACGTACATTAAACTTTTTCAGTCATACGGACCTCAAATTCTCAAACAAGTTGTATCTATTCAATGGAATTCAACACAAATAGCTGGTTATTAGGACCACATTTTGTTCAGACTAGTACGCATAAATGCCAATAAAAGTAAATATAATTGTGGAATTCAGGACAGAAAACATTGATATAAATTCAGCAAGATTAATGGAACCAAGTACACAATCACTGATGAATTCAAATGAAGTACATTTTCTAGAACAAAAGAAGATTTCAGTAACAGGAAGAGAAACGGAGGCTGAGGAGTTTTCAAAATCATCTTAGTGCCAAATAAAACAAAGCCAGGAACACGAAACATCCAATGTAATAAGCTTTAATGGCAAAGTTATATGCAAGTCCCCAACAGACATCCTTGAAGGATTCCATAGCAAAGATCCATAAAGACGTACAACAACCTAGAAGAAGTATTATTTTGAGACTAGCATCCTTTGCCCCAAAAAGAACAGATGAAAACCACGCGCTGCCAGTACTATGTTGATGAAAAGGTCAATCGGTTCTAAACTGAAGGAGAAGTGTAGTAAACTTAAGTGTACTAATTTAGTAATCTGGGCGAAATAAAAATTATGCAGACAAATTTTAAAAAAGAGGAATTTAAAGAATGCAGACAATTCAATCCAATTTGTCTTTCAAAGACCCATTTCATACCACACTCCCCTCTGTGTCAAATAAACAGTCCTGATTTCTTCTTTGATTTGTACGACAAAAATAGTCTCATTACGAAAATAACTTAAGAGGATCGACTTGTCAGGCATGTAAAGTAGCAATCTTAAGAGGATCGACTTGTCAAATGAAGATTTTCATGGAGACACAGTAAGTATAAAGTTTTTCTTCCAGCATGATTGAAAAATTTGCCATCAACATGATTGAAAAAACCAGGACAAAAAATGGAAAAAGAAAAAAAAAACTAAACAACTCAAAAACCAATACATTGTTTACTTAATCTCCAAAATATACACTGTACAACAAATTTGAGAAGCAGAGTGCTGAAGAAATGAGACAATCACAGCAATTGGATCATAGAGCAAATATATAAAATATTAAAATCATTATCAAATGAAGTGCTCGATATAAGAAAACAACGAGACTAATTTTTACTTTCCTACTAAAACATTCATCATTCATTGTTATTGTAAAAAGGGGTATGATAAAATTAAACAAAATCGGAAAATAAAAATCAGAAGCAAGAAGATAGGAAATTTAAGAAATCGTACCTCAAAAACTGAAGATGAAGATCCCTTCACGGATTCGAAAGGGAAGAGTAAAATGCTTTTGCGTTTATCTCTCCCTCTCTCTGTACCTTTTTTTTTATTTTTTCACCTGACAAGCGCTTTTTAACCCAAAACGAGCCTCACTAGGAGTCATCGGAGATAAACCAGAGGAATTTGGTGAGGTGAAGATGAAGGCGGCGGCGGCGGCGGCAGAGGGTTTTGTTGTTGGGAGAAGTGGTGTGGGGAGATTGAACGAGGAAGACGGTGGAGGAGAAAGAAGAGAGAAGACTGTTGGGAAGGAGAGAGAGGATGAAGACGAACGGTTGGGAAGTGAGAGAAGTGAGGGACGAACGTTACCAGACTCCGATTTGTTGCGATTCACTAACCGGATTTGCAGGCCAACCACTAACATGAGACCTTTGACCGATTCGAAGGTCAAACAAGAGAACCCAGTTGATCCGTCAGGTCACGGCGGAACGGCCACGTGGCAGTGGACATCCACCGCACGTGAAGCAAACGTGCCGACATACTCTCCAGACTGTTGGAGGAGGAGACGGGGGGGAATGCTGAGTTGGCAAAGCGTACACCTTTTTTTCATCATTCCCATTTCCACCCCCCGCACTATTATTGCTCTCACCGAACGCACTACTTGGATTGGGAAAAAGCAAAAAAGCGCATCTAAAGCCGTTAATTGCCTTTTTAGTTGGACCCACTCTTTTATTATATGACTAATTTGCCCCTGATCCCATGAGGTCTAATTTGGGACATCCAGATTTTATTTACTTCAAAAGACCAAATTGCCCAACCAAGAATATTTGTTCGAGGAGGACTAAGAGATATATTTCCACTTTCAATCGGACATAGCTTATTTTTAGTTTCAAATAAATCATCCATTATTCTACTTTTAGATATTTTATTTAAAAAGTCAATTTAAAAAAAAATTATGCATAAAATATTCAAAGTTTTTAGTTTTATCCCTCATATGTGATATAAACATCTTAAATATGGTTAAACATTTTTTGTAATTTTGACTAATTTAATAACACTTATATATCCTTTATCTATTAGACCTTCTAAATATGAATTATTTGGATGTAACCGATGAAGTATTTAGTTTGGTACAACATAAGTTGGGGAAGTACCTTCTCTTTGGACAAGACAGTTGCACCTTAGTTAGTAGTGACGAAGCCATGATTAGGTCCTAGAGGTGTAGGGGTGGCAATGCCTGGCACGGCACGTTAGCACGAACCAATAAGACACGATTATAAAACACGATTACAGAGACAAATGACACGAAAAGCTCAGCACGACACGAAACACGACACGAAATTGTTAATATATTCAAATTAATATTTATTGTTTTATTTATGATCAAATAAGATAGATAATATTAAAACACGATAATGAGGCACGAACACGACACGATAACACGAATTGCCACCCCTGCTAGAGGGTCCTTTTTTTTAATTCTTTTTTTTTAACTTTTTTTTTTTCCTCCATAGGGAGGTATGAGAAGGATCGAGCACGAGGCATCATCTTTGTGGCGGGCCACTTAGGAGCAGGTCCTAGAGGGTCGAGTTAACTAAAAAGAGGAATATGTAAAAATTTATTTTACTTCAAAGAAAACTTTATATCGATATATTGTTAAATAAAATTACCAAATTTCATTTTGAATTTGGAAAATGGACGATCAAGACATATATACAAGTTATAAAATCGTTACTCCTAACCAAATAACATGTACAAAAGTAGCTTTTGATGAAGGAAATTAGGAAAGCATTTGCCAAGTGTGTTGTTTTTGTAAAATGAAGGGTATATAGGTTTAATTTTGACGGTGATGAAATTTTCTACCAAGAATGACCTTTGATGAAGGGGCATGCAAATGACTGAAATGAGGGTATAATTGTACTTGCAGCAATAATTGAAACAGTATAGCCAGCTACATCCACCATCCAATGACGCGTCATGGGCCCACGTACTAGATATACTATTTCCATAATCAACGGCCCTGATCTAAAAAGAGTGCATTTGAGGTTCATTTAAGCTGAATTTCATTCGAGGCTGAGTTTCATTTACATTTCCTTGTACGTTTTTAAAACAATAGGGCGGGCACCTAAAGGCTAAAGCAAAGGAATCCGTCGTAGAGAGAAAAAAAGGAGAACAAAGTTAGAGAGAGAAAGGAGAGCGAGAAAATCACTAATTCAGTAATCCATTTTCGCTTGTCTCAAAGGTACCAAATTTCAATCTTCATTGATTCCTTCTTTGATTTCTGTAAAGAGAATCCATTTTTAGGTGATTTAGTTATAATGTCTTTTCTTTCCCTCTTTTTTTATTGATTGTGGGATTCAACAAAAATTGCCGATTTTTTTGATGAACTTTCACCCTTTTAAAGCTTTAATTGAACTAGGTTTGATGCATCTGAATCTAGGTCTTTCTTAATCTTTTTAGATCATGAATATTTGGCGATCATTTGTGTGTGTGTGTAAGGATATTTTGGAGTCAAATGTATTCTTATTGGCAGCATTTTGAATTCACTGCAATTCCTATCTTTCCATGTTCATATTAATTTGACCTCTTTTAAGATTTTATTGAACTGGGTTTGATGGATCTAAACGTGGGTGTTTCTAATTTTCTTCAATCATGGCAAGATGGAATTTTTCTTTAATGGCTTGTATGTGTGTTCCCGCGGGTGTGAGTAGACTTCTGTTATCGTGAGTATTTTTTACTTGCAGCATTTTTAGATTTGATGTTGCTTTACTTTTTTATACATTGTTTTGACTATTCATTATCAGGTTTCTCGTTAGATGTACGGTTTAATCTTGTATGTCCCTACAATTTCCGGGCATTCTCCTATGACACATCTGTCCACAGTCTTGAATTGGATTGATCTATATGTATTAGCTATCGAATGAGTCTACACTTTCATGGTACTAGAATGTCGCATTGATAGGAAGCATGCGTTGATTTGTGGTTATTAGTTTTAACATGATACAGTTTATGTGATAAGTATATTTGCATTTGTTTAAACATTGTGTCGATAGTTTAATTTCTTTCTAGTTATTCCATTAGGACCTTATAAACAGTGGCCACCTTGTAGATCAGCTTATAGAATTGCTATTTACAGATTTTTTGTTGCTTAAACAGTCTGAGTTCTGCGTACTAAGATGCATATTCATACACTGGTCGATAATTTATAGAGGTTAGAGAGCATCATATATTTGCTGACAATGTCCTTTTGTTAAAGTTAATTTGTGTTGTTACCTGACTGGTCTCTAGTTTAATAATCTGATCATTGATCTTCTAAAACATCAAGATCTGGTCCCTTTTCATAAGATGCATTACTGCATCCAGGAGTAATGAGTGTATTCAATTTTGTCTGCATCTAAAGTGATAATGGTACCTTTTCTCCAGCACACACTGAAAAATGGCAGATGCCGAGGATATTCAGCCTCTCGTCTGTGACAATGGGACAGGAATGGTCAAGGTAACTATCCTGCATGCATTTAAATATATTTTAATGCTTTACATATTAACATTTGGATCCAGATGCTAACTACCCTTATCAATCTCAAAACATTTAGGCTGGATTTGCTGGAGATGATGCACCGAGGGCTGTCTTCCCTAGCATTGTGGGTAGGCCTCGTCATACCGGTGTGATGGTTGGTATGGGCCAGAAAGATGCCTATGTTGGTGACGAAGCTCAATCCAAGAGAGGTATTTTGACTCTGAAATACCCAATTGAGCATGGAATCGTCAGCAATTGGGATGACATGGAGAAAATTTGGCATCACACCTTCTATAATGAGCTCCGTGTTGCACCGGAAGAGCACCCAGTTCTCCTCACAGAAGCTCCTCTCAATCCGAAAGCCAATCGTGAGAAAATGACTCAGATTATGTTTGAGACTTTCAACACTCCTGCCATGTATGTTGCCATCCAGGCTGTCCTCTCCCTTTATGCCAGTGGACGTACAACCGGTAAGCAAACATTTGCATTACTCTCAAGTGTTTTCTCTTTTCCCTTGTTGTCTTTGTTGTAATGTAATATATATGTTGTTATGCAGGTATTGTTCTTGACTCCGGGGATGGTGTCAGCCACACAGTCCCCATCTATGAAGGGTACGCCCTCCCTCACGCAATCCTGCGTCTTGACCTGGCTGGACGTGACCTCACCGATGCCCTCATGAAGATTTTAACCGAGCGTGGTTACTCTTTCACCACTACAGCAGAGCGGGAAATTGTGAGGGACATGAAAGAGAAACTAGCCTACATTGCCCTCGACTATGAACAAGAGCTAGAAACCTCAAAGACCAGCTCGTCTGTGGAGAAAAGCTATGAACTTCCTGATGGACAGGTCATCACTATCGGAGCTGAACGATTCCGTTGTCCTGAGGTCCTCTTCCAGCCCTCAATGATCGGAATGGAAGCTGCTGGCATTCATGAAACTACGTACAACTCGATCATGAAGTGTGACGTAGATATTAGGAAGGACCTTTACGGGAATATTGTCCTCAGTGGAGGGTCCACCATGTTCCCAGGCATTGCTGATAGGATGAGTAAGGAGATTACAGCATTAGCTCCAAGTAGCATGAAGATTAAGGTGGTCGCCCCACCGGAGAGGAAATACAGTGTATGGATCGGAGGCTCCATTTTGGCATCTCTCAGCACATTCCAGCAGGTATATGTGATTCTTTTTGATAAAGTTTACCGTTTGTCAGCCTATACGAACCTTTAATTTTCAATTTTTCCTTTTGTTTATGAGTGCAGATGTGGATAGCAAAGGCTGAGTACGACGAATCAGGACCCTCGATTGTTCACAGGAAATGCTTCTAAATGAAGGCTTCATTGAAGAGATTTATACATTTGCTATTTAAAAGAATTCTGATTCTATTGTTGCAGAGTATGCTGTTTTGTAATTTTCTTTCACATTCTTTTCTTGGTTCTTCTTCATCTCGGCGTCTTTCATTTGTTTTTCTTTTCTTTTTAACATTTGGAGGCAAGCTACATTATGCCGAAAATTCATTTTTTCATTACTATTATTTGGTAGAAGAATTGTGTAATTTTGACATTATGAAGGTTTGGGATGAATCAAGAATTTGCCAAATTTCATTCCTATATTTTTACTCAATAAACATTTAGAGTTTGTTTTGTGGAGCGTTTTGATCAAAACGCTGGCAAAAAATGTATCATTTTTTCTTTTAAAGTGTTTCAATGTAACGTTTTAAAAATGTGCAGCGGTGAGGGAAGCAAAGGTTTTAGAACACTGCTTGAATATTATTTTCCAGTATTACCCTCACCCAAGTATAAAAGCATTCCACTGCATCTTCTCTCCCCTTCTGCTGTTACTTGAAAAAGCAGCGTTATGAAAACGCTGTACCAAACAAGACCTTAATCTCTAACCAAAACTGTAATACAAAGATGACTGTAATTTCCCGGGGTTTGCAATACAAGAACACATGCCATAAATTTGATAACTTTCCAAGCAAAAACGTGCGCAGAGAGAGAGAGATCTGAGTAAATCACCACTAGAGTGTTATTCATTGTTGTTGAAGGCCTGATAATCAAACAGGCTTATTTCATTGTTGTTCTGTCAAGGAAAAGAAAAGCCTAACCATAGCTGCACATGCCAAAGTCACAGCTCTCATCAGGAAGACACGCATTTCGACACTTACCACAATGGTCTTTATCTCTCCCGATGTCTACGCAAACCCCAGCACAGCAGTTCATTCCCTTCTTACAGACACGACCACAAGAACCACAATGGTTACTGTTGGTTGACAAGTCCACACAGCGTGAGTGAAAACAGCACCTATGATGGATCGAGAATCTCAGACACGATTTTGAATTCCCCCTGCATTCTTTATGCCTCTTGTGATGGATCCTTCTATTCATTCCTCCTGTATACAGAGGAAAGAAATCAGCTCCTGTAGTCGGGCCAGCATTGATGGAAGAATTCGATGGCTCACTGCCAATGTCAGGAGCAGACTGAACCGGGAAACTTAATGATAATTGGCATGCGACAACGTAGAGAAGGAAGAGACAGATGAAACTCATGGCAAGTAACTTAACAAGCCCACTGCTTTGATCGACTTTTAAAGGTGCAGGATAGCTCGAACGACAAAAGTTAAATGTTAGATACAAGAATTGCCATCTCATGCATGAAAGTCTGTAAGAACATGAGATGTTTATCGACTTCTAAACTTGTCATCACAAAGAGAGAAAGTTTGGCAAGAAGTCAAGTGCAACGCCATTTGTAACCACATTGATCCATTCCTGAAAAGGAACATCGGTGAATGGAGGGGGGAAGGCACACAACACACACATGCGATGCTGTTCAAAGCCTAATCGCTCGGCAGAAATAGATTTGAACGATGACATACTTGTGCTGCAACCTTGTGATATACAGCAGAATCATAAATTGTTCATAAAGAAACGGGATTTAATATATTAAACGTAACGAAAAGCTCAACTAATTAGATGTAAAGAGGTGATCAGAAATGAAGCAGGAAGCTTTTATAGGGCCACCATAAAACTCCAACAAAGGTGACAATTAACCTGAATTTGATCCTCCAAGACAGTATTGGGCTGAACCACAGCAAATGAGTTATTCTCAAAAGCTGATGAAAACTTGTTTAAGTTAAACATCTTCTTCTTTCCCTAAGTTTGCATGTAGTGAAATGTACCGTAAAAAAGATCATTAATTAATGAGTAGGCAATAGGTATATTGTGATAACACGTTACGGATGTGATGTGCACCGAAAATATCATTAATTAAAGATCATTAATTAATGAGTAGGCAATAGGTATATTGTGATAACACGTTACGGATGTGATGTGCACCGAAAATATACCCCTTAAAGTACTCCTCAAAAGCCTTCAGCTAAGTCTATACTCAAAGAAGGGTCCAAGCTCAAACCAGGTAAAAGCCCATAAAATACTATAAATAGAGGGGTCCTTCACTCCTCTCTCCTTATTCTCTTCTTTAGACTCACTACTTCACTCTCTCTTGAGAGACACATAGGGAGGTCCCTCTTTTCTTTATCACGTCGGAGAGTTCGGCCAACTCACTGTGTTCCATTTTGCAGATTACACATCTAGATATCGACTAGACGGCTCCGCAGATCACTCATGTACGACGAGACTTTTGGCACCCCTATCTCGTGGCGTGATCAGGATCTTAATTTGTAAGACAGAGTCTCACTCTCTCACAACTCAACACATGGTGAGTCGGATCAAGAGAATACATCTTACATAAAATACCTGCAAGACCGTTTTACCTAAGTTTTTGTCTTAATTTAATTGAGTAGGTCTCCTGTTAGACCGTCTTATGGATCTTAATTTGTAAAACGAAGTTTCACTCTCTCATAATTTAATCCACCTACATGTAGCGGGGTCAAGTATGTCCCTTCTACATCAAAATGCTTGTAAGACCGTCCTTTTTGAGTTTTTGCATAATTTGAAGTATATTTTAAACAACTTTTCCTATAGGAAAATGATACATCAACAAAATTTATCAGCATATTTCATTAACAATACATTTTAAAGTTTTGTACACTGGCAGGAACACACAATTTAAAGCGTGATGTAAAAACTTGTGGATGATGAATTATGTAGTTCTGAATTGACCCTACCAATTATAGCAGTATAGCACTGCTTTGTTTCATCGTTATTTAATGGATGAGTTGCATAACCATTCATGCTAGGTGTACCTGGCATGGTGTACTGTGGGACGATTCCACATTCTTCTAGGAATTTGTCAAAAGGCCCTGGACGTTGTTCACCTGAACCATCATTTCTGCCGTAGTATTCACCACCACGGTCAGACCTAACCTTCTTTATGGTTTTGTCATGTTGGTTTTCAACCTCAGCCTTAAATTTTGTGAAAACGTACAAAGTTTTATATTTCTCATGTATCAAAAATAGGTAGCCATAACGAGAGTAATCGTCTATGAACGTTATAAAATACTCTTGACCATTCCACGAAGGTGTGGGAATGGTCCACAAATGTCTGTATGTATTAGTTCTAAGACATCCGTAGCTCTCTCGGCACCTAATTTTCTCTTGTTTGTCTCTTTGCCTTTAATACACTCAACACATATTTCAGTTTTCATAGTGTCAATTGTATCGAGAATCCCATCTGACACAAGCCTTTGAATTCGTTGTTTTGAAATATGACCTAAGCGCTTGTGCCATAATGACAAAGAGTTATCGTTTGTTAATTTTCGTTTAGTGCCACGTGATTCAACATATAGGTTTTCATTAAATGAGGTAATTGTATCAAGCAAATATAGGTTATCGAAATTTGATAAAGTACTGGATCCAATAAATTTAGAATCATAAAAGAGACGACATCCGTTATTACCAAAAGAACAAATGTATCCTTCTTTGTCCAAAGTAGAAATGGAAACCAAATTTCGTCTAAAAGACGGTACAATGTATGTCTCAAATAAATCCAAATAAAACCCAGTCTTAAGCAATAGCCTAAATGTTCCTATTGCTTCAACCTCAACCGAATTGCCATTCCCCACATAGATGAATCTTTCAACATCACTTAGTTTGCGGCAACTCAGGCAACCCTGCATAGACACATTTATGTGAGTAGTAGCACCAGAATCCAACCACCAAGTATGTCTAGGCAATGAAACCAAATTAACCTCAGAACAAACAAGAATGAGAGGTTTACCTTTCTTCACACGCCAAGCGTGATATTTGGCACACTCTCTCTTCACATGAGAAGGATCGTTACAAAAGAAGCATGCCATTTCCTTATCTTGTCCTTTGGACACCTTTTGTTGCTTCTTCTTTGGATCCAAGCCCGCAATTTCCTTACTTTTCCTTTTCTTGTTGCTGCCCGAGGAAGATGATACCAAATGAGCATTTTCTATCTTTTCATGTCTCATTATGTCCTCTTCTTGTGCACAATGCGAAATGAGCTCGTTAAGAGTCCATTTCTCTTTCTAGCAGTTATAACTAACCACAAACTGAGTAAACTGTGCAGGAAGAGATATCAAAACTAAATGAACAAGCAAGTCATCAGACAGCTCTAGCTTAAGGGCCTTTAGTTTTGATGCCAAAAGAGGCATTTCCATAATGTACTCTCTTACGTTCCCTTTGCCTTTATACCTCATAGAAACAAGACCACATAAGATAAAACTTGTTTCCGATTTTTCACTCTTGGCAAAGCGCTTTTCAAGCTCCTCAAGGAACGTCGTAGCAACTTTTTCCTCGGACATAGTGCCCCTGAATGTTTCTGGAATTGCACGCCTCATGATCATCAGACTCATGCGATTTGAGCGGTCCCACTTCTCCATTTCCCTCTTTTCATCAGAGGTACTAGAAGCCGTAAGATCAGGAGGACGCCGCTCCCTAAGTGCAAGGTCTAGATCCATGCAACCGAGAACTATCATAACGTTCTCTTTCCAGTCCTTAAAATTGGTACCATTAAGTACCGGAATGGAGTTAATATTAGCAGATACAGTTGCAGCAGATGTGTTAATTGAACAAAGAATAAAAATAAGCCGTATAAGCTCACATAAACATTAATAAAACCTTAAGCAGACAAGTTAAAATAAATTCAAAATGATGATTCCCATTACAAGAAAACCGGTACAACACTAATCCTAGTCTTTTGACAGAGAATTAATTTGCAAGTGATTTTCTTGGTGTAGTAATCAAACATTGACAATAAGATCCAGTTAAATGTTGAGCCTTTCTTTTGACTGACTCAACACCCACAAGGACACCTAATAATTATCACATGTTTATTACCACAGATGTGTTTGAATTTCTGCCAGACGAAAATAACCTTCCTTTTGGCCGGTCATCACCCGCATGAAAATTGCATACACAAACATCTCAGTAAATCAAAATTAAAAAATATAAATAGGAGAGGTTACTTTGTGACATGCTAAATCCATTAATTAATATGAATTACTAGACGTGCTCATAAATAAAGCAAAACCTTTGTCATTTTGAATCTAAAACTGAATCCATGATACATAAAATCATGACAAATAAAATATAAATCGCATAATCAAAGTCGTTTCTCATAAATTCATATCATAGTGTATGGTTCATGACATTAACAACAAACTTTAATAAATTATTAAAAACTAAACAGGCCCACACGAAAAAATAATAATAATTTATCCACATTATTCATATCTGAATCCATGATTCAGAATATGTCTACAATGTTTGAATGGAATAAAAAGAAACTTGAGCACGCAAACCCACAAAAAGGTATAGAAGAATAATCATCGATATGATTTGGAGTTACTGTTAACCTTTTTGGTTTACATCATACATAAGCAATACTAACGTGAAGATGCTTTAGGCCGATTCAGAATACGTCTTTTTTTTTTATGTTTCCCTTCATAAGCAGCGCACAAAGAAACTTTAGGCCGCTTCAAAAAATTTCCGAACTGGGCAAGAGATTAACAAGTACCGAAAAACAGATGCCATAAACTCATGTATATATATTCTTCAGATAATCCTAACGTGAAGATGCTCTGATACCACTTGATGGAATTAAAAGCAATACTAATATCCATAGATCTTAATCTTCACATAAGAATTACCCGAAACAATAAACTAGAAGCGGAAGCGTACCTGAATCCATGAGAATGATTGTCCCTTTGATTATGCGTCTTCCAATTGTAACGTAGTATCCTTAGGATTTCTCTTGCTAATGGGGCGGCAAAGAGAAAATATTATTAACCTAAGTACAATTGGGGACCATAACTTTTTTATAGGAATAGTTTGACCTAATTATCAATCAGCCCATTATAAGTTGACAATTAACACCCATGAGGTCTCTACACATATTCAACTAAAACCCCATACTTATAAAAAGATGACTTATGCCCATTTAACTTAGTAAATCACTTCAATTAGGCCTATTAACTTTAGATAATATGAAGTATACGTTATTAACTTTAGATAATATGAAGTATACGTTAAGCACATGCACATATTTATTATATGCCCATGCACATCGCCACATGGTTGAATTTACTTACAGATGCATGGTTTAAACAACAGGTTTCCAAGCCACGGAGAGTAAATTCATGTTGAAGCCGTTGTGACCAACTTGATGGACAACGGGTTTCCGAAGAGTAAATTCATTTGTTGAAGCCGACCAACTCAACATGATCGACGATGAAGTCTGACCGATCTTTGAACATGTCCGATGAAGTCCGATTTCGCCTCTTTGGTATTGTCCTCATCTGATAGATTTGTGAAGGAGATGATGGGTTGGGTTTTTTGGAGAGACAGTGTGATATGATTTTGATTGTATGATTGAGCCAGGAATGGATCTGGTGTGAAACGTAATCTTGAAGAATATTGAACATTGAACGAATTTGGGTGAATATAATTGTTGTTATGAAACCAAAATCTTGAAATTGTTGTGGTTGTTGGGCTTCGAATTGTTTAAAGTCAGTGTTAAAAATGATGGGTTCTTGGAGAGAGGGGGATTTGAGGGGGATTTGATTTTGATTAAAGGTGATGGGTTTCTTGAAATTGTTGTTGTTACTTGGCTTCTCGCCGTTCATACTTGCCGGAAGGAGTGGATGTGAAGATGGTACATGCTAATGCTGGGATGTTCCAGCGTGATGTTGCAATCTGGGTGTCTTCCGGCCACCAAGGTTTCTTCCACTTCTTGAAGTGATCGGCCGCCTGTCTACCATGTAAAATTCATGGATCTTTGCTCTGATACCATGTCAAGTTTGGTGAATGATGAAGGTCAAAGAATGAAGGTTGCCGGACCACCACCATTGACGGTGGTGGCCGGAGGTGAGGAAGAGAAGAAAAGAACGCAGAATACACAAAATAAGAGAAACCGATTTTTGTTATTGAATTGAATTGAATATCTAAAACTATTACAAGATATATTTATATCTAAAACTAAAAGGAATCTATTGGGCTAACCAATGTAAATGGGCTAACAATGTGAATAAGTCCAATTGGACTTATATGTTGAATCTATTTCTTTAGGAGGGATATTCGCTATCTTATATATATAACTTAAAATAATTACACAAATGCCATTGAGTGAAATGACCTAAAAGGCCCCTTTAAACATTACACCCCATTAATTAATCTCTACACCCATTGAAGTAACTATAATACCCCTATACTAAAATACAAATAATACTCCCTACACCCCATTGTTTTATATTTACACCCCAAATTTTAAAAATCACAAATATTATACTAAAAACAAATAATACTCTTTACACCACATTATTTTATATCTACACCCCAAATCTCAAAACCACCGATACATGTTTTACTTGGGACCTCATTTTGCGTTCTTCAATTTTTTTCAAAAACTCTCTCAAAACCAACACCAAACATAATCACATTGTCAAAAATAACATTATAAGGAGCTTAAAGAAGTCATGGGGTCGGGTAATGTAAGTATTTCTTTGACTTTCTTCCATTAAAATTTGATTTTTTGCCCAAAATTCGGTGGGTTTTACGTCTGTTCGGCTCGTGTGATGAACATCCTATGGATGTTCGGCCAGACGGCCGAACACCCTTAAGGGTGTTCATCACACTCACGGTCGAACACCAAATGTTGTGTTCATCACGCCTTAGCCGAACACCCTCAATGCTTTGTTCATCTCGGCTGGCCGAACACCACTCCACTGCTGCTCATCATCCGTAGAGCCGAATGGCGATCTATGAACAAATGAATCATGAATTTTTAACATGTTTTTTTTGCTTAATTTCCAGGAAGCAAACACGTATCCTACTGAGCATAGTGTCGTTGGTCCTGTAGATGATGCGATCATTCCTCTTGAACAACAGATTGTTATAGATTACATCAATGTGTTTGTAAATCACGCATATTTTCATCAGGGATGACTTATTTGATTGGGTTCGTGCGGTAGCATTTGACCGAAGGGAGAATGGACTTGTGATAGTAATTACTAGGTCTGATAGTGGTACGGCAAATAGAGGACCTCGGTTGACTTTAGGTTGTGAACGTGGTGGGCAACCTCGTCAAAAAAGGGATGATTCGAGTAAAGTAACAAAGAATAGCAGAGAGAACGTGGATCGAAAAATGTGGGTGTCCATTTCGTTTGAAGGGTATACAATTATGTGAAGGAGTATGGGAACTTCAGTTGAATGTGGGTTGCATAACCATGCCGAGGCCCTCACATGCATGGCCACTCATTTGTTGGCCGATTATCGAGGCCGGAGAAGGCTTATGTTCTTGACATGTCGCATGCCAATTCGAGGCCTAAGGATATTTTGCAAGGTTTACACGAGAAGTTTCAAAGTAATAAGTCTTCAATACGGACTATTTACAATGCTCGTAGCAAGAATAAAATTATCGAGCGTGATGGTCGATCGCAAATGCGCAGCCTTGTAGCAAAATTGATAGAGCATGGATATTACTACTATCACAGAGATGTGAAAAACCAACACTTGTCCAAGATTTGTTCTTGGCTCATCCAATGAGCGTTGAGCTATTACGTTCTTTTCCCAGTTCTCTTCATGGATTGCACTTACAAGACAAACAGATATAAGTTACCCTTGTTGGAGATTGTTGGTGTGGCGATCGACAAATATGACATTTTTGGTTGGAGCTGCATATATGGGGTCGAGTCACAAGATAACTACATTTGGGCGCTTGGTATCTTGAAAGCTTTGATGAATCAATCATCCTTGCCAACCGTGATAGTAAGCGACGTGCAGAGATCTTGCGTTAATGAATGCAATTGAGGTAACTTTTCCTACCTCCCAACATTTACTTTGTCGATGGCATATCAACAAAAACATCCTTGCGAATTGTAAGAAATACTTTCGCATGAAAGTGCAATGGGATCAATTTTCCATCTGTTGGAATTTTTGGTGGATGCAAAAAATGAGCACATATATGAAGAATACCGAAGAGGTTTCGTATGGATTTTATTGATTATCCTCGTCAAGCTGGGTGAGTACGCCATGAAGCAATGGATACGGCCACCATATAAGGAAAGGTTTGTGTCGGTTTGGACGAATAATGTAATGCACTTCACAACAACACAACAAGCGTGTATTTAAATGTTTTCAACATTTCATTGTTTTCCATAAATTTTGTCATGTAATAGAAATATTAATTGTATCTTATTTTAGGGTGGAGAGTCAACATGCAGCTTTTAAAAGACAGCTTGAAATCAAGTCAAGGCGACTTTGAGACATGTTGGAGACAGTTGCACACCCCGATTGAGACATCTCACATTGCAATCAAGGTGTCATTCACGAAAAGCCTTACAATGCTCTTCCGAAATACAAATCGCTTATATTTCAACAACTTCGAGGTTTGGTGTCTACTCATGCATTGAGTCCGATATACAATGAGATGATTAATATACCAAGATGGTTATATAGACCCGTTGTTGTGTGGTTGTGTACTTCAAAACATGCGGATGCCTTGTCGTCATGAGATTGCCGAGTATATAAGAAATGACCGCCCACCTCTTGATCGTTGATTCATTTTGGAGGAAATTAGATATGTTACCTACTCCGAGAATGTTGAAGTTTCGTGAAGTTGGATATGGACATCGATTCAATAGCACGTATGATGAGATTCGTGAATATTATGAGAACGCCTCCCGAGACCGAAAAGTTGTTAATCATTAAAAGAATGATGGAGGTGAAAGACGCGAGAACAAACTCCTTGATTGTTCCAATGATGAAGGCGCACTGTGGTCGTCCGGCCCCTGGCTAAAAAAAAGATAAATCAACCAAGCGTGATCCTAGTTTGTTTGAGCATGTGGAGTCGATGATAGATAGTTACCCCTTGTGATCAAGGATTGTTATACGAGGTTGGTCCATCGCAAAGAACTCCCACGCTCACTACAGCTGTGCAAATTTTTAACGAAAAGATTCTGTGATAATCTTCTTATATTTCAAGGATTATATAGGTTTGGTTATATATATATATATATATACATTATGAATTTAACTGCTTTTAACTTTCAATAGGCAACCAATGCACGAGGGCCGGAAAGCTAGTGGTATTACGCCCAACAATTCCCAAGCGAATTTCGCTTTCATATCGGGCAAATAATATCATGTGACGGTCATTGTGGTTTTCGTGTCAGAATGGGTTTATGTATAGAAATGAAGAGTCATGGAGCGTGGTCGAGCGGACTTGTCGATGGAGTTGATGTCAAACCAGAATTATACACACGTATCTTAATTGAACGTAATCCTAAAGTTTGAACGCAAGCCCACAATATA
>CM028380.1:126721532-126759509 GCA_013146195.2 Codonopsis lanceolata
AAAATGCAGCTGGAAAGCGCTACATATACCGTACTCGAGCCCCACCGCCCATGTTCATACTCAAAGTACTGGCGAGGCTCAAAAAGTATACTTCCATGCTTTCATGCACTGATATGAGGCTCCCGAAACTGCGCTGTCGAGGCTCAAAACTGCGCTTGCCCAATCGAGGCACCGAAACTTCGCCCCTGCCCATATCATCTTCACGCCTCTGCGGCGCTCGTGTTCTTGTTAGCGTCGCGCGTTCCATTTCTTTCTAGCGAGATGTCGTCACCTTTTTTCCTTGTATAAACGTTTTAAACAATTTTCTGTAAACACCAAACAAAATAAATCATAATTAAGGTTATAGTACCAATAAAACAAAATCAAAGTGCGAAAAAGTGTGCCCAATCGAGTTTCGGTCGATTGAGATGAACAACCCATGGTCGGCTCTACATTCGGCTGAGTGAAAGAAAAAGAACAACCTATGGGCTTTGTTCGGCCAATGTGAGTGAGCGGTATGTGTGTTCGGCCAATGTGAGTGAGCGACCTATGTAGTGTTCGGCCAATGTGAGATGAGCGGCACAGTGTTCGGCCACCTTGAGATGAACGACTTAGTGTAGTGTTCGCTAACAGACGAGCAGTGTTGCATCCACCGAAATTCAATTTTTTATATTTTTAAAGAAAATTCAACACAAATGAATGCATTTCATACATTTGATAGTGGGAGATAATGTAGAAGAGGATGAAAAATTATACCAATAGATGAAGACATTGTTGATGACTTTCAAACGTGAAAGAATCAAATTCCTTTGCACACAATGTTGATGATGATGTTGTTGATGTTTCTTTGTTGTTGTTGTTCTTTGAGTGGTGAGATAATGGTTGGAGTTTTTGAATTTTTTGTTTGCGCATAGGAGGAATTCGGCGTTGCGGCGTGAATAGGGAGGCCCTAGTGGGTAGAGAAAGAAGGGTAAGTAGGTAATTAATTTGTTGGTGGTTATTAATTAGGTTGGTTGGGGAAAAGGGTATAATAGGTTTTTAGCTGGGGTGTAGAGAAATAAGTGAGAATGAAGTGGGGTGTAGAGAATAATGGGGTGTAAAACTATGATTTTGGGGTGTGAATATCCCCACCCATTTCTTTAATGTATATATATATATATACATTTTAATTTTTTTGTATAATAATCTTAAAAAGATTTGAAGTTTCATTATGACATGATGTCTTGACAATTCGTTTTGTAGTTAGTATAATTAAATCTCGGTATCATATGTGTTTGGATCGTTCTCGTTGACTTAAAATGCTCGAAGGCAAAAATATAGAGACAAGACTAACATGTTACACTATAACTCTTGCAAAATATAATAATAATAACATGTGACAAATAGTAAACATGTTGTGTATTTGTATTAATATGTTTCAGAACATGCTAATTAATTGTAAATAATTATCAATTACTAATAGTTACTCCCTCCGTCCATAAATTATCGTTCTAGTTGACCCGGTGCATGGATTAAGAAAAGACAATTGACTTTATTATTTATATTGGTTTAATGTATAGTTTCTTTTAAAGTCCATGTGTATGTGGCTCATAATTAAAGTATGGTGAAAAAGTAAGGGTAAAATGATAAAAGTAATGTTCTAAAAAGATAAGTTTCAAACTGAATAATTATTTTGGGACGGACAAAAAAGGAAAGGAGGACGATAATTTAGGGACGGAGGGAGTATTAAATACTTGAATTTTATGATCTAAGATGATGTATGATTTTATTTTTTTTGGATTGTGTTGATTTTAGATTTAATATACAATTATCTATTTGAAAAAATTGCGGGTCGGTCCACTTTTTGAAACTTTTAATCGTTAAAGTACACTATTTTTATTTTCAATCGGAAAAAGTCACTTTTGGTGACAAAATGATTACGATACCCTTAATGAACCGTAGGTACGCTACGGAGATAATTATTTTTGTACTGCGATTCATCAATTTTATCGCATTATTTTTTGCATCGCGGTTCAATAGTGTAACTGCTAGTCTATTTTTAAACCACAGTTCATCAATTTTTATTGAATTAATTTTGCACCGCGGTTCAATAGTGTAATTGTCAGTCTATTTTTGTACCGCGATTCATCAATTTTAGTGCATTAATTTTTGCACCGTGGTTCAATAATGTAATTACTAGTCTATTTTTGAACCGTGATTCATCAATTTTAGTGCGTTAATTTTTGCACCACGGTTTGAAAAGGTTGTTTAAGTGCAAAAAAGTAATTAATTTTCAATAAATTACAGTATAAAGTGCAAATATATCGCGGTGCAACAATTTTACATGATTCAAACTTTTGAACCGCGGTGCAAAATTAATACAAATGAAAATTTTACACCACGATACAATAGCATAAAAAACCAGTTTACGTATTTCATGTTATTCTAAAATCTCCTTTGTCGTAAATCTTCTTCTTCATCATCATTTTCGAATCTAAAGTGTGTTGCCGAAACTGTTGAAAAAGACGATGACATTTTTGGAACAATATTTCAAAAAATATTCTTTTACGGTTGAAAAAAATAATAATGGACTTTTGAGGTTAAAAACTTTTTTTAAAAAAAAACGACCAGAATTTTGGGGGAATTTCAAGTGGGTACAATTTTGAAAACATGTTTTCATCTAGGACCATTAATTTTTTACACATTTCATAAAACTACAAATTGCTTACCAAATGACAAAAATGCCATTAATGAAAACTCTGATGTCAATCATTGGCATCAGAAATCAACCTGATGCCAAATCTTGGCATCAGATCTGATGTCATTTAAATATCACAATCTCTTGCATCTCTCCACAAGTTACAATCAAACTCTCAAAACAAACAAAATTGCAAGCCTACGAAGATATCACTTCCGTCGTCACTCGTCTCTGTCGCTGTCGACCAGTGACTGTGAGTTCGTCATTCGATCCTCGGCTCTCCTCGTCCTCGCCCTTGCCCCTTTCAAATTGTATGTAATCAATCCCTAATTAAGTAATTTCTTGTGAGTAGAGACGTCAAACCAGCCTGGTCGGCCATCGCCAGTCCCCTTCGCCGTCGCCGTCGACTCCGTTCTCCGTCGTGCAGGTTGCGCCAGATCTAAGGATGGAAGAGAGAAAGTGTGAGACTAAGAGTCTCAGAGAGCCAGATTGAGAGAGAGAGGCGCAAAGGCAGAGTCGAAGGCGCAAAGCCGGAGCCCCTCGAGGTCACCGTAGTCCAGTTCTCACAAAATCACGAACGGTCGTACAGAAGCCGTCGCCGAAGGTTGTGTCGATTCCGGTCCACTTTGTTGATAATCAAATTGAAAAATTGATGTGGACGAGCACTGCTGCAATCTTCGTCGCTTCATTCGCCGGCGATCTGTCGCTCGGATTCTCTGTACCTCACTTGGACCTAAGGGCATGGACAAGATGCTTCAGACTCCGGACGGCGAAATCGTCATCACAAATGATGGTGCAACAATTTTGGAGCAAATGGATGTTGATAATCAAATTGGAAAATTGATGGTCGAATTATCACGGAGTCAAGACTATGAAATTGATGATGGAACAACTGGAGTTGTTGTTATGGCTGGTGCACTTTTAGAACAAGCTGAGCGGCTGCTAGAATCAGTGAATCGTACACAAAGGGGCAGACAAGTATTTTTGCCCAAAAATTGTACCTAAAAGAAATGTACAAAAAATAGGTGGATTCATTTAAAAACATGTTTTTAAAAATGTACCGGCTTGTAATTTTTTTCAAAATTTTCCCCAATCTATTTATTTAGATGTGGCCCTATAGTGATTAATTTAGTCCGAGTAAGAACAGTCTCAGCCGCTCAGGTTCACAATATCAATGACCCGTTTAACCTGTGGCTCACCAGGGCCATGGCCCATTATGACTAGACCGAAAATGATAGAACTAGTTCGATAAACATCTCAATCTCCAACGGTAAACCTTCAATTTTTGTGTGCCACATTATTGAGCAAAAGATGTCATGAAGGCAACTTCAATTGAAATGGGATTTTGTGTGGAATACTAACATGGGATGTTTGCAAACTTTAAACTACTGATTCACCAAATGAGGAACCTCAACAGAATTACAGTACCAAAGATAACAGTTAGAGATCACAAACAACTTTATTCACTTTTAGAGAAAAAAATATAAACTTAATTCTGTACATCAGAAACCCAAAAATATAAAGAAAAAAGACAGAATAGTTTGTCCTCAAAAGGGTTGATGAGCAAAGGCTGCATATCAGTATGTCAAAGGAAGGAGGTCCAAATCATGGTATAAGTATGGTAGGAAGTAGAAAGGAAACACAGAAGCAAAAAGAGAAACCAGTATTCTGTATGTTGCAGAAGCTTTCAAGATCCGGATCTTCTTCGAACAGTTAAAGGGGCAATGTGTGCAAATCAATCCCTTGCAAAACACTAAACTTAGATGTTGCAGTCGTGTCAATGAACCCTTTTACAGACAATTCAGGCACGGGCAAGTTTTTCTCCAGTAACTCATGGTCGATAAAGATTACAACAACAGTAATATCATCGTGATAATTCCGTCTGGCCCCCTTGTCAATCTTCTTCAGGTCGTCATACGTTGTCTTTACATTTCTTGCTGCTTTAGTCAAGGCTGATTTAACAAGTCTCCTAGCAATGCCCTAATATTCAGAAATCAGAAACATAGAAAAAGTGAGCCCTACTATCGTGAACTATGGTTGCTTAAATTGTAGCAAAAGAGGAGGGGGGCCAGGGAACATACTGATCTGGGATTATTGTACACAATCTCCACAGCTTCCTGATTGGTAATGTGATCCCAGAGCCCATCCGATGCAAATACAAGGAACTTGTCGTTGGGTTGTAAATCTCTTGTATGTATAGATGGATCAGCTTTCAATACTGGGCGGCAGATTGGTTCAGGAAGGCGGAACCGCTTGTATGATGGATCAAGAACGAATTCTGGCCTCTTCAAGTATGCATCTCCTATTGATCTAGAAACCTAAAACAAGAGTGCATGTACCATCAAATAAGTATGTAAGAATGATGAAAGAGAGTGAGAGTCACAGTAAAACATGGGGAAAAAAACCTTAGGGTCCATTTGTTTCATAATAATAATTTCTGAAACCATTTTCCATGAAAAAAAAAAACTTCATTATCTAACGCTTGGTCACTACACAGTAAATTAAAAACACCTTAGGCAAGCCATTTCCATTAAAACAAACGGAAGAGAATAATTTCCAGTAGAGGTACGTAGGGACAAAAGTGGAGAGAGAAGAGCTTCATTTCCCAGAAAATGAATTCAAGAGCTCAAATCTGTAAATTGTTTTCCTTAGGAGAATGGGTGATCTACCTTTGACTTGTATAATATTCTACATTTGACTCATTTCTTGAAACTAACAACACCAAAAAAAATTGGAAACATATTCGAAAAAATATTTTCTTTAAAACAAACGGAGCCTTAGATGAAGCAACAGGTTGGCAATACAATTTACCATCAATTGATTCCAGCAATTCAAACTCGGCAAAAATGAAAACGGGAGCAAACCTGAATGAGGCTTTTGATACGCCATACTCCCCTGGCCTTAACTACGATATGTGGGTCATCTGGATGGTCCGCTTTGAGTTCTCGCCTAACCTCATCCATAGATGCATTATGATCCCTTGTAATTTGCTCTGCAACAATTTTCTTTGATCTACGTCTACCCAAATAGCCTATTACAGCTCTTGAATCACCAAGGTTAGCCACGTATAATGTTCCTTTCCATATGACTCCAACCAGACAACAGGACCCAACTGCTGCCATCAAAGGTTTTATTCCCCATGTCCGGCGCACACGGGCAAGAAATTCATCCTCAGTTGCAGAAATAGCATCCTTAATGATGTCTCCAGATATTGCTCCATTTTCTCGGGCCAGCCCTGTTAACAACAAATTTTGCTTCCAACATGAGTTTCCAAACTACTTCACAACCAAACGCATTCTAATCCATCAACAAAATCATAGATATTGCACTAATTATTAAGCATGGTTTCAAATGGGTACATACACTAGTTATTTAAAATCTCATACTGTAATAACAAAATCCATAAATGAAATAAGAACGGAGGGTAAAGTATCACAGTTGCACAAAAAACTTGGCACTTAAAGTGGCACAAAGAAAACGGGGACGAGCAAAATCGTGCCCCAGCCCTCGGTAAGCAAAATATTTTAAAACATAATTCAATTAAAATATGTAAAAGAAAAGAAAATATAATCAGCTCAGCCTTTTCCCCAGTTACTTGGGGCCTGGGGTCAACCAACACTCACACAAGAAAAATCTACGCTTTTTGCTCTGATTAAGCAGAAAGGTAATATGGAATTATGGATACATGGAATAAATATTCAAATCCCGTAACTGTATTCGAAAAAGAATAGACCAAACCTGAAGTCTCACAATTGCAAAACTAATCCATCGAAGTAACGATTAACGTAGCTTAAATTAAGCATAAATCATGTGGGTACAAGCAAAACTCTCTCCCAGGGTCACAGGCAAACACTATATATAGAGGAATCTGTAAATATCAAATTGAAATAAAAGTAACCACTCAATTGAAGAAGTTCATCAGGAAAACCATAAATCTCTATTTACTTATGAATAAAAACAAATGTGTACCAGCAAAAATCAGTATCAGACTCACACTCACAGTACACAACTATATCCAACCGGTTTTTTTTTTTTTTCTTTCTTTCTTTTAATAGAGGATCAGTAGTGGTTCCCCACTAATCCCCTTGGTGACTCGAACCCACGACCTATTAGGTATGGGTGAAACGTCTTACCACTAAGCTGCACTTACTTGTCATATCCAACCGGTTGATAAATGGAAAATGCAAAGAAAATTTCGGCAGCTAAAATGAGGAAGGTTCAACAAGAAAAGCATTTTTTTCCCTAAAATACAAAGAATGTCTTACAGACTCAGATGCATAAGGTGGATTAATAGAAGCAAAAATTCCAATTAACCATAAAGTAGAATGAAACACTCCCAAACTACTACTTTTTTTTTTAACTTTTGAGGAAAGTTAAATATCCAAATTCACACTTAAAACTACATATATTTTTTCCCTGAAACGGTAATTTGCATAAAAATTTGCATACTAAAATGGAACAGGTCATCATTAAAAGCATTGATTACACTCTACTTATGTATAAATTCAAACGGGTAAAAGTAAAAATTCAAACAGAGACAAACAATAAACAGCTACTATATCTATAAAAGGTTCAATAAATGGCACATTCAAATAAACTCACATACCAAAGAGAAGAAGATTCATGAAAAAATCATAGATTTTACACTAATCAGTAGTTTAGATTGGGACAAGCGATAATCATTCAAATTCGATCTACAACAACAATATTCCACAGCAATCAACTACACATAAAACAATTAATTCAGAGAAGGCAAATGCTAAGAATATCTCACCAACAGAAATCGATAAAGTTGCTGAAAGAAAAGCATATTTCTTGCTCTAATTAATCATAAATTCAAGTTGGTATGAGCAACAATTATTCAAGCTCAAGTCAAACCAAAAATACATCAAAAGAAACACAAAAACTCAACTGATTAGATGATTGAAGAGGTGCTCAGAAATGAAGCGGGAAGCTTCAGGGCCACCATGGCCATCATAAACCCCAACAAAAGTGGCATCTTGACCAGTCTCCACCTGACTCTGATCCTCCAATACATCATTGGCCTGAACCACAGCAAATGAGAAATCTCCAAATGCATGCTTTCCAAGGTCTTTACACCACAAAAGTGGATCGTCGAGGCCGCCCAAATCATTGTCATTCTCATTATCATCCTTGTTCATACGGGCATATCGACCCATCAATGGTTGCCAACATGCTGACATTGACTTTTCCAATGATGAGAACATCCTTCATTTCCTTCTTAATCTAAAACCTGCAATTCTTATTATTTATCAGAAAATCAAATTGAAAACCCACGAATTTTGATAGCAAAAGGAATTACTACGTCCGAACCCAAATAAGTGTCGTTTTAGTTATTTAAAAAAAATTGATTCAAAATAAGTGTATTCTAGTTTTTCAATGCAAATATTAATTTAACCTTCTCTTTTCCCAAGTCCCAACACTTGATCATCATATCATTAAAAATTTTACACCAATTTACAATTTCTAAATATATGTCATTACTCTACAACGACACTTATTTTGGAAGCCCCAAGATTTGGAGTGATAAACACGAGAAATTTCAATATGATGCGAACCCAGAAAACAAAAGTAAAAACCCATGAATTTCCACATGCAGTAATTAGCAGTGGGAAAGCCCAGAAAACACCTAGAACGTAAAATTAAAAACTAACCCCCCCCCACCAGAATTTAGATATCGAATACAGTAATTTAAAGAGTAAAAAAACCCAACAAAATTGATATTAAACGGAGAAATTAACAATGAGAAAAACCCCAAGAAATTTGATGAAACAGGGGAACCCAGGAATTGAAGGTTAAAAAAAAACAGTAAAGAAAAATTATAGAAAACCCAGAACAGAAATTCTTTTTAAACCCCAGAATACTTTAATAAAAAAATCAAACTCAAAACTAATAGCCGGAAAAACCCAAGATTGTTTGATATAAAATGCAGTAATTGGCAGTTGGAAAACCCCAAGAAATGTTATTTTATATAAATAAACATGAATGGGAAATGATGATGTAATTTGTCAAAATGCAAAGAGAGAAGGGAGAGAGAACTTACAGTGAGTCTGTGTTAAAAAGATGGATTGATTCCGTTCCAAGAATGAAATTACTCGATACTAAGACAATGTCTAGAGAGAGAAAGTTAGAGAGAGGATGGGGAGAGAAATAATGCGTCACTTTTGCCAAGAGTTACAGAAATATATCTAGAGAGAGAGAGAGAGAGAGAGAGAGAGAGAGTCTAGAAGGATGAAAAGCAGATCAGTGTTTAAAGCAACAGGGTTGGGGTGGGTGATGATGCAATTTATGTGTGTGTGAGAGAGAAAGGTATTGGTTTTGGGTTTAGACAGAGAAGAGGGCCCTGGAGACTCGGAGTATTAAAGGCAAGTTGAGACGAAGCGTATGAGGATTGTGGGGCAGCACACCTTTAATAACGTAAAGTACACAAATGCCCCTGCGTTTCTTATGAAACTACAAAACTTGCATTTGTAATAAGTGATGCTGCATATCTATCAATATACTACTCCCTCGTTGTAAAACTTATACCTCATCTTTTAAAATATAATCCATATATATATTATAAAAATTATAATATAAATTATAATATATACCTCGTTGTTTGATTTGACCTTCAATTTTATTATAAAAATTATGATGATGTTTATTTTTAAGGATGTTCAAGTGAGAGTGAGGTCCATCAATATTAAGAATTAAGATAGCAAGCAATGCGTTCACGTATGTGCTATCAACGTGAGCGTTCTCGAAACCAAGAAGATATACACGTAATTGTTGTGTGATATTGAGTGTAGTGTGTAATTATGGTAGTTCCTATGCATTAGAACTCTTGATTTAGGAATTTTGTTGCTGATGTCATTACCGACGGAGTAGTTAGTCGACATTTTAATAGACTAAGAAATTTTTCCAAGTTCTACCATCAATCAAATTAAATTAAGAGTAAAATGTTAATGATAACTTCTTAAAAAGGAAATTTTAGAAAGTAAAAACTTTTTCTAAACAACGTAGAAAGAAAATAAATTTTGTTTTTAGGAAGGAAGGGAGTAAATGTTACTTCTTTCGTTCATATAAGAGTCATGGTTTGCCTTGTTACATAGATTAAGAAATTTAATTAGTTACCATATAAATGTTAGGATGTAGTATCCATATGAAACATTAAACACGTTAACTAAAATAAGAAGCAAATTAATGATAAAATAATAAAATTAATATCTTTAAAAAGAAAGTATACAAAGTAGCCGCTTTTATAACGAATCTAAAAGAAAGATGAAATCTTTCTTAAACGCCGTAGGAGTAATATTTTATATTAGGACATTGCTTTACACTGTATTTTTCAGTTTAATATTTTTTTGGTTTTTCAAAATATCTTCACATGTGAAGGTTGAAATTTGAAGACTAATATCTGAGCTGATTGTTGAAAGGCTCCAAAAGACATAGAGCTGTCAAAATGGATTGGGTTTGTTGGGTTAGTCCGTCCCACCATTTAAAAGTAGTGGGTTGGGTTGGTATTTCTTAGGTCGCGTCATGTTTTTCGGCTGGCCCGTTCCGTTAGAAAAACGCATAAAAATATAAATATAAATATAAAATGGTTTATCAAAACGGGTGAGGTCATTGAGATTTGAGAGGGAGAAAGTCAGAGGTTTTTTGTTATCCCGTGAAAGTGGAAACTTTTTTCCCCATTTGCTATAAAATACTAAATACTATTTGGGAGAAGATGGTTACCACATAAGATAAAAGAGAAAGGGTTTCTTGCTAGTAAACAAAGGAGCACTTTTTGTGCAATTCCTCCCTAATTTCTTGGGGGTGCTAGTGTGCTGCCAATGCCACCAAGGATATTAACAAGTCCTTTTGATTTTTGTTTCTAACATGTTGCAGTTTACACGGTTTAGTTTAAACGAGTCGTTGAAAATATAACTTTTTGGTTTTGGTTTAACGGGTTATAACTAAAACAATTATATAATGTTTATATTTAAATTTAAAATTTGAAGTCAAGTAATCAATACAAATTCAACAAAAAAGTAACCACATCAAGTAATAAAATTCAAAACACAAATTATTAAAACTTCATAATTTACTTTACTTCAATCAATCAATCAAGTTGTTTAATTAGTAGTCATTATATATGTATTATTAGATCAAGTAAATTCAAATTAATTTTCTTCTGTTTTTATTCAAGATTTTTAATAATATTTTAGGATGAAGTGAGTTGTTTGGTTAGGTTTTACTCGAATCTATGAAAACATTTAAAAAAAAAAAACTTAATCTTTTCATACAAGGAGCTGTATTGGTGACTCGAAAAATCTTATTAAAATTGTTAGTCGGGTCAACCCTATCGATTTCGGTTCCTAATAAGTTGCGCTTTTAAACGGGCCACTAAAAATTCAAACATAACCTTGAGTTTTTCGTTTAAACGGTTCAACTTTGCGATTCTCGACCATATTAACATTTTGAGGTACTAGGAGCGTAAACGCAAGTAGAAAATTATTGCTTCCTCCGTTACTAATACAGAGTCACTATACTATTTTGAGATGTTTCATTTTAAAAGTCTACTTTCAAAATTTATTACTAACAATCTCCATAACATTTCAACATTACCCTTCACAATTGATATTAACATAATGATTATTCTCATACATTATTGTAATTGTGATCAAAACTCTAACGCTAGTCATATAGTCATATACTCTCTTCATTTCGAGCAAAAAGTCCCCATTTGAAAAAAACAAAGTTTTTAAAAAAATGATATTTTAATAGACCATTTTAGTAATAAATGACATTTGTATTCCTTAATTTTTGAAAGTTGACTCCTGGTGACCAAAGTGTGATTTATAATCAAGTACAATGACTAAATTGAAAAATGGGTAATGATGGAAAATGTGGTTCCGTTTGAATGTTTGATGGCCGATGGTTGTGTTTACGGTGGTTGGTGTGATAGGGTGAGCAAACAAAGTTCTAGACAAATTTGTGGAACATTACCAACTTCTATAAAATATTTGTTTTGGATCGATCAAGCTTGTATCAAAATTTTATTTTTACTTTAATTTATTTTTAGGCTTAAATAGTAGTTTGATCAACCTTATTTCATATTTTTTTGCAATAAGTTAACTCCATTCTTTTTTTTCTTCCAATTTAGTCATTGTACATGACTATAAATCACACTTTGGTCACTAAGAGTGATTTCCATTAGATAAAAATGATCGAAATGATATAAATACTATTTTGTGTTTGAAACATGTCGCACATATTTAAAGTCGCACAATCTTATTTCGTTCAACTCCGTGCTGAGATGCGTGTTAAGCTTATATTAAAGGTGAAGATGAGTAACATGTGATGTAGTTAAAGGTATTTTTGGGTTTCTACGAATATGGTTAAAACTTTTCCATCCAAATAATTAAATGATGAACGTTTGATTTATAGGTAAATACAATGAATAAATTTTAAAAAAAGTAAAATTAATTTATTGCAAAAAATATAAAAATAGGATGACTAAATTACGATTTTAGCCTGTGTTTTTGGATAGGATGGACACGTGTGAAGAAGTAGCTCTAATATTGGTGGCCAATCAATCTACTAGGGTATGATATGAATGAATGAACATTAATATTTATAGTGAGTTGAGTGAGGAGGTAGAGGACATGTTATTATCCTAATCTTTTTTGTTCAATGTGGACTGTGGAGCAACAAAAACTCAAGTAATCCGTGAATACAACTATCACTATTATGACCAGACCATGAGTTCATGGTAAAGTTAAATGGAGCAATAAAGAGTGCCCCATTGACCAAGGGACCGTAATGGTGGATCTATAAATAACTCTGCAATTTTTTGTTTTAATTATATTTTTTCAATATTTTAAAAAAGAATTGATTCCAATAAATATTCTCTATATATCTTTTAAAAAATTAAAATCTCTCACATATCAACTAACAAACATAACAATCAATATATTTAACTATTTTTTTTTCTATTTTCCCACCATAATTTGAATGAAATATTTTATATTTTAAATTTATAAAATATAAACAAAATATGTATTTTTATATTTCTATATAATTGATTAATAAAATTTTATTATTATCATGTAGTAGAGCTGACAATTAGGTGGCAGGGTTGTGTTGGAATGAATAATGAGTCGAAACTCATTAGAACTTAAATATCAAACGGGTAGAAAGTCGGATTGTACTGGTTAAAATGGGTCGCACCCTTTCAAACTTGGCTCTTTCCCCAAAAAAACATGAAATTATAGTATAAAAAGTCATGGGTCGAAGCGGTAACAATGGGTTCGATATGCTGCAACCCGACTCATTAATATTTTGGGTTGAAACGGGTTACTCGTTTAACCAAAAATATTAACGGTTTGGGTTTGGTAGGTTAATGGGTAATGAGTTTTAATTATCACCTATCATGTTGTAACAAAAATATATATATATCAATTGTTTGCAACGACAAAAACATTAAGATTTTTTTTTGTATTCAATAAAATAAATTTTCAACATAATGAAACATTAATTGAAAAATACTAAAAACCTTGTATTTAGAGAGAGACTTACTATTCAAGGTAAATCACTCTCCTAATTAGAAGAGTGATTTACTTGATTTTAGAGAAAGAGTGTGAAGAAATAATGTCCACTGTAAGATTAGGAGAGGGTAAAATTTTCTAAAAAACAGATTGAGAATTGGTAGTGGCATCTTATTGTGGATGCTCTAAATTTACTATATTGATATTTCTCGACCATCATTTGCAACAATGTAACATGGACACTAAGTCGCATTTGCTTTCTTTCTAACAATGTACAATACATGGACCTACACTTCCTATTTAGGTTTGTGGGATACTTTATGTTTTTATTTATGTAAGGTTGGATTATACAATATCCAACGTCGATGATGCTCTAAGCATGTAGACTTCTACTTTTTACAATACAACTCACGAACACATAGTGAGTCAGGTAAAAAAGATTTGTCTTAAATAAAACACCGATAAAACTATTTTCCGTAGTTTTTGCCATTTATGTATATCTATTACCACAAGTCAACTTTCCTAAAAAAAATAATTTTAAATAATAAAAAATAAACACTCATTTTAATTTTACCATTTACGCATATGTAATACCTCAATCTCACATCAAAATATGTAATACCTCAATCTCACATCGAATAAATATGAGATTTTTGTGTGATTTATAAGATAGTTATGTGTTACTATTAGGCATCAACATCATCTATGGAATTTTTATTAGAACTTGTGATCGATGACCCAGGTATTGCATACTCAGTGGGCCAGTATGTACGCTAAACATAGCGGACTGAGCTTTCGGGCTCGGGGCGTTACAGTATATGGATGTACTAGATTTCATATTCGTGCATGGTATCAGTATGAAGATGATCAGTGAATGATGTGAATAAATTAATATATGCTTGAGATTTTGTAGGGATCGGATCAATGTACACTACACAAAACAAAGACGACATCCCAAAAAATAAAGAAAAACACATTTTATTGGTTGTAAAATTTTGTAACTCATCCAAATGATTATAATTAAACATCCAAAAGCATTCTTTCTCACACACACCAATCCAACACTTGTTAATTGAAATAAACTTAAAAATGAAAATCTCATACAAAAATCATAAAATAAATTGAATGAAACGATGTGAACTAACAAAAATTATTTAGAATCGAAATCACAAAGATTTCAGACCAATAAAGAAAAGTCAACACAAATTTTTAAAAAAGAAAAAAATTAAAAATAAAAATATTTAAAATTACAAAATTTAATTACAAAACTTACGAACAATTTAAAAAAAAAAAAACTAAATCTAGTGCGAACAAAAATTAAATTAAAATTTCAATTGATTACGATAGCAATCAATTAAAAAACTACGAACTAACTGTTGCTATAATTAATTGTTGCGCACATGCTCGTAGAAATTGAGATTTAATCATGATCAGTAGTTATGTTTGAAAAAAATGAATCATGGCTAGTAATTAACTTTTTTTAGATTTAATATGGTCCGTAGTTATGTTTGATAAAATGAATCCTTGCCAGCAGTTAACTATAAAGCGAAATTATAATATAGATTGTCACAAGTCAACTTTCCTAAACAAAATTAATTTTAAATAAGCAAAGAGAAACACTCATTTTAAGACGGATGTTAAAAGAAAAATTACTTGGTCAACTCTTATAATTTAGAGCATATTTTGTTTTTAAATAATAATATACAAGAATATTACGTATATTATAAATTTAAATTGTCATGATAGCAACAATCGTTGTTCTGCTCTATATAAAGAAATAAAGAATCATTGATTCTTACAAACAAGTAAGAAAAATAAACTTCTATGAAGAAAGAATGAATAATAGACAAGAACAAGTAAGAAAAATCAGTACCCCTACTAGTACTACTACCCATTTTACTCTGAATCTTCTTCATCCCCTGCCGTTGTACTTAGCCTTTGATCAAATTAAGCAATGTCGTTTATCAAGCGCTTTATGCCGATTATAGTGCTTCTCCATGAAGACTTTGGTAGCCCCTTCAATAGTTTTTCTCCATGTCTACACAAAGTTCAGACACATACAAACAAACAAGTCAAATAAATATATATCATTCATCAGTTTTCCTCCATTGATGTAAGATGATTACGATATTCAGATCGATAGTGTTAAAGCAAATTCCATTAAGAATTTCCAGGAAAACTCCAGTCATACGCATAATCTGATTTGATTAGTCAAGCCATTCACATCTTGAAGGACACGTAAAGATGACCAATCAAATTCATCCACATTACAGGTCGTGGATCCAAATAAGGAACAAAATTTTGTCTAGTACATACGCTGTTTCTGTTTATACACATTTGGTGTATATGCTTTAGCCATGTTGATAGTAGCTTCTATGTGAAGGAAGCAGTATTGTTTCAATATGCAGTTTCTTAACACTCCGCATAAAAAGCTATAACACATTTTTTGAAATAGATCTCAACATAAAGTAAGCTTTATGCAATCATGAAATTTGTAGATTGCATCCATGAAGAACTTTTCCTATTCTAGCTTCTTAGAGGCTATCTTACCAGCCATGAAACTACAGTATACATCTAGCTTCATACAGCTAGCTACTTCACGTGATCTAAAGCTCTTATCCTCAGTCCAAGTTTGCTTAATATAATCATCATGGACTCTTCATGAAAGGGCTTAAATTCCATCCAGATTATCCTTATCTCAGCCTGTTTCATATCCATGACCTGTTCAGATTCCCTAGAGAAGCTTTATGTTTCTTTTGGTATTTGTTTGAAGCATATACAATCGGGAGGTTCAAACGGTCGAATGGATCGGAAGTTTGCTTGGTACTCCCTCTCGATATCCGAGGGTGAAGCAAGCAGATAGTCATCCCTTTCCATATCCGTGGGTGAAGCAAGCATATGGCAAGTCAAGGGGACTGGATGGACAGGTGGATGGAGCACTGGGCTTTTGTGGATGATGGACAAGGCCTTTTGGTAATAAGGGGAAAGGTTGGGAAGAGGGGAAGGCTTGCAAGGCTGAGGAGGTGGATTGGGCTTAGGAGGCTTACAAGGATCAGGAGGTAGTTTAGGCTTGGACGGTGTTCTATCTGAATAAAGGACATGAAAGTCAAATTTACCAGATGGTTCACCGAGGGTTCCTACGGCTGGGTCACCTTCTATATAATCCTAACCAGAATGTTGGAATGTTGCCACTAGCATCAGCCTTGCAGAAGTGCAGTTTGCAAGCAGCTGTAAATGTTTGGAGAAGAAAGGCTATGTTTGATACGCTACCAGATTTTTTTTGGCAATTGGAACACCATATTTGTTGATTCAACTGGTTCTAAGATAATTTAATCTTCCTAATGGAATCACGTATGTCCTTCAACCATTTAATCCACCATTTGACCCTTCACGCATTCGTATTGACTTGAATTCAATATGGATGGTAACTAGGACCAAATGGTGGAAAGAACTTACGAGATTCCAGGTTTTAAAATCATCAACTAGACCAGTTTCACCAAACATAGTTACTATAACACATTAGAGTATTGTAATAAGGAGTGTAAGTAGTTGGTTAATGTGTCAATGCATAGAAATTGGGGAGGGAGGAGTCTTAACTCTTAAGTACTCTTGATAAAGGGTAGTCTTATATTCATGATAAAAGTACTCTTAAGAAGTAGGACATTATATGTGGATCCCTTAACAATGAATACCTTGGTTAGTTACTTTAAACAAGCATGTTTATTGTTTAAAAAAAACATCCATTTTAAATCGAATAAAAAGAAAAGGTAGGGAGAGCAGACAAGTCATGTATTCAGATTATAAATACTAACAAGCCACAATGGAGTCATGTATCATGTTTTGTGTGGCCATAATGTGGATCCTTTGAAGATCTTCATGGATAGAACTTGTAGCGAATTAACTGTAATCATTCCCCCCCCCCCCCACCCCCAAATACTTCTCTTTAATGCACCCCTTTTCAAGTGTGTTGATCATGTCGACACATTAATGAGTTTCATTCAATGGTCCAAAAATAAGTAACTTTTCCATCAGTAGGTTTCAAAACCTGCAGATGTTGCACCAAATCAAAACCTGCTAGTACATTTGAACCATTGGATGAATCTTATTAATGTGTTGGCACGTTCTACACCCTTGGATGCCTAAATGAAGAGAATTGAGAGGTTTTAAACCCCTACTTTTATCACAAACACACTCTCTCTCTCTCTCTCTCTCTCTCTACGACATACCAAAGTAACGTTTGTTACTATTACACGTTCCTTCTCCCTATATCCTACATCTGAAGAGTTAAGACTCCTCCCTCCCCAATTTCTATGCATTGACACATTAACCAACTACTTACACTCCTTATTACAATACTCTAATGTGTTATAGTAACTATGTTTGGTGAAACTGGTAACTTTAATTCAGATGTAGTCTTATATTCATGATAAAAGTACTCTTAAGAAGTAGGACATTATATGTGGATCCCTTAACAATGAATACCTTGGTTATTATTTAAACAAGCATGTTTATTGTTTAAAAAACATCATTTTAAATCAATAAAAAGAAAAGGTAGGGAGAGCTTGTATTCAGATTATAAATACTAACAAGCCACAATGGAGTAATGTTTTGTGTGGCCATAATGTGGATCCTTTGAAGATCTTCATGGATAGAACTTGTAGCGAATTAACTTAATTTCCCTCAAATACTTCTCTTTAATGTGTTGAACATGCCGACACATTAATGAGCTTCATCCAATGGTTCAAAAATCAGTAACTTTTCCATCAGTAGGTTTCAAAACCTGCAGATGTTGCACCAAATCAAAACTGCTGGTGCATTTGAATCATTGGATGAATCTCATTAATGTGTTGGCACGTTCTACACCCTTGGATGGCCAATTGGAGAGAATGGAGAGGTTCCAAACCCCTACTTTTATCTCCCTCTCTCTCTGTCACTTTGTGTGTGTTACATACATATATATATATATATATATACTATACATATATATATATATATATACTATACATATATATATATATATATACTATATATATATATACATATATATATATATATATATATATATATATATATATATGTATGTATAATTAAAGTTACCAAAGTAATTTTTGTTGCTTCTGAAGTAGACCAAACACATTTAGGTACGACTCTAGAAGCAGCACAATAGCTTGGTGTCTCAATTCCCTTGAATACTTCCACATTCCGACAAGCCTTTCTTCCTATCTCTCCCCACTAACACTTAAATGTCCCTCATATTTTCAGTATGAGAATGATAACCGTAATCTGAAACCTCACAAGTTTCTTCAACCAATTAATCCACTAACTTGATCATCGAGACATCCAATCTATGTTCATCTCCGTACCGTTTCGTTGTATGTATAGTTGGCATTCATAGTTGAATATATGGCTATGAATGTGGTGTTGTATCTATAGTTTTCATCCATTGATGGATCAACTTTGCATATTATAGTTTAACAAATACAAATACATGGAACATGTATTGATATGGATGGCCTTTACGAAGACCAAATGATGAATTAACTAGTCGAATAAACTTACTAATTCCAGACTTCGATGATCATTTATTAGATCAACTAGGCTCAACTCAGAGACTTGTAATGTAGTAAAACTCTACACTAACCTAACAAGATCAATGTCCGATAAATTTTAATATTATCTGTGAGGAGTTACCTAAAATGTTAACTTTATCAAGAGCATATGATAATTCAGGCTAAAAGAGAATTCAATTACTATAAGTAACATTAAACTCTTCAAATCTACTTCAAATGAAATTTAGTCCAAATTTGTTTGTTTTTTCAAGATTATCTAGTTTGCATATCTAGCTAGAAAAATGTTCAAAAAATTAAGACTTTAAGAAGGTCCGTAAAAATTAATTCTCAACCAAGTAGCATTATGGAAAATGGTAAATCTTACCTTCTCAATTGTTCCCAGAATGGACCTGTTCCTGAAATTCCTTGACCTGACGTTGACCCTCCCAGCACCCAGTTGCCGAATCAACACCGCCGATCTCCGGCCAATAGCCGCCGGTGGAAGGAGTGACCTCCTCTCCACAATAGCACTCGAATTCAATGACGGGTTCTCACCTGAGTCGCCTTCTTGTTGATTTGTCTGGCTTCTTTTGCGGCGTTTCAACAATCTTGAATCTCTTTTGGGAGAACCCATTTCGGCAAATTTGCTCAAGAGCTCGTCGGATGATGCTTTAGTCACATGTTGAACTTTAGCCGTCGTGTCCATTAATTATGAACTCTCTCAATTGAATGCTGAGCTTCAATACTATGTCCTTTCAATTCAGTGTGTGTGTGTGTGTGTGTGTGTTTTAGAGAGAGAGAGAGAGGTAGGAATGAGTGTTAAGGCTGCCTGTCTTATTATGTTGGGGGGAAATGGAAATGGACCGTTCGGGGGAAGGAATGATAAATTGAATAATGTGGAAACAGAAATAGAGCCGTTGGGGATGCGCAATGAACTTTTATAAAACTTATGAAGTGTATTACTGTATTACTTCCTTGAGGTTTGAAATAATTTCAGTTACATCCCATATGGTTTAGGAAATTATGTTTATCACAATCTATAAGAAAATTTTGAGTAGGCTGACGATTATAACTTATCAAACTCGTTAATTGATCAACTTTTGCTTAAAATGAACGTATTGCTCAAATTACTTTTCACGGAGCAGAGTATCTAACTAACTAGGTAGCATAGTATGTATGATTGGATATGTTACATAAATATAATGGAGTTTTGTATATCGTTAAGATCAAGTAATTATGTTCCAAATGAGTCTAAAATTTCTTTTCTCACAATAAGTTCATTATGGTGTTTAAAAACATTAAAGGGAAAGATGTAAGTTTTTAAGGAAATTGACATTAATTAACATTATTCACCTAGTAAAACATAAATTTATGGTAAGTTTTTTTTTTTGATAAATAAATTTATGTAAATTTTTAAAGGAAATTGACGATAGTTAACATTACACGTGTTTTAAAGAAGAATGAACAATATTTTTCAGACTTTACTAAATTTATGGATGGGAAGTAAATTGTTGGAAATATTAGCTGCCTCAATTTTTTTAACAATAAAAGAGCAAAACATAATTTCCCAAATATGAGGGGAGGTACTTGAAATTTCCTAAAACCTAAGGTAGCTAAATGTAATCTATCCTTTAGTTATGTATGGCACATTGGCACGTGAGATGATGAGTGTAAATGCGTAATGAAACTATATTCAAGAAAATGGGATAACTTGGCATTGGCTAAATTGGCATTTTGTGATCAGTTAATACGCTCCTCTTCCATGATTATACTGATAAGTGACAACAAGGCAACAACCTACCTGGAGAATAATACATGGGGATGGGAAGGAAGGCACCCTCGTGATAATTAGATTGAGAGTAGGTCCCGTTTTACGAATCATAATCCGAAAGACGGAGCCTCTCTCACAGCTAATTTCATCAACACAAGGTGGGTGAGGTCAGGGTGGATCCGTCTTGCAGAAAAAAATTATTAGAAATAGATTGAACATGTTGCATAGGATTCATGCAAAAAACTACTGTTTTAGTTGGTACATGGAAAAGCCACCTACACAATAAAACTAGAAATCAAACATCTATAGAAAAGGATGTAGTCGATGAGTTAAGCTTCAGTTTCTCTCTTTCGGTAAAAATATGCGCAAGTCGTTGCTGATTGAACCGCATGCACTTGTAGACTGGGCATTGTTTGAAGCTTCTGCAATCTCAACAGGCATGGTTTCGAACTTTCTGCACCAGCTGAAAGTTTCCATCACGCAGCAGCAAACTTCCCTGTCAGATGACATTATTACATATTTAAGGTTTATTCAAGTTCTCCTGTGTGTGTGTGTGAGAGAGAGAAAGAAAGAGTAGTGGGCGGCAGTTAGTCACCCAGTCTTCTCGGATTAACTATCATTTTCCAGTTATTTTACATTGTAAGAACTGTCAACAGAACAAAATTGAAGGACAGCCTGTACCTTGTAGTCATTAGCTGAATTGAGTCCCAAAACTGAGAGCATGGCATTCAAGATTTCTCAAGTTCAACTACAACACAAAGACGATAGAAAATTAAACTCTTATAGCCAATTCATAAACAATAATCTTCTAAGCTGTATTTCACAAACTACAAATATTTTTCATACTGGATTCAGTGATCATAGAACTTTTGAGCTATCACAAAGCTACAAATATCTGGCTGCATTGAAATGTATAGTAGAAGCAAAACTCAATCATCTTAATAACACTATATATAAACAAATATCACATGTCTAGAAAGAGCAAAAGAGAATTAGAAAATCCACTTCATCACAGGCCTATGGAGATAGCAACTACAGATATTGACTATAAAATGACACTATATCTTTTTTAATCTAGATCAACCTAAAGTCACACTTGAGAAAAACCAAGCCTGCAGATGCAAGACAGATTTTCAACTTAAACAAATAAAATTATGAACCATCAGAATCATCAAAGGAATCAAAAACTGGTGGGAAGAAGCATGTCTGTATTCTCTTAAAATATTTGGTATCCACTAGCATCCTGTGTTAGTAGCATGGATCCTTTCTCACAATCCCAATAATATATGAGCATGCTAACAAAATCTGAGAGCATACCACAACAGCAATTCCAGTCTCATTAAATTTCGGAATGCACATGAGCCGCACCAGCTGTCCTTCAGATCCTGCACCAAAAAGTTTGATTAACAATGTGATTTTAAACAAATAAAGAAAGTAACTTGTGAACTTCTGGATAATGATTTCCAAAGGCACCTTCTATTAGGCGTGTCTCGTATCTGTCCTGATTACCAATGAAATAAACATGAGGGCAGCTCTCAACAAAGAAAGGGTCCTTATCAGTGAAGGGATAACACCCTGTTAAACAAGGATGACGTGAGTGTCAGTATAACCAAACCCCAAAACCTGGTCAGTAGATCATGAATATAATTTACAAGTCAATTTTTTTCTGATCCTTTTGGCAAAAGAGTCTAAAAGTAAATCTTGATACCCCCACAAAGGGACTAAATTTATATTGACAAGGTCAATTGTTTGCTAATAAAAGGTATTTCAAAGTCAAGACCCATCTTAGACAATCGACCTTCTAATTCTGGTAAAGGTATACTCCTCAGCTCTGCTCAAAAGAGTCCATGTTTAAAAATCAATCATTTTGAGGGATTAAAAAATGGTTTTCCATGCATACCCTTAATTTTATGAACTAAAGTATTTTCCAAGTGATAATTTGTAAATTTAATGAGGTAAAGAGTTTAAGTTAGAACTTCATAGCATTTATTAGCTTAATTTTTGAAACAAGACTTTATGCACGGAACATCCCAATGTAGAAAGTAGAACGCTATGAGTTGCAGATCCCAAAATAAAAAGGACTATTTGAGTGAAATGGAAGGAGTAGTACAAGAAAGATGGCAAAAGAATAGACTCTTACCAAGGGTATTTGGTGCTGTTGGTGCTAGGTGCCTCCACCTCAATGTCCTCTCCATGAATTCAAGTGTATCTTTTGCCTCTGAATACTTTTCAAGATCATCAATATTCTGACCCGATGTTCCAAGAAATCTGAAGAGAATATAGAAACCATGTAAGAGTATGACTAGCTAATTACTCACAACTAAAATAAGTGGCCAAGTTAAGTAGTACCTGATTCCATCAAGCTCAAAGAAATGAGGATTGGTGCAGGACCTAAAAGTGTTATAAGCTCCTGACCCAGGGAAAAGGCATTTGTGCAAAGGCTGAATTATAAAGATATTAGAGGAGAGACATCGGTTGCATCAGGAATATGGTAAAAGAATTATACTTTACGGGCTGTCAACCTGTTGTGGTAAAGCATAATTTGCAGGATCATTGGGTCCAGCCATGATATCTGTAGGTATACCTGCAGCAATCTGCACATAACTATAAATGACAGAAATCCAGATTCAAACTCATTTGACCATTGCAAAATGAAGATAAAAATTACCTGAGTTAAGAAGATATCCAGCTCTTTAATTGGCTCGGATAGTTTGGATTGATCCTTTGAAGCTATATTCTGCAAATAATGGATGTATTGATGACAGGTCGTCGTCACATGGAATGATGGTGGTGGCAAACGAGGTTCGTGTCTAGAAAGTGCAAGTTGCAGTGGTACAGCTGGTGTGATCAAATATTGATGTTTATGCATGGAGTGATAGGTAGCTTAAGCTTGAAAGCTTTCCCCATGGTTACAACTTCATCAAGGTTTTGAGCAAACAGTGGTAATAACAAAGTCATCACAAATATAGGGTGCACTAAAAGTGAAAACTGAAGGAGAACAACAATGTGGTTAGTGAAAGGTAATCACAAGGTGGGAATTTGGGCAAGGATTAGAACAGGAGCCAAGCTGTAGACCTACAACTTTTGGTGCAAAGTTTTATACTGTTACACTAAATCCATGTTCATATAATATACATCCTATGGTAGCAATTATTGGCAAACGCTAACATGTGGCCTAAGGACTCTATGGAAAAATTACACACGCTTCATCATTTACACAAGTTTCAATGTTATGAGTCTTGACTTTGTAGAGGAAAAAATTTCTTTAGGTAGATGTTTAACATGTTCCCTAGAAGGTCTTCACTCTTCACCCAGGATATCTTCACATAGTGCTTTCTCGTTCAATGTTTCTGCAAGTGTTTCCCCGAAGCCACCCAGCAGTACGGAAAAGCTCCAAGTTACCCGCCAAGTGGGGAAAGTTTCAAGCCACCCCACAAGTGGAGGGTAGTTCCACGTCACCTTGGTAGTGAGGGAAAGTTCCAAGCCACCCTCTTTCCGAGAGGAAGAAAGCTCCAAGTTTCACGGCAAGCGTGGAAAGCTCCAAGTCACCCCGGTAGTGAGGAAAAACTCCAAGTCAACCAGTGCGAGTGGGGAAAGCTCCAAGCACCCTAGAGTGGGAGAATCCACACAACCAAAGGGGAGGCACAGTTTCCACATCACGTATGAGGAAATCCCCTGCACTTCCATCCTGTCGGAGAGCCTACACTAGACCATAGCATAAGAAGCCACTATTAAGCAATGATCCATGGATAGGCATGGGAAAACTTAGGCTGGTATGTTTGACGGTTAAACGCAAGGGTTTCCCTCTAGCAGGGTCTGAGCACATTAGAGAGGAGGGTTTTCCAATGGCACCACCAAACGATACTTGTCACTGAGCCCCATGGCATCTCTACAATCAAGAAGCACACATGTCCCCATACAACATTACATGCTCCTCACATAACATGCAACTGCAAATACCAGATGAGTCATTCTGAAGCACCAACATAACAACACCAGAAGTGAACAAGAGAAACAATCATTCATTCTCATCTAAAGAATCTATAGATTTATACAGGATAGATAGTCTTACAGCTTTTGCGCTGTCTATCCCTACTCCCTAGACTCTCACACCCGGTGTTCCCTTGGACAAAAAGTAACGTCACAGTCGGGATCTCATATTTTTTAGAGCAGCTCCACCCTAGTCCAAGGGAACCTTAAATCCTTTCTAATAAAGATATAGTATTTTACTAGAAATTATGAAGTCCCCAACAGAAGAAAATCCTTAAATGTACCAACCATTACAGACACGTAAATATAGTAGAACATGTGAAGCATCTTTGGTAGAAATCATTTAAACTAGACAAATAGGTTCAACCCTTTTTTTATAAGTAAAATATTATATACCAAAGCGTCAAAACAGGTGACGCATCCTTGTACTCTAGAAGTATACACACAAGGACTAATTTATAGAAAAGCTATTAACAAAATCGAGAAAAGGATAACTATGATTATGGGAAGTAGTAGTATCGTCAGCAAACCAAAAAGGCAAAATACATAGCAGCTCATCCTTCAACTTGTCCACCGTCCTATCCTCATTCTCAAACACCCTTCTATTCCTTTCCCTCCATATTTTCCAACAAATACCCACCGCTTGCCAAATGCTATTCCTTCTCCTTTTCGGCTTATACAGCGACCAACTCAAAAGGACATCTTTCACCGATCTCGGCATCACCCATGCAATAGAAAAAGACTAAACAGAGTATTCCAAAGCATAGTCACAATCGGGGAGCAAGATCTGGTTCACACTTTCATTTACACCCTTGAATAACTAAATAACAAAAGTGTGTTGCAGCTAGTGCATGAGAAATGTGTTGAAACTACAGGTGAAGAGAATAAAGATATACTAGTATCTGTGCCCGTGCCATAGGCACGGTATGAGATCAACTCAATGGATGCTCGTGATAAATTATAGAAAATTACCTCGTCAACAAAAACAAAACCCATAACTGAGGGGCTGGTTACAGCATAATTGGTTGTGTATGGGGTAATCCAAACAAAACTCATAACTTAGGGGTTCATATGTAACTCACATACTTACGGATCAATATGGACCGTCAGTTGTGTTTGGCACAACTCGATAAGGTCCGCCAGTTATACCCTAACCTCTTTTATAACTTAGATTGGTGTTAACATCACATAAACTTATTTTTGTACAAAACTGCAAGGAAGATCACTATAAGTATAAACCTAGAGGAATCATCTAAAATTTGTGCAGACAGGGAGAAAATCAAGGATCTGCTGACGGTTACAAGTGCAGAAAAGGAAAACTATTCTTCATAACTCATATGCCAAGAAAGAAAGCACCTCTGAGATTGGGGAAACACACCGCTACAAGCTAATTACATTAAAAGTATAATATAACGCCAAATCAGATGTCTTACCTGACCATTAAGAAGCCCGCGAGGGAATTCAACAGAATTTCCAGCAATCACCACTTGAACTATTTGAGCTGCAATATTTTGCTCCTGTCAATTGACAGATGAGTTAAATACTTATCAAAAAAATAAAATTGACAGGTGAGTTAATGTAAAATCTGAAGGCCTAAAAATTAGGGCAGCATAAAACTGTAGAAACCTTCTCATCTCCTAGATGTCCAGTAATGTGATCAACAAGAAGCTGCAATCGAAGAGGGTTGGAAGAGCTGCTCCCAACGTCCAGCCCGGATACAAAGACGACATATTTGTCTTCTGCTGTTGAGTTAAAATTAAGTAATTTAAACCACACAAGATTTGAAAGAACATGATGGAAGTAATTCCAGATGAAATACAACAATGCTTTACATCTGAGCTTGCACAATAAAGTCAGAACGTGTCAAGCCTAAGGGGCGGCCCAGTGATAGATTTGGGGCTTCACAGAGCATGACGTACCAACTCCTAGTTTGATCCCTTCCTGTTCCCTTTGGCCAACTGACCCCCCCCCCCACACACACACACACAAAATCTGCCGAACTCTTTGGAAAATTTCATAGTGTGCAGGCTTTCACTAAATTTAAATATACCAGTTAGAGCATAATAAGTAGGAATAGCACTATATTCACTTAATTAAATATGAAGAAACAACTAAATATGTTTAAAAAAATAGTACAAGCTAATCAGTGAAATGTTAAGACCATTAAGTACCGTTACTTATCAAAAAAAAAAAGACCATTAAGTACCGTGATACCTGATTTATGTGGTAGCTCTGACTGTGGTGGTAGCCCAGCTTCAAGAATATCTTCAACCAAAAAGTCCCCGGCAGCAGTTTCCTTTCCATGCAAAGCGGCCACGATACCTGTTGGACACATCACATAACGTTAGTACCATGAAGAGTTTTGGAAAAGATTGTAATAAGAACTTGGAAATTTTTTAAACTACTATTTCGATCAAGCTACCCCCCCCTCCCAAAAAAAAAATCTTCCAAACCAAACGTTTTCGACATACCTTAATAGTTCACACACCGAACCATATTTGGGCTAAAGATTAGTAACAAAGGTAAATTGGTTTCACCAAAAAAAGAAGACAAGCAAACTTTGAGTGTAATGAAGCTCTGGAAATGAATTATACATACAATTAATGACACTCGATGCATCTCAAGGTGTTCCAACTTAAATATACGAGTGCATATGTCTTGGCACTGTGAGTACCTCCAGTAAAAAAATAATGAAGTTGAAACATACTTGTGAAAAAGAGTCGGGTAAAAACTCACGCGAGTAGAGCCAAAATAATCACAGAATGTTAAAGTAAAATCACAATTTGGTTTTTCCCCTCCATGTTTTTTCCATAAATGTAATTGATAAAGGGCGTGTATGGCTTCGCGAATTAGTTGCTTACTTTTGGGGTTTTATGTGTTCTTTTTCTCTCTTTTTTTTCTTTTTGCAATGATTGGAAGAAGAAAAAGTAAGAGAGTGATAGAGAGAAACTTGGTGAGACCAAAGAGAAAGAAAGTAGAAAACCACAAACCAAGCCACTAAATAGCAATGGAGAACAAACCCAAAGTCTGTTAACCAATCTGCTAACTCCACGAGTAAATTTACAGTGTAAATGGATGGGGAAGACTCTCAGCCTTTACTTTTGACAACTTACTCAGACAAAGAACTCCTTATTTGTGCACAACACATGATGTGAGAGTTACATGAAACAAACCTGTTACATATACAGAAGGTAGAAGTGAAGTCCCAGTAAGATGAACTCTCCCACTTTCATCTTCAAGAACCAAATAGTCGTCTGGGTGCGTGAAATTATGAGGACTTACAAGAGGGGTTGCAGATCTCTTCAAGTTAAGAGAATAAAAATAAAAAGACACAAAATTAAAAATAGCATTCTAAAGCTAAGCAAATGGAAGAATATTTAAAGTCTCATTCTCCAAAACCAGTACCTCCTTCGAGTACTCCATAAGAATGGTAGGTTTGAGCTTCATATGCTTGTATAGGGTTCCAACAACAATGCACTCTTTGTCCTTCTCCAACCCTAAGACCGTACAAACTACGAAATACAAGAGGCCAGATATTAACTTAAAGCAAATAACATGTGTCACAAACCTTGTTGAACAACAGCCATACAAATTACAAAACACTTACTAAAAGAAAATATTAAAACAAAATTTCTTCTTTTCACTTGTAGAATTGGAACCTAAGACCTGTAAACCCATTAAACTGGAGCTTCATATGTTCGACTCATTTCTCAGACACATCTCATGCAAATAGGTCACCATAAGAATAGAAGCAACCACCATATTACTAACGTATAAATTTCAATAGAATCAAAAACCCCGTTGAACTTTAGTAGTTGAATTTACAAGCTCTTTATGAAGACACAACAAATAACACTTTCCTGGCCATAACACATCAAATATTTCGTAGTATACTTATCTTTTTTTTTTTGATAGCAAACGGAAAGAATCTTTCCATAGTAGGGCCACATTGGACTCACCTATGGGGATAAAACCCCTTGTGATTCCAGCGACTGCCCCACACCAATGAGACCACGCAAATCCAGGAGAACATAGCTTGTATGAGTCAAACCAATGACCTATGGATTGAATTTTACCACAAGCCCAAACTTGACCACTAGGTGACGGCCTCGTAGGGCTTATCTAGGCTTTCATTCAGAATTCTATTGATCGGTCTACTAAGACTCGTCTTTCTCCTGGTCCCTATTCCTATGCAGGCATTCTTCCTTTTCGGGCTGGAGATATCCACATTTAAGATCCGACCTGCGTTTTAGAAAGAAAACAGTAGCCATTTTTGCTGTGTTTGCTGATGATGACCGAGCTTTTCCCTCCTGTCGATAACGGAAGTCAGCCTTATTTTCGATCCGATCTCTGAATTGATTATAGAAGCAGAAATGCATTCCTTTCTCTCAAATCCCATATTGAGCAATGGATCTGTCTGGATTCGCTCTATCAATCTTTCTGGCAATGGGAAAATGTTTCACTCTGCTTTTGATCATGGAAAAGCAATAACGTCATATTCAGTTCTCAGCCTGGATTTTGGATAACCATCCGCATTAAGAAGCTCAGGAAAGTTGGGAAATCAAAATGGAGATTGTTTTTTTTTTTTTTTGATAAGTAAATAATATATATCAAGCATCAAAAGAGGTGATGCGTCCTTTGTACACTAGAAGTATACCAACCAAAAGATTAACCAATGTCTATGCTATTTACAAAATCTACAATAGCAATGTTGGAACTAGAAGAAGAGTGATCAGCCTCGGAACACCAAAAATGAAGGGAGCGAATCAACAAATTCTTCAATTCCGGGACTGACATTTCCACGTTATCGAATGCCCTATGGTTTCTTTCCTTCCATAGAATCCAACACACTCCCAAAAGAGCTGTCCCCCATATACAACTTCTCCTATTCTTATACCCTATAGTCCAGCCTCTGACATGGTCAATGATCGAATTTGGCATGACCCAAGACATTTTGAACATACCCAGCACAAAATTCCAAAGCTCTAAAGCCACTTGGCAGAAATGATTTACACTCTCCTACATCCTTACACCTAAACTCCTATTGACAAGAACCATGTTACGTCCCATCTTTTTATGCGATTGGAAGTTCCACCACAGTTGAAAAGCTTGAGATAATACGAGCTAACTGAAAAAAGAGGGCCCCCTATACCTTTCCAAACCACCTTATCCATCAGCGTGTCTGTATTCTGCTCTTGAAGCCTCCCTAAAAGCTACACAACTGACTCTATCTCCCAATCATGAAAATTCCTTCTGAACATGGGATTCCAAATAGGCTTACCCTCCACCAAAGATAAAATAGAAAAGAGCTTGAACACCATGGGCTTGCTCAAGATGGATGTAGAATGGGTGCGTCATCGGTAGTTTACACAAGCGTTAAAGCAGCTCGTGCCTGTGTTGCAGTTGCAGAGTGGTGGACCGATCTATAATGCAGACAAAAATTTTAATGGTTCTGTATACATTTAGAATATTTTATTTAAAATAATTTCCGTGATTTTATGCCATAGTAAATGACTCTCTCAATCTTTTAAGTCCTAGGTTGTAGTTTAGACTACTCTGAACTGAATGAAAGGTAGATTACGAGACTCAAAAAGGCGCACTCATGTTCTCCCTCATTCTTGTGGTTCTTCTCTGCAACATCCTTTGGTTTTGAGAAGATTATGTCCTTGTTGAAAATAATATATCTATTTCTCTGTATGCTTCTTTCACAAGAGTAAGGATTAGGGAAAATGGAGATTCTATTAGTGGGAAATCTATTTCCACTCTGAGGGCAGGAGATAGTCATTCGTATGCAGGCAAAATTCTATCTAGGGTCTTTAGTAAAGGTATAGAAATGCTTTACACACCCTAACTCGTATCCCATCTTTTTATGCGATTGGAAGTGATCAGATTCTTGATTTCGAGTGACTGTCCTCGTTCTAAAATTTGGAGAAGTAGGAAAATAGAGATTCGGTAAGTAGAGAGACCGATCTATAAAGACAAAAGATACCCGTCCATCTCTCTTCGTCCTAGGTCGCTTCTCCTTTTCTATTCAAGGTTCCTCTATTCCCTCTTCGCTCTATAAGAGTACAGAATCCTCTTATTTGCTGCAATATATCACTACCCGGTGACTTCCCAAGTCTCAGCTGACACCAACCGCTCTATCATCTGTAGGTGACTCTCCTCTCTTTTCTGAATATTCTTCTCTTTCTTCTCTTTCCATATGACCATTCCTCTATTCTCGGATTGCTAAACTAGGCTTTATTGGTAAGGCGTCTCTTCAGTCTTATCCTCGATCTTCCCTCCCTTGGTTTTGGAATTTCTGGTCCCAACCGCCTTTTCTAAGAAAGTGGTTGCCTCCGATCCTGGTGTCCCTTCAGAGCTCCCAAGCTCTTTCGTCTCGGTCTAACATAAATGCTAGTCTGGGCAGTCCTTCGAATGGAATTCAGCCCATATTCTAGAATATTTGACCTAATGCCAATTACAAGAAGAAAATTCATCATTAAGAAAAAGGTAAAGAAACAAAGAAATAAATCATATAAAGCAGTGATACCATAATCCTGAACACCTTTTATTGTGCTTAAAGAACTAAAAGCCCAATCCATGAGAACCTATGTCTCTATCTAAAAGGAAACTTGTCAAAAGAATCCCAAATCTATTTAAGACTGCCAACCAAAATACAAAGCCAGAAGATAAGATTTCCAATTGAAACTCCCTTCAACTTGTCAATTAATAAAACACTTAATCACAACAAAACCAAAATATTGAAATTGCCTGACCGAAAATCAGAAGCCTTGACAGAAGGAAAAAAAAAAAGAACTCTAAGGTCATCTCCAACCCAAAACACCATAATTAGTGTGGTTTTAGCATTAAAAAGGTGCAATTTCAGGACCAACCACTGTTTCAACTCCAACTCATCCACACCAAATCTTACACCAAAAGGAATATTCCTTGGCATACTCTATTTTCATTTTCTATTAACCTTTTAAAATATTTATTAATTAGCTATAAAATCAAAATTTTGTTATTAATTAGTTTAAAATATTTTTTAATTGATAAGATCATATTATTAATAATTTTCTGTATTTAATTAATAATTTTTAATCAAAAAACTAATGGGTCCTACCTACACCAAATTTGGTGTTGATGAATATTGTTACCAAAAATTTGGGGAGCACTATTCACCACACCAAAATGGGGGAAAGGGGTCCGACTGGAGAAGGCCTAAGCCCTTTACCCTAAAAGCTCAAACGAACCTCTGGGCAAGCAATCGCCAAAACCAGAAAAGAATGAAAAAAAAAACATAAACAATAGCTACCCAATAAGATTTAATCCAAGGAAAAGTACATAAAAACTAAAATTAACCACAGATAACTAATTGTTTGACCATAATTACCCACAATTCAACAAAACACAGTAACCAACGCTGAATCTCTAAGGTAGGTAAATGCTTCTAAATTAAAAAGATATCAGATTTTCTAAAGGAAAAACAGAAATAGAAATATGAAAGAAATGATACCAGGTAAATGGGGTTTCCAAGTAGGAAGAATAGAGTAAATGAGGGTTCTCATCAAGTGTAACCGAATATAATATATTTGACTGTACTGTTGACCCTCTGTACATCTCCTTCTGAATCTCAAAGCTTTCATCCTGTAAGTTAACCACTCAAATCAGTAAAATTTGAAAAGTAAGATTCAGTCAAAATTATAAAGAATTTTAAACCCCAAAAAGAATTTCTTAAATTTGTAAGAATCAAGGAGCCTAAATAGAGACCAAGCCCTTTTCCTTCCCTATCCGCCTCCAGCTGAAGAAGCCGAGAATGATTACTCGACCTCGATTGGAAGAACGAATAGTCTACTTACAGCATATACCCTTTAGAAAATGTAGCAGAAACGGATGCAATTGTCGAGAAAGGACAAAATAGAAAGTGAAAGATGGAATTTTCAGTACCATGGATGCGTAGAGGGATTGTTTTCTTTGGAGAGTCTGTGAGTCTACTTCCATGGCTGCCATGGCGGGAAAACACGCTGAGACATCGTAGTGTGTGAAGGGCTTTATGCAGGTCTTAACCAGCCATTGTTTATACTTGTTATTATGTTTTAAACTGGACAGCTTTCAACATTGGGGATGTAGCTCACATGGTAGAGCGCTCGCTTTGCATGCGAGAGGTACGGGGTTCGATACCCCGCATCTCCAATTTTAAATTTAGTTTCACACCTATAGTTTATTTTTTCCATGACAGTATTATGTTTTCAAATAAAAAGCTAATGGAATATATAGATCTGATGCTTAAAACTTTTAAATGTAACTCTTTCTCTAAACAAACCATGAAGACATGTGCAATTATTATTTTTTTGTGGGTAAATTTGAGTCGGTTCACTTTTAAGTTTTTAATCGCTATAGTATTGTATGATTTTTTTAATCGGGTAACGACACTTTTAAAAGCGAAAAGGTTATGATATCTTTAATGAATTATGGATCATTCACTCAGTGCATCATTTTTTGCACCGCGAGGCATCAGTTTAAATTATTCAATCCAAGTTTGCATCAAGCTGCACCAAATTTATGCACTGCGAGGCATCAATTTAAATTACATAATCTAATTTATGCATCGCACTACACCAAGTCAAGAATTCAATTGATGCATCACACAGTAAATATTGATGCATCGCTCTGTAAAATTATGTCTCTTCTTTCATGTACAAGATCAACAAATGATTCAAATAAATGCATTTTTCATTCAAATCCAAATCGATGCATCACAATTTACAAATGATGCATCCAAATTCATTAACGAACAAATTCATATTGAGACATTTTATCAAACAATTTATATGAATAGCAACACACACAAAAAGCTGAATTTTCAATCACTTAAAATGACCAAAATTTCCCAACTCTAACTCTCATTTTCCCGGTTTTAACGGGCCGGGGGAAAAAAAACTCACTAAAAACAATCATATCTAAAAAGTTGCAAAGTTAAACTTTTAGTACAAGAAAAATCCAAGACTTAACGTTTCTACTAGTATCGTTAGAATATGATGTTTTATTTTAAAGTAAACTTATATTTAACTTCAATAATGTTAATGATTTAGTTTTTCAGATAAAATATTAATAATAATATTTATTGACAGCTAAAATAATAATATTATAATAATGAAAAAAATGTATACTCTTTTTTATAAAAAAATAAATAAAACAAAACATTTTTCGAATGACTAAAATGTCAAAAGGGGGATAAAAATCAAAAAGTGGTTGTATGATTTTGTATCTTAAATTGATACAAATCAAATAAGATTTGGATTTGATTCTACTAAGAACCACTGTTGCAAGTGAAGATCTAACTTTGATTTATGGAAGACCTACCGTTTACCATGGCTTAGTCTCTTACCAGTTTCAACAACTCAGAGCTGCATGCATACAATGATACACCACAAGTCTTCATTTTCCTTTCTCTCTCTCTCAGTCTCTTCGTCTCCCCTATCCTCACTCTCACTATCCCGCCTTTCTCACCTCTCCCACATCGTCTCACAGTCATAACCGCTTCTTAGCCTTTCCTCCATCGTCTCACAGTTTAATTTATGGTATAAATTATAATTTTACAACATAAAATAAAATGATAAAATAATGCAATGGTAAAAAAAAGGAAAAAATTGTAGTTAACCTAGTAGAGTGCTCACAAAAGAAGGTGAGATGGTGATATACAAGTTCTAAACAACTATATTGGAAGCGTCCTGTTGGACAGAAAGAGAAAAAAATCCTTCATAACATCATTTATAGTATGTATGCCCGTTTTGTCTGCGGCCCAACGTGGATTGGGCTAGACTAAGGTTTTCAAGGACCATCATTTTTATGGGCAAACCCGCCACGACCCATCTCATAGCGGGCTAGCCAGCGAGCAAACCCGACCTGCATTCTCGTTTTAACAGCTCTAATTACACCACCACCATTGTCTTCTCTCAGGATCATTTCTTTCTCTCTCCCTTCCGTCTACCAATCGTTTGTCGCCACTGGTCTCACCTCCTCTACTCTCCTCACTTTTACCATATTCGTCGCCTCCGTGGTCGTCTCTATCTCTCCCTCTTTGCCCTCTTCTTCTCCAAAACCCAAGCAATAAATTGTTGGTATAGTCGAAATGTGTGAGAGAGAGATAAAAGGAGAAATTCAAACTCTAATCAAACCCAATAAAGAAATTGCAGGACCTTTGTTGCCTCTATTATCAATCAAATGGCAAATCCCACACGTTTTCTCTTATGTCCATCAATTTCGATGCATTTAACGGGCCACTGAACGATGACCTGTCGCTGCGACCAACAACCTCATTGTCAGAGTGGTGATGGTGGCGGTGGGTGTGTTTTTCTAACAACCCACCACCTATTATGGTGTCATATGTACCCATATTTTGCATTTGCATCGATGATGTTATGTTAATGTAATCTATTGCCGCAAACTCAATAACAAATTAAGTGAAAATCTAGCTAGTTACTGGACAGTGGAATGGGAAAAATTATACAAATCAAAACATATATAGAAAGATAACCACACCACTCCGACAATTCATAGTAAAAACCTAAGGTGGGGCTAACCACACCCTAAAATCCCCTCTTTACACCCCATTACTATCCACACCCCACCCATTTTACACACTAGTCTCCCCACCCCATCTTAACTCTCAATTCTACCACTTCTCACTTCTCTCTACGGTCCACCCCTTTGGCCTCCTTTCTTCTCTTACGTACTCCCCATTTTCATCATCATCTTTATCTTCATTTTCATCTTCATCTTCATCTTCCATGGTTGCCGCCTTTCTCACCATCTTCGTCTTCTTCTTCCTTTGTCTTCCCTTTCAAACCCTAATTATCAATTATTTAAATCAAGCAAACAATCAAATGAGCTGCGAAATTGTGAGCAAGTTTCATCTTCATAGTCGGTCGAATAGGTTCGTTTCTCTCTGTTTCATCGCAAGAAATCGAACAAACAATCAAATCGAGATTTGTTTCACAATCTTCTCTTCTCCCATGTTTTGCCTCTTCATCTTCATCTTCATCATCGACGGAACAGACGGAACATATGACCATCTGTTCGGACTTGGTTACGCGCATGCTTTGAGTGAAGTTCCGCTGGGAGTGGCCGCACGCTTTGGGTGGAGTTCGGTTGAGAGTTGTCACACACAATGGGGTGTGTGCGACTGAGGGTGTTGTACTGTTATGACTTGTTCATGGGGCTGTATTGGTATTTCACAAGATGACTGATCACGCCAAAATGTGGGTGACTACACGTGGAGTACACGTAGGGCTGGTCTGGATGAAGACTGTCTGTGTTGGAACGGTGAGATGGATATCTGGCTGTTGCTACTGCTAGTTTCCCACTCGCCTTCCTTATCTCCTTGAGTAAGCCCCTCAGAATAAGAGAGAACACCTGGTCGTGAGCCGAGGTTATCCCGCCTAAAGCCCTCCTGGCGTGAGAGTCGTATGGATAACAATGGAGTGAACAGCGCACCTCGTAATCACTTCTAGCAATCTCTCTTTGGCTATGAGCTCAAAATAATGAATATACCAAGTGTCAACAGTGTCATACCTTGTGAAGTTGGTTACCTTCCTTTTTATACTCCTCTGTCGTCCGCTTGCCGCATGCAAGCGAAAACGTTGGAGACAGGATCTGCTTGGCCTACCGCCGGTGGCCGGCTCTCATTGGTTCTCATCTTTTCAGTTTGTCGAGTATCGCAGGTCAATCAACTGGACGGCGCGCGCAGAAGACGTTGGTGTTTCTCCAATCGAATGGGGCCATCCGGGCGTACTTTGTACTATGATGACGTTTTTCCTTAGGTCGCCGGGACTTAGGTCCCCTTCTCGGTGGCTAGGGTCGAGGGACCGACCACGTAGGCCCCGCCTCGTGACAATTGACTAGTCTATCATACCTTCCGCTTGGCCTTAGTTTGGCTCGGCCGGTGGTGCTCTGTCGAGGATGGTCGCCGAGCGTGCCACATCTGGCCAGTGGCCAGTGTCGTTGTTCCAACACCACGTGTTCCGCCACGCTGAGGCGAGTGGTTGAGTCCCTTCCGCTTGCCCCCGACTTTCCGAGTGCAGGATTCATCCCAAGCTTGGAAAGTATAACTTGATTTGTCCTTGGTTGGGATCTCTTATGCCGATCATACTCTCTCTCGCTTTAACTTTGGGATGAGCCGAGGACGGGTTTCAACTAGTCCCTCAGACGAGCTCGCCTTGATGGTCCTGATTGGGCGGCGCTTGGGGTCACGCCTCATTAATGGCGTGAGCTTCAAGCGCCATAAAGCCGACTTTCATTTAATTTCTTGAAGTGGCGGCGCCGTATTATTCCCTAATTTCTACGACGACCGCTTTGCTCGCGGCCACGTGTTGGTCGTCCATCAAGTGGATAGGTCCGCGTGGCTCCGGGGTTGACCTGCTCGCTCGTGGATCGTATAAAATGAAAACCCCGGCCTCTTCTCCACACTTCGCTTATTTCTCTCGGGTCTTTTCCCGCTCAAACGATTTTCAGCGACATTCCTTTCGCTCGGCCTTCGCAGCTCAGCTTGACCTTCATCCTGCCGCCGTTTCTCCTTTCAAAGGCAGTGTCTTAGTCCGTTTTCTTCCGCTTTTTCTCCATTTGTTTACGGCCCTTTCAGTGTAGTGGCGGGTTTTATCCCTGTTGTTCTTTCTCCTGGCGGTTACGGCCACACTCAGAGCCAGACTAACGCCGGCTGGTTTCCCTTTCGTTTTTGCTCTTCCTTTTCGCTCCCTCCCGCCCGGCCTCGTCTTCATACACTCAAGGTACCTTCCCCTGCTTGTTCAAAGCTCATCTTTAATTTCTCTTTGTCGCGATATTTATGAGTTCGGCTCCGAGTCCTCGCACCATACCCGTGACCATTCCTCTTCAAACAAAGCATATAAGACTTGTTCTTCGCCTTCTTCATCGCCTTCCCTAGATCCCTCTCCTCGGCCCTTTCTTCGCCTATGAGGACTAAAAGAGCTAATCCCTGGGTGATTTATGCTCCCCCCACCCTTTCTGCATATAAGCAGATCGATGGAAATTGGGAAGTCAGCCCTTCCCAAATGGCTTTAGTTGAGATATTATTGTGTTACAAATTGAGGGACTTCCCACACGCGAGGACGAGTCCCTGAGAATCGAGGACCGACCTCTGGGACTCGACGATCATCTCGCGAGTCGAGGAGCAAGCATATTTTGACCTTTACCAAATCTTTTACAATGAAGTTCGAGGCGCTAGCAGATAATGGAGCAAAACATGAGTTGGCGAAGAGAAAAAGAAAGAAGGATGCCGTTGGCTCCTCGCCTCAGCACCCCGAGGTAGATGATCGGCGAGTAAGACGAGCAAGAAAACCCGAGCTGGGAAAACCGTATAAGCGAGATTCCGCCGAGGAGGGCGGCAAAACCGGTGTGCGAGGGCGTGGTTAAGGGGATGGTGTAACCATATTGACCCCCGAGGACGAGGCTGGAGCAACCTGGCTTAATCATGATTAC
>CM028380.1:126759609-126920811 GCA_013146195.2 Codonopsis lanceolata
TTCATTTGCTATTCGGCGATTCTCAATGTCACTGCTCCATCCTTCTACGCCTAAACTTCCCGTCTCCCGCAAGAACCACACTCCCCGTCTCTATCCTAAGCGTACTTAATCCCTCGCTGACCTTCATCGCCAGACCATTATCTATGTTGATTCCTCTATCATTCATTCATTCGACAACGACATACCTCAAAGTTTACTGATCACCTCTCAATGATTGATATCATTCATAAATTGATATCCTTCATTCAATCAATTGATATTCTCCAACAATTGGTTGACTTCCTTCAGCTCTCTAAAGTCAGTAAACTTCCACTCTTCTTGAACACATTATTCAATTCAGTATAAAAGCTATTCATAGCTATCTTCTTTCATGTGTTCAAAAGGCTGATAACTGCACTCAAACCTTTATTGGTATCAGCAGACTTCCATTACTGCTGCATACTCTCTTAAAAGTTATCAGTTGAATCGGTAGAACTCAATGTCTACCTATCGAAACCTGAACTGTAGACCTTCTTCTCTGCCGTTCACACTCTTGTATCAGCACACTTCACACTCTACTGAAACTAATCAACAAAATTGGTTTCAGATCTCTCACTGCTGATCAATCTTGTGTAATGATATCTTTGACATAAAAACATTTAGGAGTGATTGATTATTTTTCAACATAAACATTTCAAAAATCCTTTGAAAATGGATTTCAAAACAATTTTGTTCTGGAATGACTAAAAGAATTGGAAGATTGCTGAAGACTGTGTGGATGACTCAGAAAGCTCTATAAATTTCTTTTAGTAAACAAAGAACACAAAAACCTTAACTGTTTTGTAAAAACATTTTTAAAAAAATCTTCCAAAATATTTTTGAAATGGTTTCAGTTCCAAAAATTCTATAGATTTGGGAGATTGCTGAGGATTGTGTAGATGATTCAGAATGCCCCGTAAATCATCTATTAGAATATCTGGAATACTTAAAACCTATCACATTTCCTAAATGTATTTTTAAACAAAATTCAGTACATTATTTTTACTCATCGATATCAACACATCTTCTTTTCAATACCCTAAGCTGTCAATTAAATCCTTATTGGTATTGAAAATTCTTGATTTTTAAGTCTCCAATCTATCCAAATTCATATTTCCTAGAAGACTTAATTATCGCAATCATGAATCGTCGCCTCTCCCATAAAAACGTCCTCTCACAATCAAGCTTCGAAATGATTACTCCGCCGGTTCTCATTTCAATCAATAACAGCTTTATTGAGGACTATCAAACGACGGTTCTTGATCTGTGTGTTCCCCGTGCCCAATCTCAGAAAGTACTAAATATATATTTTCGTATACTCTTTTTTGGTCTCCATCGTTTCCCAATCATTCCATACGATTAACTATCTGTGCAAATTTTTATTTCCTGAGAAATTCATCATGGCCGCCTCTTCTTCGAACAGCGTCTCTCGCCCTATTGGTCCCCCTGAATCTTCCTTCATCACCATAGTAGGTCGTCAATCCTACATTCTTGGTCGAACGATTCAAGGAGAACAATTTCTCCTTGACAACACTGTTGGAGCAAAGATTATAGATCTTTTCCACAGTTCTGGACTCGACTCCATCCTGCTGCTTTCGTGAAGAATTCTACTGCCTTCATCTGGTCGATGAATTCTACTCAAGGATGCATCTGTCAAGAGATGGTATAGGCCTCCACGGTCGCATTCGAGGTACTGACCTTGTCCTCAATGCCGACAGCCTTTCTAGAGTCTTCAGCCTTCCTTCTGCTGGCCGGTCCTAACTCCATCAATGATTATGTTCTCAACGAATCATGGCTGCACCGTACTGGCCACCATTCTCGAAATGACTTCGGTACATGGGATATTTTCAACTATCCCCGGACGTGTACTGTGTTGGAGAGATTCTGAGCCAAAGCCTTCTGTTTCATGAACCTGGCTCAAGAAGCGACACCAAAAGACTTCGAAACCTCACCGTTGCAGTTCTTGACTCCCATGTCATCAACTGGTCTGAAGTAGTCTTCTCTCCCTTCTGTCGATCTTTCCAGCAAAGACGAGTGAATGGGTCTGGTATTCTCAAGTACGCTAGGATAATCAGTTATTTCCTATGCTCCTACCACACCATTCTTTCCACGGTTCAAGAGGACGAACGCCTTCCAATCACGGGAGAATTGCTGATCACTAAGGAATTGTTCGGCGGCAGAAGTTTTTCAGATCAGGATAGAAACTACTCTCTAGAATCTAGCACCGGTAGTTTTGGAGATTCAAACTAGACTTTTTTTCAGAACTTGTACTTTCTTTCGTTATTTAGTGTCTTTTCTTTAGCTATCTACTCCACCTTGCTACATCTCTTCCGATTCCTTCTTTATTATTTGCTTGCAACTGTTCTTCAGATCTTATTCTTTAGTGCTTGCAACCATTAAGGAGGAGAGTTATATGACATATACACATTACTTGGTATTAGACATATAACATAAGGAGGAGAATTGACTTAAGGAGAAGAGTGATATACCCTTCTTTTCGTAAGAAAGAGAATTGACTTAACTAAATCCCAAATGAACACACAAAACAAATGTGACATTTCACCCTTAGCTGGTTCTTAGTGAATCATGTTCAGCCTCTGTGGCACTTCTGTTGAAAACTTTGCTTAAAACTAAAACCCTCTGTTGAGTCTTATGTTCAACAGAAATCCTTTTACTTTCAACATAAATAAAAAGTTTTATAAAAATTGATTTTCCAAAAAAATTGATTTTTCAAGAAAATTGGTATTAGTTTTCAAAAAAAGTTTGATTTTTCAGAAAATTGATATTAGGTTTTCAAAAATTAATTTTCAAAAAATTGATTTTCAAAAATTGGTATTACAAGCAATCCTTATTTTACTCTTTCGAAAACATACATTTTGCTTAAAGGATTTGCTACTCTTACTTGCCAAAACAAGCTTTCATTTTATAAAAAATTCATGAGCAAGTAAGACTTCCAAAAACTCTTTAGATCCTGTCCAAAACTCTTTCAAAATTCAAAAGATCTAAATTGTTTTCACTATTGCATTACCTGTTCAGTACTTTGATTTATCGAGTCTGTAATAGCAATAGTAGACTATACCAAAGTCATCGCTTACATGTAATTATCAAACATAGGACATGTCTTGAGATAAAATGATCATTCATTGTGGACATGCTATTACTATGTCTGATAAACGCTTTAGTGCTTTTGTATATGTCGTTTTGTAATGGTTCCAAGCAAATAGGAGGAGATTGTTGATTATAACAATATGCTTCTTGATAATTTAATTATCACCTTGCATATTCCATACATATTGATTTGCTTGCCCCCATTACAAGTGAATCATCACAAGTGGCTAAAAGGTCTGCGTACCGGTTAGTGTGACAACTTGTATGATTTCACATAGGTCTTAGATTAGGTGTGACCTGATCTAGTCCTACATCCTATACGATGATCAAGACAGACCAGCACTTCAGATTGCACATGGCACTGGAAGACTTGCAGCTATGTCAAAAGCCTTCAGCGGCAGACATGCCACAAGTTCAAAAGCTCGTACCGGCAGACATCAACTCTTCTACATCGGTAGACCTATTTCCACTGGTTCGAAGCTCTCCAACGGCAGACTTTAAAGTCTGCACATGCTACAGGGAAAAGTCAATTAGCTGCTCAAATCAAGATAAATATGTCTGTGCCTCAAAAAGCCTGACATACTTAAAGCTACAAGACTTTCTCTCACTCAAGTAGTCTGTTAAAGTCAAAAAGCAATTACTTTATTGAACAGACCACCTGACAGTGCAACATACATCAGACCTACTCTTCAGAGACCTATCAACACGGTCTGATAGACAACGAGTCCCAAGATCTACAGGACTAAATCTCTGCCCCAAACAAGTCAGAGATCTTATGGACAAAGATCTATATCCGATGGTCTTCAACCACTACATCTCCAACGGATAGAAATCTTGGAGTTATCATCTCTCAACGATCATATTGATTCTCGCCTATATAAATCCTCTCTTGTGTTCAAACAAAGTGTGTGGCAACACCAGGGCAACACAGTGACAACTTAGTAGCAACGAGTAACTCAATCTACTCAAGAACTTCATAGAAAAGAAATCTTCAAAGTGATCGTCTTCACCAACGTATCTCTGATTTCTACAACAGATTGCAGTGAACTCATCCAGCTCTTAGCAAAACACCTTCAGTGGATTGCTGGGAAGAAAAGCTTGGAAAAGAGATGAGAGTGATCAGAAACTTCAAAAGGCAAAGATCAAGATCTGAAGACTGATGTTGGACAATGTCTGAAGAAAATGAAGAGTTGTCTGTAGATATTGCATTCATATCTTCATATTTGTATTCCTATACAAATGTTGTTGATTGTGCAATTATCAATCATCATGGGAGGATGAGTGCTCTACACTCAAATCGTTCAGATATATTTTTATATCTGAACGACCTTGAAAATCACCTTTTCATAACTGTTTCTCGTTCTCATCTCCTATTGTCCTTTGCAAGCTTAAAAGATCATTGAATGAATAATTAAGCAAGGATTGAGACATAGGAAGAGAAAACCAGAAATTGTACATAGGTTATTTAGACTGATGTAATATGTAATTTATCTTTGAATAAATTCATATGTTCTTACTAATGGTTTATCTTTCAGTCCTTAAATATCTATGAGGTTTTTATAAATGATTTATCTTTAGAAAAATCATTCTCTACTTGATCTCCTAAACCTGCATTTGAAAGAAGAAATAAGTGTGTTGTTGTTCTGAACATATATTCGTGTATAGCCACTTATGACTTCTCCAAATCATAGCCTCTTTACTTTCCGCTGCACAAATCTTTTACAAGGCTTTTGATTTGAACAAACAGTTTATCGGCAGAGTTGTTACTTCTGTCTTGGGTATGTCTACCGATAGCTTCTACCGGCAGACATACTCAACTTGATAATCTGTATTTGCCAACTAAACTACGCTTCATGTTTATCCAAAAGAAAAGTTTTTAAATTGTCATTATAGGCTATTCACCCCCCCCCTCTAGCCTATTTGAGCATTATTGTTGACCAACACAGACCATGTCCTTCACATTCTTCTTCCATCTCGCCCGTCGTAAGCTTTCTTCTTCCCCATCCTCCTTCACCTTCGTCATACTAAAAAATCCTTCAATCCAGCACACATCAATTACAGTTTCGTACATAATGAATATTCAAACAAACTGTTTACCTTTCGAGGCGTTGCCCCCGAACCCCCACGAAGGGTAACTGCCCCCTTGACCCCGTGACCTGACCAGGCAGGTCGATCCTCTCTTTGTTGCCCAACTATGGTGATTTTCGAATCCAAAGTGTGTTGCCGAAGTTGTTTAACGAGACGATGACATTTTTGGAACAATATTTCGAAAAGTGGTCTTTTGCGATTAAAAAAAATAACGGGGTACTGGAGGGGTTAGAAACTTTGGAAAATGGTCCGACCTGAATTTTACCCAATTATTATTTATTTTTTTTTTTTGAAAAAATTGCATGTCGGTCCACTTTTTGATGTTTTAATTCGGTCCAATACCGTATTTTTTTCAATCGAAAAGGACACTTTTTGGGAGCAAAAATATTGCAATACCCTTAATAAGTATGAGACGCGTGTAACGGATGACAAATCTTTGAATCGCGGTGCATAAGTATATATATCGCGGTGCAAAATATATTCTTCAAATTTAATTTGTCCTGCTTTATATGTGAACCGCGATATATAAATCTTTGAACCGCGACATATAAATATGTAAATCGCGATACAAAATACATGGTTACTTTAGTTTCTGTTTTTAAACTTAAATAATGTAAAAACTAATGAATGTAAAAACTATTTAATGTTAATATTATATATCAGAATACATCAAAATATATTAATAATTGAACTCTGTCAAGAAATACATTTAAATGAAAAATTCTGAATAATAAGTGAATTAAAAGAGTCGTTCAAGATGGGATCAGTAAAAAGGTTACAGGGAGAGATCGAAGTCTATGTATGGATCAAAGTCAATAAATAATTCATCGTGGGTCAATAATGGGTAACTTTGTTCCGCTGGTATGCCCCAAAGAAATCTTCGTTGTGATCGAGAAATAATTCACAGATCAATTTCATGTGGTTATTTATCAACAAGTTCTTTCTCAAGTTTTTTTTTATCTAAGATTGAGATGTATTTGAGAATCATAAAGCTTGAGAATGGGTAACTTTGTTACAAGGAGAGATCGAAGTTTAGGCATGGATCAAAGTCAATAAATAATTCATCTTGGGTCAATAATGGGTAACTTTGTTCCGATGGTATGCCCAAAAGAAATCTTCGTTGTGATCGAGAAATAATTCATGGATCAATTACATGTGGTTATTTATCAACAAGTTCTTTTTCAAGTTTTTTTTATCTAAGATTGAGATGTATTCGAGAATCATAAAGCTTGAGAAGAAACTTAGTGATAAATAACGGTTGTAATTGGAAATAAATCATATGGAGGGAGCTATTGATGTTATGAATAAAGAAGGAAAAAATGGCAGTAGATATTTAAAGACGAAATAAGGAAGAAGGATTGTTTGTCATTAATTTTTGGCTCTTTGGTATATGTGCTGAGTAGTTTGCTTTCTTTAATACTGGTTGTTGATATTATGTATCGCGGTATATAAATATATGAACCGCGGTGCAAAAATATGTGGACCGCAATGCAAAAATATGTAAACTGTTGAAGTGCACCGAAATATCAAGCCCGAACAAGTAAAAGTGTACTCCGAAGTTTACTTGGAAGCTTGGGCCGGAAGAAGGGCCCAAGCCCAATTCATACTGAAGCCCAGGAGGCCCAACATCAGATTTCTATAAATAGCAGGAAAGCTTCCTAGGAAAATAAGGTAACTTTTCATTACAGATTTCATTACAATTTATCTCTTTGATTATATACAAAGATACTGATTCTTACACCTGAGGGTTGTGGGGGCCACCCCACCCACTCACGGTGCTTTATTTTACAGGTAAAAACATGCCAGATATCCTACCGCGACAACCACCGTCGAACACGACGCCACCTTCGGCACCCCGGACACAACAAGACAAGATCACCACAAATATTGCGTGATCAGTTTGGTTCCGTTGCCGGGAAACGAAAAACACTCCGTTCGAAGGGTGCCGGAATACCACCGAAAAACACGGCCCGAAGAAGCTTGAGCCGGTAACAAACCCGACATCCACCTCCCCCTCTTTGCCGGTGTCATCCCTTCCAGATTAAATTCAGCCGTCCCTTCCGGCGGATTTATAAACACCCCCGCCAAACCGGCCATCTCCTCTGCTGAAGCAATCCCATTCAACGAATCACCTCCTATCCACCATCAATCTCACAAAGAACAAACCCACCAAACTTGCTCTAAATCAAAGCTCCACCGCCATCTTCTTAAAATTGCTCCGCCAAATCGCCTTTCCCCACCCACCTGCTCAAACACCCAACCGCCATATCTCCTCCTCCAAATCAACCACAAAATCGCCATCTCCACAAATCGCCAACCACCGATAACCCCTAGCCGCATCCGTCTCCGACCCAGCAACCCAACCCGACAACTTTCTTCATCTATCACTGCTCGGCCGGCTCAATCTTCATTGCAGGTCATCTCATCGGTCCGAGGAAGGTGATGCCTGCCGGACCATGCAAGAAATTAAAAGAGGCGTGCGCTCATGAAGGAAATGCAACCAATATCAGACACGTAAGAGGCACCATCGCTTTTCCTGACCTTAAGGGGGAAACCAACAGAAAATCCGTCGAAGCCTCGATGAAGAGTACCGGTAAAGAGTCCATGCAATGGGGAATCGAAACATGAAACCGACAACACCCTTAGGTGCGCACAGCCCCGCCAAACCGCCGTGAGCGGAGCAACCACGCTCTCCGCGACCGCCAAAGTGGTAAAACGTCACCATCCGTCCACTCGCCGGCCACCTTCCCACCAGACTCACAGCATGGGTCTTCGACGAACTGTCAGGTGTATCCCTTCCCGATAACTCAACTGCTCTCCCGTTTTTGTTACTCACTTAACACTATTTACTCATGCGTAACCAACAAGCCTCTATTAAAGTAGCCTGCATCCCTATTCTGTCAATTAAAGTTGCCTGCTCTCTGAGACTCTGACCTTGCAGAACATGCACTGTGGAGTAAAATAATAACAAAAGAAGAATACATAGTTTATATAGTGTTTCTTCCAAGATTAGCCCTCAATTTTGCTAATATTACCACCCTCATGCCAACTTGAGATAAAAAGTCATACTATCATGATTTCATAATAGTAGCCTTACGTGCACATATCAAATTCATCATGGTCATCTTTTACATTTTTATATATAGTACATTGATTTACTTATTCTAGGACCGGATTAGTATTATTATTATTACACGTCTTAATCTAATGATACACCCAACATGCAAATTGAAATTGATACGTGCCGAGTTTACATATATTGAAAATATTTGCCGAACTGAAATCAATTGCTGAGTTAAAATTATTTACCAAATTGAAATCAATTGTCAAAACGAAATTATTTACCGAATTGAAATTAATTACCGAATTGAAATCAATTACCGAAAAGAAATTATTTATCGAACTGAAATTATTTGTCGAAATATATTCCGAATTGAAATTTATTTACCGAATTGAAATTAATTACCAAACTGAAAATAATTGCCGAGCTAAAATTTATCTGTCGAATTAAAATAATTGCCGAGTTGAACCTTATTTGCCAAATTGAAATAATTGCCGAGCTGAACCTTATTTGCCAAATTAAAATAATTGCCGAGCTGAACCTTATTTGCCAAATTGAATTAATTGCCGAGCTGAACTTTATTTGTCAAATTGAAATTAATTGTCAAGCTGAAATTTATTTGCCAAATTGAAATTAATTGCCGAGCTAACTACTTGCCCGCCATACCAAACCATTATATAAAATGACTCGCTTAGAGCTCGCAAATTACTGTTTCAATGTTACTAGCTCGAAATAGCATGTTTAATCTACCTATCATATGTTAGTATGACGCATGCATTCTCTAAAGTTTCACACTCAAATACTTGCATCTTATAAATTCATCGTATCTTCTAATAGCGCGACGTCTCGCCGCAATGATTAATTTACTAAATTCTCGCACAATAGGCACATATTCAAATAATTTTATCTTATATGATCAATATATTTAGATTATGACAAACATTGTATGCTGAAAATATGAATGACGAAAACGTGATTTCTGCCTATACAAAGATGCTCCTAAAAAACTTTCAGGTACAAAATACAAACGTACATAGCCTCGGCAACCACGACCAATAAACGCGAGTCGTTTCCTCTACAAACTATTATGTAATTGGTTACAAGGTCACGTGCCTATCGAACCTCGTCGAGTTAATAACAATCATTAACTAGGGGGCTGGTACTGGGGGACCCACAAGCTCGAGTCTCAGATTATGCTCGCGCTGTCGAGCTTCATATTATTATTATTTACGTGCCCGTGCACGCCACACTCGCGCCAGAGCTCGCGCATCAGATTATGCTCGCGCTGCCGAGCTCCCTACTATTATTATTCACGTGCCCGAGCACGCCACGCTCGCTCCAGAGTCGCACCTCAGATTACGCTCGCTCTGCCGAGCTCCATATTATTATTATTCACGTGCCCGTGCACGCCACACTCGCGCCAGAGCTCGCACCTCAGATTACTCTCGCTCTGCCGAGCTCCATATTATTATTATTCACGTGCCCTGCACGCCACGCCACACCCGTGCCAGAGCTCACGCCTCAGATTACGCTCGTGCCAGAGCTCGTACCTCAGATTATGCTCGCATTGCCGAGCTTCTTATCATTATTATTCACGTGCCTTGCACGCCGCGCCGCGCTCACGCCAGAGCTCGAGCCTCAGATTATTATTTCTTGCGTCCGAGCACACTTCACTCGCGCCTATGCCTGAGCTGCGGATCATATTTCATACATGTGCACGTCGAGCTTTACATTATGCTCCCCCCTCGAGTTTACTCAGTGCTGAGCTCTACCTTGTCCTCCCGCTCGAGTCTACTCGCGGTCGAGTTGTACACCGCGCCTACCTGCGTTTATGCTCCCCACTCGAGTTTACTCAGGGCCGAGCTCTACCTTGTCCTCCCGCTCGAGTCTACTCGCGGTTGAGTTGTACACCGCGCCTACCTGCGTTTATGCTCCCCGTGATCAGTTTACTCAGGGCCGAGCTCTACCTTGTCCTCCCGCTCGAGTTTACTCGCGGTCGAGTTGTACACCGCGCCTACCTGCGCTTAGGCTCCCTGCTTCAGAGTTACTCTCGGCACGATCGAGCTTCTACGAGTGTTTAGTACGTTCATCATGCTTTCATCAGCATTTGCGGCTACACTCGGCATGAGCTTCATATTGTGCTCCAGCTTAGCATCAGAGTTATTCTCGGCACGATCGAGCTTCTACGAGTGTTTAGTACGTTCATCATGCTTTCATCAGCATTTGCGGCTACACTCGGCATGAGCTTCATATTGTGCTCCAGCTTGGCATCACAGTTACTCTCGGCACGAGCTTCTACGAGTGTTTGGCACGATTACGCTCCACTGGCGCCCATTTCAAGACCGCTTTGTCTTGCCATTTCGAGATCGAATTGTCTCGCTAAAACGAGATCGCATTGTCTCGCCAAAACGAGGTCGCATTGCCTCGCCAAAATGAGATCGCATTGTCTCACTAAACGAGATCGAATTGTCTCACTAAAACGAGATCGTATTGTCTCGCCTAACGAGATCGCATTGTCTCGCATTCAAACACCCTCCTCGGGACGCCGAGGAGAGGCCAGGCTCCTAGTGCCTCATGCATATCCTCCTTGAGAGGCCATAACATCCACATGGGCATTTCATACACATGCATTCTCCATTCATCATTGCATAAACATTATAAAAAAAAAAAAAAAAAAACATGCTCCTATTTCCTCTCTCTTAAAGGTCCTCGCCACGCCGAGGATACATCTTATTATGGCCTTATGGGTCAATTCTCTGGAAGGTCCTCGCCACGCCGAGGATAAATCTTATTATGGCCATACGGCTCGATTCTCTGGAAGATCCTCGCCACGCCGAGGATAAATCTTATTATGGCCATGTGGCTCGATTCTCTGGAAGGTCCTCGCCACACCGAGGATAAATCTTATTATGGCCATACGGCTCGATTCTCTGGAAGATCCTCGCCACGCCGAGGATAAATCTTATTATGGCCATGCGACTCGATTCTCTGGAAGGTCCTCGCCACGCCGAGGATAAATCTTATTATGGCCATACGGCTCGATTCTCTGGAAGATCCTCGCCACGCCGAGGATAAATCTTATTATGGCCATGCGACTCGATTCTCTGGAAGGTCCTCGCCACACCGAGGATAAATCTTATTATGGCCTTACGACTCGATTCTATGGAAGGTCCTCGCCACGCAGAAGATAAATCTTATTATGGTCTTACGGCTCAATTCTCTGGAAGGTCCTCGCCACGAGATAAATCTTCTTATGGCCTTATGGCTCAATTCTCTGGAAGGTCCTCGCCACGCCGAGGATAAATCTTATTATGGCCTTATGGCTCAATTCTCTGGAAGGTCCTCGTCACGCTGATGATAAATTTTATTATGGCTTTATGCTGAAGACTACATATCTTATTTTCATACCTATACTTGCCGGTCGAGGTCTAATTCGCCAATCAAGGATCAATTATACACAGAGTTCACCCGCCGAGGCTCAAAAGTCAGCTACATAAACTCTTCTGGAAATTCGAAGCAAAATCTCAAAACCCTCAGCATCACAAAAAGCAACTACGAGCAGATTATACTCCTTACCCTCGATGTTAGCCTCGAGGGCTAAGGAGTAGGGGGCTACTGAAGTGCAGAAATATCGAGGCCGAACAAGTAAAAGTGTACTCAGAAGTTTACTTGGAAGCTTGGGCGGAAGAAGGCCCGATTCATCTTGAAGCCGGGAGGCCCACATCGATTTCTATAAATAGCGGGGAAAGCTTCCTAGGAAAATAAGGTAACTTTTCATTCTGATTTCATTACAATTTATCTCTTTGATTATATACAAAGATCTTGATTCTTACACGAGGGTTGTGGGGGCCACCCCACCACTCACGGTGCTTTATTTCTGAGGTAAAAACATGCCGGATATCCTACGCGACAACCACCGTCGAACACGGCGCCACCTTGGCACCAGGACACAACAAGACAAGATCACCACAAATATTGCGTGATCGGTTTGGTTCCGTTGCGGAAGCAAAAACACTCCGTTCGAAGGGTGGGAATACCACTTGAAAACACGGCCCGAAGAAGCTTGGTAACAAACCCGACATCCACCTCCCCTCTTTTAGGTGTCATCCCTTCCAGATTAAATTCAGTCCGGGATTTATAAACACCCCCCAAACCGGCCATCTCCTGCGAAGCAATCCCAGATTCAACGAATCACCTCCTATCCAGCCATCAATCGGCTCAGCCCAGCAACAAACCCACCAAACTTGCTCTAAATCAAAAGCTCCAGCCGGCCGCGCCATCTTCTTAAAATTGCTCCGGCCAAATCGCCTTTCCCCCACCTACCTGTTCAAACACCCAACCGCCATATCTCCCTCCTCCAAATCAACCACAAAATCGCCATCTCCACAAATCGCCAACCACCGATAACCCCTAGCCGCATCCGTCTCCGACCCAGCAACCCAACCCGACAACTTTCTTCATCTATCACTGCTCGGCCGGCTCAATCTTCATTGCAGGTCATCTCATCGGTCCGAGGAAGGTGATGCCTGCCGGACCATGCAAGAAATTAAAAGAGGCGTGCGCTCATGAAGGAAATGCAACCAATATCAGACACGTAAGAGGCACCATCGCTTTTCCTGACCTTAAGGGGGAAACCAACAGAAAATCCGTCGAAGCCTCGATGAAGAGTACCGGTAAAGAGTCCATGCAATGGGGAATCGAAACATGAAACCGACAACACCCTTAGGTGCGCACAGCCCCGCCAAAACCGCCGTGAACGGAGCAACCACGCTCCTCCGCGCACTGCCAAAAGTGGCTGAAAACGTCACCATCCGTCCACTCGCCGGCCACCTTCCCACCAGACTCACAGCATGGGTCTTCGACGAACTGTCAGGTGTATCCCTTCCCGATAACTCAACTGCTCTCCCGTTTTTGTTACTCACTTAACACTATTTACTCATGCGTAACCAACAAGCCTCTATTAAAGTAGCCTGCATCCCTATTCTGTCAATTAAAGTTGCCTGCTCTCTGAGACTCTGACCTTGCAGAACATGCACTGTGGAGTAAAATAATAACAAAAGAAGAATACATAGTTTATATAGTGTTTCTTCCAAGATTAGCCCTCAATTTTGCTAATATTACCACCCTCATGCCAACTTGAGATAAAAAGTCATACTATCATGATTTCATAATAGTAGCCTTACGTGCACATATCAAATTCATCATGGTCATCTTTTACATTTTTATATATAGTACATTGATTTACTTATTCTAGGACCGGATTAGTATTATTATTATTACACGTCTTAATCTAATGATACACCCAACATGCAAATTGAAATTGATACGTGCCGAGTTTACATATATTGAAAATATTTGCCGAACTGAAATCAATTGCTGAGTTAAAATTATTTACCAAATTGAAATCAATTGTCGAAACGAAATTATTTACCGAATTGAAATTAATTACCGAATTGAAATCAATTACCGAAAAGAAATTATTTATCGAACTGAAATTATTTGTCGAAATATATTCCGAATTGAAATTTATTTACCGAATTGAAATTAATTACCAAACTGAAAATAATTGCCGAGCTAAAATTTATCTGTCGAATTAAAATAATTGCCGAGTTGAACCTTATTTGCCAAATTGAAATAATTGCCGAGCTGAACCTTATTTGCCAAATTAAAATAATTGCCGAGCTGAACCTTATTTGCCAAATTGAATTAATTGCCGAGCTGAACTTTATTTGTCAAATTGAAATTAATTGTCAAGCTGAAATTTATTTGCCAAATTGAAATTAATTGCCGAGCTAACTACTTGCCCGCCATACCAAACCATTATATAAAATGACTCGCTTAGAGCTCGCAAATTACTGTTTCAATGTTACTAGCTCGAAATAGCATGTTTAATCTACCTATCATATGTTAGTATGACGCATGCATTCTCTAAAGTTTCACACTCAAATACTTGCATCTTATAAATTCATCGTATCTTCTAATAGCGCGACGTGTCGCCGCAATGATTAATTTACTAAATTCTCGCACAATAGGCACATATTCAAATAATTTTATCTTATATGATCAATATATTTAGATTATGACAAACATTGTATCTTTGAAAATATGAATGACAAAACGTGATTTACGCCTATACAAAGATGCTCCTAAAAAACTTTCAGGTACAAAATACAAACGTACATAGCCTCGGCAACCACGACCAATAAACGCGAGTCGTTTCCTCTACAAACTATTATGTAATTGGTTACAAGGTCACGTGCCTATCGAACCTCGTCGAGTTAATAACAATCATTAACTAGGGGGCTGATACTGGGGGACCCACAAGCTCGAGTCTCAGATTATGCTCGCGCTGTCGAGCTTCATATTATTATTATTTACGTGCCCGTGCACGCCACACTCGCGCCAGAGCTCGCGCATCAGATTATGCTCGCGCTGCCGAGCTCCCTACTATTATTATTCACGTGCCCGAGCACGCCACGCTCGCTCCAGAGCTCGCACCTCAGATTACGCTCGCTCTGCCGAGCTCCATATTATTATTATTCACGTGCCCGTGCACGCCACACTCGCGCCAGAGCTCGCACCTCAGATTACGCTCGCTCTGCCGAGCTCCATATTATTATTATTCACGTGCCCTGCACGCCACGCCACACCCGTGCCAGAGCTCACGCCTCAGATTACGCTCGTGCCAGAGCTCGTACCTCAGATTATGCTCGCATTGCCGAGCTTCTTATCATTATTATTCACGTGCCTTGCACGCCACGCCGCGCTCGCGCCAGAGCTCGAGCCTCAGATTATTATTTCTTGCGTCCGAGCACACTTCACTCGCGCCTATGCCTGAGCTGCGGATCATATTTCATACATGTGCACGTCGAGCTTTACATTATGCTCCCCCCTCGAGTTTACTCAGTGCTGAGCTCTACCTTGTCCTCCCGCTCGAGTCTACTCGCGGTCGAGTTGTACACCGCGCCTACCTGCGTTTATGCTCCCCACTCGAGTTTACTCAGGGCCGAGCTCTACCTTGTCCTCCCGCTCGAGTCTACTCGCGGTTGAGTTGTACACCGCGCCTACCTGCGTTTATGCTCCCCGTGATCAGTTTACTCAGGGCCGAGCTCTACCTTGTCCTCCCGCTCGAGTTTACTCGCGGTCGAGTTGTACACCGCGCCTACCTGCGCTTAGGCTCCCTGCTTCAGAGTTACTCTCGGCACGATCAAGCTTCTACGAGTGTTTAGTACGTTCATCATGCTTTCATCAGCATTTGCGGCTACACTCGGCATGAGCTTCATATTGTGCTCCAGCTTAGCATCAGAGTTATTCTCGGCACGATCGAGCTTCTACGAGTGTTTAGTACGTTCATCATGCTTTCATCAGCATTTGCGGCTACACTCGGCATGAGCTTCATATTGTGCTCCAGCTTGGCATCACAGTTACTCTCGGCACGAGCTTCTACGAGTGTTTGGCACGATGCGCTCTGCCCATTTCAAGACCGCTTTGTCTTGCCATTTCGAGATCGAATTGTCTCGCTAAAACGAGATCGCATTGTCTCGCCAAAACGAGGTCGCATTGCCTCGCCAAAATGAGATCGCATTGTCTCACTAAACGAGATCGAATTGTCTCACTAAAACGAGATCGTATTGTCTCGCCTAACGAGATCGCATTGTCTCGCATTCAAACACCCTCCTCGGGACGCCGAGGAGAGGCCAGGCTCCTAGTGCCTCATGCATATCCTCCTTGAGAGGCCATAACATCCACATGGGCATTTCATACACATGCATTCTCCATTCATCATTGCATAAACATTATAAAAAAAAAAAACATGCTCCTATTTCCTCTCTCTTAAAGGTCCTCGCCACGCCGAGGATACATCTTATTATGGCCTTATGGGTCAATTCTCTCGAAGGTCCTCGCCACGCCGAGGATAAATCTTATTATGGCCATACGGCTCGATTCTCTGGAAGATCCTCGCCACGCCGAGGATAAATCTTATTATGGCCATGCGGCTCGATTCTTCGAAGGTCCTCGCCACACCGAGGATAAATCTTATTATGGCCATACGGCTCGATTCTCTGGAAGATCCTCGCCACGCCGAGGATAAATCTTATTATGGCCATGCGACTCGATTCTCTGGAAGGTCCTCGCCACGCCGAGGATAAATCTTATTATGGCCATACGGCTCGATTCTTTCTGAAGATCCTCGCCACGCCGAGGATAAATCTTATTATGGCCATGCGACTGATTCTCGGAAGGTCCTCGCCACACCGAGGATAAATCTTATTATGGCCTTACGACTCGATTCTATGGAAGGTCCTCGCCACGCAGAAGATAAATCTTATTATGGTCTTACGGCTCAATTCTCTGGAAGGTCCTCGCCACGCCGAGGATAAATCTTCTTATGGCCTTATGGCTCAATTCTCTGGAAGGTCCTCGCCACGCCGAGGATAAATCTTATTATGGCCTTATGGCTCAATTCTCTGGAAGGTCCTCGTCACGCTGATGATAAATTTTATTATGGCTTTATGCTGAAGACTACATATCTTATTTTCATACCTATACTTGCTTGGTCCGAGGTCTAATTCGCCAATCAAGGATCAATTATACACGAGTTCACCCGCCGAGGCTCAAAAGTCGACTACATAAACTCTTACGGAAATTCAAGCAAAATCTCAAAACCCTCGGCATCACAAAAAGCAACGACAGATTATACTCCTTACCCTCGATGTTAGCCTCGAGGGCTAAGGAGTGAGGGTCTTGAAGTGCACCGAAATATCGAGGCCGAACAAGTAAAAGTGTACTCCGAAGTTTACTTGGAAGCTTGGGCCGGAAGAAGGGCCCAAGCCCAATTCATACTGAAGCCCAGGAGGCCCAACATCAGATTTCTATAAATAGCAGGAAAGCTTCCTAGGAAAATAAGGTAACTTTTCATTACAGATTTCATTACAATTTATCTCTTTGATTATATACAAAGATACTGATTCTTACACACGAGGGTTGTGGGGGCCACCCCACCCACTCACTGCTTTATTTTCTGAGTAAAAACATGCCGGATATCCTACGCGACAACCACCGCCGAACACGACGAACACGGCCACCTTGACACCGGACACAACAAGACAAGATCACCACAAATATTGCGTGATCAACTGTGATATATCTTTAATGCTAGCTGTTGATATTCTGTATTGCAATATATAAATATGTGAACCGCGATGCAAAAATGTGTGGACCGCGATATATCTTTAATGTTGGTTATTGATATTTTGTATCAAAGTATATAATATGTGAATTGTGATGCATACGGTCGTTATTTCGTAGCATGTCTTAGACTCATTAAGGGTATCGTAGTTTTTCTGCCCCTAAAAGTGACTTTCCGATTAAAAAAAAAAACATGAGACTGTAGCAATTAGAAACTTCAAAAAGTGAACTAGCCCGAATTTTGCCCCTTTTTTTAACCGCAAAAGTCCACTTTTTATTAAAAAAAATTTCTTAAAATGTCCACGCTACCTCTGTTTAAGGTGGTGAACGATAGTATCCACTAAATAAGTTGGCCTTTGAAGGCTGTCGTCTATCTAACCGATCATAGATGGAAGCACTCACATCTCTTTTCTTTTACCAAGTAAATGAGCTACCAATATCTCCTAGATCTGTAAACCCCCGCAGCCCTAATATATGCATGAAAATTAAGAGCTTCTAATAGATCCCAACGAGTACTACCTTTTTTGTCCGATAAGAGACCTATGTAAAAAGCTCCACCCACTTGCCATGCCCACGTTGGAGCTCCCAAAAGCAATAAGATCATTCCATATAGTCTGTCTATCTCCAGCATCGCATTTAGCATAAAGACAAGAACGGTTGACCGCAGATGGCCACAGATACTGTTGCAGACGAACTGCTTTGCCTCGGAAGCTTTGTGATACCTAATTTTTGCATGGTGATGCCCAATTTTTGCATTGCGTTGCCCGAATTTGAGCAGAGATTTTTGCATTGTGATGCCCAAATTTGGACAAACTTCAATTGTGTATTGTGATGCCCAATTTTTGCATTCCGATGCCCAAAATTGGGCAAGGATTTTTGCATTGTGATGTCCAAATTTGAACATATTTCAATTGTGAATTACGAGGCCTACATTTTGGTGAGGATTTTTGCATTGCAATACCCAATTTTTGAATTGTGATACTCAAATTTGAGTTGAGAGATTTTGTCTATGCGTCTTTTCTTCATTAAGGGTATCTTCGTCATTTTCCCCCAAAAATTATACTTTAACGGTTTAAAACAAATATAAGAAATCTACACGGTTGAAAATTCCACAAAAGGGACCGGCCTGATTGTGACCTTTTAAAAAAATATTGAATTCATGTGCTGACCTAAATATATAGACTCTTTTGAGGACTAACAGAATACACATTTTACTTTTAGAAATAAGACTGTTGAAAACTTAGACAAAAAAAAAAGAGAAAAATATATCGAATGGGGCAACAACAACAAATATATGTCAAAGAAGGTATTACTATTATTTTTTTCGATGAAAATAACATATTTGATATGAAATGTATTAATATGTCAATGAAAGAATTTAAGATGTGTTTGGCTTCGTGTCTTCGGTAATTTTGGTTTTGTGATTTTGAGTTTTTTTAGCAGTCGAAGAAAAGGTTAGAGTTGAAAAAGTTGGTGGGTCATAGCCTTCATAGAAAAAAATAAAATAAAATAAAAAATAGAAAATTACAGGCCAGTATACTTTGGTGGATTTTCAACCTCTTTACAACCCACTTTGATGCCTCGCGATGCATCATTTGATAAGACGATACATCGTTTTGATATCAAACAATGCACACATTTGTCATTGCGATGTATCAATTTGGAACCGTGATGCATGAAAATTAACTTTAGCATTTTAATAATATTATCGTTGACTAAAGCGATTGAAAATCCACTAAAAAGGATCTGTCTGAAATTTTACTTGGTTGAAAACTAAAGACCCAAAGTTAACTACGCCAAGGGCCTAAGGCCCATTATGTTGTGTTATAACTCGGCTTTATTTCACCTACAAGAGTATCAATACAACCTGACACGACATCTAAATCATACTCCCTACATTACAAATTATACTTGTCTTGTTTAACTGACACACAAATTAAGAAAAACTAATTGACTATATTATAAATATGGGTGAAAACTGGCCGGTCCCCTCCCGTCAATTTTTTAACCGCTAAACACCCCTACACTTTAGTATAACCGGTAAAAGGTTTTTTTAGTGCAAAAGGACAAGTATACCCTAATGGACCAAGACAGCGTGCACAAATTGTGTAACATAACAATGCATTGTGGTTCCAAATCGATGTATCGCAATTCAAAATTGATGTATCGTGATTAAATTTCGTTGTATCGTGAATTATATCATCTTCAACCTCAAAACTCAAAACCCATCTGAAGGGTCCCGGCATGTGCCGACCTGGGACCCACCAGGATGAGCAAGGCCCAATTCTTCTCATGAGTCCTCCAATCACTCCGTGCCGAGCTGAGATCCACAAGGCCGAGCAAGGCCCAATTCTTCTCATGAGTCCTCCAGTCACTCGGTGCCGACCTAGCGCCCACACAACCCAGCCAAACTGAGAGAAGATCAGGTGCTACCGTGCCGAAGCACCTGGAATCGGCAGCGCTCATCCCAATGTGGCACACACCCCGATAAAGTCATTTCACTGTAGTTCTGCCTCATAAACTGATCATACGAGAAAAGTACTGCTGCAGACATGCTACCTGCTCCCTGACAGACGCCCAACTCCCTGAATGACTCACCTAATTCTGTGTCGTGCAAATGATGAAGGGCCGCCCGGATCTGCCAATGACAAGAAGCCACCTATGCTTCACGGACAAAGATGCACCGCTCCAATTGGGTATAAAAGAAAAGCTAAAGGCTACTGGAACATCATCTGAGAAAAAGCAAGAGAATTAAGTATTAGAGAATCCCCTTTCATAGTGTCTCCCAGTATCCCGGAAACATACAACCCCGAAAAACAGATGCTTTCTTCATCTTCTGTAAAAAGCTTTAATTCCTTAGTTCAGTTCAATTCAATAATAGTTATTTTAACCATTGTAACCCAGGTGTTAGAGAGGGTTTGTTAATGTATGAAACTTTGATCAGCCAGATATCCTACCACACGTATCATCTCCCACCATATTTTGTTCTCATCTCAGCATAAGACAAGATCACCGATTTTGCGTGATCACCATCTTCAACCTCAAAACCCATTTTACCCCAAATTTCTCGGTGTACCTCAAAGATAGATAAATGGCTTGTCACTCTTTTTTCAATCTCAATTACACCTTTCCTCAACACCCATGTTCTTTTCCATCATTCTCTCCTTACTTCTCTCCATTGTTTTGTTTCGTATGCTTTTTTTTCTTTGGATGGAAAATTTAATTAACCCAAAAAAAAATGCCTAGAAGATGTGGTATATCTTCCTTTTTCTCCACTCTTAAATCATCTTTCTTCGTCCCCACTTCCAAGAAAAGACATTCCCAGAAAATCAGAGTCGTCATGGCTTCCCAGCAATGCGAGCAGAAGCCTTCCCTTAGGCTTTCTTACCTGCTCAGTTGGTTTTTTTTTCGTATAGAGTTACAGTTTTTGATTTATTTAAGCGTGTGTTTTTATTTACATTCCATAATTTGTTGCTCCGCTCAAGAGATTTGTATCTCTCTCGCTACACTGACCTTTCCTATGATGCATCATAACTCATAATTTGTGCATCACGATGCATGATTCTAAATTATGTAGTATAGTGATGCATCATAATTCCAAATCAATGCATCACGATTCCAAATCGATGTATCACGATTCAAAATTAATGTATTACGAATAAAATTCGCTGAATCGTAAAATATAGCATCTTCAACCTTAAGACTAAAAACCCATCTTTAACCACAAAACTCATTTTACCCCAATTTTTGCAGCATACCTCAGAGATAGATCGATGGCTTCAGCCACTCTTTCTTCAAGCTCAACAAATCTTTCCTCAACCCCCAGGTTCTTTTTCAATCATTCCCTCCTCACATTTCTCCACACAAATAAATCGCATGCTTTTTTTCTTTGGATGGAAAAATTAATTAACCCAATTTTGTGTGTTGGCTAGAAAGATGTGGGTCTATTATCTTTTTTCTCCACTACATAGTCAACTTTATCCATCTCCACTTCCAAGAAAAGACTTTAGTAGAAAATCATAGCTATCATGCCTTCCCAGCAATCCGAGCAAAAGCCTTCCACTATTGGCTCAGCTGGGTTTTTTATATATATAGAATTACGGTTTTTATTTACATTCCTTATTTTGTTGCTACGCTCAAGAGATTAGATTCTCTCTCTCTCTCTCTCTCTCTCTCTCTCTCTCTCTCTCTCTCGCAACAATGACCTTTCCTTTGAGGCATGATTATATGCATCACGATGCATAATTTGTGAATCGCAATACACGATTCCAAGTGGTGTAACATAGCGATGCCTTACAATTTCAAATTGATGCATCACAATTCCAAATCAATGTATCACTATACAAAATTGATGTAACACATTCAAATTTGTTGAATCATGAAATATATTATGTTCAACGTCAAAGCTCAACCCATTTCACCCCAATTTTTGTAGGTACGTACCTCATAGATAGATCGTTGACTTTAACCACTATTTCTTCAAGCTCAACAACACCTTTCCTCAACCCTCAGGTTCCTTTACAATCATTCCCTCCTCACATTTCTCCCCAAAAAATTGTATGCTCTTTTTTCTTTGGATGAGAAAATTAATTAACCCATTTTTTTGTGTTTGGCCAGAAAGATGTGGGTCTATCATCTTTTTTCTCCATTACATAGTCAGCTTTATCCGTCCCCATTTCCAAGAAAAGACTTTTGCGGAGAATCAGGGCCGTTATGGCTTCCCAGCAATCTGAGCGGAAGCTTTCCACTATTGGCTCAGTTGGGTTTTTTTGTATAGAATTACAGTTTTTGATTTTTTTTAAGCGTGGGTTTTTATTTACAATCCTTAATTTGTTGCTCCGCTCAAGAGCTTAGCATTTCTCTCGCTACAATGACCTTTCCTTTGATACATGATTCCAAGTTGTGTAACATAGCGATGCATGACATTTCCAAATCGATGTATTCTGATACAAAATTAATGCATCACGATTCCAAATCGATGTATTCTGATACATAATTGATGCATCGCATTCAAATTTGTCGAATCATGAAATATATCATCTTCAACCTAAAAACTCAAAACCCATTTTACCCTAATTTTTGTAGCATACTTCAAAGATAGATCGATGGCTTCAGTCGCTCTTTCTTCAAGCTCGACAAACCTTTCCTCGACACCCAAGTTCCTTTTCCTCTCACATTTCTCTTCTTTTTTTTGTATGATTTTTTCTTTGGATGGGAAAATTAATCAACCCAATTTTATGTGTTTGGCCAGAAAGATGTGGGTCTATCTTCCTTTTTCTCCACTACACAATCAACTTTATCCGTTCCCACTTCCAAGAAAAGACTTTCGCGGAAAATCAGAGCCGTCATGGCTTCCAAACAATTCAAGTGGAAGCCTTCCACAAATTAGTTGGGCTTTTTTTTTTTTGTATAGAATTTCAGTTTTGGATTTTATTTAAGCGTAGGTTTTTATTTACACTCTCTAACTCGTTGCTCCGCTCAAGAGATTAGCATCTCTCTCGCTACATGACCTTTCCTTTAATGATCGAAAGGCTTATGCTTGGAAGATATGAGATTGTAGGCATTTTTTGAAAAATTTAACGAAATTGAATTTTAGCAGTTAAAAAAAAGGAGGTACTAAACCGATTAGAAATATGGAAAAAGGGACTGACCAGCAATTTGTCCTATAAATATTGGTGTAATATGTATTTTTCTTTAAAGTCCATGTGTATGCGACTAATATTTAAAGTATGAAGAGAAAATAAAAGTAAAGTGGTAAAATAGTTTTCTTACAAAGGAAAGTTTGGAAACAAGACAATTTTTTTAGGAACGGATGAAAAAAGAAAGTATGTCAATTATTTGGGAATAGAAGGAGTACCACAGAGCAGTCGAACGGTAACATGAGCGAGAAAGTGTAAAGTAATTGCTCCATACCGCCGAGATAAGTAAATATGTAGATATAAAAAATATTTGTAAAATAAAATTTTGAATTATCCCATTCGTAAGATGAGTACTTTTCTAGTATGCATTTCCCCGTTCCATACAAAGTTCACGTATAAAAAGTTTAATAATTAAGAGTTACTTAAATGTCATGAGGATTAATTATAGTTACAAAAATACATAGGTATAATGAAGATACATATATTTCATGTGGAGAGTAAAGTTGAAAAATTATGGAGGTTGTATTGAAAGTGTACAAATAACATCAATTAAGCATTAGTGAGCATAATATGATAATGGGTTGCGCTATTGAGACCCCCCATTCTTCAAAGTTGACCCCCTCCCAAAACCCAAACTTCTTATTTTACTGACCCCCCTTCCCAGCCCCCTCACCGCCTCCTCCCTCTCCCCCCTACAGCCTCCTCCTCCCATCCGCCTCTCCTCCCTCTCAGCCTCCTCCCCACACCGCCTCCTCCCTCCCCCAATCCACAACTTCTTCCATCCCCTTCCATCACCATCTCCTCTTCCTCCCCCATCACAGTGTACTCACCCCCCCTTCATAGTCTCATCCTTTCCCCCCCCACACCTTCATTCTTCCATGTTTCTCCTTTAAAAAATAAAATAAAATAAAATCAATTCCAGGTTTGTTCGGCCCTGGTCAACCAAACAAACTTGTTCTGTTCGGCCATGGGTGACCGAACAGCCTTGTGGCCGAACAACACAAGGTTGTTTGGTCACCTATGGCCGAACAATTGAAGGTTGTTCGGTCACCCATGGCCGAACAGAACAAGTTTGTTCGGTTGACCAGGGCCGAACAAACCTGGAATTAAATATTTTTTTTAAAAAAAGAGGGAGAAACGAGGAAGAATGGATATGTGAGTGGGGGTGAGTATACTGTGATGGGGGAGGAGGAGGAGGTGGTGATGGAAGGGGAGGGAAGAAGTTGTGGATTGAGGGGAGGGAATAGGCGGTGTGGGGGGGAGGGAGGAGACAGTGGGTGGGGGGAAGGGAGGAGACAGTGAGGTGGGGAGAGGGAGGAGGCGGTGAGGGGTTGGGAAGGGGGGTCAACTTGGATAGGGGAGGGTAAAATAGGAAGTTTGGATTTTGGGGGGTTGATCGATGTCTTATTTTAAATTTTTCCTTGCAAGTGGACAAGACTATTATAGAATAGTATTGGAAGCAAGGGTCGAACCCACAAAGACAAGAGATCACGAATAATGCAATTTATTTATAGCAAATTATTAATCTAAGGGGGGGTTTAATTGTTTTATTCTAATCTACTATTATTATTTATTTAGGTGTTTAACTAATTAGCAGTAATTACATGTTATGAAGATCTTATGGTGGATAGCAATCTAGGATTCGGGGTTCACTTGTATCTCCTTTATGTTTAATTCACAATAATTATCATTCAATTTCTTGGGTTCGTTCACAAAAGATAGATATAGTCTGTTGAACTATTGGTTCAGCCTCCATCCCCGCAACATTCATCCATTCTATATCCTAAGCACAAGAACATATGATTTATCTGTCACCTAAATCATGTATGAACCTGGTCCTAACTTATCACTCTCGTGCATCGATAGGTCCAATTTATTGTGATGGTGAGCCAGTGTACGACATATGCACATTGGTCATGCAGTTATCCGCACCTCTAGGCCTTTATTATTTGCGATTACATTCATTTGTTCAAAGCGAAATAATATAGGGATTGATAAACACCACAATCAACAAGAATTGAATGAACATAAATATGAGTTAAAACATAAATTCGATACAAGTTACCTCCCACCTCCTAGATTATGGATGATTTAGTTCATCATAGACAATGAACAGCACATGGAGATGAACGGAGACATGATCTGATCTTCACTACTTGTAATTACACAATCTAAATATGTTATACAACCTAAAATCTACTCTAAAGCTATACAAAACTGTTTCCAGCCGTTTTTCTATATATCTAGGCTTTGGCAGCCGATCTCTATTTATACCAGGGAGTTGTATTCCAATCATATTACTTGTGAAAATACGACTTTATCGCGTTCTGACCACCTTGCGGTCGCAAGGTCTGGGGTACCTTGCGTTCGCAAGGTCTCCAGTTTCCGGGCTTTTGATTCTTGAGCTTACTGTCCACCTTGCGGGGGCAAGGTCTGAAACACCTTGCGACCGCAAGGTCTCCAGCTTGGGATATCTTCTTTTCTTCTTCATTTTTCATCTTGGCCCCTTCTTGGAATTTGCATATAAAACCCTTCTATTCTGAATATTTTCACTAAAAACCCTGAAACTTACAAAACTCGCCGAAAACATATATCAGTAGCCAAAAGCCTCGTGAAATAGCATAATTTAAGTCTATAGACACCCCAATTTCGTACCCCTGGTATGTGACATGACATAAAATACAAAACCTGTTAAAACATTAACAAATGTCAAGTTACAGGGTCAAAAGTGCAAAAGAACAAAGCAGGATGCGCAAAAGGATGAAGCTACGAGGGACCAAAGTGCAAAAATGAAAGATGTTAAAAATTAGGCGCCACCCACATAAAAATTGGGCATGGCACCCAATTCCTTTGTTGCGCCCAATTTGGGCCTTCTCGCCGATTTTCTTCTTCATTTGCCGTAATGTGCAATTTCTCGCTCCGTCAAGTCGATCAATGCACAAGGAAGGAATTTTAATTCCAGCGTGTCCTCAGTTCCTCCTATAAATACTGAGGCCCTCGGCTCTTCATTCAACACACCTTTTCTTCGATAAAATTCTCCGCGTCCTCGTTCTTGGAGAAATAGAAGCGAAGTGAGATAGTGGCGATCACCTCAAAAAGCCTCGAAACCTGCCAAACCTCTTCCAAACACAAAACCGGTAGGTAGAAGTGAGCCTTAGCCCCCAACTACGTATCAACCCTTTTTCCCCGGTCCAAAAATCGTGGAAAGAGCAGTTGCTCTACCCGATTTAAAAGGCCAAATCAGTGAGAAATAAGCCCTTATTCTTAGATTTTCGCCTACATCAAGCCAACAAACAACCAAACACAAGCAGTTACTCGCCCAAATCCAGGGCCAAAAGTAACTTTCGGGCGACCACTCGCAGAATCTTCACAACACACAACAACAAAAAGACTCCCTCTCACAGGACGGAAGCGAGCACACCCTAGGTCGAGAAGTTTTATTTTAAAGCTTTCATTTTGTAAAGTAGTATTTCCAATCCGGCCCAATGTAGATATATAAGCGGTTGTCTTTGCCGGGATTTAGTTAGGAAATAAGTACTAAATGTAGTATTATTATGGCTAAATATTTTCAAGTATATTTGTAATTATTTGTAAGAGGTTGCAAATGCAGTAAATAATGTAGACAAATAGATGTATTTGTAGGCGATTAATGCTTTATTTATACATTAAATAAATATAACAATAAGCATACTTTAGCCAAAACTGTTTTGAGACCGAAAGGGCGAGTTGGGTGCCTAACACCTTCCCGACTCGTAACTTAGCCTCCGAACCCGTTTTCATTATCTACGGTTTTCTTTTTTGGTTTTGCTTTATTTATTCCTTAAAATAAAGATGGCGGCTCTAAAACATTTTGGATCAGTGGGGCCTCAACATTTCTCCTTGCACTTTCACGTTTTCCCTAAAAAGGGAAGATGGGAATGGAGAGGTGATGTATTCCTATGTCTGGTATCCCCTAAACAAGGGATAACTTGACGTAGAAAACCCAAAGCACCCATAGTAATCGAGATAGGCCATAAGGCTATTTTCATAAAATCCATAGTGGCGGCGCAACATTCCTTCCTTGCACTTTCACGTTTTCCCTAAAAAATAGAGAATGTGAATAGAAGGGTGATGCATTTCTATATCCTAGTATCCCCTAAAAAAGGGATAATTTGACATAGAAAACTCAAAGCTCTCATATTGGATCAAAATCCACTAAAGGCAACCAGGCGCGCATTCCAACGCTATTCAAACGACACTCCTCTCGCACTTTTCATTTCGTCTTCCCTAGAAAGGGAGGGTGGAACAAGCCGATGGATGTCACCGCATCCGCCGCGCGCACCCTATCCAAAGGCGGGCGCGGAGCACGCTTTCACGGGAACCCAGGGTGGCGACTCTGAGGAGATCGTTTTATTTTAATAAATAAAAATGGAGGCTAGACTCGATAACCAAAACTTTTTTCTTTTGTTTACGGCTAAAGTATGCTTGTTATATTAATTTAAACACTTGAATATTGTGTTCCTTTAACATCCGTGTCTATATTTGTGGATATGATCCTCAATCTTGCAGCAGTTTCATTTCAAACACTGTTACGGATATACTTGAAAATATTCGTATTTTTCAAAAAAAAAATTGCAAAAAAAAAAAGAATATATATATATATGTATATATATGCAATATTTTATGTGCAATAATTTCAGACAACAAAAGGGCCGAGGCTTTATTTTTAAAATCTCTTCATTTTCGGCCTTATTTATTATTTTATTCTGCTTTATTTTCATTTCACAATATATATATATATATATATATATATATATATATATATATATATGAATTCATTCTGTCATTTTATTTTGGGGATTATGACTCATTTGTAATTAATATAAAAATAGATAGATTCCCCACTTTTCTTTCTATTTCTTGATGGTATGCCTGCTTGCTTGCGCTCAAACTAAAAAGCCGAGAAAATCCATAAATAACAAGACATGTCATATTTGTTTTATTTTCGCTTTTATATCTCGAGAAAAAAAAACTTTTTGCTTTTTAGATACCGCACACACGTGCACATGCATATAAATATATTCGAGCGCTACCCTACCTAAAGCCATACCATAAGCCGGTTTTGCATTTTAATTAATGAGACCGGTTTTGCATTTTAAAAAAAATGTGCGCAAGTCAAAAAATGTGTGCAAGTCAAAAAATGTGCGCGCAAGTCAAAAAAAAGGTGCAAGTCAAAAAAAAAACGCAAGTCAAAAAAGATACACTGGGGCTGATTTATTATTTTCTAATGCTTGACCTAGACCATTTCGAATGGTGGATCCCGGAAAGAGTATAGGCCCTTCGCTGGGATCGATCCGATCTCGAGTCGGCGAGGTGGAATATGTTGGTCCTATACTGCGGAGAAAGAATCCACTGTTCCAGGAAAATCCTGAGACTATCAAAATTAAGCAGGTGCTTATCCGGTCAATTTGTAGGGAAAATAATTAATAAAATATACTAATAAAGACACGCTGTACTCCAAGCCCAGAAAGCCTTGACCCGGCCTTCGATACCTCCAAACCCATTTTCCTCGAAACCCGGCCGAATTTGGAAAGCGTAGACAAGATGCGGCGTTGGTAGGGAAACAAGTGCAATCGAACAGAGGTATCGAAATTAGATAAGGGCGAAAGCTTGATTCGGAAAGTGCAGATCCGAGCAATGGCGGCGAAAGTGAATGCACCATGAGGTGCAGATCTGGGGCTCCGGTATGCTCCAACTCCAGCAATGCAGCAGTGGCTAGACCAAAATTTGGGTGCAACGGCTGATCGTATAATGAGTCAAATGGCTAATCTGGTACAAAGTTTGAAATCTAGTGGTGAGGTAATCTCTTCCCCTGCAGTCCCCCAAGAAGCATCAACCTCACATATGCCTCTAAACCCAAATCCTCAACCGAACACTAACCTACCAAATACTACCTTCACCCCAAATCCTAACCTTCCACCAACTCCCTACTACTCAAATGTCAACCCTTACCCATCATATCCTCCATATCCTCTCCCAAACACCAACATTCCCCAGAGTCCAAATGACCTCCCTTTTCCCATTATCAACCCACTCCAAAACAGCCCACATATGGATCCCCAAAGTTATAACCCGTCAGGCCAAGTTACTACCTACTTACCCTCCGATGATCCTGGCCACCCAGCCGAAACTACCCAAAATCCATATCTTGCCAATAACCCACCAGCCCAAAATCCATATCCTGCAAATAACCCACCAGCCAAAAATCCTTATCCGGCTCAAAACCCACCAGCTTATATTGCCCAAAATCCACCAACTTATGCTACCCCAAATCCATATCCAGCCCAGAATCCCTATACTGCCCAGAACCCACCAACCCAGAATCCACCAACTTATGCTACCCAGAACCCATACCCAACTCAAAATCCATATCCAACCCAAATTCCACCAGCATACACTGCCGAGAACCTTTATCCTACCCAAAATCCCTACCAAACACCACAGCCAGAAATTAACCCAGCTTTCCCTAATCCTGCCAGCATATACCTAAAACCAACTCCCCCAGCCACCAAAATGGAAGCCGACATGGAAAACATGAAAACAATGATGCTCAAACTTCTCAACAAAGGGGAATTTTCTACGCAAGCACTGGCATTACAACCTTCAGCAATACTGCCTTCAAAATTCAAAATGCCCGACATAGAAAAGTTTGATGGGACTGGATGCCCTATATCCCATCTAAAATCCTATTCCACTGGTATGCAGTCAAGGCGAGTTAGCTTTGAAGCTATGGCTTCCAATTTTCACCTCACTCTGGTAGGGGCTGCCAAGCAATGGTTGATGTTGTCAGACAGTAGCACCATGAGTATCTGGGACCGGATAGCCGAAGAATTCCTTGAAAGGTACAAAGACAATACCAACCCGGAAAATAAAAGAGACCTCGAGTCATGCACCCAAAGGGAAAAAGAAGCATGTGCTGAGTTTGCAGTCAGGTGGAAAAGAAAGTTGGCCTAGACTTTTGACAGACATGATCCGGCTGAGTCATGCAGAATATTCATCGAAAACCTCCAGCCCATATACCTGGAACACATGCGGTATCTCCCTTACAGCAGCTTTAAAGAGGTAGTGGAGATAGGGGTTCGTATTGATGAAGATATACGGACGGGGCAATTACAAGTCAATACGTCTCCTAGCTCTTACTCTAAAGGGAAGACAACCGCATCCACACCCTCACCAACCGTCAATGTGGTAGGAAATGCATCAGCCACTTTTCCTACCCAAAATTATGGCACTATTCCATGGTCTTATGGAGCGGACAGGTCTGTCAACACAGTCGGAGGGAATCATGGCCCAAACAAAAATTTCAGAAATCAAAACCGGCATTATGATGAGCTACCAAGCCTCTCGGATCGGTGATCTGCGGGCTAATGGCTCGAGGAGTGTTGAAGCCTTTGGAAAACTATAGGCCACCAAACCCCTACGACACATGGAATCATGCCCGGTATTGTGAATACCATCGCCGCAGCTGGTCACCTCACCGACGGATGCTACATCAAAAATGCTATCCGAGATTTGATAGATGATAAGGTGATTGAAAAACCTCCTCCCGGACCAAATATAGTCAATAACCTCTACCTCAAATCAACATGATTGAGGTTGATGAAAACTTCTGGGTATGATAGCGTCCGATTGCAGAAGCTCCTGCGAGTTTGAGTCTATTTCTAATAAGCCTCTGTAAACTAGTATACGATGACCGCCCGCTTTTGACGCCCACGGATCACGGTGGACCGCCGGATATATTATCCCTATTCCTTTCCCTAACTTTACGGATTGGTCATCTACCGATCCGCTCCCTAAAATTGAGGATCTCAAACCCCAGGTCTTCAATAATGTAAAAACCCTATGCAGTTTGCTAATAATGATAATCTGAATGTCTTTGCTTATTTCTTAGTTGCACCTACATTAAAAGACACATTAAATAATTATAATGATGAGTCATTTAATAGGACCCAAAAGATAAAAAAAAATTTATTATTATTTGCTTGAGCTTGTAAAGTCAGTAGAGCACCAGGAACATCATCATTCATCAACAGCAACTGAAGACTTACCCAATATCAATCTGGGGCTGGACAATGAAATCAAAAGAGTCAAAATCGGCAATGACCTGCAAGGTTCTGAAAAAGATAACACTCATGGATCTCCTCAAAGAGGTCGTGGACATGTTTACCTAGTCCTATGAAGATGTGTCGGGGGTAGACCTAGCCATAGCCAAACACCGGATCCCCACATGTCCGGATGCTCGGCCAATCAAGCAAAAGCTCCACCGCATCAAGCCAGAATGGTCACTACAAGTTTAAAAAAGAAGAAGGGAAATCATGAAACAACTGCACGTCAACTTCATTCGGGTAGTTAAAAAAAAAGTTTAAAAAAAAGTTTAAAAAAAAGAGAAAAAAAAATACCCGATCAGGTTGTCCAATATAGTGACCGTTCCAAAGTCCAACAGGAAGGTCGGATCTGCATAGACCTTCGCGACCTCAGCAAGGCGTCGCCCAAAAATGACCTTTTTCTACCCAATGTTGATATTGTGGTAGACGTCGTTGCTACTCACAAAATCAGATCCTTCGTCAACGGCATGCTGGGCTATAGTCAAATCAAAGGCAGCAGGAGACCAAGAAAAGACCTCATTCACCACCTCTTTGGGGGACCTACTGCTATCATGTCATGCCGTCTGGGCTAAAAAAAATGATGGGGCTACTTATCAAAGGGCTACTACCACTCTCTTCCACGATGTGCCGTATATTGTCCAAGAGATCCGGTCAGGAGATGTCATACTCCTCACAAGCCAGGAAAGAAAAGACCTTGTTCAACCCTCCGATCTTAATGAGCTCAAAAGGTATTATGCTCGAACCACCCTATCTGGCAAGTGTTTCCTTCTCCAGCTCGCTAGGCTGAAAACCCGAAAGGGCGGCCTAGGCAAAAATTAGAGCAAATAAAAAAAACAAATAAAAAGGTGAAATAAGGGCTTGCTAGGTTGAAAACTCGAAAGGGCGGCCTAGGCAAAAGTTAGAGCGAAAAAAAAAGAAATAAAAGAAATAAGGGCTCGCTGGGTTGAAAACCCGAAAGGGCGGCCTAGGCAAAAGTTAGAGCATAAAAAAAATGGAAAATCAGGAGAAAAGGGGAGGGAAGACACTCTTTGAATCCTCGGCATCCTATCTCAAGACTTCAGCACGCAAAGGGCTCGACTCACAAAAGAAAAAGAAAAACCACGACAGAAGCTCACATTAAAACACTAAAATATAATATTACAGGTCCTAAGGTGCAACTTAGGAATTTTTATTAAGACATTTACATTATGCATTATGCCTGCACATATATACTTTTGCCTATACCCCCACTTGTTCCCCCAAAATTATCCTTCGTTTGCAGCTTCAGCCCCAAAGTGGTCCATTAGTGCTTGCGGCGTCCGCCCAGCCAGGCCCATATACTTCTTCTGTAAGGCACAAAAAAGGCTCAGTCTCATCAGAACGAGAAGCACCAGAAGTGTCCCTGTCCTATTCATTATCCGCACTGCCATCCTGAAACAACCAAACGACTGGGATTCCGACTATTCGCTGCTGCCCTGGGTGATTGCAAAGAAAGATGCAGGAGCTATGAGAATAGCCTTATGCCAAGTGTAGCCCTGCAACAACTATATGGCCGAGAACACAAGGAGGTGACTGCCTTTTCCTCTCCCCGCATATCATTAAAAAAAAAAAACAAACAAAAAAAGAAAGAAAAAGAGAGAAGCCCGCTCGAACCCGAAGGTATACTCCTTTAAAACTCATTTATGAGATACAACGTGCCACTACCCTTAGATATCGGTATACTTTATTTTCTGCATGTATTTTGAGTGTGCATTTTATTTTCTCATATCATGTAAAATTACACTGCATTACATAACCCATGTTTGTACAATTTTAGATACAAATGACAAAAAAAAAAACCAAAACAAAAAACAAAACAAAAAATGACAAAAAAAAAAACAAAAAAAGAAGAAGGAGAAATGAAGGAAATAGAGAAAATTCACTCCGTCGGCAATGGAAGAAAAAGAAAGCAGAAAAGAGAAAGAATGAAGGCTTCTGCCTTCATTCCCATAGATGAAGAAAGGAGGAAAAATGGAACTTTTCACTTTACCCCCTCCAAGCAACTCAGAATCAGCACTTAAGTCCTCAAAATTCCAGAGTTGCAAAGTGGCCCCTAAGACTTAACAGGAAGTTAACAAAAGTAATTTTGTTAACCAAATTCAACGGCCTTTCATCCCAAGAGCAAGGAAAAACTCATGTCCCCAGCAAGTCAGCCGCAAGACAAGCAGAAAAGTCAGAAAATTCGGCGGCAAAGGTAAGCATCCTTTCTTTTTTTGTAAAAAAAAAAAATCAAATCACATGAAAATCAGAAATAAAGTCATGAAGAAAATCAAAAAAAAAAAAGAAAGAAAAAGAAAAAGAAAAAAAAGAGATCCCCAACATGAAAAGCCAGAACTGTAGAAATAGCCAAATCCGCTGAACTAGCAGCAGCAGTCAAAAGCATGAAAAGGTAAGAAAGGTAAGGTTTGCTTATTCTACCTTCATTAAATAAAATAAAAATCTTTTCCAATAAGGTTTCTGTTCAAAAAAAAAAAGAAAAAAAAGAGGCATAAAAACAAAGACAAAAACAAAAAAAATGAGGAAGAAAGAAAAGAAAAATCTTTGTCGTGTCCAACAGATTTCGATCAGTTGGGTGCAGTTTTCGAAAAATTTGAAGAAAATTCCTTTTGACGTATTCGACGACAGTTTATCGGTCGAGTACAGTTTTCGAAAATTTGAAAGTTTTCTTATTGTGTTTGGAAACAAGGTATGTGGCCAGCCAGACATGATTTTGAAAATGTCTTTTAACGTATTTCAACGACAGGTATTTTCCGGGTGAAATATGGTTTTCGAAATACACAAAAATCTTCATATCGTATTTGACAACGGTTTTCGGACCGGAAGAATACGATTTTTCGAAAAACATAAAAATCTTTTTTTTCGTTTGCATTCTCGAATGGGTTTTGAGCCCCAAATCAGCTGAACTAGCAGCAGCAGTCAAAAGCATGAAAAGGTAAGAAAGGTAAGGTTTGCTTATTCTACCTTCATTAAATAAAAGAAAAATCTTTTTCAAAAAGTTTTGTTTAAAAAAAACAAAAAAAAGAAGAATATTCAAAAAACAAAAAAAAAAAAAGAGAGAGAGAAAGAAGAAAAGAAAAGTCTTTATCGTATCCAGCTGATTTTTGATCAGTTGGATACAGTTTTCGAAAAATTTGAAGAACGTTCTTTATCGTATTCGATGTCGGGTATTTATCGGTCGAGTACAGTTTTCGAAAATCTGAAGGTCCTCTTATTGTGTTTGGAAACAAGGCATTTTGGCCAGCCAGACATAATTTTGAAACTGCCTCTTAACATATTTCAACTACAGGTATTTATCGGTTGAAATATGGTTTTCGAAAAACACAAAAATCTTCATACCGTATTTGACAACGGTTTCGGACCGGAAGAATACGACTTTTCGAAAAACATGAAAATCTTTTCTTCGTTTGTGTTCTCGGATGGGTTTTGACCCAAAGAGCACAACATTCTCGTTGGTTGTTCGTCTTGCTTGAGGCCGAACTATGTTTGGTCTGATTCCTTTTATTAAGGGATACGTAGGCAGCCTACATTAGTAGGTCCGACCATCAGAGCACTTAATTTGCATATCTGCTTAAAAACTGCGATAACCCGTTATAACCGACTAAAAATGTCTAGGATATGGAGGTTTGTCTCACATGATAAATTGCTGCATTATAACTGCTACCTGTTGCATCTTTCTCCCTCGTTTTGTAAATTGAACGAAATTGGAGAGTCTATTCTTATCAACGAGGTTCGTCTACTCAGTAAGCTGCGGGTTACCTGTAGACTCCATCGTTGAGGGGCTCTGTAGACACCCCAATTTCGTACCCCTGGTATGTGACATGACATAAAATATCAAAATCTGTTAAAACATTAACAAATATCAAGTTACAGTGTCAAAAGTGCAAAAGAACAAAACAGGATGCGCAAAAGGATGAACTGCAGGGACCAAAGTGCAAAAAATGAAAGATGTTAAAAATTAGGCGCCACCCACATAAAAATTGGGCATGGCGCCCAATTCCCTTTGTTGCGCCCAATTTGGGCCTTCCTGCGCCCAGTTTTCTTCTTCATTTGCCGTAATGTGCAATTTCTCCCGCACTGTGTACAAGTCGATCAATGCACAAGGAAGGAATTTTAATTCCCAGCGTGTCCTCAGTTCCTCCTATAAATACAGGCCCTCGGCTCTTCATTCAACACACCTTTTATTCGATAAAAATTCTCCGCGTCCTCGTTACGCTGGAGAAATAGAGAGCGAAGTGAGATAGTGAGCGATCACCTCAAAAAGCCTCGAAACCCTGCCAAACCTCTTCCAAACACAAAACCAACCGGTAGAAGTGAGCCTTAGCCCCCCAGCTACGTATCCACCCTTTTTCCCCGGTCCAAAAATCGTGGAAAGAGCAGTTGCTCTGCCCGATTTAAAAGGCCAAATCAGTGAGAAATAAGCCCTTATTCTGCTCGATTTTCGCCTACCTCAAGCCAACAAACAACCAAACACAAACAGTTACTCTGCCCAAATCCCGAGGCCAAAAGTAACTTTCGAGAAGCAGCCACTCTGCCCGAATCTTCACAACACTTCACAACACACAACAACAAAAAAAGACTCCCTCTCCCTGAAGGACAGAACGAGCACACCCTAGGCTGTCAGTAAGTTTTATTTTAAAGCTTTCATTTTGTAAAAGTAGTATTTCCAATCCGGCCCAATGTAGATATATAAGCAGTTGTGCTGCCCGGATTTAGTTAGGAAATAGTACTAAATGTAGCCGTTATTATGGCCAAATATTTTCAAGTATATTTGTAATTATTTGTAAAAGAGACAGGTTGCAAGTAAATAATGTAGACAAATGGATGTATTTGTAGGCAGTTAATGCTTTATTTATCTGTTAAATAAATATAACAATAAGCATACTTTAGCCAAAAACTGTTTTGAGACCGAAAGGGCGAGTTGGGTGCCTAGCACCTTCCCAACTCGTAACTTAGCCTCCGAACCCGTTTTCATTATCTCTGGTTTTCTTTTTTGGTTTTGCTTTATTTATTCCTTAAAATAAAGATGGCGACTCTAAAACATTTTGGATCCAGTGGGGCCTCGCAACATTTCTCCTTGCACTTTCACGTTTTCCCCTAAAAAAGGGAAGATGGGAATGGAGAGGTGATGTATTCCTATGTCCTGGTATCCCCTAAACAAGGGATAACTTGACGTTGAAAACCCAAAGCACCCATAGTGATCCGAGATAGGCCATAAGGCTATTTTCATAAAATCCATAGTGGGGGCGCTGCAACATTTCTTCCTTGCACTTTCACGTTTTCCCCTAAAAAATGGAGAATGTGAATAGAAGGGTGATGCATTCCTATATCCTGGTATCCCCTAAAAAAGGGATAACTTGACATAGAAAACCCAAAGCTCCCATATTGGATCAAAATCCACTAAAGGCAACCGAGGCGCATTCCAACGCTATTCGACAAAGACTCCTCTCGCACTTTTGATTTCGTCTTCCCTAGAAAAGGGAGGGTGGAACGAGAGCGTGGATGTCACCGCATCCGCACGTCACGCTGCGTACCCTATCCAGGGCGCGGAGGCACGCTTTGGGAACCCACAAAGTCATAGAAGCATATCAAATCGACTTATAAAATACATCGATCAAATACCCCCAAACTTAAACTTTGCTCGTCCACGAGTAAATAATACTTATAAATACAAAAGCAATTAATTAACACAAAATGAAATTTTTTTGGAGGGTGACTCTATTTACACTCCTCTATAAACCCACAAACTCAAGGAGACTCTTTCGAATGACTCGACTATGCATATAAATACAAAAACAAATAAATATAAAAGCAAACAAAAACTAAACTAATAATAAAACAAAAATCTTTTTGGGTTCAACCTCAAGTTATAAAAGCATGGCATACAAAGCAGTCTCAGTTCGATGTTCACCACATATATGCAGGCTTAGACACATAAAACCAACTGATCTTTTCTCAAAACTGTTACTACTTTTAATTTCTCCGTGTGTGTGTGTGATCACCAGTCTTAGAGAATATCTCAACTAAAACAATTTTATTAAGCTAAACACCACATTCATATGAAAATCACAGTTTAAGTAAAAATCATGCATTATGAATTATGAGATCTACCATCCAAACCCAGTTTATTACAAAAAGAGAGGTCACAAGGATTTCAAAAACTTATACATCCATCCCATGCACTTCTATGTATGACATACAATGCTCTCCTATCCCAATTACTTGTAATAGCTAAGATTATGCTAACACCGTGAGCTTTAGGGCGAATAGTAATGAACATGAAGTGTTTGATCAATTCTATATGACTCACTTAGTAGAGAAACACGCACAAGCATTGGCAAGAAGATCATTAGGTTTTTATTTAGCTTGTAATGTAAGGCCAAGGTGATGGGAGATTTGATGGAAAGGGAATGGAATTCAAAGTGAGAGAGCAAGACTACCCTTTATCCCTCATACTTCCAAACAAAAGGAAGTTTTCCCTATTTAGGCTAGGACCTGCAAAGACTACAAGTAGGGGGTGCTTTTTGTTACTTTTCACTTTTCTTCTTTCCCCCCCCCCCCCAAACTTGTTTTGGGCAATATATACTTCTAAAAACATCTCATCATTTTTCTAAGCAGAATTTTTCTAACATAATTTCTTTTGAAAGATATGCTTCCATTTGAATCTTTTAGCATTCTTCTTATTCCGTTTCATTTTTCGTCGATACATATTTTTTTCTTTTATTTTCTTTTTCTATTTTTCTTTTTCTATAATTTTTTTTCTTTTTTCGACGACGGAAAGAAGAAGTCTTCAGAAAAATAGCTTAATCTGAAAAGAATGGTCCTCTAAAATCAATTTCCCCACCCACATCCTACTCTCTCAAAGGGTAGGCTAAAAGCGTATAGGCTATTAGGGTTAAGTTAATGTGGGTAATAGAAACGATGTCGAATGGGGGTTTAATAGTGTACTTAGCACATTCCATTCTTTTTAATTAGGCTCAACGTGGACACTAGGGATATTTTTAGTAAAGGTCAGGGAATATTTAGGCTCTAACGATCCAAAGGTGGCCTAAGTCATTTCTTAATGTCAAATGCTCATGTAATTTTTAAAGCAAGTAAGACACACAAAATATCATATCAACTATGAGAATTGTGGGGTTGAATGTTTAGCATCACTGGGGCTGAATTGTAACATATAAACTAAAATCTACAAAAATCTACAAAAACTCTAAACTAAAATTATTAGCAACATATAAATACAACATTAAGATGCTTTTCTCCCCCAAACTTGAATTTTGGCATATTTAATTTAAAAATTAAATGTCCAAAAATACATTTAACGGAGAATAGCATATTTAAATTAACTACTAAAGCAATAAAATTCATAATTGTGGGTTGCCTCCCACTTAGCGCCTTTGTTTAAGGTCTTTGGCTCGACCCAACTGCAAACCTAATCCTTGGGTGGTTCATTGTCAGTCAAACGAATCAATTCAATTGTTCGTTCAACTGACATCGGTTCAAGGTATGGCTTGAGTCGGTGTCCATTAACCTTGAAATTTTCATTATTCTTTGGATTTTGTATATCAACAGCTCCATGAGGATAAATTCGTACAATTATAAAAGGACCAGACCACTTAGATTTCAACTTTCCATGGAATAACCTAAGTCTAGAATTAAAAAGTAAAACTTTCAATCATGGTCTAAACATCTTATTGGCTAACCCCATATCATGATACTTCTTGGTCTTCTCTTTATACGTTTTGGCATTCTCATACGAATTTAGCATGTGTTCTTCTAATTCATTTAATTGGAACAATCTTTCCTCACCAGCCAAGGTCAAATCTAAATTCAATTCTTTAACAGCCCAATAAGCCTTATGCTCAATTTCAACTGGTAAATGGCAGGCTTTGCCATATACCATTCTATATGGACTCATTCCTATTGGGGTTTTAAAAGCAGTTCGGTATGCCCATAAAGCATCCTTAAGTTTAGATTCCCAATCTTTACGATTAGGCCTAACAGTCTTTTCTAATACTGCTTTAATTTGTCTATTACTTACCTCTACTTGGCTAGATGTTTGAGGATGATATGGTGTAGCTAACTTGTGAGTTACACCATGTTTCTTAAGGACATTATTCAATAACTTATTGGTAAAGTGAGTCCCTTGGTCACTTATTATGGCCTTAGGTACTCCATATCTAGCAAACAGATCTTCTACAAATTTAACCACGGTTTTACCATCATTTGTTTTTGTTGCTGTGGCTTCAATCCACTTAGAAACATAATCAACTACTACCAAAATATACTCACAATTATTTGACACTGGAAAAGGACCCATGAAATCAATGCCCCAAACATCAAAGATTTCAACAACCATATTAATATGTAAGGGCATTTCGTTTCTTTTTCCTATTCCACCAGTTCTTTGACATTTGTCGCAAGTTCTATAAAACAGTTCACAATCTCTAAAAACAGTTGGCCAATATAAACCAGATTGTAAATTTTTTCTAGCAGTTTTGTTTCCACTAAAATGACCTCCACAAGAGTATTCATGGCAGAATTCCATAATACTTTGTTGGTCCTTTTTTGGAATACATCGCCTAATTAAAGAGTTTGAACATATTTTATATAAATGAGGTGCTTCCCAAAAATAATTTTTCGTTTCAGCCAAAAATTTCTTCTTTTCATAATGATCAAAATCAGGATTTATGATATCAGACACATAATAATTGACAAAATCAGCATACCAAGGGTCCGAATCTTTAATAGCTAACAGTTGCTCATCAGGAAAATCTTCATTTATGGGAATTGGATCATCAAGAAATTGACGTTCAAGCAAGGGCGAAAATTCTAATCTAGACAAATGGTCAGCTACGACATTTTCGGTTCCCTTTTTATCTTTGATTGTGATGTCAAATTCTTGCAACAAGAGCATCCACCTAATTAATCTAGGCTTAGCATCTTTCTTACTTAATAAATATTTTAATGCAGAATGATCGGAAAATATTATCACTTTTGATCCTAACAGATATGATCTAAATTTTTCTAAAGCATACACAACTGCCAAAAATTCTTTTTCTGTTGTTGTGTAATTTAGTTGTGCATCATTTAGAGTTCTACTAGCATAATGGATCACATGAGGTTTCCTATCTACCCTTTGTCCTAGCACGGCTCCGATTGCAAAATCTGACGCATCACACATGATTTCGAATGGAAGAGACCAATCAGGGCCGGATAAAATAAGGGCAGTAGTTAATTTTTCTTTCAATAAATTAAATGCATCTAAGCATTCTTTATCAAAAACAAATTCTGTATCTTTTGCTAATAAGTTACATAGAGGCTTACAGATTTTGGAAAAATCTTTTATGAATCTTCTATAAAAACCAGCATGCCCTAGAAAACTTCTAACACCTTTAACAGAAGTTGGAGGAGGTAGTTGTGAAATAACTTCGATTTTTGCTTTATCAACTTCAATACCTTTATTTGACACAACATGCCCTAAGACAATTCCATGTTTGACCATGAAATGACTTTTCTCCCAACTTAGAGTTAAATTTGTTTCACAACATCTTTTTAAAACTGATGTAAGATTTTCTAGACAATGGTCAAAAGAATTTCCAAAAACTGAAAAATCATCCATGAAAACTTCAACACATCTTTCAACTAAATCTGAGAATATAGAAATCATGCATCTTTGAAAGGTGGCTGGTGCATTACATAATCCAAAGGGCATTCTCCTAAAAGCAAAAGTACCAAAAGGACATGTAAAAGTTGTTTTCTCTTGGTCTTCAGGTGCCACAGGAATTTGATTGTAACCAGAAAAACCATCAAGAAAGCAATAGTACTCATGACCGGCTAGTCTTTCAAGGATTTGGTCAATAAATGGCAGAGGAAAGTGGTCTTTCCTAGTTGCCGCATTTAGTTTTCGCAAATCAATGCACATTCTATAACCAGTTATTGTTCTTGTAGGGACTAATTCATCTTTTTCATTTTTAACAACTGTAATTCCTGACTTTTTAGGAACTACTTGAACTGGACTAACCCATTTACTGTCTGATATTGGGTAAATTATACCCGCATCTAAAAGCTTAAGAACCTCTTTTCTTACGGCTTCTTCCATGTGTGGGTTAAGTCTTCTTTGTCTTTCTCTTGAAGGTTTACTACCTTCTTCTAGGTGTATTTTATGCATGCACATAGACGGACTAATACCTTTTAAATCAGCTAGGGACCATCCTATAGCTTCTCTATGTGTCCATAAAACTTTCAACAAACTTGCTTCTTGTTCTTCAGTTAAATCAGCTGCTATTATAACAGGTAAAGTTTTACCTTCCCCTAAAAATGCATATTTTAGATGGGGTGGTAATGGCTTTAATTCTTCAACTGGAGGAGATTTAACAGATGGCATAAATTCAGAATTTTCTGCTTTAATTGTTTCTTCTATTTTAACCTCCTCGGTATTTCCTTCTTTAACATCTTCCTTATTTTCCACTTTAACATTCTCTACCTCAATTTCTTCAAAAAGAGATTTTAAAATTTCTACTTCATCATCTTTAATTTCATTACTTATTTCTTCTACTTTTTCTGTTTTATCAGTACTGTTTTTTGATTCTGGTTCTTTCTCTATATTTTCTTTATCTTTCTTTTTAAGAGCTTCTAACTTCTCTCTTTCTTGTCTTTCTTCCTCTTCTATTTCTCTTTCTATCTCATCAATGTCAATTTTTATGGGAGGGATAGGACTATCATCATAAACTATAAATACATCTCTCTCATAGTCTTCATCTTTATTATCTTCTTCAAAAGTTTCAGTTGATAATTTTTCGATTTCATCTATGGAAAAACATGCATTTATGTCACTAGGTCTATTCATAGCATCATAAACAGAGATTTCAACAGTTTCACCTAGGACTGACATTGTGAGTTTACCATTTTTGACATTTATCATTGTATTGGCAGTGGCCATAAATGGTCTGCCTAACAATATAGGAACTTCATTATTTGTGCAAATCTTCCTTTCCATCTCTAGAACCACAAAGTCGACTGGAATGATTAGTTTATCAACCTGAACTAGGATGTCTTCCACTATACCCAAAGGATATTTAACTGAACGATCAGCTAATTGTAATTGCATACTAGTGGGTTTTAGTTCTCCTAACCCTAATTGTTTATAGACCGCAAAAGGCATCAAGTTAATACTTGCTCCTAGATCTAGCATGGCTTTCATCTTTTTAGAGCTTCCCAAGGAAACTTGGATATTAAAGCTACCAGGGTCTTTCAACTTAGGGGGTAATTCGGGTTGTAAAACAGCACTTACGTTTTCAGAAACAAAAATTTTCTCATTGTTTTCAAACTTGTGTTTCTTAGAGTGAAGATCTTTGAAAAACTTTGCATAAGCTGGAATATTTTTAATAACATTAAGCAAAGGAAGATTAACATTCACTTTGGATAACATATTATAAATTTCCGAAAATTGTTTGTCCATTCTGTTTTTCATAAGTCTTCTTGGAAACGGGATTGGAGGAGCATATGGTGGTGGAGCCACATATGGTTCCTCTTCTTCTAGTTCTAACTCTTTTTCTACTTCTACTTGACTTTCTTTATTTTGAACCTCTTTTTCTTGTTCCTTATTTGGAATTTCTACTTCTTGATTAATTGTTTCATTATTCTCTTTATTAATATTATCCTTTTCAACTTCTTTTTCAGAATTCTCTACTGTATCAGGCACATTAGAAGAATGAACAGGATCACTTACCTCTTCACCTATTACCTTACCGCTTCGCAAGACGGTGATTGATTTTGCTTGTTCGGTTTGACTAGGGAACTTCCCTTCTTCTCTTTTCTCGGCTTCAGAAGTCGCAATGTGCTTCTTTAAATTTTCAATCTCTTCAAGCATATATTTTATCAACACTGCTTGACTTTTGTTTGTTCCATCTTGTTTTGGAACTTCTTCAATCCTTAATTGATTCTGATTTGGAAATTGTGGAGGCTGTGGTGGTTGAGGCTGGAATTGTTGAGGTTGTAAAGGCTTATTTCCTCCCCAAAAAAAGTTAGGATGATTCCTCCAACCAGGATTATATGTGTTTGAATATGGATCATTCCTTGGTCTTTGAGGGAACATATTCATAGCATTAGCCTGTTCATCATACATAGCACTTGATGGACAAAAATTAGTAGCATGAGAATATAATCCACATAAAGCACATGCTTCTTGAATTGGCCAATTTTCAAATTGAGCTGGTGTATCTGATTTTTCTTGAACTTGGTATAGACTCCTATTTTTACCTCTAGCACTTTTCTGTTGAGAATTAACACTTAACATCTCAAATAATTCTTCTAGTGCTTATGGTGTCATTCTATTAATAGAACCACCAATGCACTATCAACCATAGTTTGTAAGCTTTGGCGAAAGACCATGATAAAATTGAAGTACTAACACATGTTGAGCCAAATTATGATGAGGACACATAATGAGCAGATTTTTAAATCTATCCCAAGACTCATGGAATGGTTCGTTTTGAAATGACATGATTTGTTTTCTATATTCAGTGAGAGATGCATGCTTGTAATATTTACTCATAAACAAATCATATAATTGAGCCCAAGTATAAACACTACTAGGTGTTAGATTCATAAACCATCGCTTTGCCAATTCTTTTAATGCACTAGGAAAATATTTCATTTTAACTTGGTCTTCAGTCAACCCTCCTAAAGGAAAAGTACTCATCATGTATTCATAATCTTTTAAGAAACTGACAGGATCTTCGTGAGGCATTCCATGAAAAGAAGGTATCATATTAAAATAATGGCCTTTTAGTTCGAAATTCCTTACAGCATCTGGCAAGACTAAACATGATGTTACTACATTTAATGAAGGTCTACTGAAATCAGTAATAGTTCTTTGATTTACCACTACTTCCATATTTCTTCTAACAGGTTCTTCTTCTCTTTGATTCATGTTAACTGGATTAACTGGATTTTCAGGATTTCGATTATTATCTTCCATTGTAGGATCAACCAGAGGATCCTCTTGATTCAATTGTTCTTGATTATCAGGCTTGGGAGCTAGATTTTCAAGGTCTTCTTGATTTCTTCTAATATTATTTATATCTTGATTCAGTTCTACCAATCTAGGATTCAAAGATCTACGACCGTGCATAAAATAAATTAAAGCAATTTAAAAACAACTAACTATTAAATAAAAGAAAATCTTTTTGTATTTTTATTTTTATAAAAACTGAAAATTAAATTAAACTAAAAATTACGCTACCAACAAACTAACTACGTGAACTAGCTTGTCCCCGGCAACGGCGCCAAAAACTTGATCGATGTCTTATTTTAAATTTTTTCTTACAAGTGGACAAGACTATTATAGAATAGTATTAGAAGCAAGGATCGAACCCACAGAGACAAGAAATCACGAATAGTGCAATTTATTTATAGCAAATTATTAATCTAAGGGGGGTTTTTATTGTTTTATTCTAATCTACTATTATTATTTATTTAGGTGTTTAACTAATTAGCAGTAATTACAGGTTATGAAGATCTTATGGTGGATAACAATCTAGGATTCGGGGTTCACTTGTATCTCCTTTATGTTTAATTCACAATAATTATCATTCAATTTCTTGGGTTCGTTCACAAAAGATAGATATAGTCTGTTAAACTATTGGTTCGAGACCTCCATCCCATAACATTCATCCATTCTATATCCTAAGCACAAGAACATATGATTTATCTGTCACCTAAATCATGTATGAACCTGGTCCTAACTTATCACTCTTGTGCATCGATAGGTCCAATTTATTGTGATGGTGAGCGATTAATGCGACATATGCACATTGGTCATGCAGTTATCCGCACCTCTAGGCCTTTATTATTTGCGATTACATTCATTTGTTCAAAGCGAAATAATATAGGGATTGATAAACACCACAATCAACAAGAATTGAATGAACATAAATATGAGTTAAAACATAAATTCGATACAAGTTACCTCCCACCTCCTAGATTAGGGATGATTTAGTTCATCATAGACAATGAACAGCACATGGAGATGAACGAAGACATGATCTGATCTTCACTACTTGTAATTACACAATCTAAATATGTTACACAACCTAAAATCTAATCTAAAGCTATACAAAACTGTTTCCAGCCGTTTTTCTATATATCTAGGCTTTGGCAGCCGATCTCTATTTATACCAGGGAGTTGTATTCCAATCATATTACTTGTGAAAATACGACTTTATCGCGTTCTGACCACCTTGCGGTCACAAGGTCTGGGGTACCTTGCGTCAAGGTCTCCGATTCGGGTTTTGATTCTTGAGCTTACTGTCCACCTTGCGGGGGCAAGGTCTGAAACACCTTGCGACCGCAAGGTCTCCAGCTTGGGATATCTTCTTTTCTTCTTCATTTTTCATCTTGGGCCCTTCTTGGAATTTGCATATAAAACCCTTGTGTTCTGCATATTTTCACTAAAAACCCTGAAACTTACAAAACTCACCGAAAACATATATCAGTAGCCAAAAGCCTCGTGAAATAGCATAATTTAAGTCATAGAAGCATATCAAATCGACGTATAAAATACATCGATCAGGGGTTTTGGGGGGTCAACTTGGAGGAATGAGGGGTCTCAATAGTGTAACCCTATGATAATATCAAGTTCTATCTAGGCAAAACACACAAATGTGCCACCTAACTTTACCACTTTTTGTAATTCGGCCACCGAAAGTTTAAAATATCTATTTTGGCCGTCCAACTTTTGTCCAGTTGCAAGTGAGCCCATTTTCTAACGGGCGTTAGACCAAGACTTTAACTTTAAGTGAAATCGTTATTTTACCCCTGTAAATATCAAAGGAGGAACAATTATAATAAGAAAGGGGTCCAGTTGTAAATAATATAATTTGGGGGTTTACAAATCTGGGTCCATCTTCATCTTCTCCAGTTGAGGGTTACAGATATGGGTTATAGTGAGTAGAAGACTGTCATTTCCTCTTCATCTTCTTTCCAGCAAGGATGGATTTCATACTTTAGTGGGATGAGTAAAAGGTCTAAGTTGTAGTTTTAGATCTATTTTTGATCTGGTCTACGCCTTCTGCTTCAGTCGATGGATCGGGTTGAATCTTAGATTCTCAGCCAACCGAATTTCATTTATCTGTTGAACTAAAGCAGTGAAAGTAGAGGGGCATCATTTCATTAATGTGGGCTTTCATTCAATAATCCCTTTCGACCCCCCACTTATCCTCTGTTTCCATGGCGGTTCCACTCTCTAACTCCTCATAGTCGTTACAGAGCTGGGTTACAGTGAGTAGACTCACCGACCCAGTTTAACGAGCTGCTTGGCCGGAGACGAAAAAAGGAGAGATGGAGGAGCTAGCCAGACTGGTAGTGTAAGAGGCTCGACCGGATCTGAGACTTTGATATGAGGGAGAGCGAACTAGGAGATGAGAAGGAGCCATCGGTGTATGGAGATGTCTGGCTTAGGGGTGGGGGCTATCTCGTCGTCATCGGTGGCGGAACAGATCTGGAGGAGGGAGGATGAGAGTGCGAAAGTGGGGAGAATGAGGAAACATAAGCAGGGAGGTGGCGGAGAGGGTGCCATTGTTGTTGCTATAAATATGTCAAACTTGTAGATTTTGAGACTGCCAATCATATTACTTTCTTAATTGGCAGGTTGGTGCATCAATATAGAGCACCTCTATGGAACACTTTCTGCTTGATTTTCTGATGTCGACTTTGGTAAGCAAAGATGATGTTGCATCTGTAGTACATTCATTTTTGGAGGCCAACAACAGTGTGGAAGTATGCCAAAGGATGTTGAATATATGGAATAGGTGAGCCTATCTTGCTAAATCAAAATTGCTCAACAAAAAACCTAGTCTGAAGTGTTACTCATATGAAGGTTGGAAGATGTGCTTGCTAGGAGTTGCAATGTTGACTACAGCTTGCAACCTTCAATTCAGAAAGTTGTAGCACTGCCAGTCAAGGTTTTCAATTTCCCCACAAGATGTGAATTGATGAAGATGAACAAATCTGAGAGAATATGAACATTGTTGACTAACCTCCAAAGTTCTTATTTACATTTGGACCCTTTTAATCATAATTATTCCTCCCTTTTGTTTATTTTTTCAGTCGGACCCCTTTGAATTTATAATAGCATAAAAAAAAAAGTATTTTGAAGGGTAAAATAGACATTTGACATAACTTAACGGGTAAATCTAACGTTCATCCGAAAAATGGGCTCGCTTGCAACTGGACAAAAATTGGATGGCCAAAATAGATATTTCAAACTTTTGGTGGCCGAATTGCAAAAAATGGGAAAGTTGGGTGGCTCATTGTGTGTTTTGCCTTCTATCTATTAATAAACGAGTATTATCCGGATATAATTCAATAAACACTTTTGATATTTATCAAATAGATTGAGATAAAGGGTTAGAGCATCACCAATGCTTATGTGGATGTGAACTAAATTAGATGCCACCTAGGATTTATACTACACCATTTTTGAAAGAAAAAACTTCTTTGATGCAAATGTGGATGAGAATAGATGTGATGTTTCAACCAATTTTTTACACATTATGAAGAACAATATCAATTTTTCACATTCTACTTGATGGTGGATACATCAGTCATTTTTTAAAATCTCTTTATTGGTAGTTGCGATTGGACCTGACAATTAGGTGGGTTGAGTTGGTACATGTAATGAGTTGTAATAAGTCGAAAGTCATTAGTAGCCGAATTTTAGTCGGGTCAAAACAAATTGGGTCAAAACCATAATTTTTTCAAAACTTGATGGAAACACAAATTTATTAAAAAACAAAATTTTATGAAATAATGAGTTCATTATAAAAGCAAAACGAGTAAAAGAAATACAGAAGAGTTCAACCTACATAAATTCAAATAGATTTATCTAAGTTTTTTCAAGCAAACAATTGCACTTTCCACCCAGGGGAGAGAAAGAACAACTTATAAGCTTTATTAAGCAAACAATTGTACTCCCTTCGGGAGAGTCACCAATGGAGAGGAGAATAAGGGAGAAAAGTGAAAAATTTCTCAAGGAAGAAGCTCACACAAATAGATATATCTAATCAGATCTGAACACACAGAGACGCATATAGAGATAGGTATGAGAATAATCATCAATCAATTACTTTTTAGGGAATCGAAGGGTCAAACCAAGATGAGATCAAACAGAGTCCCCTTATACAAACTCAACATCGAATGATTTGAAATCATCATTGGGTTCGTTTGAGATTCCAAGGCCACATCTACTCCAACCTTTTGTTGAGGTTGCCATCAGTCATGGGTTCCTTTGAGATTCCAAATCCATAGCTACTCCAACCTCAAAACTTTTGTCGTTCGAGCTCTTCAACATGATGATCTTTGAGATGTTGATTTGATATGAGAAACGAGAATAGAAACCCTGACCTAGGAATCAAAAAAGAAACGGTAGAGAGAGAAAAAGAAAGAAAAAGAGGAATGGTAGAAAGAGAAAAAGAAAGAGAAAGAGGAACGGTAAAGAAAGAGAGAGAGAGAGATAGAGAAAGAAGGGATAACAAAAGTGTGAGATGTTGGGTAGCCTGAATTTACCTGCAAATGTTAATATGTTGGGTTGGGTAATTAGCAGGTCGGGTTGGGTAGGTTTTCAAGTTTTGAGTAACTTTTGTTGGGCCTAGTTGTGATTAAAGAAAATGCAATGGTTGAGAGGGGTACACTGCTTCAATTGGTAGTTGATGGGTTAATTTGAACCCAACCCATAATTAAGAGGGGTTATTTGTAATTTACAAAAAAACTTTTAAACTTCCCAAAATGCCCCAAAACCCTGAATAACCCTCTCCCCCTCACGACGCACTCTACATTCCTCGACTCCTCTTGGCAGTTCGGCCATGTCAGTGACCTCCAACTATACATCCACCGTCCTCTCCATCACCTACAAGCGACTCCATCTCCAGCCAAAAAAGATTGAATCTACAACTAATTGACTGTCCTAGGAATCAAAAAAAGAAACGGTAGAGATAGAAAAAGAAAGAAAAAGAGGAATGGTAGAAAGAGAAAAAGAAAGAGAAAGAGGAACGGTAGAGAAAGAGAGAGATAGATAGAGGAGAGGAGAGAGAGAAAAGAAATTGGGATAACATAAGTGTGAGATGTTGGGTAACCCGAATTTACATGCAAATGTTAATATGTTGGGTTGAGTAATTAGCATGGTCGGGTTGGGTGGGTTTTCAAGTTTTGAGTAACTTTTGTTGGGCCGAGTTGTGATTAAAGAAAATGCAATAGTTGAGAGGGGTACACTGCTTCAATTGGTAGTTGAGGGGTTAATTTGAACCCAACCCATAGTTGAGAGGGGTTATTTGTAATTTACAAAAAATCTTTTAAACTTCCCAAAATGCCCCAAAACCCTGAATAACCCTCTCCCCTCACGGCGCACTCTACATTCCCCGACTCCCTCTTGGCAGTTCGGCCATGTCAGTGACCCCAACTATACATCCGCCGTCCTCTCCATCACCTACAAGCGACTCCATCTCCAGCCAAAAAAGATTGAATCTACAACTAATTGACTGTGCAGCGGTCAGCATATCTCTTTCCGCCGCCGTCTTCGAGTTCGTCGGCCTCTTTCTTTCTTCTCAAGCGCGACCTCCCTTTCTTCTACACAGAGGTGGGAATGGGAAAGAAGAAGGAGATGAAACTAGGTGGCGATAGCCAACATAGCCCCGCTACCGTCTTCGTCTCCAATTTGCCCTACACTTTCACAAACTCCCTGGTACCTAGCAATTTGTGTATACACGCTCACTCACACACACACACAACATATCTGTGATTAGCAATTAGGTGTTAATTATTTATGATTCTGGAGTTTTTTGTTTTTGTCTTTTGCCTTCAGCTCGAGGAGACCTTCAGTGATGTTGGACCAATCAGGCGATGCTTTATGGTGACTCAGAAAGGTGAGCTAGCTCTAATATTTGTACTTCAGATTCTACATTGATATGTTAATTCTACAACTTTTTTATTGAGTATTCATTTTGTTCTTTGATTTTGGTTGGTTAGGTTAAAAATGTTCTATTTCATCTGCTTTGCTTTTTGTAAATAATTGAATACATTGTTGTTCTTTTAGTTTGTGCTAAAATTTTATACATACCCTTGTGCAGCTCAATTTGAAACTAAGATTGACTTGTATTGAACCTTTGCAGGGTCGACCGAACACCGTGGCATTGGTTTTGTTCAATTGTAAGTCTTTGGCTTGTCAGCTTAAGATTTTACTTTTCCCAGTCTCTTCATGCCTTCTTTGGATTTAGGAAATTCAAGGGGAAGGAAAAGTGATAGGAAACATGAAATAGAAAGTAGAAAAATTGTTATGATTCTTATGAAGATATGCACTGATTACTCATTAAGCAAATTATTTTCAAAACTCAAACTCCATTTGTCCCCCAAAAATTAGTCGCACTCTCCTTTTTAGTTTGTCCCAAAAATGTAGTTCAATTTCTATAATTCAAAGATAAAAACCTTCATTTTTTTGTCATATTTTTAAATCATGAAGTTCATCTTACACATACAGAAAATTTATAACAATAATACTGAGTATTAAAATCTATAACATTGTTAGGTTTCAGTGTTTTCTCATTTTCCCTTCCATTATGATTTTCCCAGATCAAATAAAAGGGTAAATGTTTATTCATTTTTATTTTCTCTTTCAGTAAATGAGTTCCCCTTCTGTTTCAACTCAAATAGTACTTCTTGGATTTGACCATCTTATTTGGTATAATGGTTACTTCCAGGGCAGTTCTGTATCCCTTGTATATTTGACATATCAGATGTAAATCTTTGAGTGAAATGGAGGGTGCATGTGACAAAAACAAATGCTCAAGTGCATTCTGGAATCAATGCTTTGATTTACCATATTATTTTTGGAAAATTTAGAGAATTCCATATAATTTCTTATGTACTGGAATGTAAAAACCTTATCTTTGTTGGAAAGAATCAAATTTAAGTAACTTTTCCATTTTCAGTCCTTTATTGGTTATGGTACTCCTTACCTACTATCAAGCATGGGGTTTTCGTGATATCTGTAAAAGAACTTATCTGAAATTGATCTGTTCAATAGATCACCTGCATCACAGGCTTAAATGTCATTGGAATAGACTTTAGGAAGGAGCAAGTAATGTGATTCATTATAAACATTGGGAAAGTAACAATTCAAGATTGGATTGGATGAAATCCAATGTTTGGTTGGTTTCATGGGAGTGACATAAATTTGTTTAGCTTTGTTCTGCTACAGACTTGGTTTTATTTCCGACAATGCAAAAGTTAGAGGACATTTTTTTTGTTCGACAAAGAAATGCTACAAGTGTGCCTGACTTTATTAAGAGTCCATTTGTAGTAATGTTTTGCATTAGGCATAGATACCAGTATATTGGAGACATCTCCCTATGCAAAATTTTTCCAAATTTTGACTCATGACAAGTGACATAGAGCTTGTTGTGTCATGATCCGTTGTAGTAGGACATACAATGCCAAGAGCAGTGCTATATTGGTAAGGGACAATGATTAAGGTCATTCTGATTGATACTTTGTTTCTCTCTTAAACATTGTTTACTATGTAAGGGATGTACTTCTTACTTTGTTGTCATATGCTACTATAGTGCTGTGAATGAAGATGCTAACCGTGCTATTGAGCTCAAGAATGGTTCATCTGTTGGAGGCCGAAAAATTGGAGTTAAACATGCTGCACATCGTGCTCCTCTCGAGCAACGTAGATTGAAGGGAAATCAAGGTTCATACTGCTCATTCTTTTGACATATAGCTTTAAAATGCTCTCTATCTCTCTTTCTCTCTCTTCATCTTCATTCAATATTTATGCACGACTTTCCTAATTAATCTAATGCGGCTAGTATTTTTTCCTGCTGTGGTGTGTTTATTCAGTGGTTAGCAAGGATGACATTGTTGAGACAGTGGATGACAAGAACAACGTTGTGAAGACAAAGGATGATGTAGTTAAGACCAAGGATGGCATGGATTGTTTATCAACTCCAGTGGTTAGACATGAAAACACCCCAGAATTTCTAGAGAAAGGTTCAGACATAGATACCTCTGACAAACATATCATTTATTTTATTGGTAAAGATATACTGTTTATGAACCTTCAAAAGAAAAATATGCTGCTGACATTAGCTTCTATTGTGGTCTATCTATTCAGTAGTCATCATGAAGGAAATGGTTAAGACAAAGGATGGCAAGGATAGTTTATCAGCTACAGTTGACAAATATGAAAATGCTTCAGATTCTCTAGGGAGAGGTTTTGATCTATGGCACCCTTGACAGTTATATTCGAATAAATTTATTTACTGCTTAATTCTTTCTATCTTTTATAAACTTTATCAAAAAAATATCTAGGTAAATCTGACAAGCCTAAGAAAGCAACGACGCCTTCCAAAAGTGTGCGGGAAGAAGGAATTTCTTCAGAAAAGCAGAGGTATGTAATGTCTACTTGATCTTGTTGGGCTTTTGTCTAGAGGTTTGTGTGGCTTATTTTTCTTTATCTCCCACGTCAGACTTGGCCATAAGAAAAACCAAAATCGAGTGATGTTCTTTTCAACTGGATTTTTTTTCTTGTAAATATTTTCGTTACCAAGGTTTAGAATTGGCAGGATAGAACATAAGTTCTTACTTTTAGGATGATGGACACACATTTAATATGTCACATTATGTTTTTCTGCATATATTCTGTTTCGTACCATCTCAAATGCAGCGTGGTTGATAAATTAAAAACAAGTATAACGTTCATGAAGCATCATGCTCGTGTTATAAAGAAAATTATTTAACCTATAAGTTAACTTTCCTTTTTATTTGGTGCAGTCTTTGTATTTTATTCAAATGCCAGACTTGTGAATATTACCTTAACTTAGTTTGATGGTACACGGGTGGTGGTGGATTGGTTGTAGATATTGCTACAATATTTTTGTACATTAATAAAAGTCACTCCCATTCCTGAAGATGTTAGGTGTTTGTATGTGAACTTATCATTCAAAATCAATGCCCAATATAGGCAGAGGTGTGAAATATGTGTCACAGGAGTGGTGAAATTAGTTGTGGAGTTACCGATGCTTATGTACTATTTAAATCATGACTAATGATGGTGATACCCAAATTTGGGTGCCCCATTTTGCATATGATCATAAGTTCATAACCATTCAGTTTATGAGTGCGGATCAACTAATGGGAGTGAAGTGAGTAATTGTACTTTATACACTTCATGTGGTATCCTAATTTGGGCATCCAATCGAGTATCCTGAACATTATTTTTAAATCATAGAAGCAACAATCACTTGGTTTAGAAAAGCACCTATGTATTAATGAAGGGCCTCCTGGTTTGTTACCGTTTCTTCACACAGTCTGTCTATACACGTGTCATTCTTCAAATTTTGAGAAACTTTGGCATATGTGGCTTCCGTAGATTCTACAATAGTTGAACCATATTTTGTTTCGTTGTTGATGTTAAAGGGTTGCGAGGACAGTCATATTTGGTGGGATTCTGAGTGCTGATATGGCAGAGGATATTCACCACCGCGCTAAAGAGTGTGGGACGGTATCTTCTGTTACTTACCCTCTTTCAAAAGAAGAGCTTGAACACCATGGTAAGAAGATATCACAACTTCTTCCTCTTGATGTAACCACTCTGTTTCTATGCACAATTCTGCTAGAAAATTAACAGCTTGCTCCACCCATTATATTGAAAACTGGAAGCAACTTAAGTGTGACATGCATCTGATTTTTCCCAGGGCTTGCTCAAGATGGATGTAGAATGGGTGCGTCATCGGTAGTTTACACTAGCGTTAAAGCAGCTCGTGCCTGTGTTGCAATGTTGCACCAAAAAAAGATAAGTGGTGGATTTGTTTGGGCGCGCCAGCTAGGTGGAGAGGTAAACTTGCTACTTTATTTTTGGTAATGCATGTAATGTTGGAAGTCTGAGTCAAGGAATTTTAATGGTTCTGTAATTGACATTTAGAATATTTTATTTAAAATAATTTTGTAGTTCTCTTAGTGATTTTATTGCCTGCCGCCATAGTAAATGACGGTTCATGTGATTACTCAATGTCTTTTAAGCTCTGCTTTGATTTTATTGAGGGGGAGAAAGTTGTAGTTTAGACTACTCTGAACACTGAATGAAAGGTAGATTATGAGACTCAAAAAGGCGCACTCTTGTTCAGCCGTCCCTCAGTGATAAGACTTGTGGTTCTTCTCTGCAACATCCTTTGATCTTTGTGTCTTTGAGAAGATTATGTCAAGTACTTGTTGAAAATAATATGTCAAATATTTGTACACACGGCAGACGGCACTAACAAATGTATGCTCTCTCCATCTCTAAATAGTCCTATTTCAAATATCAAGCTCTGCAAGGAAGTTCCAATTTTCAAGCTTGCCAATAAGACTGCACCTAATTTTCAGTGACACCAACTGGTTTAATAACAAATATCCCGGCACCTATAACTACCATAATTCGTTGATTCATGATCGATCTTATTTCAGATTGTGAATTAAAATGAAAAAAATATCGGGGATTAATATTCTGTATGTCCCAGATTAATATCAAGTCAAGTACTTGTTGAAAATATTTGTACACACAGCAGACGGCACTCACAAATGTATGCTCTCTCCATCTCAAATCAGTCCTATTTCAAATGTCAAACTCTGCAAGGAAGTTCCAATTTTTCAGTTTGCCATTAAGACTGCACCTAATCTTTCAGTGGCACACCAACTGGCTTTATAACAAATATCTGGGCACCTACATCTACCATAATTCATGGATTCATGATCAATCTTATTCCAGATTGTGAATTAAAATGAAAAAAAGTGTTAGGGATTAATATTCTGTATGTGTCCTGAACTCCATCAATCAAGGCATTAACCATTGGTTTGATGGAGAGCTGGAAGTTTGCTAAGTCGTTTTGTTTGATGAAGTCCCATCAAGATGGTCCTGATCAATGGAGATTGTCTGCGTGGTGTCCTCCAATTTTGGGACATGGTTGAGTGGTGGACGAGTTCTCAATTATTTATAAAGACTTCACATGTGGGAAGTTGTAGCCTGCACTCTGCAGGGAATTGTTGTCAGTTCAATGAAATTAATGGGTAATGTTGGAAGATCACAATAGTTTAATTTGTGATTATGGAAATACGACTATTTGATAAAGTTGTTTTGGTGGCAAAACATGTTTTTGAGATGACATTATTGGAGCTATTGCATAATTCTTCTCTTTATAACTTAACGTGGTTATATTAGCATGTTTCCTTATCAACTGCTCTCTGTTTCTCCATAAGCATGTAGTGTGCTGAGTACACATTTAGTGAGACATCAATTTTGACCATGTATTATTAATTGGTTTTGGCACGGATTTCTGCCCAATTTGAGTACGATTATCACAGGCTGTGTTACGCAAGTTTAAATGGCCTTGTCTTTAGGGAAGATTGTTGATGTGTATACGCCGTGGTTTTGTTATAACTGGTTCAAAATTGTTTTTTGTATATGTATGCTTGAGGTATCATAACACGGTTGTAATTTAACCTGTGACCAGGGTGCGAAGACTCAGAAATGGAAACTTATACTTCGGAATCTTCCATTCCAGGTTGTTTAAGTGTTAGCTGTTAACATATTTATGCATCTAATACTTTATATTGATAAACATGTTTCTTCTGAAGAGATATACCGTTTTACTTCTTTACATGACATGAATGCAGGCTAAAGTGAATGAAATTAGAGAAATGTTTTCATCGGCAGGCTTTGTATGGGATGTATTCATTCCACAGAATTCTGATACAGGGTATATTACTGTATCCACTTTGTATCATTTCTGTCAATGAGACATTGAAATCTTACAGATTGTTACATACTGTTTCACCTTTTGCAGGTTATCAAAGGGATTTGCCTTTGTTAAGTTCACATGCAAGCAGGATGCAGAAAAGGTAAGGATTGTTGTACTTAAGTTTCGCCAAATGCTGTCACTAGCTTAGGGATTCCATATTGTCAATTCTTTTATATAATCGTTTTTCTACTTTTAAAACACCTTATCACAGGCTATCCAGAAGTTCAATGGGAAAACCTTTGGTAAAAGGCCCATAGCTGTGGATTGGGCTATTCCAAAAAAGATTTATGCTGCTGGTGCTAATTCTGCTATTGCCTTGGACGATGGTACTCCCCTTTGCTGTTTGGTATCTTTATATACTTGTATTTTTTCCTTTATATAAGGGGACACACTTACCTATCAAAGAAAAAAAAAGTGTGTCAAGTGCTTTTCCAAGTTGATAGAAAATGGCTGGGTGAGAGGGATATGGGTGGGGGGGGGGGTGGGATTGCCACTCCAAATAAATTATCTTAAATAACTCCTTCCAGTTATCTTCTCATATGTGCCTAAATGTGATTCCTCCCACTAATCGTTTACATGATCTCAATAGCGCTCAAATGTCTAAGTAACTGAGGTGCATTTTCTTATCAAAAAAACAAACTGAGGTGCATTTATAAATTAGCTGTTATTAGTGTGACAGCCCCATCCCTCATTAGATATGTGGGAGACCTCTGAGTGGCTTATAAGGGCTTGGATACTAGCTACTAAGTATTAACAACTTGTTTCAAGAATTTAATCGCCAATGTGGATATATTTCAAGTTGTTGGACCATATGGTGTGATCGGCTGTGGGGCATTACAAATGGTGTAAGATCCAACCCTAGATCGTGGATCACGGATACTGGGGACAAGTAGGATCCTTCTGTGTTATGGGCCCCACCAACAATGATGGTACATTGGTGATATACTAGACTTCACATTGACTGTTTTGTTTACTGGGGAGGATACTATGGATAGTTTGGGCCTTGACAGGGATGTCAAGGATTTCGGTGGAGGAGATTGGGAGACCCCATCCCACATTGGATGTGGGAAAATTCTAATGGGCAAATTCTAAGATTGGGCTTATCAGGGAAAATTCTAAGATTGGGCTTATCAGGGCTTGTATACTAGCTTGGGTTTAAACATTTTAATGGGCAATGTGATGACCCATTTCAAGTTGGATAAGCTTGGGCGCGTTACAGTTTTTAAAAGTTTTGGGAAGCTTTCATATAGGACAATTTGGATAGAATATGGATATGAGGACACTGAACATATGCCCCATCTATATGGTTGGTGATATGTGAGTTACATATCTATGTAAAAAGTAAAGTCTGATATATTGCTACTTCACCCCCAAGTCATTCTTTAGAGTCTTATGCCTAGAAAATTGTAGAAGTTTTTACTTCAAAAGCTTTGTAGAGATCTTTTGAGAAATGGAGTTGTAACATGTTATCTTTGAATGATTAAATCCTTTTTAAGCTTTTACTTGCCCAGCTGGTCTCTGATAATCTTGGTGCAAAAGTAGAGAAACATGGCAAAGCAACTCTTTAGACCTTCTAAGTCTTATATGCCCGAGTGTATACCAGTTCATATCTCTTTTCCACCTTTCAAATAAAGAAAGAGGTTGTAGAGATCTTTTAACCTTTACTTGCCTAGCTGGTCTCAGATAATTTTAGTGCAAAAATAAAGAACCAAGGCGAAGCAACTCTTTAAACCTTCTAAGTCTTGTATGCCAGAGTGTCTGCCAGTCCATCTCTCTTTAAACATGGGTTTCCCCTCTTTCTGCTATAGAGCTGCTTCTTAGCTGGTCGCTCTATAAACGGAAAAGAAGAAGCTGGGTTTGGGATGCTGTCCTTTGTGCATCTGATGGACGTTGTGGATGGAGAGGAACCACAGAGCTTTTGAGAATGTTGAAATGCCTATTTCCAAACTGAAGGAGATCATGCTCTAGACCTTATATTTTTGGTGTAAAGACTATGTCACACCTTCAGATTCTTTTGTTGAGTTTTTGGACAGTCTTGTTTTAGTTTAGCATGACTTTGCAGTTTTCCTCTTCTTGTACATAGGATACATCACCTGTTTTGATGCATGTTTATAATATTTTTACTTATAAAAAAATCTCTTCATCATTAGAAAGAGAATTTATGGAGCAGAGGTTCGTTTTGTCAACTAATAATAATTTTAATTAATTATGACTCCTTCCGTCCCATAAAAATAGTCCTATTATCCTTGTCCCAGGAATGGAGGCCCATTTCTAAATTTGAGCTATTAATATCATTTGTGCTTAAAAACATGTTATAGGAAAAAAGATAGTCTTAGTGGCATTTAATAGTTATATATGAAAATGGAAAATAAATGTAAAAGTTTTGACTTTCGAAATATAACTTTGCCTTTGGAACAGAGTGAGCATTAACTGATGCTTATGATGATCAAACTTATTTTCCGCTCTATGGAATAGTCTTTTTGTAAGCTTATATGGTTCCTTTTCTGTAAAATAAAGCAAGTGGACCTACTCTTTACTAATGATATGGTGATTGACCACTTTTCCCTTATATGGAATACAACTTTTTTGAAAGCTTATATGCTTCCTTTTCTGTAAAATAAAAGGAAGTGGATATTTGATATGCACCAAGTCTTATCAATTGTGTTTCTGCCAAGCATACTGCATTTTCTTCATTCTATGCTTTGAGTAATTTTCTTTAGTTCCAATTATGCCTGTAATTGTGGTCTCCATATTATATATCGAGTCTCAAAGCCATTTTCATGTTAGTTGAAAAATCCCTCACAATATTTTGTTGATCCAACTTATGGTTTATACAGCACAGAAAGAAAGTGATGGGGAAGATGATACTGATAATGATTTGGAGGATGATGACAATCATGACATAGATATTGAGGAAATAAACCAGCACCCTCATGTGGCCACTGTAGTCCCAGATGACTCTGATTCAGTAAGGAAAGAAGGCATCCCCTCAGAACTTAATTTTGAAGAGGAAGCAGATATTGCTAAAAAAGTTCTTACGAACTTGATGTCATCATCTTCTAAAGTGACACTTGATTCTGTCAATGATAGTTCCACCCCAACCAAGATAAACAAAGATGACGAAGTTGTTGACATACACATCGAGCCATCTGATGGACCCACAGATATTCCGCATTCAATGAAACCAGAAAACACTGATAAATGCGAACTTAGAAACCTCAAAACAGCTGAACAAGAAGAAGAAGAACTGCAGAGAACTCTATTTATATGCAATCTTCCTTTTGATATTGTTAACGAAGAAGTGAAACAACGCTTCTCGGCATTTGGTGAAGTGCAGTCCTTTGCCCCAGTTCTTCATCCAGTCACCAAGTATTGATCTATCTAGCTCCATATTCTCCTTTTCTTTGCATCTTTTGTGATTGTATAAATTCGTATCTTTTTGTGTAGGAGACCAAAAGGAACTGGATTTTCAAGTTTAGAACAATAGATGCTGCTGAGGCTGCATTTTCTGCAGCAAATGCTGAAGCGGGTTGGGTGTTTTTCTCAAAGGCAGACAATTAAAAGTTTTCAAAGCTTTGGATAAGAAAGCTGCTCACAACAAAGAAATAGAGAAGACCAAAAAGGAGGATCATGACCACCGCAATCTTTACTTGGCAAAGGTTGTTTTCCTAACCATTCTATACTTTTGTGTGTCCATGTCTTCTGTGTGTCTGTTGGGGGGGGAGTTGGAAACACTTGTTACAGCTTAGTTTGGTGACACGTGCTTGTATGACGGGATCAATCTTTGTCTTTGTTTTTAATAGGAAGGTCTTATTGTTGAGGGGACTGCGGCTGCTGAAGGCGTTTCAGCCAACGATATGTCGAAGCGCGAAGAGTAAGTAGTGGGAAAATTTCTGTAGTTAATCAAGAAAATCACTTCTTAAGGGCTTAATTGACATCAAATATAAGCTACCAGATGCTGGTGATTTAACAATTAAAAGAATTATGCATAATGCCTTCTTGCTTTTAAGAAATCATTATGTTTGCCCCCACGATGGAGCATAGTATTGCTTTCATTTACTTGAAATATCATTCTGAAATGAGCTGTCTAAAGCAGCTATCTTACCGTTATTTCTTCTTTTCTTTTCTTCCCTTTTGTATTTATTTGTTATTGAGTTTTGTGGATGATCTTGTTTTCAAAATCAGCTATTGGCTGTTCAGCTTCTTTCTTGAATTTTAACTTTCCTTTGGGAAAATTTGTAATGTATCTTGAAGGTTGGAGAGGAAAAAGGCGACTAAGCTTAAATCCCCAAACTTTCATGTTTCAAGGACAAGACTCATTATGTATAATTTACCAAAGTCAATGAGCGAAAAAGAACTGAAAAAACTCTGCATAGATGCAGTTATCTCTCGAGCTTCTAAACAAAAGCCCATGATTCGACAGGTAAGTTACCTTTGTCTATTTTTGAGGGTTCAATGTTTAATTTTGCAATCAGTTGGATTACCTTTGTATGATCTTGTTATTCTTCCAAGCATTGTTGGGCCTGAGGATAAATATTTCGAAAAGCGAGATATTTCCAGTAGGAAGGGTGGGTAATGTGGAGAGTTTGACTTCTTTTTTGGGTGTTGAGTTTCTATTCTTCCTACGAAAAATTTGGGCCTTCCCTTAGGCTCGTCCTTCAAGAATGTTAATATGTGGAATTCGATTGTGGTGGATAGGTTTGAAAGAAGATTGGCCAGATGGAGGAGGCGGTATTTATCAAAGGGAGGTAGGTTAACCTTGATAAACAGTACCTTATCTAATTTCCCCACTTACTTTTTATCACTTTTCGTGATCCCGATCTCAGTGGTCAAGCGGATTGAAGTTAGAAAGAGATTTCCTTGGGGAGGGGGCATAGTTATTAAAGGCGGAAGGCGAGAGGCGGGAGAGAGGTCCATTTTCGAGGCGAGTGGCGGGCGACTGAAAGGCGAACAAGGCGAGAAATTAGTTAAAATTCACATATAATAGCAACAAGGCAACATCCAGAAGCACATGTTCAACATCCAAACCTACACTTTAATAGCAAAAGATGAAATTATGAATTAAGTAAAACTTCTAATAAAGTCACGAAACAAGTAGCAACTAGCAACACATTAAATATCCTCACTCAAGACCCAAATCAAACCCATCATCCTCCACTACATCACGGCTGGGGTTAATAGACTAATGTTCTTCTTCATCCTCTTCATCTACAAGGTGTGCGCGTGACGTACTTGAAGTGCCTATCTGATTCACTCCCACCCTTTGTCGTTGGCTTGAGCTAGTAGCTCTAGTAAAAAGTACTCTCTTGTCTCTTGTAGCATAGGCAGGCTCCTCAGCTCCACAAGCTCTACTAACTACCTCCCAATCAAAGTCATCAATGACCACTTCTTCACCTCCTTCACACACTTCCCCATCTTCAGCAACCAACCACTCATTACAATCATCAATGTCTACCATGGAAATTGGGTCAATACGCTCTCGACACATATATCGTCGCCTCAATGCTCTATTATATTTCACAAACACCAAATCGTTTAACTTTGCTTGAGCCAACCTATTTCTCTTCTTGCTATGAACCTGCCAATTTTCACGTAGTTTAAATAATAAGCATATGCAAATAGCTTGTATTTTTAATTAAAGTATATTGGTTCAAACTACAACTTACGTGCTCAAAGAAACTCCAATTCCTCTCACATCCCGATGCACTACAAGTGAGGCTAAGAATTTTGATAGCAAAGGCTTGCAAAGCTGAAGTCTCTCCACCATACTTCTCCCATCACTCAACTAGTAAATAAAGTTTACTGTCATTAGTGAATTTACATTAAAAATATATGTAAAAAATATGTCATAAAAACTAGTAAACTACCTCGTGATAGTTTTGTTCTGTGCCTTTTAGCCATATCGAACGCAAAGAGACCACTAGCACTCCTATAAGTAGTCATTTGGCTACTGATTACATCTTGCACTTCAACGATCGGTACCAATCTCTCAAGACATTTGATAAGCCCTCCCATAACCTCTTTATCCATCTCAATATCCGCATTGTTGTAGAAAAATCCAGGGTTCAAGTAATAGCCAGCTCCATGCAAAGGTTGATGAAGCTGACATTCCCACCTCTTATCAATGATTTGAAAATACTCTGTAATCTTCTTCATTATCTTTGAAACTCTTTGCAGTTGCCTCTTTTGCTCTATCCATAGCCTCGTAAATATATCCCATGTCAGGTTTACTCTCACCATCAACAATTCAAAGCACCTTAACAAGAGGACCCGCAACCTTAAGGGCTTCGGTTACTACTCTCAAAAATCTAGCATCCATAACATTCTTTTGAACTTGTCTACCTTGTGCCTCTGTTGGCCCATTTACTAGTTCTCCATGTATTGGACACAAACATTGCCCTCAAGCCTTTCTTCACTAAATTTATCCTTCCAAGCGTGAGGAAAGCTGTGGCAAAATGAGTTTTACCGGCCTAAGCAGCTCATATCCACTAAACTTCCTCATCATATTCACAACAGGAGGGCGACTATAGATATAGCTATTTAATTTCATAGCCTTTGCAAAAATTGACTTGAACCTTGGTATTTCAAACATATCTTCCAACATCAAGTCCATGCAATGAGCAGCACATGGTGTCCAATATAAATGTGGATATCTCGCCATCAACGTGCCCTACGTAAAGGAGAAAAAAATAAGAGGTGAAAAAATAACATTATCAATTATGAATTAGATTATGTTATCAAATATTTCACTATTTCTTACCCGCCATCTTCATATTTGAAGCACTGTCCGTAGTAACTTGAACCACATTGGCTGGCCCAATTCTCTCCACAAAATTACTAAATAATTCAAATATCTTCTCCCCCGTTTTGCTATACTTCAACCGACTCCACAAACATGCTTCCTTTAGGACAATTGACTAGAATATTAATTAATGTCCTTTCTCTTTTGTCTTTCCACCCATCTGACATAATAGTACAACCATACTTCTTCCACTCTTCTTCATGGTCTTTCATCTGATTCTTAACCACTTCCATCTCTTTCTTTAGCAAAGGAATTCTCACCTCATGAAACTTGGAGCTTTCATGCCTGGACCATATTCTCCAATAGCATTTACCATCTCTTGAAAACTATCGTAATTCACGGCGTTGAAAGCAATGCCGGCATCATACATCCATCTTGCTATAGCTGAACATGCCCGATTCCTCATCTTTTTCAACACCTCCTCATTTTCATCCTTTTGTTTCTTCATATTTTTTGAAGTTTTTTGCGAACCGTGACTTACAAACAAATCCATTGGTCCTTTCCTGCTTGTGCCACTTTGTTTTACCCTCTTTGCTAATTGAACCTCTTCATTTTCAATCGCATCTTCATCATCACCATAATTTCTCAAATTCTCCTCACATGCTCTCTCTTGCCTTGTTTTTCCAGAATAGTTTACTTCTTCTCTCTCTTTTTCAAGCTCATATAATTTAGAATCTCTTCCTTAAGCTCATCCGGTACTTTATCACAAGGCCTAACGTTAGTAAAGCCTCAAGCTATATGTGTTTTGCCCAGCATATTCCTCCGGTGTATCTTTGGTTACAAAGAAATGAAAAATGCATGTCGTATTGTTTGTGTTCTTTTCATTTTCTAATTTTACGTATTTCCAGGCTGGATCATTTCTATTCGTGCTTCCTTTTCCAGCTGTGTTAGACATTTCTACGCAAAGCCTAAAGAAAAATAAATAACAAGATAGTAGAGAACAAAATAAAAGGACACAAAAAAAAAAGAGTATGACAGTGACATTATTGAGGGTAAAAAGACAGTAACTAGAAAAATAAAAGAGCAAGTATTGTTGTATTTTATTTTTCATAAATACACAAGCAAATTGTTTTTATATTTCATAAAATACATTTTAGACAGAAGCAGTATTAGTGTTACAAAACAAAAACTGATTAGCTGTAGGCTTGTAGCAGTGTATCAAATTGTTGCATTTTTTATAAAAAACACAAACAGTGTGAAAGAAGCATAAAAACACAAACAAACTGATTAGCTGTAGCCTGTAGGCCTGTAGCAATGTATCAAATTGTAGGCAATACAGAGTGAAATAAGATGGAAATAGTTTTTCATTTCATAAATACACACACAAAAACAACAACAACAAAGTAAACAGAAACATAGTTTAAGAAATGAAGAAGAAGCAGAGTAGAAGTCAAGTTAACCAAAAAAAAAGAGGAGAAAGTAAAATGTTTCTTGAAGACTCAGTAGAGTAAAGAGAGTCAAAATAGAGTAAAAAAAGTGAAGAAAAGCAGGAAGAAGTCGAATTATATTACAGCTAATACTTTTATAATATAGCCCTGTGTACTAGGACGCGTCAACCAGTTTTGGTGCCTATTATATAATACTTATCATTTTTTTTTTCCAAATCAGTCTACAGTTAGTACTCGATTTTCCCTTGGTTCTCAAGATGCTTCGTTAGATCCTTCCTGAACCTTGCTCTTACAGAAGCCTCATACCTCATACACCGGCTGTCCTAAAATTGTGATGCTTCCTGCAGATTAAAATGTTGAAGGATTCAAAGAAAGGGAAAGAAGTTTCAAAGACTCATTCTCGTGGAGTTGCCTTTATCGAGTTCACGGAACATCAGCACGCACTCGTGGCTCTTCGAGTTCTCAATAACAACCCTGGTATTCTGTTCTTTGGAAATTTAAGTGCCTTGTGGTATATCGTGTTATAAGCTTAGTGCATCCTTCATTAATCTGTAATTTGATCATTTGGGGTGCCAAATTTTTCTTTATTCTGATTTTGTGAATTGTATTGTGGTTCAGAAACTTTTGGTTCTGAGCATCGTCCAATTGTGGAATTTACCCTTGATAATGTTCAAACGCTGAGGCAGCGGCAAGATAAGATTCAATTTCAGCAGCAACGTCTTCTTGGTGATAGAGAAGGTATGCAGGAAAACACTAATTTTACAAGATCTGAAAAAGGACCAAGGAAACGCAAATCCGATGACAGCATTACGCCATTGAAGAAGCCAGGAACTAGGGAGGATGAGCAAGTGGAAAATCAATCACTTGAAGGAGCTGCACCTGAAGAAGGTAGGCCTGGCAAGAAGTTCAAGGGTTCTTCAGTGGGAGGAGAAAACAAGTTCCAGGACAAAAAGCTTGAAGGCTCAAAACATGTTTTAAATAATCTACGAGGAAGGAGACATAATGGTGAAAGAAGCAAGGCAACCATTGCGCGTGAAGCTGGACCAAGGGAGGAGTTGAATGTTGATTTCAGAAAGAGGAAGGCGGGACCTGTGTCGGAGGCAGATGGTGGACCCCAAAAGAAGAATTTGGGAGGTTGGAAAGAAGGTGACAATGTAACCTCAAGGAAGAAGAATAAAAAGAACAAAGACCCATTGGGACGAGATACAGTAGATAAACTTGACATGCTCATCGAACAATATAGATCAAAATTCTCAGGGAACAGTAGTAATAAAAGTGAAGGCGAAAAACAAGGTTCTAGACGACTTGGACGGTGGTTTCAGTCATAGTTTTGATATGTAATAATTTCTGTTACCTCGTTTTGATTTGTAATATGGTACTTTTTGTTCATCAAATCAAATGTAGATTATTTTTTGACAATATTACTTGGGAAGGCCATGATTATTATGTCTTTTTATCATACATTACAAATTGGATGTTAGTTATGTAACAAAGAAACTGAACAGTCAGTAGCTGATTTTCCCAAAGGAAAGTTAGACAAGAAGAAGTGCAGAGATATGGAGTCCTGAATTGAAGAATAGAACTCGGAAGTTTATTGATTAGGTAAGTGGCAGTTAAGAGACCCACCCCAGAATTGCATGGAAAGATTGGACTAAAACCTAAGGGCTCTAGCAAGATCAAGAAGATGTCAGTGTTTTCTCTCAACTTTGCCATTTTGTTGAGGTGTGTCAACACAAGAACTTTGGTTAGTGATTCCAAGAGAATGTAGAAGAGTGGTTATGGAAGAATTGAAGAACTCTGTGCCATTGTCTGATCGAATTTCCTTGACATGAGCGCTATATTAACTTTTTTCATTCTGTAAATGAGTGTGAACCTGAGCAGTTCAATATCCATTTTTGACGCTAGTATGACTCTCTTTATATGCAATCTTCATTTTGATATTGTTAACGAAGAAGTGAAACAACGCTTCTCAGCATTGGTGAAGTGCAGTCCTTTGCCCCAACTCTTGATCCATTCACCAAGTATTGATCTAGCTAGCTCGATATTCTCCTATTCTTTGCATCTTTTGTGATTGTGTAAGTTCATTTCTTTTTGTGTAGGAGACCAAAAGGAACTGGATTTCTCAAGTTGAGAACAATAGATGCTGCGTTTTCTGCAACAAATGCTGAAGCCGTGTTGGGTGTTTTTCTCAAAGGCATGCAGCTAGGCTGAATGGACAACTGCTTGTTGCACGTGGTATCATGATAGAGATTGCCATAGGCACATAAAACAAGTATGAATTAATTATCGAGTCTTCTCTATAGTCTATAGAAGCGTATGATGAATATTGCAACCAAATCAATAAACCTTGAAGGTTGGATCAGTAATTGTACTTCTCTAACCAACAGCAAGTTGTTAATTACTGATGCTCATAACTGTTGTTGCAAGTACAAGATAGTCCTAGAACTGGAACATAAATTTGTTTTCTGTCCCAGTGATTTGAAGTATGTGCTTCTTCTGAAGGGATTCTATGTTAAGATGGTGAATTTGGGAGATATTTGTTTGGGGATTGCTAATTTGTCTTATGATATGTGTTCCTTAGGATGGTTGCTGGCTGCTGCAGTTAGAGAAGGCTTTGCTGCGTGCTGCGTGCTGCTCTGCTGAGGCCAATCCAGCATTTGTCCAGTCAATATAGCAAATACCACAATCATTTCATTTCATATCTTCATCCAAACAAACATGTCTTTTGAAGTCGAGTGTTGAGTGCAAGTCACATGATTATGGATATTTGTCAATATGACAAAGTTATGGGGGATTTTTGCAGGATACAATAGATTAAGGGGTGACCTTGAAATCATGTTTACCGTCTTCAAAATATTTTAACTTTACCTCCACATTTGATATTAACATATGATTACGCTCAAACATTTTTGTAAATATGATCAACTTTAATGCTAGTTATATATAACTTACTCCCTCCGTTTTCAAATAATTGTCTTCATTTCCTTTTTTATCCATTCAAAATACATAATTGCCTTTTTTCAAAACTTTCCTTTTTAGGAAAATAATTTTACCATTCTACCCTTACTTTTTATATCTATTTTAATTATGATCACATACACATGTGCATTAAAGAAAACCACACATTCCACCAATATTTATAATACAGTCAATTACTTTTTTTAAAAAAATCATGTGTTGGGTCAAAGAAGACAATAGAAACGGATCCCTCCGTCTCGGATAAATATTCATAGTGGACAAAACACAAGGATTGAGAAACGTAATTAATGATGGGTTGTGAAAGATGTTGTGACAATAATACCCATTACACATTCTCTCTCATTAAATATGTATTTTTATACTCACTTTCTCTAAAATGTGTAATAATGATAGTATTAAATGAATAGATATATTAGGAAAAATGGTAGAAAATTTATACACCAAAAGTCTTTAGAAACTTTAGTTGGAACATCCTATAATAGAAAATAAGAATATTTATTTAGGACGGAGGGGTAGAATTTTCAAATATAGACTATTTAAGTAGATAATTGTGATAAATATTGAAAACAGGAATAAATGGAAAATGAAATTTACCTTGGAAGCACATTATTATATTTCATCATACCATTAAAACTTTACAAATGATTTTCATCATTCACCAAATACTCCGAACCAAGACAAAAGACAAGGAATCCAAAGGCATGTGGCCAACCATAGTCTTCACCACAGCCTTTGCCACTAATTTCTCTTTCACATCTTGTTATTGAACCAGTAGACACCTTGTTTATCTTTTTCACTTTCGTCTGCCTCAACAAAGAAGCATTCAGTAGCTTCTCTCCACATTGCTTTCACTACTGGTGTATCATCATATTGATAATACTCTCCCAAAATCGGCTTGATCGCCTTTGTGGCTTCCATGGCATGATAATGTGGTATGGTCGAGAACAAGTGATGGGCTACATGAGTATCTGTAATGTGATGAAGAACCGTGTTTAGAATACCGTAATCTCTATCGATTGTCGATAAAGCTCCCCTCATCCAATCCCATTCGGTTGAATCGTAATGTGGCAACGAACGATGAGTGTGGTGCAGCCAAGTGATCACAACAAGAAAGCCGTAAACGATAACCAACGGAACCCCGTAGATGGCAAAGAGCCAAGCGAATCCTTTAGCTGCCCCAAGGTTGTAGAGTCCATAACTTACGACGAGAAGTCCAATATCAGTGAGGAGGATTTGGTAACGCTCGCGACCGGAGTAAATCGGACTTTGTGGGTCAAAGTGGTTGGCGAATTTATCGTACTTTCGGCCAGAAACATTAAAACACACGTACAAAATCCAGCCGATAGTGCATAAGACAGTAAGTCTAAAGAATCGGCCAGGTGGGGTGTTGAGTAACCTGGCTGAGGGGGTGAGATTAGACTTCTTTTTGGGAACAAACGATTCGTCGTTGTCAAGTGAAGCAGTATTGGCATGGTGACGACGGTGGCTGTATTTCCATGAAAAATATGGGGCGAGCATAGCAGTATGTAAAATGTAACCAACAGTATCGTTCAGCAACTGGTAGTCGCTGAACGAATGGTGGCCGCACTCGTGGGCTAATACCCACAAGCCCATTTGAACACAGCCTTGGAGAACCCAATACACGGGCCAGGCGATGTAGGCGAGATTTTGAGGGAGGCGAGGAATGTGTACGTAGGCGAAGTAGTAGAATAGGAAGGAGAAGGCTAGGTCCCAAACTACGTAGGAGAAGGAGCGAAAGAGGGATCGGTTGAAACAGTGTGGTGGTATGGCTTTCTTTAACTCTCCTAGTGTGAATGGTGGTTTGGAGGACGGGGCACGTTTAACGGCATCGGATTCAGACTTGGATACGGACATCCGGCCACCTGCACCCATTTCTTGAAACAGCCTGAAAAAAAAGAAGACGGATAGAAAAGGTTAAGATCTTGAAGAGTTAGCAGAAGTTAATATTTAACAAGATACACATAAGTTATAGCTATGAACAGTACCTGAAGGAGAAGCTGTCTTGGCTTTTCTTTCAGGCTTTGCCTATGGGGTTGGAGGTTGAGTGCTTTAGAAATGATTGGTTATATATATATATACGAAAGGTGACATTTTATTACTAGAGGTAGAGTTCGTCAATTTTGACCATTTTGTTTTATGCAAATAAGCAATTTTGACCAATCAATTGGAATATGCATATTTTATGGAAAGTATGGTTGTTGCCATTTGCCAAGAAATAGCTTAATTAAGTGGCGACTGTCTGTGGTGCATTCCTGACTTTCTTAGTGAGTTATCATCTACCTAGCTACTCCATTTCTGACTATTCTTGGTTATAATACTTGGGGCGTGTTTAGAATAGTGATTTAATGAGTTAACTTAAGATTTTATGATTTTCATTTTGTAGTGATTGAAAACAAAAATAAAGTAAGATTACTGAAAGAAAAAGTCATAAAATCACCAACAAGAACAATCCCTACATGTTTTTCACCTCATATTCAACTTGTAATCTATAGTTAATCATGAATAGTTAGTAAGGGGTATTACAAATATAAATGTTGGATAAAACTAATTTAATACTGCCTCCGATTGAAAGTTAAACATTTTAAAAATGACATGTTTAGTAACCCGCTTAAATCTTAATTTTTAAAAATGGACTTTGCGAATTCATGGCTTGAAATCGAAACTCAAGAGAAAAAAGCTTACATTTTTGAACAAATGAGCTCCAAATTTCCATGGCTTGGATTTTATGCTCTAAATGTTGAATATATGATTGAAAACAAACCAACTATGAAGAAGATGATAAAAATCCGAGAATGAAATGACCTCCAATATATCATTGGATAACTAAATGTGTTGGAACTTTTAAAAAAGCAATATTATATTAGTATATCTGCTGGTTCAAGTAAATTTGTATTTGTTGAGACTCGAACGTTGAACAATGTAATGACTCTCCGGCTCTTTCGAAGATTCAGATTGGTCTTCCTATCTCTTTCAATCCTTACAGCATCGCGTTACTATATATTGCCGGAGATCTGTTGCCGTCACTATCGTAGGCGATATATATTCACACCTTCAAATCGCTGGAGAATGAAACATTATTCGTAATTCATTTGTTAAATTAGGTGCTGTTCACTGTTTCTATGTATGGCATTTGGGTTCAAACTTCAAACTAGAGAGAGGTTGAAACTTGAAACAGTGCAGAGATGTTGAAGACGAAGTGGGAAGGGTATTTTCGTCAGTTCAAGCACTTTTTGACAGAATCTTAGACGATAACGGAGGGTAGGGACAAACGGGGATCCAAAACCAAGTATAAGGATCAGGTACATAAATAAATTTGTCACAGGGATCAAACTCAGATTTTTCCAAGTACGAGGACCAAGGATATTATTTTATCCTTTACTTAAAAAGTCTTGGTTTTATAATGAAAGCTTATTCAATCCTATTTATTCATACAATAGTGAACCCAACTCAAATTCCATATACTTGCTTATTTTAAAACTGCTTCGTTCCATACAAAGAGTCTACTATTTCATTAATTTATTTTACGATATTTCATTTAAAAAATTAAGGTATAAAAATATCATTTTATTACTAATAACTACTAAAAGTATCGTATTCTTAAAAAAATTGATTTTAAAACTAAAACTTTTTGCATTGAACGGAGGGAATATAAACTACAATAATGCTATGTTTACCACTATCTCTACAACTATTGTTACCACTAAGCCTTGATGAAGGCAAAATGTGTTTTAGTGAAAGACAATATTGTCCTTCACTAAGGCTTAGTGGTAACAATAGTGGTAGAATTAGTGGTAAACCTAGCACTATTGTATAAACTATGAACATATGTGTAAATTTGTTTTTGTACTTGCAATTACTTTTAACTTCTAAACGATGAATCTTCAAGAGGGGATATACTCCACTCGTATTCTGGTAAATAATCTCCTGTTTTATTTTGAGATATTTTACTTAAAATTAAAATTTCCTCCACCGGCAGTGTATAATCTTTTTACATAAACGATTTTTGGAACACGACATGTGGCCAACCAAAATCTAAAAAAATCAAGACGAATTTTGTGATTGACACGTATCATGCTCTAAGAGCCGCTTGTGTAAAAAATGTTCTATACCATCGATGAATGAATATTTTACTTTTTACTTAAAAGTCTATTTTTAAAAATGATGTCTACATATTGATTTAGCTCAAGCCTTATTGTAATTATAATTAGATTTAATGTTAGTTATATATCTTTTAATTATTAAATTTTTTAAATTTAGTCTATTTGGGTAGAACAAAGTGAGTATATCTCTATAACAAAAACTTAAGCAAGGCAGTGTTAATGATATTTTTTATAAGACGAATCATTCTTATCTGATCTATCGTGTATTGATGATTTGAGCTTTAAAAGAGTAAGACTTTTTTTTACTAATTAAGATCTATAAAATTATCTGATTAGAAGACCGACTCTATCTCTTAAACTTGTACTATTTTTGACCAAATACCCACCCATGGAAAGACGGGGATGGCGACAAGAGGGAGAGTTGCTCAAAATTTAAAAAGAAAAATTACGCAAGTGACGCATGGATTCTCAAATGTTAGCAAGCTCTTGGAGGATAAATTCTCTAAAAATAGAATAAATAAAGAAATACTTTGCCTTATTTAATTTGTTTTATAAAAATTCCTTGAATCATGTACTAATGTCCAAGACATGATGCAAGAACTAACATGAAATAAAACAGAAGAATATTGGCATTAAAGAATGGATGCCAATCTGTCACGACTGAGTATTAACAAAAAATAATTGGCCATGAAAAGACGGTTTTACGGTAGAGTCTTACTTTCTTACATCTTAATTCATTAATACATGATGAATCAGATAAAAAAGACCTATCTTATAAAAAATAATCGTAAAATCATCTTATCCAAAGTTTTACCTTTATATAATACCACGTTATGCTGTGTTGCTGTATGATAAAGACAACTTACTTTCAAAACATGTACTCACCCGGTCCCATATTTTCACAACTCAATCCACATACACGTGATCGGTTAGTTAAAAAAATTTGTCTTGACTAGTAAGTGCAGTTTAGTGGTAAGACGCTTCACCCATACTAATAAGTCGTGGGTTCGAGTCACCCATGGGGTAAGTGGGGAACCACTATTGATCCTCTTTAATAAGAAGAAAAAAGAAAAAAAAAATTTGTCTTACAAAAAATATCCATAAGATCATCTTACCTATTTTTTAAAATCTTTTTCTTTATGTTTATCACCTCAATAATATTTTAAGTTTGTCATTTACATTTGATATTAACATATTGGTTATGCTCAAATATTTTTATAATTATGACCTACTATAATGCTTGTTATATACTCCTTCCGTTTGGGCAAAGAATTCACTATTCCAATTTTGGATGTTTCACTTAAATAGATCACTTTAAAAAATAAAAACACAAAAATGTCATTTTATTACTAATATGCTACTTAAATTATCATTTTTTTAAAAAAATTGATTTTCAAACGAGGACTCTTTATCCAGAATGTGGAGGGAATATTTCTTAATGATTAGAGTTTTAAACATGGACTTTTTGATGAAATGGAGGGATTATTAATTTTGATAAAACATTATTGTAATTATAACAAATATTATTAGTAGTTATATTGTATAAATCTTAATTATTAAAATTTTCAAATATTCACTCTTATGGTGGAACGGATTGAGTATTTTATAAAAAAACGAAGTATCAAAAGTATATACACGTGATACATTATGATCAATAACGATAAAGTGGTTTAAAAAATAAAATTCACTCTAAGTTATTTTAGTATTGACAAAAATTTATTAAGATCGTCTTTCTGATATTTTTTGCAAAGATCAATCTTCATAATTCAATTTATAGTGAACTATAAAAAAAAAACTTTGTTTTATGAATTAGGAATTGCAAATGTCATCACGACATACTCTTTTAGTGTTTCTTTAAAATTATAATATGGTCTTATACTATTAGTGGACCGTATATACATTGTTATTGACTTAGACTTTGACTTGACTGAGTTCTGTGGAGTAGAAAGTAGATCATGATACATTTGCCATTTTGAAGTAGTTTGATTTTACATTTCTTTTTATTGAGGCTAGAAAGTCAGCATTGGTGGCTGAATGGTTGAACTTAGATGTGATTGGTTAAGAGCAGATACAATGGTTAGCCAAAAATCAAACCCAAAATCAAACTCAACCCATTAAAAACCAATAAATTAATCCATTAGATACTAATTTGATTTAAAACAAAAAAACCCTTTGGTTCCAACATATTTAAATATTCCACCATCTTTATCTCCAACAACTTTATCTACCACATAATCTTTATCTCTATTAATTTAATATATTCTTTCAATTTATACTAACAAATAAATTTTATATTGCATAAATAAATAGTTTCGAAATTATATAAATAGTCATTATTAAAATAATATTTATTTATTATAATTTTAATAATTTGAGTCAATAAAATGAAACAAACCAAGTCTCTATTTATAAGTAAAAATGTGTAGTTTAATTCAGGAAAAAAAATTATTTTTTTTGAGCAGAAAATTTGTCAAAAAAACAAGGAAGAAAAATAAAATTATGACCAATAAATTATTGACACATGGAAAGGGTGGGAAAGGGGGAAGGAGGCAATACCTAGGAGTTGGAGCCATTTGGGTTCATCTCCTGATTTTTTTTCTCACAAATCAATAGATGATTTATACTTGATTTTTTAAGATGCTCCATTGGAAGCAAAGATTAAGATTAAATTTGGTTTAGATCTTCCATTGGCCCTGCTCTAAGATATTAATTGTTCATTTTTTTTATTTTGAAAAATTATTATCTTGTTTGAAATTTTTTCAAATTATATTTTTATCATTTTATCATGATTTTAACCATATTTTTATAATAAGCCACATAAACGTGAGTTTTAAAAAAAAATTATCGTCAAACCAAAATTGATAATCAAATCAATTATTGTCTTATTTATCCTGATACATAAATTAAGAAAAAACTTGATTTGATATTAATATTTGTATATTATGTAGTTTACCTTAAAACAAATGAATATGTGCCCATAATTAAGGTAAAAAAATAGTAAGGGTAAAATGATAAAAGTGATATCTCAAAAAAATAATTTTCAAACAAGACAATTTTTTTGAGACAAATGAAAAAAAGAAAAGAAATACAATAATTTTAGAAAAGAGGGAGTATTATTTTCACTACGAAAAAACTCGGTATTGCCAAGGACAATTTACCAAGGAAAAATAATTCCATGGTAATTCCCGTGGAATTTACATAGGAATTATATTTCCCGAATAAGCCAAGGAACATACCAAGGAATTCAAAGAGGAGTTATGTTCGTAGGAAAATTTCCAAGGCTTTTGCCAAGGAACCTAAATTCCATGGGAAATACCGACGAATTTCATGAGGAAAATAATTCCTACGAGAATTTCCAAAGAATTTACCAAGGAATGTATTTCCTAGGAAAAAATCCATTTTAAATTCGTTGGAAAGTATCCAGCCAAATTTAGCTAGGAAACTACCAAGGAAATAATTCATCTAAAACTACTAGGAATAATTTTCATTGAGAAATTTTGTAGATCGAATTTTTTTGGCGCTAAATCTCCCTCCAAAATTACCGAGGAATATATTCCTAGGCAATTATGAAAACCATGAAAAAAAATTGAGGGAAAAATTCCCGCCATAATCACCAAGGAAATTGCAAAGGAATAAATACCAAGGAAAGAAGTCCTTGGTGAAATCCTTGGGTATTTTGTGATCTATATATATATATATATATATATATATATATATATATATATATATATATATATATATACTAGTACTCTTCTCGTGTCAATGGCACGACGTCAGTTTGAGAATTTATCAATAAATGAAATAATGTGGAAATGAACCCAAATACCTAACAAAATAAAACATTTTACTTCGATATTTATTTTATAAGAAAACCAATAAGTAAATATTTTAATTGTAACTACTGTTAAAATACAAAAAGAAAATTTTATTGTTTTCTCAATAACGAAAACTTAATCTTCTTCTTTTGGTTTTTGCTTAACTTTGTAAACATGAGATGCAATAACTTTGTCCATTATTTCCACCTACACGTGAGACAAAGAAAATTCAAACATATTCATCTACAAAATTCGAATCCTCCCACATATTATCATATAAATCTAACAGGCGAACGAAGATGCATTTAATCCAAATTAATCAACCCTAAAAGCTAAAAAAATGACAATTAAATCAATGGAAACCAATACACATACTCCAACAAACGAAACCACAACAACGAGAAGATGTCCAACATACTATAAAAATAAACTCATGCTCGTGCCGATGGCACGATGCCAGTAAAGCGTGGCCAATGTATGAACCGAACATGATGAAAAAAATTAATTAAGAAACTACAACTAAATATTTATAAAACCGTAAAGGCCTCTTTGCCAGGAACGGAGAGTATTTATATCCTCGAAACAAACCAAACCCTAAAAGGAAAAAATAAATAAAAATGGACGAAAAACCCAAAAAACTTTCAAGACCTGTAACAGTGCTTAAACATCATTTTTTGAGCTTAAAACGAACTCGTCACGGGGTTTACCCATTAAGTCATGTAGATCTCGTCGAGAGTTTCAATTTGATATGCGGCGGGTCCCGTAATTCATTTGGACGCGAAAGTTATGTTCCGTTAAAGTTCTGCCGACCATTAAATGATTTCTACTAGTGCATAATGGAAACTAACGGAAAACTTTGAAAACTACCCGCCGAACCAACTTTCAAAAATTACCGTTGGACCCCCTGAACTGTTGATGATTTAAGTAAAATCATTGGTCATTTGGTATAATCGGGGTTTATGTTTCGAAGATGGGTGAGCTCGGGAATACTACATTGTGAATCTGGGGGGTGCGAAGTGCACATTCACATAAGTATTACGAGCTTACGGGTGTTAATAATCAAAGTGTTTTGTTTCCTTTCGACTTATTGTCCTCGCAACGAATAACCCTGGTGACTGTTCCAAGGGTTACAACCATTTGAACAGAAATTTGATTATCTACAAGGGACACATACAAAACTATATATCAGTTCCATCGTCTTCGTTTTTTGGGTTACAAAATTTACAGAATACTCCATGATTAGCGGCCCGAAGCTCTGTTGGGAAGAAAAAAATTGTTTTACTAATTACCCTCCGTTCCGAGCAAAGAGTCAACCATACTATCTTGAGATGTTTTACTTTCAGAGTCGAATTTATAAAAAATATGTTTATCAGCTTCGTACTATTTTAACTTTATCCTCACATTTGTTATAAACATATTGATTATTCTCTAGTATTTTTGTAATTATGACATAATATTATTTGATCAATTGTAATTTTGAAAATTTAAATGATTATAATGGACCATTATAGTAATAAGGAAAAGAAGTTTAATTTATTAATTTACTTGTAAGATAATAGGAGTACATCTTAAAAACAATAGTAATTAATTTATGTAAAAAAATTATTAATAATGATACATATTTCCTTTTTTTGTTTGGAGAGGAAATTAAAACCTAGCTTTTTCTCTCTTAAAAGTCTAAAACCTTAAGGAACCGCAGGCTGTTTAGACGACTACAATTCGATGACTGCTCCATCGACGACGGTTCATCTCTCCCTCTCTCCCTCTTGTGCAATCTGGTAACTCTCTCTCTCCCTCTCTCCGTTCTATTTTGGTCTCTCTCAGTTTTGTAAGTTTCTTGCGCAATCAGTGATTGTCGATTTACTGCTAGAGAGAGTTCTTCTGTTTCGGTATGGATATTTTGCTTAAGCTTGATTTGCCTGGCACAAGACGATTTTTGCTCCTTTTTTGCGCAATCAGTAATTTATTAATAGTTTTTGGGCTTTCTTTTTTTGCCCATGCCTCTAATCTCTGTATGGTCACAACTTACTCGGAAGAGGTTTCGTGAAAAAGCTTTCCACCTTGCCCAGTTGAGATGTGTTTTTGAACAGTTCTTGTCTCTCGGCCACGAATTTAGAAAATCGAGAACCCTTAATGTCTTTGTTTTTATCTCCCTGTAAGATTTGGTGGCAGATTAGGCAGAGAAGGACCAGGTTTTAATGTCTTTGCCTCAAAAGCATGATACTTGAATAACAAAAACAACATGAATTGTAAAACCTTAAATCAACGAAAATAAATGAAAAACTGATACTAAAAAAATTAACCTTCACATCCCCAATGAACCATAGCTAGTGAACTATAACAACGCAACAAAGCTGCCCAAAACCAAACTCAACCCCAAAAAGAAACCAAATGAACAATCCCCAAGAGCCAGTGCAGCGGATCGCGGAGAGGGTGCCGGAGCATGATAATCGGGCTCGGGAGGCGATTCCGGAGACGGAGATGGGATCACCGATGGGGGCGATTCCGGAGCATGATAGGCATATACTCATATACATATAAGTATATAACCAAAGAAATTCAATTCAGAATGAGTTAATGGTGTCCTTCATGTAGGAGATCAGATTGTTGTTTGTGGCATGCAGACAAGATAATGCACTTTATTGTTGCCTACAGTTTATTGTAGTATTTGCTTGGTTCCTGATTAAAAGCCTATTCAGGGTGGGATTATTACTTCAATCCAAGCTCTATTGACACCCCACCCAATGAAAGAACTCCAAGTGAAGGTGAAATGTCTATTGACATTTATTTTTTCATTCCCCTTTCAATGGCCTCTTCTAGCAAAAGTCTCACTTACGTACTGATTACTTGCTATAAATCATGATATGACTATGAATGCATTTGCTTACCCCAGTAAATTAAAGCTGTTTTTTTGGGAAGGGGGGTTGTTATCTTCCCATGGGCAATGCTTTTTTTTTCCTGTTCAGCTGATACATTTTTAGAGTTTGAGCATCGAACTTCATTTGGTCTAACTTCGAATAATGAGTTTCTAAGAAAAACAACTTTATAATTTAAATAATCTAATAGCCATGAATAATAATAGAGCAACAGATACGATTTATAGTTTTTCTTTTCTTTGGAGAAACAGAAAATCGTATCAAAGCCACATTAGATTATTTTACAAAAATAATAGAGCAACAGATATGATTTACATCAATCATTACAATGTTGTACAGTTCAACTACCAGGTTCAGACATACCCAAGAAAATATAATCCAACTTGAAAATACACCTAAAACCTGGTGTGGCTTGTAAGTTGTATGTATGTTTAGCAAATGCGTATGAACACACTTGACACACACACATGTATAAACTTGACACACATACACACAGATATATATATATATATATATATATATATATATATATATATATATATATATATATATATCAGTTCTTGGCTCTGTTTCTTTGCTTACTATTTAGCTCAAAGCTTTGTCCATGAAATCAATCAAATTAATCTTTCAATTATCCTATTATATCAGGTTCATTGTTAGGTTCATTGTTGCATTTGGCTACACTTAGTTGAGAAAGGTGTCCTTCTCTTTCTCTTTTATTGCTACCATAAATTATGCAATTTTATGTTATGAAAATTTAACTTGTTATGATACTAATTTTGTAGATAAACAAAGATCAATTTGCCATGTCTACACATGACCGTAGTTGGATGTACAAACGTGCCTTACCAGATAACTCCGTAAATCCTGATTTTATTAAGGGTGTTGCTTCGTTTATTGAATTCGCAAAGGCCCACCCTCGTTTTATGGACGGGGACAAGATCAAGTGTCCATGTAATAAGCTATGTAAGAATGCAAAATTTATGCCAGCTAGTGTAGTCGAATCACACATCATCTATCACGGATTCATAAAGGACTATACCAATTGGTATTTACATGGAGAGGCGTATGTTAGTCGTAGTTTGAGGCAAGAGTCATTACATCTAAATTGCAACGCAGGAACTAGTACGTCTCAGCAACCTATTCATCATGATAATCAACCTAGTACTCATGCTCCTTCCATTCAACCTAGTAATGTGGAGCTTGATGGGAGAGACAAATTTGGGGATATGCTTCGTGATGTTTTCCCAAGCATGGGGAATGATGGTGGGCTTGAAACACCAAATGATGATGCCTAAAAATTTTATGACATCCTACGATCCTTAGATGTACCATTATATGAAGGTTCCACCGTGTCAAAGTTGGCTGCTGCAGCTAGGCTATTAAATGGGAAAGTTGATGGCAATATGACCCAATATGCCTTGAACATCATGATGTCCATATTTAAGGAGATTTTACCTGAAGATAATGCATTGGACAAAGACTATCGGGAGACAATGAAGACTCTACAACCTCTTGGCCTTGAGATAAAATACATTGATGCATGTAGAAATGATTGTATGTTGTTCTATAAAGATGGGGATGAAAATCTGACTACGTGTAAAGTATGTGGTCTAGAGAGATATAAGCCAAAAAGGAAGAGGGGTTCAAGTAAGAACTCAAAGAAGCCATGTACTGCTTATAAGGTTTTGCAATACCTTCCACTTAAAACGAGGTTGCAAAGGTTGTATACCTTACCTGAAACCGCAAAGGCCATGACTTGGCATAAGGATTGCATTCGAAAAGAGGGTGTAATGTCTCACCCTTCAGATGGTGAGGCTTGGAAGCAATTTGATAACCTTCATCCAGAGTTTTCCTACGATCCTCGAAATGTACGAGTGTGTTTATCGTACAAGACATACTCAATGTGGCCGGTTATTGTTACTCCTTTAAATCTTCCACCTTGGTTATGCATGAAAGATGAGTTTATGTTCCTTACATTACTTATTCCAGGGGAAAAGAGCCCAGGTAAAAACATAGATGTCTACTTGCATCCACTCATAGATGAGTTGAATGATTTATGGAAAAATGGTTGTACGACATATGATTCGTCGCGAAAACAGAACTTCCAAATGAAAGTGGCTCTCATGTGGATTGTGAGTGACTTCCCTGCTTACGGAATGTTATCAGGCTGGAGTACACATGGAAAATTGGCTTGCCCTGTATGTATGGGTCAAACTAAGGGCTTCAGGCTAACAAAAGGTGGCAAGACTTCCTTCTTTGATTGCCACAGACAATTCTTACCAGATGGACATGCATTCAGAAAGGATAAAATGAATTTTATAAAGGGGAAGGTAATCTTAGATGAACCTCCACGCGTGTTGTCCGGTGAGGAGGTTCTAGCAGATGTTGAGAAGCTACCGGATAATCTCTTTGGGAAAGAATATGTCAATGACAGACATGCATGGTTTGGAGTAAGCCATAATTGGATTAAGAAGAGTGTGTTCTGGGAGTTGCCTTATTGGAAAGATCTTCTTGTGCGACACATGCTTGATGTGATGCATATCGAGAAAAACATATTTGATAACATTTTTAACACAATCATGGATGTCAAGGGAAAAACAAAGGACAACATGAAAGCACGACTTGACCTTGCAGAGTTATGCAATCGTCGGCCCTTAGAAGTAAAGGAAATACATGGGAAGCTATTCAAACCATCTGCCGTTTATACCCTTACTAAGGAGAAAAAATGTGCTCTATTGAAGTGGGTGACAGAACTTAAGCTCCCTGATGGTTATTCTTCTAACTTAAGTGCTTGTGTTGACATGAATCATTGTAAGATGTCCGGCATGAAGAGCCATGACTGTCACGTCTTCCTAGCAAGGCTCCTCCCTATTGCATTGCGAGAGCTGATACCACCTAGCATATGGAATCCAATAACAGAGTTATGTGAGTTCTTCCGGTGTCTATGTGCAAGTTCGTTGAGTGTGGAGCAGATGAAAGATTTAGAGGCAAGTATTGTTGTTACTCTTTGCAAATTGGAGAAAATCTTCCCTCCGGCATTATTTGACTCCATGGAACATCTCCCTATCCATTTAGCATACGAAGCTAGGGTAGGCGGTCCGGTTCAGTATAGGTGGATGTATCCATTTGAAAGGTACAAACTTACTTCTTAACTTCAACCACATTGAAATATTATCTTAATTCTTAACATATTGCCTTTATCCATTAGGTTTCTTAACCGTTTGAAGAGGAAGGTAAAAAATAACTCAGCCGTTGAAAGTTGTATCACTGAGGCGTGCTTGGAGGTAGCCACGTTACGTCTCGTTACCTTAGCTCTGAGGTACGTAGTAGGTTAAACAAGGATATTCGTAATGATGATGAAAGGGGTGCAAGTGACGAGTTCTTCCAAAAAATATCAGTTTTCACCCCGTCAGGTCGATTCCTTGGTAAAAGACCAATACGTACGAGGTTTCTTACACCTGATGAGATCCGTGCGGCTGGGTTGTACGTCATCATGAATTGTCCAGAGCTTCAACCTTATATTCGGTAAGCTATCAATCACTTGTTCAATTATTTGATCCTTAATTGTGCTTCGATAACCCACATGCATTGTTCATTAACATGCATGGTTAATGTAGACTCTATGAGGAAGAACTTGAGAAGAGATGTCCAAATCTTTCGCCTGTTGAATTCTCAAATACGACGGATGTTGAAATTCAAGAATGGCTTAGACATTACGTGAGTCCCTTCTTTAAAACATGTAATATATTTCAAAAATTTACTCGTGCATATTTCCATAAATACCACAATTTTCTTTTATATGTAGGCAACACAACATCGGGAGGATGAAGAGTTGCACAAATGTAGATATTTGCTCATGGGGCCGCACCGACATGTGAATTTGTACAAAGGGTATTTTGTTAATGGATATGCATTCCGCACTTCAGAATTTAATGATTTTTGGGTAACATCACATAGTGGAGTGAGCCTAAGGGGGAGTCAAGAATACTACGGCGTGCTGAATGAGGTTGTTGAATTGGGTTACCCAGGTCACATGAACAATGTGGTTTTGTTTAAGTGTGATTGGCGCAACTCGATAACCGGTGTTCGGAAGCATGCTATATATGATCTTGTAGATGTAGATATCAAGTCAAAACACCGAGGACATGATGTTTTCATCCTAGCAGAACAAGCAGAACAAGTTTACTACTCACATTACCCTCGAACGACAAAGGCAAATTCTAATCGGAGTGAGTGGTGTGCTGTGTGGAAAACTAAAGCGAGGAGAAACATCGACATCCATTATAGTGAAAGCCTTGTTGGTTCAGTTTCATTGTCCTCATCGCTTGATAGGTGTCTACAAGAGGATGTTATGCCTATTCCGCCTATTATTGTATTAGATATTACGGACGATGCTCACACTCTCGCTCGGGAAGGAGAGATTGAAGAAATTGACCCCAACGAATTGTCACAACCACAAACTAACACATATGCATTTGATAATAGGGTTGAGGTACAATCAGAATCAGAATCAGATCTAGGATCAGAACCAGAGCACTCATCTGAAGATGAAAATGATGAGGATGAAGATGAAAATGACGAGGATGAAGAAGATTAAGATGCTTTGTTAAAGAAGCATGGTGGTTTTTTCATAAATGTTGAAACTAACATATGTGTGATACATTAAACTTTTGTTACTATTGAATATCCAGAATAATATTGTTGGTTTTTTTTTGGAATTATTTTTATAGAGTATGACAATAACGTTTTGATGTTATTTATCGAAATCTAATTTGTATATGTTTTTGTAGACATGGCACCTGGTAAACGTTATGGTAGAGGGGGTCTATCTTATACCCCATCGCATAGTGCTAATCGTACCCCCACCACACCAGCCTCATATAATCCATTAAATAATTCTCATTTTCAATCCTCCACCTCACATGGTACAAATCATACACCCAATCCCACAGCCACCCACGTTGAAACCTCTCCTACCACTATTGGCACAACCCCTGCAGAGGCTGCTCCTACACCCGTTGATGCAACGGGTATAACTCCGGCTTGTACTTTGGCCCCCAGCCTTTCGTGACCACCAGCTTCCCCCGCATTCTTAAGCGGGTTCCCCTTCCAAAAAGGGATGAATTGTTAAGCTCTGATGGGAGAATCATTATCCGGCTGAATAGGGCCAAGAAAGGGTAAATACTTTCTTGTATTGCTGAAAAAACTTGTCATGTTAAAAGAATTACTTACATATAAACAAATAATTTGTGTTCATATTATTGCCTTTAGACGTGTTCATGCTTAAAGAAATTGTCCTGTATTATCTTGTCAGTTTTTTAGGTAGTACCGAGCCATCCCGTTTCTTCCGTAAAGAGATTAAGAAATTGGGTTTGGAGTATTGGCCTAAGTTTAAAATGGTGAACAACGAAGTTAAAGAAGCATGGTGGGATTCCTTTAAGGTAGTTTTTAATTTATTTCATACTGTAATCATGATGGCCTAAGTTTACATTTTATTACTTATCTTTTTCTTGAAAATAATAATTTTCATTATATGTTATAAATGTTAATTTTAGGCAAGGTTCTACTGGGGGTCTCACAAGGATAACAAGGTATATATATATGCAAAGTGTTCTAATTTTTCGTGTGCAAATTGTTATGTTCTCAGTTTTCTAATTTGTACACATTTCTTTTTTTTTTTTAATTTGTAATATGTAGGGGAATGAATGGCCTGGGTATACCGACGATCTTATACGCGAAGCCTGGAATTCAGTAGCAAGTGCACGGTATTCAGATGCTATTAGCGATGCTAAAAAGGATTGGCTTAAGGGTACAAAGCCAACTTGGATGGGAGAAGAAGTATTTGCAAAGCATATTGCAAGGTGGGAGTCATTTGAATGTAAAGAAATATCAAGGAAAAATAAGGAAAATAGATTGAAGGGCAAGTTCGGGTTAGCGATGCAAACTGTGGGATCAATTCCAATTGACGAGCATTTAGAAAGACTCGTAAGCTTACTTCTTCTCTACATAACTAAGAGCCTAATTTGTTGATAAGTTTTTTATGTTGTAATTTTGTTTCCATGTCTATGTATCCTCTATGATTGTTTACGTTGTGGTCATTACTTATAATGTCTCTATTTTCTTTATGTTTATCACTTTAAATGTCAAGCACATGTTGCATATTCGTAGGTTGATGCGGCCCCACCTGGAGTCGTTGTGGGTGATGCTGATGTCTTCCAATACACTCACAAGAAGACACTCCCTCCTAATACTGAGCCTACCTTGGAGACCGGGTGGGTGGATGAAAAGGCAAAGGAAACATTTGTAAGTATATTCAAACTTGATAGCTTATCGATTAAACTATACCCTACTTTGATGACGTCCTCGATTTCTAGATAATAGTAATGATACATTGATTTATTTGTTTATTTGTTTATTTTTTGTTTAGGCAGTTAATGTTTTATTTATTTTATTGTGTTTAGAATGAGTATAACTCAAAAGTTGCATTGACTGAGCTGGAAAGTGATCCTATGGCTGAAGAAGAAGCTACAACCCAACTTGACCACGCCTCAAAATTTTTTAGGTCTCTTTGGAGGGATGCAGTTAAGAAGGTTGGGGGTAATACCGGGAGAAAGAATCGTCTCTACGGGTTTGGCAACTCCATTCCGGTAATCATATCCAATAGTAGTGGTTCCTCATCATCAACAAAGAATTGCAATTGCACAGCATCACAACTTTTAGCAGACGCCACGACGGAAGAGGCTATTTAAATATTAAAAATGCCTGCCTGGCAAGAAGCTTTTAGAGTAGTATTGTCATCCATGCAAAATCAGAACCAAGCCTCTCCTCAGACTCCTCATTCAACGGGCGACAACATTCACATTCCTTAATCCTATTTTCAGCTAGTACATTGTGAGTTTTGATTCAAAATTTGGATTGAAATTGTTTACCAAAATGATCTTAGATTCAAGATCTTTGTATCTAGTTCTTTTTTTATCGTTGAGATTTTTGACAAATGTGGATATTTAGATATCGTTTTGAATGAACAAGTGGGTGTTTGATATTGTTTCAAATGAATATATGTTAAAGATATTTTTTTAATGTTTATTAAGATTTTCAATATTTGTTCAGGTACAAATATTATTTGTAAATATTAATAAATATACCATCATTTTACCTAGGAATTTTGCCAAGGAATATTCCTTAATAGTCTACTTTAGCAAGGAATATTACCAAGGAAAGTTCCTTGGAATTCTTTAAAATATAAATATATTAAATATCATAAATAGATACCAATGAATTTTAGCAAGGAAATATTCATTGGTAAAATATATATTACCAAGGAAATTTAGCAAGGAGATTAAAAATTATATATAATATTTTTTTATTTATACCAAGGAAATATATTCGTAGGTAATTTCGTAAGAAAAATATCCCAAGGAAATATGCTCATTTTTCGAATAATGGATCCGAAATTACCAAGGACCAATTCCTTGGCAAATTCCTAGGCAAGTTACCAAGGAATTACGATTCCTCAGCAATGTTGCCAAGGGAGCAAATGCCAAGGAAAAGTATGACTTTTTCCAAAGAAATTTTTTCCATGGTAAATTGCTTTTACCAAGGAATTTGTATAAATTGTCAAGGAAATATGTCCATAGCAATGCTGAGTTTTTTCGTAGTGTTTACTCTCCTTATTTATCTATTAAATAAAATTAGCTTCTTTCAAAATTTTATTTTAAGAATACACTCTTACCATTTTATCCTTAATTTTCTTACTACTTTAATTATAATCTACATATACACGAGCTCACAATGGTTACACCCTAAAACACCCTTTATATAACCCTCTAAACCTTTTTAGAGGTCCTTTAAAAAAATTTCAACTACAATGAGCACCCTCTATATAACCATTTGAATTGGTGACATCTTAACTAACAAACCTAACTACCAATATATTTCTATTTTTTATTTTTTTATTTTCCTACCGCAATTGAAATAAAATATTTATACTTTTAAATTTTATATTTTATGAAAAATATATTATATGTTTTGATTATATCAATTATTTTTATTTAAAGAAAGTCTTGTCACGCTTTTTAATATTATCAATATACCCATAATTTTAAGTTATAAATAATAAAAAAAAGGAAATGATAGTGCAAAAAATACACTAAATTAATTGAAAAAGAAAATGGAAAAAATGGGAAAGCATATCATCATCAAAGTGATGATGTGAGTTGGGTTGTTTATTTAATTAATAGGCTTTCCACTCTAGCACATCAAAATTTTGGCAAAAAACTGGATGTTCTGATCAAGCCAAAAAAAAAAACAGTTTTTGCCACCTTCTTTAAATTTTGGAACAAAATTTTTGAAAGGAAACGAATACTTGGAAGAAGACCAATGGAGAAGGAGATATGTGAGAGAGAGAGAAGAAAGAGATGAATGGAGGTCGGCTAATACTCACCCAATAAGTTGGGGGAGAGTTAGTTTTTTTTAGGGATAGGGTGATTGATAGGGTGTCCACTGTGGGGCTTAAGTGTGGTAAAAAATCCCAAAAAGAGTTTTAGGGTGTTAATAAAGGGAACCACTGTGGATGCTCTAAAGAAAACTATTATACATATTATAGGGAGAGGTTATTTCGTTACATAAATTGATTATCCACTATATTTATTAATAACCATTTGAATTAGTTTATGTTAGGATATATACTCTTTAATTAGTCACTTAAATTATATAGGAGTACAAAAATATTTCCGTTTTTTTTGTACATTCCTTTTTCATGAATCAATTTAAAATTATATGACAAAATCTTAAGAAAGACCTCCTTACGAATATTTTGTGTAAGATGAATCTTCTTGACCTTACCCACCATATGTTGGTGAGTTGAGTTGTGAGAAAATAATGCTATGTCATACGAATTAAAATCCGTAAGACGATCTTACAAAAGATATTTTATATTATATTATATTTGTTTTGGAGAGCCTATATTTTTCCACTATATTTATATAAGATAATATTAGTTGACCATAACAACCCTTAAGATTTTAAGGTCATAAATTATATTTTATTGAACATGAACATTACAAAAATTACGTTGTCTCTTATTGTATTATTGAAAATATTTTAATAATAATATATTTTAAAATCTAATCTACACTTTTTATTATTGAAAATGTAAAACCGTAAAATATATCAGTAAAACAATAGCTATTAAACAATAAATATCAGAAAAATAATAACGGTAAAAATGTAAAACCGTAAAATAATAACTGTAAAACCATAATATCTCAATAAAAGAGTAACTAATTTTCTAGACTTTGGTAAAAATATAAATCCTAATTGAAGTAGGTTAGGGTTATAATTAATTTGAATTGAAATGGAGATAAAAACGTGATAAAATTAAAAAAACAAATAGTGGGAGGCAAGAATCGTGGGGGTCGTGAGTGTTACTACCGTTATAATCTCCCATTTCTTCTCTCTCTCTCTCTCTCTCTCACACACACACACACACATACTTACACAGTACGTAGCCGAAGAAGATTATATTATATTATTATATTATTATAAAAATAAGAATATTATAATATTATTATTATATTAAAACAAATTTCAAGTACTGAAACTTGAAGTTATTTTCGAATTGGGAAATTGAGTGCTGACCACTTTGAAGTTATTTTTGAATTGGGGTTTGATTCCTAGAGAGAGAGAGAGAGCGAGAGAGGATAGAAAAAGTTTTCGTAGCTTGAAGATGCACCGACGCCTTCTCCGATTTATCCCTAGATTCCCTTAAATTTATGTCTTGAAGTTATCTCTCTCTCTCTCGGAGGACGCCGATGGAGAACATGCACCGCCGTCTTCTCTGCCACACCAACGTCGAAGCTCGTTTTGCACACCGCCCAAACTTCACCTTCGAAACCATTTACGATGGCCTTCCGGAAGATCAAGAACGGTCGATTGAAGAGTTTATGGAGATGATTTTATCCATGGAGGCCGTAACAATTCCCTTAAATTTATGTCTTGTTTTCTTCATTTGTTATCTGTTTAGCTTTGACTTCATTGAAAGGTAACTTTTTGCCATCTGGGTTTGCTTCATCTCTCTCTCTCTCTCTCTGGAGGACGCCGATGGAGAACATGCATCGCGCCTTCTTCGTAACAAAGCCGCTGTTTACAGAGTACTTGGTAACTCACGGTGGCCGGAGATGCAAATCTAGTACTTCGCCAATCACCTACGTCGTGGCCGATCCCATACACCAACGTCGAAGCTCGTTTTGCACACTATCCAGACTTCACCTTCGAAACCATTTTCGATGGCCTTCCAGAAGATCAAGAACGACCGATTGAAGAGTTTATGGAGATGATTTTATCCGTGGAGGCCGTAACAAAGCCGCTGATTTTACAATTGAGTCAAATAGGATTATAGGAAGAGAGAAACGGATGATAGATCTGAAGAAGAGATTGAAAGAGATATAAAAGGATGAGAGATAAAAACGGTTGAGATCAAGATAACCGCCGTTCACACATGTGAACCTGGGTAGCGATTATGACCGTTGGATCTCGGTAAATGAATCGATCTCAGCCGCTTTTTATCTTTTGTCAATAGTGAGCGTGCGAGGCTGAGCCCTATTGTATTATAGATAACCATTTGAATTAGTTTATGTTAGGATATATACTCTTTAATTAGTCACTTAAATTATATAGGAGTACAAAAATATTTCCGATTTTTTTGTACATTCCTTTTCCGTGAATCAATTTAAAATTATATGACAAAACCTTAGGAAAGACCTCCTTACGAATATTTTGTGTAAGATGAATCCTCTTGACCTTACCCACCATATGTTGGTGGGCTGAGTTGTGAGAAAATAATACTATACCATACGAATTAAAATCCGTAAGACGATCTTACAAAAGACCTTTTATATTATATTATATTTGTTTTGGAGAGCCTATATTTTTCCACTATATTTATATAAGATATTTATATAAGATAATATTAGTTGACCATAACAACCCTTAAGATTTTAAGTTCATAAATTATATTTTATTGAACATGAACATTACAAAAATTACGTTGTCTCTTATTGTATTATTGAAAATATTTTAATGATGATATATTTTAAAATCTAATCTACACTTTTTATTATTGAAAATGTACAATTATGACATTATATTTATGGGTTTTATAGACAAATAAATATCATACAAATATTTAATTTTAATTTTAGAACACATCTCATGTAAAAAAATATTGATTAATTTTTTTCTTAGAAAATACGAATGAAAATAATAATAACTATATTTTAATTTGTTATGTTGAAAAATAAAAGATAACTCAAAATTGAATTATATCAATTTAATGTTAGTTTTGACCCATAATAAATTAGTTGAATATTATATAAATGATGTAATGAATAATCAATTAATGTAGTGGAAATAACCTCTCACCATATTATATCAATATTTATAATATAGTTAGTTGATTTTTTTTTCATTCTTGTATACATAATAATTATACGGGGAGTTAATAATTATTCTTACATTTACATTTTTCAAAATATTTGTAGTTAAAATGCGTATGATGGATACATTTTAGTTATCATTTTAACAGGGCCGGTCCTGAACTTTTGGGGGTCCAGAGCGAAAAGAAAATAAGGGGCCCTTAAAAAAATATAAGAATAAAAATTTTAGACAAACAATTTATTTGACTTTTCCTCATTTGAAGTATTGAAAATGGATAATACCAAAACATATACTTAATTAATTTATTTTCTTTTATTTATGTTTTGACTTCTAGATGAATTTTTTTGGTAACATGTATCGTGTACTATAAATTCAAGTTAAAAAATAATCAACTGACAAAACAAAGAATTAAATAAATATAAGCAATAATTAAAAATTATAGTAACATAACAATAAATTTTTATTTTTGCTTGAAATATTGATATTATGTGCCCAATCAATTGTTATTTTTATTACCCAGATAAAAAATTTGATGGTCAACTAACTTTTTTTTATAAGTAAATTTAGCGAACGTAAAATAAAATTAAGGTTGAATAATAACTCAGCTGAAACCGAATACAAAATATTTATCTTTATATAGTAACTTTTTATTCATTAGGTTTCGGAGTAATTAGAACATGTATAAGTAGATTTGAGGTTGGTAACAAAAAAAAATATTTAACCACAACCATTATACTTACAATACAAGTGGATGATAAAGATGAAATATTGTGAAATTATAAGCATATATTTTAAAAGTTGATTATTTATGTAAAACCTTTCAAAATAATATAGGAGACTATTTAACTAAATAGGGGGAGTATATGATATAATATGAATATAAAATAATACTTATAATAATTGATCGTAGACCTGAAATAAAAAAAATTACAAAAATGGCGAGGAATGAACTTGAACTATTTAACTAAATAGGGGGTATATGATATAATATGAATATAAAATAATACTTATAATAATTGATAGACGCATAATAAAAACAATTGCAAAGAAGGGACTTGAACCTTGGACTTCTTAACTTCACTCACCACTTATACTTACCCAATCCATTAAGCCAAATGATAATTCATTAATTGATGTTACATTATTTATAATATATCTAAATAAAACTAGCCTACACATATATAAAATTGGGCCCTCTTACATTGGGGGTCCTGTTCGGTCGATCACTCTGCACTCCCTCAAAATCGGGCCTGCATTTTAAATACTTATAGTACATAATTATTGTTCATATACACACACGGTCATGGTTCACTCAAACCTACGATTTGTACCATAACGACATATGACTTGCACTTAGTTATTTGGTGGAAACATTGGGATGCGAAATGTTTTTTTGACCTCATTATCTTATTTTGTACGCAACTATCTTTTCTTAATTGTGTATTAAATATTGAGTTATAGTTATTGGACAAAACTTGGATGTGGTTCCCAATTGGCCAAAGTTTATTTGAACAAATGCCTGATACACTAACACCTAGTGACGGGAATAAGTATGTTTTAATTTGGGGCTAAAATAAGATTAGCCCCCCAAAGTATCATCCAATCCTATAATATTCTCAATGTTAAAATTTTCCCCATTTTACACTCATTGTTTCCAATCGTCCCAATTAGCACCCTCCCATCACATGCCGTTCACAAAGAGCTGTTAAGATGCACGTGGTCATACACATGCTGGGTAATTTTGTCTTTTCTAGCGATAAAATTTGAGCGTCTTCCACAAATCATCAAAAAAAAAAAAAAATCCCTATGCCCTTCATGTGCCGTCTCCATAGCCGACCCTCGTCTTCTCCAACTCGGCGGTCCGTCGTCTCCATATATAGCCGACCCTCACTTCTCGAACCCGCATGGTCAGTCACTAAGGCAGCCTCCACCTCCGAACCCTAAAGCAGTAACCATGTCTCACCGTCCCACTCTAGATCCGCCATGGTAGCCACAACTCTTTTGATCCGAGCTCCTTCCTCCCCCACTATCTTTCTCTCTTTTCCCACTCAGTTTGAAGCCAACGAGCCCCAGTACAAAACATGTAGATGGTGTGATCTTTTGATTTTGCATTTTGATTTCCCAAGATCTTGGTTTAATTGGTGACAGACTGACAGTTGATTTTCCTCACTGCAGGTACTTAGCTGGTCCACTTCTTTATTTGCTGAATATGCACTTAATAAATATTCGTCTGTACAATCATTTAAGAAGTTGGAATTGTTTAGAGCATCCACAATGTATATATTCTTAATACAATTTCTTAACTGAATCCCACTGCCACCTACACATTTTTATCTTCTTACACACTTAAAAATAAATCTTCTCATTATATACTATTTTTACACAACTTCTTACACAAAAAATATTAAATTTAATACCATCCCAAATAAAATAAAAATCCCTTCCCCCTTCACCCCCACCCCCACACACAACCCTTGACAGCCCTGCCCACCTCCCCTCCTTTTGCAGACAAATAGGAACTTCCTATTGAGGAAGTTAAACCTCAACCTCTCTTCTAGGTGGAAAATTTTTTATCCTAGTGGCCACTATACACTAATTTCAAAGCACTAAGAAGTTGAAAAAAAGCACAATGTGGATGCTCTTACAGGCCTATTCTAGTGCATGTATTCTTGTCTATATACAAAATTTAATTGCTTTATTCTTTCTTGTTTACTTTTGGTAGCTTTCTTTTTAATCCAAATACTATTATATTTTAGAAATAACCTTCAAATAAACTGAAGTCCTGTTTACATATTTCAGGGACAGATCTTTATATGACTATGTTGCTCCATTCTTAGACATCATGGGGAAGGTAATGTTTTCCTTCTTTCCCTAAGCACCATGTCCTCTTGATTTCCCAAAATCTGGGTTTGGTGTCTTCCTTGAGGTCTTCACCAACGATTTCTTGATCTGGGTTTCGAGTTTGTTCATCCGACTTTTTCTCCGACAACGACGAGGAGGGCAATTTATAGATTTGGGTTTTGTACACTGCAATCCTCACTCAACCATGACAAAGGTCTCTATTGGCAGTAATATCAAAGCAGCAGTGGCACTACATCAGTTCTTGTTTCTTGTTGGGGTTGGAAAAGACAAAATTGCCCATCACGTGTGTGACCACGTGCATCTTCATGAGACTTTGTGAACGGCAGGTGACGGGAGGGTGGTAACTGGGACGATTGGAAATATTGAGTATGAAGTTGAGACAATTTTAACATTGGGGGATATTATAGGATTGGGTGGATACTTTAGGGGGCTAATTGTATTTTGACCTTGATACAATATTGAATTTCATCAAAAAAAATCTTGGCTCGATATATTATTTGAGATCTTAATCTAAAGATTCTCAACATAGATATACCCATCGAGTATTTAAGAAAGCAAGAAAGAATATTGAGATCCGAATTTATGGGGATGATGATATCATGATACTGATCACGTGGTATCCTAGATTAATTATGTCATGACATCCTTAGTAGGACTGGTATGAGTTGGGTATAAGTCGGATTGAAATAGGTAACAAGTTAAATAGATCGTGACCCATTATGACTTAACTATTAAACGGGTCAAAATGTGTTGAGTCAAAATGGGTAACGGGTCGACCCATTATGACCCACATTTTCTACCAAAAAACCATGCATTTATATAGAAAAAATCAACGGGTTTGACTCGTTTTAACCTAACTCGTTAATTTTTTGGGTCGGAACGAGTTACTTGGTTGGGTTGGGTTGGGTAATTTTAAAGTCGGATTGGGAGGTTAAACGGGTTTTGGGTCAGGGTTTTTTTTCCCCTTAAAAAAATTAAATTAAATTTTTTTCCTAAAAAAATTATAGACACTTATACATATGCGGCCCATCAATGATATGAGCAGCTCCTTGACAAGCAGCAACAGCTCAAGCACACATTTCAGAAGAGAAATATTGGCTCAAAGGAAACAATTTAGATCTCATAAATAACAAGGTCTGACAACTACAAATAGATTACCCATTACATTACAAACTCATATACATATGTATTGGACAGGGTCAGTTTCAGTACAGTAACACTAGCTTTCTTTAAAAATTAAAATATATCCTCATAGTTGAACTCCCCCCCAACTTTGGTAATTGCATGATTTGAAGTCTACAAGCATACTACACCCCACCCTCCGGTCTGATGCAGCATTGCATCAATCTCATCACCATTCTCCAACTCAAGCTGTTCCCATGATTATGATTATGCAAATTGCAGTAGCCCAATATTGTAAGGATGTCTTGTACAAAATAATAATGAGAACAATATAGAAAAACCTCATTGCAGCAAAACAAGATTAGGAGTCATTTACTATATTCATCAGCCAAGAATAAAAAAAATCCAAGTCTTGCAAATTAAGAAATACCAACCAAAATTGACCAATAAGGCAAAACACTTTGGATGGCCAATGAAGAACCAAAACATAATTTACATGAAAAAGTTTAAAAAATAATTAACATAGGTGATTAAAAGCAGGACCATAAGAAAGAAAAATTGAATCTCTGGCTGTCTAGAAGACTTTAGATGGTCAATGAAGAACACAGGCAACATTCTATAAATTGCAGAATTGTTTAAAAATAAACAACACCATTAGCAGTTGGAGGAGAAGTCTTCTAATTACTCTGTGGCTACATACTGCTACTCTCCAAACCACCATTCTCACCTCTGGGTGAATACACAACACAAGGTAGAATGCAGAAAAGGGAAGGTATAATTGGTTTGTAGGGGACTGAGCAGGTTTATTTGAGGCAGAAAAGAAGCTTCTTTGGCCTTTCTGTAGTCTTTTCCTTTCTTTACAGTATTTATCTACTCCCTACCAATTCAGAAATGAACTTTATTTATCAAGTGGTCTATTAGTCTTAATACCCCATTAAGGATGGCTCAGCTACCACTTGCTGATTCTACATATATTTTAAACACATTAATAAGTAAAAAACTAAGAAATGCAGACTGCAGAGGAATCAAGTATGGGAACGAGGCATGATGATCTTAAAGTTGGTGAACAGATCCGTTTGGTTGTACAGACAAAAAATTGTTGGCTCTATATGTGGGAGTACCGGAATAATTGGAGTATATTTTAACGAATTTATTTGAAGCAATTGTTTATTCTTAATTTCTAAATAATTCAATCTAATCGAGGTCTGATCGTTTGTTTATTTAAATGGTGGCTATGATCCGTATCATATTTTAGGGTAGCAAGAAACAAACATGGATTATTTTAAACAAGTATTAAAATATTATTTTTTGGTAGTGTATAATCTTTTTTTCACAAACGACATAATTTTGAAATACGACACGTGGTCAAGGATGAATATTGTGATTCGTACATGTCATGTTCCAAATATGTTTTTTTGAGCATTTTATGCAGATAAAAACTTAAGTAAGACGGAGTATGAGTCTAGATCTCCTGTACCACTTGTGTGTACCATTGTCATTGGTGTACCACTATTCATCTCAATCATGGGTTGAGATGCAATGATTGAGGTGCAATGGTCGAGATAAAAAGTGGTACACACAAGTGATACAGAAGATCTGAACTCGATTTTATGGTGATAAAAAATAAAAATACTAAAATACTGTACACTATATTGAATATTGCATTATTAACAGCTAATAATTCCTTTACTTTGGGGCAGCAGGATCTGGTTGGTAACAATAATGTACACGAAATTGACAATTGTATAACAGCTAATTATTCCTTTATTTTGGGGCGCCGTTAGGATTCGGTTCGATACGGTATTCCTATTTTTTAAAATATATATCTTTTTTCAAATCATTTGAAGATAATTAATAATGTTTAATCTAATTAGTCTGCCACTAAGCGTTTTTTTTCTTTTCATTTCTGGTATTAAAATCACTAAGATTTTATTTAAAAAGTATTGGATTAGTTGATATGAGCACTAACTTTAAAGAACTGTAAACGTGATTTTTATACCTATAAAAAGGTAAAATGTTCAATTTGAATCGGTATAATATGAATTAAACAAATTTTTATGTTATTTTATTTTAAATGATGTTTTTTGAAACACTTGGCTAGTTAAAAAATTTACACCGTCACTGTACTGATCACGCCACAAAAATGGGGTGACTAAGCTGGTAGTCCACGTAATGGACCGGAGCTGACGTGTCCGGAGTTTGATGGCCACGTCGGTGTAGGTGGATACCGGAGGTACCAAGTTTGTTAGGATATCTGGGCTTTGTACTTGCTCTTGGTTGTTGGATACCTGAAAAGAGAACTACCGTTAGGGTGCTGGGGGTTTCCCAGCTACAATCCTCCGGTGTGAGAGTCAGTAATCAGGGTATTATGTATGTGCCGGAGCTAGGCGTTCCCTTAAGTTTCCGGTGAGTGTTTTGATAGTAATCTCTTTGTGTATCTTGTATGCAAAAGGCTCTTTGGTTAGGCTTAGAATGCAAAGTAAATCTTACATTTCTTGAAGGGAAAGATTTCCTTTTATAGTAGCTTAGATTTAGAATCATGATTGGCCTGGGGGTCCTTGACGGTGGGACTTGTTCCCTGGTCGGTTTGCTGGCAGTTCCTGAGTGGTTAGCAGGTTGCGTGAGATGTGCCAATTGTAGGCGGTCTGATGAGCCGATAAGGTATGACGGCTTGCATGGCTTGTCCAGCTCTTGCGAGGAAGACATCTGGACGCTATGTACAGGCTATGGGCTAGACCTATATATCTTGTCACAGAGGAGTTGTTGGTCGAACATAGGTGGTCCTCGTCCGTGTGGTCGGGTGTTGTTCATGATCGTCGATGGTGGTTGGCTGGTTTGATGGTCGTCGATGATGGTCGGCTGGTTAATGGTCCTTGACCTTTGGTGGGACCTGTCCAAGTCTGACTGGAATCCACATGGTTGTCCCACGTAGGGGGACCCAAGTCGGGTCCCTTCATGTACCAAAGTAAAATAATATATATATATATATATATATATATATATATATATAAATATATTTGTTGCAATGATGAAAACTAACGACCCATCACCAAGGATGTGCTTATTTTCATGATTTAAAGGTATGATTTTAAAATTTGTTTTTATTATCATAAAAAAATGCCATAGAAAAATTGTACGTTTCTTGTAAGACCGTTTTATTAATCTTTATTTGTAAGGTGTAACTCAATTATCTCACAGCTCAACCTATCAACACATAATAAGTCGAATAAGGAAGATCCGTCTTATAAAAAAAATATATGTATCACCATCTTATTTACGTTTTTGCCATACAAAAATATATCGGGAAAGGCAGTGGTGGATCAAGGAATAATGTTGACCGGTGTCCAAAATTTTAACTACTTCCTCCGTCTCAAAATATGTTTTGGGGGTTTTCACACAGACCAAGGAAACATAGTGTAAAGACTAAACTACCCCTATTTAAAAATTAATGAGGTGTCTTGATATTCTTGTCCAAAAAGCCGAACACGAGTTACTGAGTCAATAAATATGGGTAGAATTAGAGGAAAAAAAGGAAAAAAATTCATTGAAAATTACAAAGTGTCATCTATTTTGGAACAAAAAAACTCTCCCAAAACGTCGTATATTTTGGGACGGAGGGAGTATTACATAAAAAAAATTATAAATTACAATTTGTCATTTACGTGTTTTTATACGTTGAAAACGTGTAATTACATCATCATCACTAACATTCATTAGCATGTCTTTTTCGTTATAACATACATGAATATCATTTAAAAATTGATCGGACATTCGATTTCATAAATCCGTCTTGATAATATTTTTTACAGAGAATTTAGAAGGGGTCAAATGAATTTTTTTTGAAGGGTCTAATTATCAAATATTTCAAACCTACTCCCAATTTTTTTTTCTTGAGAGGTCTCCATGGACAGCCCTACTATCCATGTAGATCCGCCATTGGGAAAAGGGATCAAAGAGTATGAAAATCTAAAATAACCTAAATCGAACATTAAATAAAGACATACACCACCTAATAATCTTGATCATTAAATAGAGCATTTGCGTTCATACCAAGAATAATTTACGTGCCTAACCTAGTCCCTAATTAGAAAACTCCAAAATTTGAGACTTATTATTTTCGTCTGACGATTTGTTACGGCAACTTATAATAGTAAAGCAGAAGAACAAATTCAAGACTGGTACGTGTCAAATTTTTTTTCCGAGGTTATGAAATATACGAGAAATAACAGGGATATAATTCGCACGTGTAAATTATAAATAACTCTGCTTAGTTATTGGTCAGAATTTGAATTGTCTCGTCAACTAACAATTAACAATAATACCCTTAAATTATTATATACTCCATTTGTTTCGAGTAAAAAATAATTTTTTATAAATGGTACTTTTTAATAATTTATTAGTAATAAAATAAAATTTTTATACTTTAATTTTTTAAAGTAGATTCTTTGAATGAGACATTTAAAAATGGTCCTTTAGATATGAAAATCCTAAAAAAAAAGACATTTAAAAATGAAATAATTGATTCTTTGTTCGAAACAGAGGAACTACTTTTTAATTGTATATTATATTTGGACACTGTCGAAATTGAATTAGTTAACTGTTTTTAATTTCTAGTATACTTCTAATTTAATGTTTTGTGCCTCATTAATTACGTAACAAAAAAGTACGTTAATAAATTATCTTCTAATTTTACTGTAATGAATACTCCCTCAATTCCTACATTCTTTTTTTTTTTTTGGTTTAACTTTTTAAGTCCAACTAAGTTTTTTAAAAATAAAAATTGACGTATATATATAAAATTACAAATCACATAATTCCTATTATTTTTTCAAAGTAGTATTAACCTCTAAGTACTACTCCAACATTTTACGTTTTTTTTTTGTGATTTTGAAAAAAAAGCAGATATTCGTCAAAATTTTAAGTGAAAAACTAATAGATTGACACAAAAAATCAAATCAGGACAATAATTTAAAAACATGAAGTAATTATTTCTTTCCGTGGAAGACAATATTTTTGAAACTTGGAATATGTACTAACGAAAGAATGTGTAAATCATATCCTAGTGTTCAATATCCAAATGAACAAACTTTTATACCGATAATTATTTTCCTATTTCGGTATATCAAATTATATATATATATATATACAGATATTACATATATTTTTTGTAAGACGAATCCTATTTACTTGACCCGTGTGTATTGGTGGGTTAATTTTTGAGAGACTGAGACTCCGTTTTACGAATTAAGATCTGTAAAACAGTTTTACACGAGATCTACTAAATTACTCTCTCCGATATAAGTAAAGAGATCCCGTTTGAAAGTCAAACGTTTTTTTAAAAAAAGACATTTTTAGTAGCTCATTAATAATAAAATGAGACTTATATTTTGAAAGTATGTTTTTTAAGTAAAACATCCCAAAATAAAATAATAGACTATTTATCCAAAACGGTGGGAGTAATAATCACGGCGGTGGACCGTGGATGAACAAAAGCTTTGTGATACTAATACTATATCAAGATTGACAACTAAGGACATTTTTATTTAAAAAAGCTTTGATTTTATATGAAACTATGATTATTACTTGTTAGTAGTCTACTTTGGCGACTAGATTATGACTAAATGATGGAGTAATTTGAGTTGTGAATATGGTTGGTTGGTTGGTTGGTGAGTGCAAGACTTGTATGGGCTAGACAATATTAAGTGGAAGACGCAAATAAAAACAAAATATTGTGGACTTATTATTAGAAGACATACTATTATGATATTGACGCAACTAGTCTATGAACCTTTTCTTGTTAGAAGATAGTGAGTGACCTTTTGTTTATTCCATAAAATATATTTTAGGATAAAATAATATTTTGGTACTTATACTTAAAGCAAATTCTGAGTTCAGTCTCTGTCAAAAATATTTATACCCATGGTCCTTACATTCGATTTTTGCTATCAGTTTGACCCTCCGTTACCGTGATACACTTGGGTCCAACGTGTTTTCAGCATTGTGGTTAGTGGTGTAAGTGGTTCGGCTTGGTTTGGTTTATGCTAAAACCACAAACCGAACCGCCTTCTAGTGGTTTCAAAAATATCAAACCGAACCGAACCGAGTAAGACTTTGAACCAAACCGAACCGAACCATTTGGTTTGGTTTAGTTTGGTTCGGTTTTGTAGTTTATATAAATTATTTTTAATGAAATTAACCAACATTAAAAATAACAATAAAAATAATATTTTAATTTGGAATTAACATCAAAATTAGGAAATAATCTACTAACAACAAATTATAATAAATAAAACAATACAAATTCTAAAATAAACACAAACAATGGAAGAAATAATAGTTCTCCAATAATCAAGATTTTGTTTGGTTTAGTGTCCGTCTATATATATATATATATATATATATATATTATGAATAAATCAAATGTTCAAAATCGTTAATAAATGTAATATAATAAATAAATAAAAATATATAGGTGGTTTGGTTCGGTTCGGTTTGGTTTGGTTTGATACCAAAAACCGTGAACCGAACCAAACCGAACCGCATGGTTTTCTAATTCTTGAAACCGAAACCGAACTGTTTTCGACCAAAACCGAACCAAACCGACTGGTTTGGTTTGGTTTGGTTCGGTTCAATGGTTCCGATTTACACCCCTAATTGTGGTAGCGGTGGATAAAGAAGACATGGGTATCGTAGGTATAGTTGGTCGTAAATTGCGACTTGAAGAGTGAGACAAGGACAATTTGTTGATGACTCTGCTGGCCCTTAGATTGACATGGCTGAGTACACCATCTTCATCTCTCAATTATTTTTTTCCAGGCAATTGTGGATTTTTGTGAAGTGCAATTTGTTCACCTCCACCCCCTTGAGAGTGAAAGGAAACGAGGAGGTGGTTATAATGTGGATGTTGGCGTCTAATAAAACGAAAATGATCTAAATTTTTTGGCAACATGCGACGGAAATTAGTTGGAGAGGGCGACAATATATTGTGAAATAGTGAGATAATATATGGATGACGGATGAACGGGACCATTGTTTGGTTAGGCATTAACTAAACTTATAAGGGTGATTTTGGTATATTGAAAAGTATTTAACAAAAAAATTAATGGTGACAGTAAGAAGGGTTAATTTGGTAGCAGAACTCAGGTTTGAGGGGCGTATGCATATAAAATATATCATAGTGACCAAACTCAAAAATTTTACCAAGTAAAGGGACCAAGTCCTTAATTTATACAACACTAAATTATTAATTTTTAAATATATTTTTGAGACTTTTTTCGAAAAACGTAAAATGGTTAGGTGAAACTATTTTACAAATCTTTATATTTTGTACACATTTTAGTTCCAACACATTTACTTTAAATGTTTACTCCTTGTTTTTAAAATATTTCAAAACGTAGTTTTTTGTGTTTCATGTAAATTTTATATATTTGTATTTCTATTTTTTCCTAAGGGATCGAACCTTCCATTTGATTTATTTGTTTATTTATTTAGTTTATTTTCTTCTAAAAAGATTTAAATATTGATTCTCTTAAAAAATGATGATTTTTATTATGTTAAAAAACGTGGAATATAATTGATCTAAATATATAGGTGTGTTAGCTAAAGTACAGTTATTTTTCACGGTTATTTATATAAATATATATATTTTTTAATATCAAGCCCACGTGATTTGATAATCCTGGATCCGCCCCCGGTCATCGTGACAACTTTATGTTGAGCACATATTACCTTGAAGAGCTAGATTCTGTGTATCTGTGAGGCATAGCCAAAGATACGGCTTGTGTTTCACCAGATGCCTCAGCCCGGAATGGTATAATTCTATCCTTGATTATAGACAAACATTAAACTTCAAAATTGCTACTAAAGTGAATCAAAATTAATGTAAATTATAAATGAGTTTTCATCCTTTCTATGGAGTCGATTGCATCAATGCTATCTATATATATTATGTTTAGTCGATTGCATCTATGCCTTATTCTGTTTAGTTCGATTTTCACGTTACATTGTCGTTTAGCCTTTTCCCCTTTTAGTTTCTTCAAACTTGTACTTCTATAACATTCCAAATCTTGTCCTTTATTTTATTTCCTTGATCAACTATGGTAGGCACGACACTCGATAACTCATTTTAAAACACTCGACCCAACATGTAACATTTTTGAGTTGAAACAGATAACTCATTTCGACCAAAAAATATTAACGGGTAATTTTCAGGCTAGATCGGGTAGATTAACGAGTTCTGAGTTGTAATTGTTAGGCCTAGTACTAATTCTTGAAAAAACATATGTTTTATCTATTATACTCTTTCCGTTTCACCCAAAAAGTTCAAGTTGAAAAATCTAATGATTAAGACTTAAGAGATATATGTAACACTGGAGTTCGTTGTAATTACAAAAATGCTTGAATATAATAAAAAAAGTTTACATTACAATTTACGAGTAAAATAAAAAAGATTTTCAAATTTGTTAATAGATCTTTTAAAAGTGACTCTTTAAATAAGTTATCTTAAAATAAAATAATAGGAGTAGTCAATATTGGGTGGTAGTTGACCATATGGGCTGGCTACTTCCGAACATTTTCTCTCCAAGTGGAAAGGGCCAAGGGGGATGGAGTACTCCAAGCATAAATACCCAAACTTTGGAGACCGAAAAGACCCAATCACAGCCAACTCAAAGGAGTTTCTCTTTAGGTAAAAACATACATATATTTCTATTGTGAACATCAAACAAATCCATTTTAATCTTACTTAATTTCCATTAGATCTCCAAATGACTAATTCATTCTTGTTTCCATATATGCTACAGGTTGTTCAATTCAGCTGATCGAAAGATGGGCGCAGGTGGCCGAATGACAGCCTCGTCCGAGGGCAACAAAAGCCTCTTTGAACGTCAACCCATCGACAAACCTCCCTTTACGTTGGGTGATCTCAAGAAAGCCATACCGCCCCACTGTTTCCAGCGCTCAACTCTCCGCTCTTTCTACTACGTCGTTCACGACCTCATTGTCGCTTCCGTCTTCTACTACATTGCCAGCACTTACATCCCCCTCCTCCCCTATCCTTTATCTTACCTAGCATGGCCCCTTTATTGGTTTGCCCAAGGAAGTGTTTTCACTGGTCTTTGGGTCATAGGCCACGAATGCGGCCATCATGCCTTTAGTGATTACCTTTGGCTAGGCGATATCGTCGGCTTTATTCTCCACTCTGCTCTTTTCACCCCTTACTTTTCGTGGAAATACAGTCACCGCAGCCACCATGCTAACACCAACTCCCTCGACAACGACGAAGTTTATATCCCTAAACGCAAGTCTGCTGTTAGGGCCTACTCAAAACTCCTAAACAACCCACCCGGTCGAATTTTCACACTTGCTTTTAGACTCATCGTTGGCTTCCCTCTATACCTCTTCACCAATGTTTCTGGAAAGAAGTATGAGCGGTTCGCTAACCACTTTGATCCATACAGTCCAATTTACACTGAGAAGGAACGCATTCAAGTAGTCCTTTCTGATATTGGAATGGTAGGAATGGCTTACATAGTCTACCAACAAGTACAAGCTCATGGAGGAGCCTGGGTTATGTGCATATATGGAGTCCCGGTACTCGTTGTAAATGCTTTCTTCGTTACCATCACTTACTTGCATCATACTCATCTTTCCCTGCCTCACTACGATTCAACCGAGTGGGATTGGTTGAGGGGAGCATTATCTACAATCGACAGAGATTTTGGATTTCTGAACGGCGTTTTGCATGATGTTACTCATACACACGTCCTACATCATTTGATCTCGTACATTCCACATTATCATGCTAAGGAGGCTAGGGATGCGATCAAGCCAGTTTTGGGTGACTATTATAAGATTGATAGGACTCCAATCATAAAAGCAATGTGGAGAGAGGCAAAGGAATGTATCTACATTGAGCCAGATGAAGGGCAGAGCAAAGGCATCTTTTGGTACCATAAACTGTAATGCTGAAAAATGGCCACCAACAATGTAATAAACATGAAAACTGGAATGTATTCAAACACTTTTCTGGTGTTTAATTATATAACTATGTGGTTTAGTTATTGTTACAACGTTGTTATTGTCCAATACATTGGAATCTCTTATAATATTTTATTACAGCAAGAAAAACTGTTGTGGCACAAGAAAAATGAAAGTAAAAGTCTTCTAATAATGCCATTTACGTGTACCTAGGTGGCATTTTATTAGTAACATAAAGTGATGACACTAAATTAAATATAACGATATTTTACCTTGCTATTAGAGTTGCAAAGTGTCAGTAAATCACAATAATGTAATTAATGTGTCTTTTTATGAGATTCTAATTTGTAATACGTTTCTGTAGAGAGAAACAAGAATGATACAAATTACTATTTGTATCAACCGAAGAAGGAATCCTGCCTGAACAACAATGGATGATTTACGCAGGGAAGCAATTTGGAAAAGAGGAGGACTCTGACGGATTACAATATTAAAAAGAATCAATTATGGAGAATCACTTTGAGACAATTACGTTGGAGGTTAAAAAGTTTGATACCAAAATGAAGAAATTAATTATGGAGCACATTATTATTTTTAGGGCAGAAAATTATGTCTCACACTTATTAGAAAACCTCGATAACACACATATTTATAGTACCTAAATCAATCATTTATCTAATCGGATTCGGCTAGGTTTAAAACTAATACATAAATAAATCCTTTATCAAATTGGACTCGATTCTCTAATTAGACTTTGTTTAGGACCCAATAGTTTCTTTTTTAAATTTTAATTTGTCTTATTTGAATGTCATTAGATGTATTTTTTACACATATCATCTTAGTTAGAGTCTTTCAAGTAAGTGTCTCGGACGTGTGATGATGCTAGTTAAATTGCGTTATACTCTATGGTAAAAATATGTTAGAGGCGATGCACACTAGAGATAGTCTTGTTACCTAACCCTAGATGTTGATATTGATGTGAGCGGCTAATCGGCTATGCACACTAGAGATAGCTACTCTTGTTTCGTACTCCTAGAGGTTGATGGTATCACACAGACAGCAGTTAACGGCCTTACATATTAGAGAGCATCTTCTTACGCCTCGTGACGCAATAAAACAATCAAATGAACTCTTATCACAAGAAATTTCTAACAAACAAGCCTATAACAATTTAGAGTTTTTCAAGAACAAAGCAAGAAAATAAGAAAACTCAATTTATTATCAAAACTGTCAAAAATAATCATTCAAAATGGTATTTATATGTCATAAACAAACCAAACCCTAAAAGAAAAAAATAAACAAAAATATACGAAAAACCCAAAAAACTTCCAAGGCCCGTAACATTGCTTAAACAACGTGTTTTGGGCTTCGAACTCTTCCCTAAAACTTTACTCAAATAAGTCTCGGCCACCTATTTTAATTTTTACATCACCTCCCCTCCTCTCCCTTTTTTGTATGACTGTTGTTGTCTATTTACTAGTACTCTTGTCCGTGCCGATGGCACGGCGTCAGTTTGTGAATTTATCAATAAATAAAGAAGATAATGTGGAAATGAATTAATGTTTACTTATAATTTGTCTAAGTTAATTATGATAACAGTTAAAAAGAAAAAAAAAATAAATATTTCAAACTACAAAACTTACGATTTTTTTTAAAAATTATTTGTATACGAAATTGCGAGTCGGAAAAAAATTAAATTGATTAAGTTAATTACAATAACAATTAAAAAGAAAAAATATAAAAAATAGAAATATTCAAAACTTAGACATAAATTAAATTGAGATTCAGTTTCAAAAAATAAATTGATTAAGTTAATTACGATAACAGTTAAAAAGAAAAAAAAATATTTCAAATTACAAAACTTACGAATTTTTTTGCATAAAATTGATTAATTAGTTAAAATATCAAAAAGAAAAGGGACGTGGGTTTGGTGGATGAATGATTAGCGGCCACCAATCGTGAATAGTGGGGGGAGTTGGAGAGAGAGAGAGAGGGTAGTTGCTCAACTGCCTTTCACACATGTGAACTCGGGGAGTGATAATGACCGTAGGATCTCAGTAAAAGAATCAATCTCAGCCCCTAAATAGCTTTAGTCAATTGCACATGTGCGACTATGAGCTGCATTGTATTATAGATGCTTTCTAGGGATTCTTATAATTGGTTTTCAATTGACATAGATATTGAAATTGGGTATGTTTCTAGTTTGGTTTAATCTTGTAAATGAAAATATGTCGGAAATTAATAAAAAAATTGTTTGTGGTAAGCTCATGTATAAAAAATTATTAGAATTAGCATAAATTAGGATCAAGTAATATCTCAATTTGAAGCCAAGATATAGAAAGAATAATTATGACTTCTTCAAGACAGAAATTTATGAAGGATCGTCTAACCGAATAATCTCTCTGACCCAACCTATCACATGTTTCTATGCTCAATTGTGAGAGAGTAAAGCTACATATTGTGATTCGTAAAGCTACTTCATTTTTAAATAGTTTAGGGAATATTTTAATGCTTTTAATCCGTATTAATTTGAGGTATTTAGCAATTAGCACCACTCCGTTTTCAATAATTTTGTCTTTAATTATTTTTATATCCTTGAATTGTTCTTTTACTGTTGTATTTTTCGGATGCTCTATGATCAAGAAAAATATATCATTGATTTTGGAAGGAATCTTGAAATCACAAAAAGATTGAGCGTTTGCATCAAGGGATCATGTAGATTTCATTTAGGATTTCATTTTATAAGTAATAATACTAGGAATATTACAAATTAAAAGGCAATTTATCCTTTTTATTTTTCCACATAGCTTGTCATCAAATGTTGTCACCGTTTTTGTCCTTCAAATATATTATAAACACCTTCCGGGGCAAAAATATAGCCTTATTTTTATTTAATCAATTTGGTTAAACTTTGTTAAAAAAAAAATACTGTAATAACAATTTACTTATTCTTAGAGAGTTTCAAAAATTATTAGTAATGTTTAGTATTCTTAATGTTACATAGTAATTAGTAAGTGATTAATATTTCATTACTGGCCTAATTTAATGTTATCCAAGATTGACTTTTTAGTTCTAATAATATTGGTTTTTCAAGGTATTCCCGAACACCGAACACGAAAGCATTATACTAATTTCGGAATGCGGAGTAAGTCTCATGTAATATGATTTAAAACATTTTAATTTATAAAACAAAATCTTAGTTGGTAGTCGAACAAGAATAAACAATATTATTAATACAACGATTAATCGTATATCATACCCACGTTAATAATACCACCCGAAGGGATCTGAAGTCCGAGTTAGCCGGCTCAAAATAAAAAAAAAAAAAAATAAGAAGGATCTGAACAACCGTTTTCACAAGTTTTTGCCGGATTCTTAATCATCAGATGCGCTTCACCTCAGTCCAACCCCACTGATTCCTTAAAATATTTGAATAACATAACATCTTGCGGTTCGTTCCATATTCTCACCTGGTCTGTCAGCGGGTCGTTGTCATAACCTTGCGGTCGCTTATGTACTTCGAATATTAGAAAGTCTATAGTCCATAATATATACCACCAACCACACTAAACTAATAAATTGTTCAGACCCCATACTTCCGATCCATTTTTCCCGGTGAAGTCACCATAATATATTTCATGTTTAAAGATGCTGCGTCACAAATTTTATTTGGGCTCGAAACCAACCAATCTAAAAGTCAAGCTCTTGAACAGATGAGTAGATGACCTATGTAACACTCCCTTCACATGCATACATTGAAAGGTTTATTTTTTTATATGGTTAATTAATTTGTACCTTTTGTAATAGTTTTAGAATAAATGTTTGTTGTAACACCCTCACGTCATACTTAGAGAGTTGCATTTTTATATTGGTTCAATATAATGTTATTTTTTTTAAAAAATATTTTAATATCTTATAAGGTTACAATTATATATATATGATTTTGGAGTGGCTTGAAATGGTGCATCTAGCGAGACTTTGAACACCGACCTCTTAATTAAGAGTAGTGAAGTTACAGAGTCAATATACACTCGTTATGATAGTTTTAGGTGAAATGGAAGCGGGATGATTTAAATACTTGTCATCGCTAAACCATGAGCTCTAACAAAGTCATTTGAAAATTTAAGTTCATAGAGAAATGACCAACAATTTATATCATGTTTATACTTTTTATGCTCTAACATCATAGACTCATTGTTCTAATTATTCCTTATTAGATAAATAAAATAATTTAAAATTTTAATTTTTTGTCCTAAGGTGACGCGAGAACGAATTGAGTTTGAAATCTCACACTTTTCGAAGCCTCAATTATACCACTGGATTGCCCCTTATGTGTAAGGACCCGAGCCTTAAAGCCCGATCCACTATCCGTAGCCTACACACTGGCCCATGAGCACACAACACCTTGGGTCATCAGGCCCACCACAAGTCGACCCAAAAGTCAGTGGATAATGTTGGTGTCTAAAGGTAGTGTGTGACCACCTTATAAATCGAACACAATTCCCACACATACCCGATGTGGGATGGGGTACTACAATCTCCTCCAATTAAATCCTTAATGTTCTCGTCAAGGCCGAATAGTACCCCGAGGCGATGCAGGATTCAAGAGGTGATTCCTACCTTCTGCGGTGTAGCACTTTGACCCGCAGAGCACTTTGTTCCCATATTTTCGATCGGGACCCACTCTGATACCATTTGTAACGGCCTAAGCCCGAAAACCCGATCCACTACGGGTAGCCCACACACTGGCCCACGAGCACGCAGCACTTTGGGTCATTAGACTCACCACAAGTTGATCAAAAAGTCTATGAATGATGTTTGTGCCCAAAGGTAATATGTGACCACTTTGTAAATCGAACATAATTCTCTAACTTACCCGATGTGGGATGGGGTACTACATTATGAGTTTACAATTTTTGGCCCTATGGCTGATTGTTCTGAATATTCTCTATTAAATAATAAAATAAAGGATTAAATAATACTTTGGTCCTTTGACATGTCAAAAAAGAATACTTTGGTTCTCGAACCTTAAAACAAACTAATATGGTCCTTCATTAGTTTATTTTAAGGTTCGAGAGCCAAAATATTATTTTTCAACATTTTCAAGGGACCAAAATATTATTTAATTCTAAAATAAACTCAAATTTTGAAATAATAGTTGATAAGTGGTGTTTGGATGCCATAATATGTTTAATATTTGTGGTTGTTGATATATAAAAGAAGTTAATTATAACAATTAAACAAATTGATTGAGAATCTCTATTAAAATACACATCCCAAAATATGTATGTATTGACTGTAGCTATTAAGAGGTGAGAATTTAATCCATGAAAAAGATTCAATAACAATGATAAATTGGTTTTATACTTACATGTGTGAAAGTAGACTAGAAAAAAGAGGAGAGAAACGTAGATTGTGGGGGCTAATTGATAGGATCCACTTATAGAAAGTCTGGAGGAGATGGGGAGTGAGAGAGAGAGAGAGAGACATAATCAGGTGGTGATCCACCGTGCCATAGGGCCGGAATTCTAGTAAAAAACAAACGAGGTCTAAAGAAATGTCATCAAAATGATAGATAAAGTGTACGTCCAAATAACACACCTAATATTCAAGGTCCACCCATGAGTCCACAATCCAATGATCCATGTGCCTAGCCTAATTCCAGACTTAAATAGATAAAATATTTTAGACTTGTCTTATTTGGCGGCAGCTAGTTAGCAACATGCCCTCCAATTATATAGATCTCCTGTATTATTTGTGTGTGTTATTGGTGTATTATTTTTTATCTCAATCATTGATTGAGATACAATAATTGAGATGCAATGGTGGAGATGAAAAGTGGTACACCAGTGATACACATAAATGGTACAAGAGATCTAGATTCATTTTGGGAAATTTTTTTTTTTGGAATCTGTATTTTAGGGAATCTGAAACAAAACTTTAGGGCAAGGTAAAGACGATGTTACGAATATATTTTGTAAGATATAATCATTTTATCCGATCAACTATGTGTTGATAAGTTAAGCTGTGAAAGAGTAGAGTTCTATTTTACAAATTAAGATATATAAACTGTCTCACATGAGCCTATTCAAACTTTAGAGTTAATATTTTCAATTTAAAATATGGTTTTCCATGATTAAATGAAATTTTCAAGAGATTAAATGAAAACTTCAAGAGATGTAAGGATTTAATAAGTCATATTTTAAGAATGGATTTTAAACTAAAAGCGACCTCAAATTTTAAACCAAAAGTGAGGTTGATTTGTTGGAAAACTGCTCCAAAAGTCCCTAAACTCTGGCAAGATTCGATATTTAGTCCTAACAAAATAATTTTGTTAGAAACCACTATCATTAACTTTCATTAGATTTACATCCTTGAAGCTAACACCTGTTAAATTTAGAATGTTAAGTTGTCATGTGCATAGCATGTTGTTGAGAATGAGATGATTCAATAACCCAGGCAAACATGCCAGTTCCCTCAAGGATGTAAATCAAATGACTGTTGGGTTTTGGACAAGGTGGTCGTATCATGTTGGTGTAAAGCGACCACCTTCTCTTAGTTGTTTCGGACCAAGCTACCGTCAAATGGGCGGTCGTCTAATGTCGATGTAAGGCGATCGCCTTATCCCGTTGGGCAGTTTTGTCCAATTTTCTTAAACGAGATTTTAGGGGTTGGTATAGTATCCGTATATATTATTGTAACTCTAAAACGTTTTTAAAGTTGACTTTAATAAAATTTCGATAGTCCGTTGGCCTCAATCTCTCTCTCTTTTTCTCTTCTTTGTGATTAATTTTGTTATATTATGTTAATTTGTTTGCGAAGTCTTCCGTTGTGCACAACACACGTGAAAAACAAATTAAGAGTCAATTGAGTAATGCATGTTATTTTTCAAATTAAAAGTTTCAGTTGAAGACTTTTATGTAATATCATAAACTCTAGGGATCGTTAGAAAATCAATACTCAAATCAATATTGTTTTTCTCTCCCATTTTATCCAACCACTTCCGTCCTCAAGGTCGTGTCGGAATTCCACTCTCTTACAACTCAGGCTACCAACACATAGTGAATCAGGTTAGGAAGATCTGTTTTACAGAAAATATCTTAAGATCGTATTTCCTATTTTTGCCCTTATTTTTAAAAAGTTACATATTATATTAAAAATAAACAAGATTAATGAATATTTGACCGACTAAAACATGCTAATTGGAGGCTTCTTTCAAATTATAGGAATATTTGTTTTATTATCTACTTTGTAAAATAACAAAAGTATTTTGTAATGGTGTTAACCGTAAAGTTACTAACGAGAAAACTTATTAGCATTTTTTGCTTTTTAAAACTTATAAGTATTAAAATTCCATAATTGGAAAAATGTTTTTTAGAATATTTTGTGATAGAATGTTTTTCGAGTGACTTTTTATAATTTTCACTTGTTAATATTCAAAGTTTTTGTCTTTATTAAAAAAACAGGTGATTATGGTATTCTTTGGCGAGTATCTAGAGTTAAAAATAATATATATCTATATTATAAAAAAAACTCAGGGTCTAACTGGTGGGTATGATCAAATTGTGTTAATCACAATTGACGGTCCAGATTAATTCCTAAGTATGTAAGTTACAAATAAACCCCTCAGTTATTAGTTATATTTGAATTACCCCTCTGCAATTACATATAAAACCTTAAGTTGTAGGTTTTGTTTGAATTACCTCATTAGTTATTATGAGTTTTGTTTATCTCGACCATTCATTGAACTAATCTCATACCGACACCGTGCCTATGACAGGGGCACGTATACTAGTATATTATAATTTCGCTTTAGTAGTTAACTACTGGTCATGATTCATTTTTCCCAAATATAACTATTGGTCAAGATTAAATCTTCTGAAAAGTTAACTATTGATCATGATTCATTTTTATCAAACATAATTACTGGCGATGATTAAATCTTATCACCTTAATTATCCAGCTTTTTTCTCCATGATTATATCTAATTTATTATTTTATTTTTGTACAACCTAGATTTACTGTTTTACAAATATTTAGTTTCTAGTTTCTTAATTGATTTTTTATCGTAATCAACTGAAATCTCAATTTAATTATTGTCTGACCTATATTTAGTTTTTTTTAAAAAAATTGTTCATAAGTTTTGTAATTTTAAATTTTTGTATTTTAAATTTCTTTCTTTTTAAAAAAATTATGCTAACTTTCCCTTATTGGTCTAAAATCTTTGTGATTTCGATTATAAAAAGTTGTTTGTTAGTTCACCTCGTCTCATTCAATTTATTTTATAGGTTTTCTCTAAGATTTTCATTTTTAATTTATTTCAATTAACAAGTGTTTGGTTGGTGTATGTGAAAGTGAATGCTTTTGAATGTTTAATTATACTATTTTTGGATGAGTTACAAAATTTTACAGCCAATGAAATGTGTTTTTCTTTATTTTTTGGGAAGTTGTATTTGCTTTGTGTAGTGTACATTGATCCGGCCCCTACAAAATCTCAAGCATATATTAATTTATTCGCATCATACTCACTTTATACACTGATCATTTCTATATTGATATCGTGTTATAGGCACAGATACAAAATTTAGTATATATAATATGATAACTGACTCTAAATATAGTAATCTTTCGTCAAAAATATCTTGCCAAGAATAAAAAGTACTCCCTCCGACCCTATATATAATCAAAAAATACCAAATTTTGATGGACTTAAATATAAGCAAAAATCATCATATTAAACTATACTCACAACTTTTAAGAATTTTTGTACCAAAAATACCCCTTGTTAATTCTTTTATTTTTCAAAATGGGTGCACATTCTCTACACACAAAAAACCACTAATAAAATGAGCTATAATGAATTGATGACAATGAGTTAATATTGCATTAATTATCATCAGTTTTAAGTGGGATACTTAAGGGTATTTTAGTAAGTATACTTTTGTTTTATATAAAATCAAGACAATTTAACTTACTTTCTTTAATCGTGTGATATCAGTTAGTTTTGCTTATATATAGAGTCGAGGCAATATTATTTATACAACATAATTAATACATTTGTCAAATAATGAGTGGTTGACGATGTCTTGAAATCATAAATATGACTACACAATTATCATTATGTCTTAAATTGATTAACAAGTTTTTTTTTTTTTTAACATTGTCTTGGAACCTGCAAATAATGAGTAGTTTGTGATGTCTTAGAAACACATATGTGACTATACAACTATCATAAGTTGCTTGATAAATGATCAAACTAAATAAATTAAATAATAACAAAAATATGTTAATAATTCAAATCCGAAGTTATAATTACCAAAAAAAATATCAATCGAATAATTTTTTTGACACATATGGATCAGAAAAATTATGAATTTTTATGTGACTAATACATGATAAGAAAAATCCAGATTTGAAATTATAATGATGCAAGTAAACATCTAATTACATGCAAAGTATATGTTGGCTCATGATTAGCAATTTGTCTTTTTTAGTTTCAAATAATGGTTATGCTTTTTTTATTCGTTCCAAAAAAAATATACCGTTTCTAAAATTTTCTATTTTAGAATGTTTTTTTTACCAATTAACCTTACTTTTTCTTCATACTTTAATTATAACCTCATGCATAAGGGTTTTAATGAAATCTATAATTTATTTAATATTTTTAATTAATTTATTTTTAATAAATTTATTTTTAATAATTATTAACTAATCTTTTAATAATTTAGTAAACAATTTATTAATAAAAAGGATAACCACCTCCACACGTGTGATGATCCCAATTGTTAAATATTTTAAAACGATTTAATCTTAGTCGGTAAAACTTTTGTCAATTGTAAGTGAGCTACTGAGCGCTAATGTATTATTAATATTCTTCTCTTTTTTTATTTAGGCAAAATATATATTTCCTTTTTATTTGCATTTTTATATTTCATTCATTTTTTTCCTTTTTAGTTGTTCATAAAATATATTTTTAAGCCTCTAAAAGAATTTTTTTTGATAATTTAAGAACCATAAATCATTTAATTTTTAACTTCAACTATCATTAAGCATATTTCTACAATTTAAAAAATCTTAGGGGAGGCAACTGAAACTAATTCCGTTAAAAATTGAATGACAGTTAGTGATAATGATGAAATTAAATCTCACTTTTCTAGTACAATGACAATTTTGCTCGAAAAATAGTACAGTGGCAAAATGTAACAATTTGTCAAATAACAATGGAAAAATTAACAATTTTCCCTATAATATTATTAAAAAAATCGATATCAATTTATTAACATGTAAAATGGACAATAAAATTAAGATGTTGATGGTATTGAAATATTTTTTTTTAACTTTGTTTTCAAATCATTAGAAGTTTGTTCATATTCCAAGGCAGTATTTGATTTTCATATACAAAGGAGTATTTGATTTTCATATTTTAAGTTAGTATTTGATTGATTAAGACACATGTAATTAATTATCATATAATCAGATTTATGTTTTCAATACATGACCCACCACTTTTATTACATAGAAATTGATTTCTATTTTAGTAAAGCAACTTTTGACAAGATTTTACTATTTTTAGACTACGTAGGCTTTATATATATATATATATATATATATATATATATATATATATATATATATATATATATATATATATATATATGTTAGTGGTAAAACTAGTACTTTCAGTCTTCATTAATATTACAGAGTATAAATATTTGTAGAAGTAGTTTTAAATATTGAATTAGTGAAGGATAAAATTGTCGTTTTACACAATCAAAGTTTACATCAATCACAATGTTTATCTTGATTTTTTAACATTTGGCTGGCCACGTGTTATGATTAAAAAACGACTTATGTAAAAAAGATATATTTAATTCTATTTTTTCACCTATCACTCTTTAATTTATTACACAATTTTCAAAAAAATGTTAAAAAAAAGCACGCAAAAACACCAGCAGTCCATTTAGGGCTTTGATGTTCCAGTTTTATCTTGTGGTTCTGTCCGCCTTTTAAAAAGATTTAGCTTTTATCCGTCACCTGTCTCACTCACATACTCCTTCCGTCCCTAAATAATCGTTAGTTGATCCGGCGCAAAGTTTAAAAAAAAAAATTAACTTGATTATTTATATTGGTTTAATGTGTAGTTTCCTTTAAAACTCATGTGTATATGGCTCATATTTAAAGTAGAGTGAAAAAATAAAGGTAAAGTGGTAAAAGTGATGTTTTAAAAAAGTAAGTTTCAAACTGGATAATTATTTTGGGACGGACGAAAAAGAAAAAAGGACGATAATTTAGGGACGGGGAGTATTATTTATCTTGTCTCTCTCTTTTGTAGTCCGGTCAAGGAGTCAACCCTTTTTATTTTATTTCCATGATCAACAATGGTGGGCAGGAGGAGCAGGACGACACAGCAAACAAGTAACACAGTGTACGTCACTTCCCCACATGATTTCTTATTTTCGTTGGTTTTATTATTACTAGTGTTCACTTATTTCTATATTTAATGATTTTATATCAAGTTGGATCCAATAATAGTGTACTAGATAATATAATTATATAAAGTATATATTTAGAAAATGTTTGAAGGTAAGTATCTTATATTAAATTTAGAAAAGTATAAATTTTTTCTATACTTATATTAAATTTTAATAAATATTTTAAATAACTAATCTAGCCCGGTGGTAGCTAGACTTAGTATAGTTAAATTTGGTGCAATCTCAAATTTTCCTTAACAACAATTTATATAACCATTTCTATTTTCAATAATGCTAGACTTTCTACCAATGTCATCACTATGATGACAACTTTGCTTTAAAATAAAATGCACGTGTTACTTCAAGGCATAATTGTCACCATGGTGACAATCCTAACAATGTTGTTCTATTTTTCTAAATGTAAAACATAAATAACATATACATGGTGGTGGGTGGGTGGTTGTGGAATGCGGCAGGGAGCTGACGGTGGTGGTGATATTAGTGATTAACTCTACGGAGTTTCAGGTAATCAGGTAAAAATACACATTTCATCCATTTTATTATTAGGAAGAATTCACGTCGGTACACTTGGGTTAAAATCCACATTTATCCTCATCGGGTAACTTATTGAAAACTCAATTAAGTTATTTGGTTTTAATTGGTTAAACCCAATAAGTTTTTTACAATTAGGTGAAATTCCGGCCGATACAATTTTGAGATTTTCAATCGCTTTACTTCCCAATTTTTTTTCAAATCGCACTAGATTGACTCCTCTAGGAAGGAGGTAGTTAGGCTATGCATCGCAATGAACAAATATGTGCATCGTCTAATATCAATCAATGCATCACCGTATTAAAATGATGCATCACAATTTGCCAAAGTGTACCAGCTGTAATTTTAACACAACTACATTCCAATTGACAACTAGTAACATTATATGATAAGTAAATATAATTTCTCACCGATTACCTGTCTGCCACGTAAACTTGTACAAGAAAATTGTACAAAAAGTTTATATAATTATATCCTTATCATCAATCTTATTAATGTCGTAGCTAGTTCAATTTGCTGGTGCTAAGGGCTTCAAGGAATTATTCCTCAAACACTGCTTTTAATTAGTGTTTGTTTGAACAATATCTTATGGTCAAACAAACCAATAGTTCTCACAATTACAACACTCGACCACTCCGCTTTTTGATCTCAACCAATGAAAATTTATCCAACTCAATTACAACACGAAGCATATTAATATTTTTAATATTTTTGGATTGAAAAAGGTAATTAGTTTTGATTCAAAAATATTAATATATTGGGTCGGGTTTGGTTAAAGCGGGTCGAACCCATTATCTATTTTGACTCGATAGTTTTTACTCTATAAATGTATGTTTTTATTGGGGAAAATAAGAGTTAAGAAGAGCCGTTGCCCGTTATTACCCCATCCAATTCAACCCAAACCATTTTGACCTGTTTGATATTTCAGTTTTAATGAGTTTTGACCCATTACCCGACCTAACCCATCCAATTGTCAGCCCTAATCACAAACATAAAAATTAAATTGAGTAAAAGTCGTAACTATAATACTTGCATGATAATTAATCTTTGTTTTAAACTCTAGTAATAAAAATCCAAACTTAGAAAATATATTCTTCACTTCTTGTAGACATTAGACACAACATGTATTGTTTTCATAATTCATTTTGTATGAGCGTAAACAATTAAATATATTTCTTTAAGTGGAAAAGAAATAATAAACCATTGTTTGCTGCATGTATTCAAAAATAAAAATTAAAAGAAAAGGATTAAAAAATTATAAAACCAATATGAAAGACTTATCATATTCTAATAGTAATGATTATTTAAAGTTATTAATTCCCTAACATAAACTAATTAAATTACTCCTTATATATTAACTTCCATAAGAAATAATAAACTCTTGTGGACAATAATATTCCAAGTGCAACGGAAGGAAGGAGAAACCAACTTAATTACTTATTACTCCCTCCTGCCAAAAATTAAAATAAAATATTATCACTTTTCTCTTCACTTTGTTCCACAAATAATTGTATGGTTTTTAAAGGAAATACTTAAAGTGCAATGTACAGAGGAGATGCAAACAAATAATATCATAATTTTAAGAAGATTGACTTATTCTAACATGAAACTATTTTCTTGAAACGTAAGAATAAGTATTCATTTCTGTTTATGATCATCTAAAAACACTTGCTTTTGGGTAGACCTAATAATTGAGTAGGTTGTAATGAGTAACGAGTTGAAAAAAGTCGAAACCAATTAGAATCCAAATGTAAAATGGGTAATAGATCGAACTGTCTTAACCAAGAGTTCTTCCAAAAAATTCATAAATTCATAGAATAAAATTATGGGGCAAAATGAGTGATGAATTCGACCCGCTTTAATCCGATTCGTTTTTTTTTTGGAGTTGAAACGGATTACTCGTTTTGACTCAAAAATATGAACAAATTGAATTAAGTTGAGCAATTTTCAAGTTGGATAGATTATCAGGTTTTGAGTTGTATTGAGTTGTAATTATGAGAAGTGATTTGGTTGCGAGGGAGGAAGTACTAATTTGTGAAGATACCATGCTTTGGGTGTTCGGTTTGGTTTGGTTTATACCAAAACCACAAATCAAACCGCCTCCCAGTGGTTCCAAAAATCTCAAACCGAACCGAACAAAGTAAGATTTGGAACCGAACCGAACCACTTATATAAATTATTTTAAATGAAATTAACCAACATTAAAAATAACAATAAAAATAAGATTTTAATTTGAAATTAACATCAAAATTAGGAAATAACCTACTAACAAAAAATTATCATAAATAAAACAATACAAATTCTAAAATAAACACAAATAATGGAAGAAATAATAGTTTTCCAACAATCAAAATTTTGTTTGGTTTAGTATGCGTGTGTGTATATATATATATATATATATATATATATATATAAAATGTTCAAAATAGTTAATAAATGTAATATAATATATATTATATAATAAATAAATAAAAAAATAATTGAACCGAGATGCTTATTATTATATTTTGTCCGTCAGCACAATTGCTTCTAGTCAATTATGGATGGTAGTTTACTATGGCGTGCTTAATTTCAAGCAATTTCTCTACAAGTGCACCACCCACCATAAATAGCCCTCACTCTCCGTAGTTTGAGGCAACAGCCATCCAAAGACAAGAAACAAGAAGGAACTTCTCTCCCGGAGGTACTATTTCTTTGAAAAAAAAAAAAATCCATTTTGTTACTTGCAAATATTGTAGATTCCCAACTTAATGATCATGGAAATGACTAAACCTTTCTTGTTTCTATGCAGGTTGTTCAATTCGTAGAAAGATGGGTGCAGGTGGCCGAATGACAGCCTCGTCCGAGGGCAACGAAAGCCTCTTCAAACGTCAACCAATCGACAAACCTCCGTTCACATTGGGCGATCTCAAGAAAGCCATACCACCCCATTGTTTCCACCGATCAACCCTTCGCTCTTTCTACTACGTCGTTCATGACCTCATTATTGCCTCCATCTTCTACTACATTGCCAGCACTTACATCCCCCTCCTCCCCTATCCTTTATCTTACCTTGCATGGCCCCTTTATTGGTTTGCCCAAGGAAGTGTTTTCACTGGTCTTTGGGTCATTGGCCACGAATGCGGCCATCATGCCTTTAGTGATTACCTTTGGCTAGGTGATATCGTCGGCTTTATTCTCCACTCTGCTCTTTTCACCCCTTACTTTTCGTGGAAATACAGTCACCGCAGCCACCATGCCAACACCAACTCCCTGGACAACGATGAAGTTTATATCCCTAAACGCAAGTCCGGTGTCAGGGCCTACTCAAAACTCCTAAACAATCCACCCGGTCGAATTTTCACACTTGCTTTTAGACTCATTGTTGGCTTCCCTCTATACCTCTTCACCAATGTTTCCGGAAAGAAGTACGAGCGGTTTGCTAACCACTTTGATCCATACAGTCCAATCTACACCGAGAAGGAACGCATTCAAGTAGTCCTTTCTGATATTGGAATGGTAGGAATGGCTTACATAGTCTACCAACAAGTACAAGCTCATGGAGGAGCCTGGGTTATGTGCATATATGGAGTCCCCGTACTCGTTGTAAATGCTTTCTTCGTTACCATCACTTACTTGCATCATACTCATCTTTCCCTGCCTCACTACGATTCAACCGAGTGGGATTGGTTGAGGGGAGCACTATCTACAATCGACAGAGATTTTGGATTTCTGAACGGCGTTTTGCACGATGTTACTCATACACACGTCCTACATCATTTGATCTCCTACATTCCACATTATCATGCTAAGGAGGCTAGGGATGCGATCAAGCCGGTTTTGGGTGACTATTATAAGATTGATAGGACTCCAATCCTAAAAGCAATGTGGAGAGAGGCAAAGGAATGCATCTACATCGAGCCAGATGAAGGTCAGAGCAATGGTATCTTTTGGTACCACAAGCTGTAATGCTGAAAAATGGGCAGCAACAATGTAATAGTATGGATCGATCGAGCATAGCTCTTCTACCCCTTGGTTGGCAAACAACCAAACTTTGTGAAATAAAATTGTATTGCACTATTAATCTGTACTGGCTCCACCACAAGTTCCATTGTCAAATGTATTGCAATATTTTGAGTAGGTTTCTGCCTTATTTTTTTCTTAGTCTTGGATAAAATTAAGTGATAAATTAATGAAGGTGTAACGTGATATATCTGCCGAAAGAATTCGCAAGTACCAATGTCCAAACTACGACATAAGCCATCTGTCACGACAAATGACCCCTAAATGCTCCCACCAACCCCTAATAAGTGTTCTGTTTTGAACTTTTTTTTTTTATCAGGTTGAATCCTGGGGTAGTAGTTCCGGTCCCTCATTGTTATTACCAGGAAAATCACGGGATGTGCCCGAATGATACAGAGTTTGAGAACATGTCACCTAATAACACATACAAGGTCCAACCTCAGAAAAAATCAATTTGCTTCCACCAAATATCGAACTCACGCTGTATGCGTCTAAATTTTTTTTTTAACCCTGAAACATGGTTAGTTTTTTATAATAAAATAAATATGATGAGTATTATATCTATTTTATAGATAATGAGATGACTAAATTTCTATTAAGATTTTAACGTCAATCATCTATCAAAATAGAATTTATTTATAAAACTAATCATTTTTACAAACCAAATTTATTACTAAATTATAAAATAATTGTACTTTGAAACTTACTTTTTTAGAACATCACTTTTACCACTTTATCCTTACTTTTTCACTCTATTTTAATTATGAGCCACATATACATGGATATTAAAGGAAACTACACATTAAACCAATATAAATAATCAATTCAATTACTTTTTCTTAAACTGTGCGCCGAATCAACCCAGACGATTATTTAGAGACGGAGGGAGTATAATTTAGTACTTCTAAATTTAATCTATGTTGAAAGTTTTTGCATCAAATCAAGTGATATTAATCATAAAGATCAACTGTAATCGATTCAAATCTACCCACTTTATTTAATAATTACTTTTTGCAATCTTCGTTGTGGATGAGTTGTCATTCACAAACTTGATGATTGAACTAAATAGTATTCCTTATTTTTGGGACAAAAAGTCAAAGTTTTTTCTTAAAAATAATATTTTTAATAATTATTAATAATAAAATGATATTTTAATACCTTAATTTAAAAAAATATTTTTTAAATAAAATATTTTAAAATTAAATAATAAACCATTTAAGATGTTATATTACTATCTATATTATTGATGTTCTTACTTATTATCATGTGAGGTTAATGCTTGTGATTAATTACTTGTTTGGACTATTGCAGTGGGGAAGGTGACTTTTGTTTGTTCGAAATATGTTTTAAATTGTTAATTACTATAGTTATATACATTTGAGAATTATCGAACTTCTCGTAACTCGTAAGTGACTTCTTTGATCTGGATAATCTTGATATTTGTTTGCATGTCATGAGATCGAAAGGAAATCAAGAACAAATTATCACTCGAAAGAGTCAATTATTATATTTTAATTATTATTATTTTTAAAGTTAATATTTTGATATGTTTCATTTTAAAAATTTACTTTCAAATATTATATTTACAACTTTTATAACCTTTTAATATTTTCCCTTTACTTATGTAGTAAACATATTGGTTGTACTTAAATATTTTTATAATTATGAATAAACTTCAATGATATTCATATGTCTCTTAACTTTAAAATTTTTCAAACGTGAACTCATTGGGTTAAACAAATAGAATAGTAGATAGGAATCACTATACATAACTTGTGGTAAAAAATTACTCCTATGTGTTTCCAATTATGTACTAAGACTTGAGTTAACGAAAAGATCTCCTGGTATATTAGAGGATGGGCAATGATTTGATCAATTCAAAAAGGATAAAATAATTTTTTGGTCCCTGAACTATACCAATATTATGCGTTTGGTCCCTGTATTTTTTTTGAAATGTGTTTGGTCCTTAAAGTAAGTTTTTACTAAGAGATACCGTCAAATTTTTTATGAAATTCCAAATTTGACCTTAGTAATGTTAATGATTCAAAATTTTTAAAAAAATAAAGAATAAAGAAAAAAAGAAAAAGGGATCATCAATCGTCATCCAAAGCTTTATCATTCTCTCTCCACAAACCCACGATCTTTCGATCCTACACCTTCGGAGCATAGTGTGAAGTGTGGTGAAGCTCAATTCGGTAAAGGCATAAAAGGAAACAACATAAGAAAGAATGGAGAAACGGGTCTATCGATTATCCAGTTCATCAACGATCATCACTGGAAAATGGAAAAAGCTTTGGTTGGTCCAGGTGCTGGCATCGGGATAGGATGTGGCGTCGGAGTCGAATTTGGGTCGATTGGTGGCATTGAGTACAGCGATTCCAGGTGGGATAATTTCAGGATGGTATTTGAAATTTACCCTAGACAGAAGAATTGTAAGCATCTTCCATCAGCTTGGACAAGGCAATTGGAAGAAATTCCCCACAAAGCGGGTCAGAAGTGAGTCTCATTCGATAAAGCACTGCTAAAAGAATAAAGATTGACGGTGGATGGCAGCTTTGGTCATGAAGATTGACGGTGGTTGGAAGGGAGATAGAGAGAAGAAGTCGACTGGATCGAAGAAAGACGACCCACGAATTGGTTGCTGGGTGGGAGAAGATCGGATTTAGAGCATGGTTGACAGGATTTTAGGGGTTGCCTTCGCCAGATCTGGGATTGCGTTTGTTGGATCCGAATTGGGGGGAGTGAGAAGATGCGGCATCTACAGATGAAGATGGAGGTGACGTAAACTGGTGTTATGGCAGTGATTTGAGGTAGGAGATGAAGGGGCTCGAAATTAAGGGTTTCGAGGACACTAATCGATACTTTCTGGGAGAAGAAAAAGAATAAAAGACTGAGGGGGTAAATTTAGGGTTTCATAAGATACCCAAAAACATAGGGGTAAATTTGGGATTTCCAAAAAAAATTAACGGCAAAATTAACGGTAACCCCGTGAGGGGGTAATCTTTTAGTAAAAACCTACTTTAAGGACCAAACACATTTCAAAAAAAATAGAGGGACCAAATGCATAGTTTGTGGATAGTTCAAGGACCAAAAAATTATATTATTCATTCAAAAACAACCCATTAAAAACACAATTTCAATATATGACGAGAAAAAATATATTTCCTTGTGCGAGGTAGAGCTTATCTTTATTATTTGGAATCTCTTTATCAAATTTTATCCTAAAAGTTTGTAAATTTTATCAATCTTTATACTTTTCGTCACATATATGTCGGACGCAAATAGAAAAACTGTTGTCGTTGGTTTGAAAGGTTTGGAAAAAAACTTATTTGAGAATTCAAGAACTATTTTATAAAACACTTTGAAGAATACAAGAAAGGCAGTACAACCTCATTTATTATTATTTTTAATAAAAACAACTTCATTAATAGAATAATAGGACTTGGAAAATTGAAGATAAAATTACTGATGTATTATATCATATTATTGATTGAAAATATTTTGTCAAGAATATATCGATTACACTCGTTAATTATTCAAGTGTTTGAGCTACTTGCTCCGGCCCACAAAATGAGACAAGACAGCCGCTTAGTTCTGCTGACCTCAAACGCACATACCTGATGGGCCAGACTGAACCAGGCCCAAAAGGCAAAGGGTAAAATCAGCCTAAAATTTTGATCGGTTCATTTTTTAAAATTTTGAATCCAAAAAGTTTATCTTTTTTTTTCCAATCGTAAAAGATCACTTTTCAAAATATTATTCCGAAAATATTATCGTCTCTTTCAACAGTTTTGACAACATACTTTAGATTTGAAAAGCATTATTGTTGCACAACAAAAATGGTGGTCAACGGGGCAGCCCCCCTTCGCGGGGATTCGGAGGCAACGCCTCCGAATGGTAAACGAGTTTTTTGAATTATTAATTACGAAAATATAATAAAAATGTGTTGGTTGAAGGATTTTCACAGTAGGGATGAAGGCGATGGATAAGGAATAAGAAGGCTTACGACAGAGGGGAAAGAAGAAGAAGACTAGGACATGGTCTGTTTTCATTACGATTTTGAACCGCGGTGCAATTAAACTAAGCAGTTAAACTATTTTGAATCGCAGTGCAAATAGACTAAACAATTAAACTATTGAACTATGGTGCAAAAATAATTCAATAAAATTGATGAAACACTGTACAATTAGACTACACAATTAAAATATTGAACCATGATGTAAAAATTAATGTGATAAAATTGATAAATCGCAGTACAAACATTGATAAATCGCAGTACAATTAGACTACACAATTAAACTATTGAATCGCGGTGCAAAAATTAATGCAATAAAATTGATGAATCGCAATACAATTAGACTAGGCAGTTAAACTATTGAACAATGGTACAAAATTAATTCAATAAAATTGATGAATTGCAGTGCAATTAAACTAGACAATTAAACTATTAAACCGCAATGCAAAAAACAATGTAATAAAATTGATGAACCGCATGCAAAAATAATGTCATCCGTAGCATGTTTACGGTTAATTAAGGGTATTGTAGTCATTTTGCCACCAAAAATGAACTTTTTTCGGTTGAAAAAAAAAGGATATTTTAGCGATTAGTAAATTCAAAAAGTGGACAGACCCACAATTTTTCCTAAAATATGGCCGCTCCCTTTTCTTAATTTTGTAACCTCTTTAGTCCCCCTTTCGAAATATTGTTCTGAAAATGTCATCGTCTCCTTCAACAGTTTTTTTGATTTATGAAATACAAAAACGCAATGGATCTGTGCTGGGTTGAGATTTTTCAGTAGAGACGAAGGTGGAGGAGAAGGAAGAAGAATGACTTACGACAGAGGAGATGAAAGGAGAAAGTGGAGGACATGGTCTGATTCTTTATGATTTTGTATCGTGTTGAAAATATTGATGTATCGCAGTGCAAACATTGATGTATTGCAGTGCAAAAATAAACTAGACAATTAAACTGATGAATCGTGGTAAAAAAATTAATGCAATAAAATTGATGCATCGCGGTTCAATAATCAATGTACCCAATTAAATTAATGAATCGCGGTTCAAATATTGATGTATTGCGGTGAAAAAATAAACTAGACAATTAAACTGATGAATCGCGGTGCGAAAATTAATATAATAAAATCGATGTATCGAGGTTCAATAATCAATGCATCGCGATTCATTTTTCGTAGTGTGCCTCATGCTCATTAAGGGTATTGTAGTCTTTTTACCCCCAAAATATCTTTTTCCGATTTGAAAATGAAACATGGTACTATAGAGATTAAAAACTTTGGAAAATGGACCGACCTGCAAATATTCCAAATACTTATAGGGAAAATTGTGGGCTGGTTTTATGGAATTTTAACCACCTAAATCCACTATATTTGTTTTAAACCGCTAAAGTACAGTTTTGTGGGGAAAATAACGAAGATACCCTTAATAAAGAAAAAAAACGTGAAAGACAAAGCCCCTACCCAATTTTGAGTATTGCAATGCAAAAATTGGGCATCGCAATGCACAATTGAAGTATGTCCAAATTTTGGGTATCGCAATTCAAAAATCCCCTACCCAAATTTGGGCATCGTAATACAAAAATCCCAGCTCAAATTTGTGCACACAATGTAAAAATTAAGCATCATAATGCTCTTGAAACAAAAAATGAGCCTCACAAAAACTTCTAAAACGTAAAGCAATGTTTAACTTGACCTTGAAATGAAGACATCATAGGGTACCATCGATGCTTCTTGTAGATCTTGTTGGGAGGCTTTGATTTGTTGTGTGGTGGCTCTCGTGGTTTATCCGAGATTAAAAGTTATGCCATGCCGATGGAAGAGTTTCAAGTTTTTGAATTCTACTAGTGCATCAATTTCAAAACTGACAACTAACACTCTTAAACTTCGTTTCAGAATTCATGTGCAATGCGATGCCCAATTTTGATTGGACTTCAATTGTCCATTGCGATGCCCGTATTTTTCATTGCGATGCCCAATTTTAGTGGGATTTCAAACCATTGCGGCACACATTGTTTTCATTGCGATGCCCAATTTTGATGGGATTTCAATTGTCCATTGTGACACACGACTTTTGCTTTGCGATGCCCAATTTTCGGGCGTGAGCTTTGTGTGCGCTTTTGTTGTTTATTAAGAGTATTTTGGTCATTTTATCTCCAAAAGTGTACTTTAGCGGTTGAAAAAAATTATCCTGAAATTTCCGGTTAACATTTCATCATAGGAGACCGGCCCAAATTTCTCCCATATTTTTTCTCTCCAGTCCAACCTTCATTTTTCAACTGTTAACGTCTATTTTCAAAATATTGTTCGTAAAATGTCCAGCTAGGTTGAAGGATTTTTCAGTAGGGAAGAAGGTATATGAGGAGCAAGAAGAAGAAGAAGGCTAACGACGTAGGAGGTGGAAGAAGAAGGCGAAAAACGTGATCTGGTTCATTAGGATTTTGCGTTGTGGTGCAAAAATGTGATGCAGCGCGATGTAAAATTAGATGAAGGATTTAAATTGATGCATCATGGTGTAAAAATTGATGTTTCTCGGTGTAAAAATTAGTGCATTAAAATTAGTATCGCGGTGCATTTGAGTATATGATCTGTAAAGCACCTTCTGTTCATTAAGAGTATCGTAATTTTTTTACTCCAAAAAATAACATTTTTGGTTAAAAAAAAATACAATACTAAAGTGATTAAAAATTCTAAAAAGTGACCGACCCGATTATAACCAAATTTATATAGGGTCTGTTCAAATAAAACACATAATTTTTTTTATGGTAAGTCATACTGTAATGCATAACCGTATCCCAAAAAGTTATTTCAAACTTGTCCAATAGTAATTTTAGGCTTCAAATATTCAATCCCAAAAAGTTATTTTTATGTTATTTCATCGAACCTTATAACACGTGAATCGGTATTTCGAAAAATAATATATACAAACTTTGAAAACGATCCAACAAGAGTACAAAATGGGTTTCAGCCATAGGCGGTAAAAAACATGATGAGAATATCACTCCACTTTTTTTAGAAATACCAACCCAACCCACCTCTTTTAAAATAACCTTTCTGAAATTAAAAATAAAAGTCAAACCTTTCTGTCAAAAATAAAAGTCAAAAATGGAGTACTACAAGCTAAGAAATGAAACGCAGTCGCCTTTGTACTCCTTCGTGGAAAGTTTGCTTGTGGTCAAACTTGACCAACATTGAAACTAATATTTTTTCCCACCTAAAATAAATGTCTCCTATTACAATATTTATATGACTTATAAGAAAACACTTAATTATATATAATTTTCCATTAATACCCTAAAATAGTTTTTTTAGTAGTTACGGTAGGTCTATATAACATGCAACTCATAATTTTGAAGGCATCCGGACTCGCAAACCATAGGATAAACTCATCACCAAACCAAAGAGAGCTCGGAGAAATGGGTGCAGGTGGCCGGATGTCCGTCTCCGGGTCCGATTCCGATGCCGTTAAACGTGCCCCATCCTCGAAACCTCCATTCACACTAGGAGAGTTAAAGAAAGCCATACCACCCCACTGTTTCAATCGATCTCTCTTTCGGTCTTTCTCCTACGTTGTTATGGACCTAGCCTTCTCCTTCCTATTCTACTACGTCGCCTATGTACACATCCCTCGTCTCCCTCAGTCTCTCGCCTACATCGCCTGGCCTATTTATTGGGTTCTCCAAGGTTGTGTTCAAATGGGCTTGTGGGTCTTGGCCCACGAGTGCGGCCACCAGGCATTCAGTGAGTACCCATTGTTGAATGATACCGTTGGTTACATCTTACACACTGCTATGCTTGCCCCATACTTTTCTTGGAAATACAGCCACCGCCGCCACCACTCTAACACCGGTTCACTCGACAACGACGAATCATTTGTTCCAAAAATCAAGTCTAATCTTTCGCCATCCGCAAGATTGCTAAACACTCCCCCTGGCCGACTCTTTAGACTCACCATCTTATGCACTATCGGATGGATTTTATACGTGTGGTTCAATGTCTCAGGCCGAAAGTTTGATAAATTCGCCAACCATTTTGACCCACAAAGTCCGATTTTCTCTGACCGTGAGCGAGCTCAAATCGTCCTAACCGATATCGGACTTGTTGTAGTAAGCTACGGACTCTACAACATCGGGGCAGCAAAAGGATTTGCATGGCTCTTTTGCATCTATGGAGTACCTCTAGTTATTGTTTACGGATTTCTCGTTGTGATCACTTGGTTGCACCACACTCATCGTTCACTTCCCCATTACGATTCAACCGAGTGGGATTGGATGAGGGGAGCTTTGGCGACCATTGATAGAGATTATGGTGTTCTGAACACAGTTCTTCATCACATTACTGATACTCATGTAGCCCATCATTTGTTCTTCACCATACCACATTATCATGCCATGGAAGCGACAAATGCGATCAAGCCAATTTTGGGAGATTATTATCAGTATGATAACACTCCGGTCGTGAAGGCAATGTGGAGAGAAGCAACTGAATGTTTCTTTGTTGAGAAAGATGAAAACGAGGAAGACAAAGGTGTTTATTGGTTCAATAACAAAATGTAAAACAGGAGAAACTGGTTCCATTTTTTCTTAATTTCTTAGTAATTTATATTATCCCTTTGTCGAATTTGTATTTAAAATTAAACTTTCAATAAGTGATACATTAATGACCACCGTCTGCAGCATATCCAAAAACTCGAATTTTGTTTTCATGCGCCAATTTTTCAAAACGCATCAATTTGTAGCAGTGAAAATCGGCAGTCTAGTTTCCATAAAAGACTTTTTGATTAAATTACAAGATCTTATGTTATCAATATTGTTAACATAACTTTTTAACTTATAGTGAGCCCATAAAAGCCAATTATAAGATGACACATTTAAAGTCCACATCATTTGGGCAACATTAATATCAAAATTCGAGCGCCTATCTCAAATGACTCTAAACAAGTGAAGATTAATAACGAGGGCACTAATAGTACCGGGATTAATAATACTATTTATCTTTATCCGACTACCAAATAAGCCCTTAAGGTATTTGTTAAAATATCAAATTAATATTTCTCCCAAATTAAATGATTCCTTTTTCATTAATAGTCAAAACGTACTATCCCCAATATATAGTTATGAGATTAATTATTAATAATGAGAGCATTAATAGTAAATAAATTAATAATACTTTTTATCCTTACTCGACTGCTATACAAACCCTTACATTTTTTCTAGGAATGACAACTAACACGTTTTTTTTTTTTTTACATCCAATATTTGTTCGAATAAATTTGTTTGAACCAACATATGTATTTTTTGGACAAACATATGTATTTTCCAAACAAATGTATACGATTTCCAGGTGTCATTTTCTATTTAAGGGTAATACAAATGGATCAAGACGAATACAAGTAACCGGTGAAAGTTGGGCCAAGTGTCATTTTCTATTTTGCTAGGGGGGCTAACCACGAGTTCGTGTATCACTTTTTATCTTTATCATTGCATTTCAATATAGTCTTTAACACCCCCATTTATCCCGATGTATAATAGAAAGTTCATACAAAAAATGAGATATAAAAAGTGGATTTTAAGACGTTACCCTCCACCTTTTTTCTAGCACCTTTAGACACTTCCTTAAAAATAAAAAAATATAGTCACTTGACAATATTCAGTCAAGATTAGTAGTCTGGAAAAACATACACTCCAAGACAAGGGGCATGCGCAACTATGCAATCCCCATATATTGGGGCTCTTATCTATATATATAGAATGAAAATTATTTTGGGTCATTATTGGCGACTATATTATGATTGGTGTGAGGGGCTGCATAATGTTTCATTGCTGTTATGATTGGTAATTACATAATTAAGAAGATGCCACTCTCACCAATTTTTACTTGCTATTTGATCTTAAAAAAAAAAAAAAACACATCAATCATTCCACAAGATAGTTAAGCATCTAAGATATACTTAGTTATTTAACCTGTACTCTGTACGGGTACAATATGTAACATATATATATATTGTAATAATAATAAAATTTTTAGACATTATAATTAGATTGTTAATCTCTTCCATGATTATAATATTTATTTCTATTGTTATTAATATTAAATAATTTTTTAAATAAATACTTTTAAAATTAACATAAGTTTCTAACTAACGTGAGATACATATTTTTTTATTAGTAATAATTGTAAAAATATTTGATCTAAAGATTTTTAAAATTAACATCTAACTTGATAATAATATTATAAGTCTTTTTGTTAAAAACTTTTAAAATTATGATTCATTTTTAAACAATGTGGGATAGTTATTTTATTTTTATTTTTATTGGTAATAAAGTTTAAGTCTTTTATCTAAAGACTTTTAAAACCAACCCCACATTCAAACCATGCGATATATATATTTTCTATTAGTAATAATAGTAGTAGATAAAAGACTTTTTAACCAACATCCATTTCTAAACAATGTGAGATACATTTCTTTGTAACCAATGTGAGATACATCATCTAAATTTTTTTTAAACCTATATCATTTTTCTAATCAATGTGAAATATTTCTCTTCTATTGTTAATAATGATAAACTTTTAAAATCAACATCACTCCCTAACTAATGTGGAATACATATCCTCATTTGGTAATAATAGTAGAAGTTTTTTTCTTAAAAGTTTTATAACCAACATCTTTTCCTAAATAATGTGGGATGTATCTCTTCTACTATATTGATAGTAAAAGTAAAAGTCTTTTATCTAAAGATTTTTAAAACCAACATAGTTTTTTAACCAATGTAGGATATCTCTTCTATTAGTAATAATAGTACAAGTTTTTTTTTTAATCTAAAATTAAAATCAACATTACTTTCTAACCAATGTGAGATATACATCTTCTATTGGTAATAATGATAGACGTCTTATATCTAAAGATTTTGAAAACCAACATTACCATCTACCAAATGTATGATACATCTATTCTATTGATAATAATAGTATTTTTTAAACAAACATTAATTTATAACCAATGTGTGATACATATATATCTTCTATTGATAATGATTACGCAAAAGTGGTGGTGACCTTGTCTTTTACTCATGTAGGCAACGGAGTTTGTGATTCGAACGATGACGTGGATACGATTTAGCTACGTCCTGCACAGTTAATTAAACAACACCGTTAAGGAGTTGGGACGGCCCGACTCAAACCCTCGATGTAAGAATGAGATTACGGGTGATAAGAGTTGCAGTAAATGCAATGTATTGATGATCCTTGTTTCCTGGAAATAAGTATCGTTTTTAGATGAAGGTTCTTTGCTATTTTTGGAAATCTGTGTTGGCTTAGCAATAACTGTAGAGAATGTCTCATATTTATATCTGATTGGTCTGTGAGGTGACGCTTTCCTATTTGTGAACATGTTGCGGCTGATCATAAATGCTCTGATGCCGTGTCGGGTGGGGGAAGTGACCAGACTGGACTCCTACCAGGGGAGTGGTTGGTTATGTGCGTTAGTGTTTTCGGCGTGTGACAGGGCTTTGCCAGAGTTGTTTCACTCTGAATGCCTCGTTCTCTCTCTGATCAACTGTTACCGAGACCGAGTTGGCCTTATTATTACCGAGACCGAGCGGTTATAGCCTTGTTCCAAGATCATGCCTGTTTTATTATTTGCCGAGGCCGAGCTGGCCTTGCTCAATTTTACTAATGGTGGGACTCAAGGTGGTCCCCTCCGATGCTAGCTTATACTGAAACCCTTCAGATAATAATAGTTGAATGCTTTGTAACCAATGTGAGATACATGCATCTATTTTATTTGTAACAAAAATTCTTCAATCTAAAGACTTTTTAAACCAACATTTATTTTTAAACAATGTGAGATACATATCTTTTATTGGTAATAAGAGTGAAAGTCTTTTATATAAGAAGAATTTTAAAACTAACATCTTTGTCCTTAATTTTGACCTGGAAGAAGAGAGTTGTGAAGGGTGAGCGAACAAAGCTCAGTAAGATCATACGTCGCCCCTCCGGTTTCTAAGGAGGGGTGACTCAAAGAATAATCGTGCTATAAGTAAAACAGAATTTAGAAATTTGATAACTTGCAAAAATCAAAGATAGGTATCGATCGACAATAATATAAATCCTTTTAAAAAAAAGGAGTGTTCAAACAAATCATTATGGATCAAATAAGTTTGTCATTACTGCTGTCCCATATCAGCTAGTAATAACCGAAGATTCAAAATATTTATTAGGATCACATAAGGGTCTATTGACCAAGAACCAAATCCCCCGAAGGGTACACAAATCTCCCGTAGGGTACACGAATCCCCTGAAGGGTACACAAATCCCCGTCAAGTGGTGCAACTTCAATTATTTCAAATGTTGTCACGAAAATCCCCGTGACGGGTTGTTCATACTTAGTGATCATAAATAGTTTCAAAACATGAATAGTACTGTTAATGTACTATTATCAAAACGTAAATCATATCAAAATTTGTCATTTTCGATACCAAGGAGTATACCGACAAGGTTTACAAATATAAAGCAATTTCTCAATAACAAAGGTATTTCATGAAAAATCAAAGTAGACATGAAATCTGCGAAAACGAAGATATTCAACAAAGCTAACGACGGAGTCAAAACAACTACCGACATAAGGTCGGGTATGACAAATGAAAGAACGAATTTTCAAGAATAGCGGAAGCCTAACTTAAAAGAATATATTTTTTTATACTTTTACAAAGAACCTAAAAGAAACGTAATACCTTACCTTGTTAGGGTGTGCTCACGACAAAGTCTCGAACCGCAACTGAAACATTAATTCGTCTTGCCCAAAACTAATTTAAACAAAACACTAAAATTAAAATTCTGAATTTCGGGTCTTATTATTTCTGAGTTTAAATAACCTAACAAAAGTAAAAAAAAATACAAATGACAACCAATTAATTGTTAAATGTTTAAGGGGGTCATTTGTAAATAACGGAAATCATTAATTATGTCCAAAAGCATAGGGGGAAAAGACGAAAATTCCATCATCTTCTTCAAGAAGCCCCCTGCTTCGGCTTCTTTCTGTAACTTTCTGTTTCCTCCCACCAATACAATTTTACATCTACCATATATATATATATATATATATATATATATATATATATATATATATATATATATATATAATCATACCTATATTTTTTAAACAAGATTATCATCCTTCAAACTTTAAAGAGTACCTACTGCCTTCAATTCAATTAAAACACAAGAACCCACTTAAGGCTTACATGAAGATTCACACTAATTGTTTTTGGTTCTAAAGACAGGAAAGATCAATTACAGATTATCTCATTCGTCCCGATTAACTACAAAGGAAGGTAAGGCGGAAGTTTACCTCGGTTTTTCTTTCTTGCCGGAGCACACGCACAACCAAAATTTTTCAGCCGTATTGTTCTGTCGACGCTTCTCCCGCTCTCTTTCGACTCTACTAAAACAAAACCCCAAAGCATCGGTAGAATATCTTATAAATCACAACCCACTTTGTGATTGATTCACACCCGAACTCTTGTTCAACTGAGGGAAGACTTCTTCCCGGAGACAATCACGGTAAGGATATATCATGAGAGATTATCTTAATGTTATTATTATTTAATATTATAATATTATAACACCTTTCCCTATTGTTATATATATACGTATATGGCTAAAAAAATCCCAATTGCGGGTGGATCCCATTTAACAAAATAAATAAAATTATTTTATTTTATTATTATTGTTATTATTATTATTATTATTATTATTGTTGTTGTTGTTGTTGTTGTTGTTGTTGTTATTATTATTATTATTATTATTATTAATGGCCCAAATTCGAAATTTATCCAAAACCGAAACTAAATCCAAAATAATTTGATCAGCCCAAAACAATGTAATTAAATTATATTATAATTTAACATTTCATGCTAGCATTTTCAGGGTATTACAGTAGACACCTTAAATTTTGGACTTTATGATATTAAAATATTTATTTTGAGGCTTTTAAAATCATTATTCATATTCTAACAATGTGAGATATTTCTTTTCTATTTCTATTGGTAATAAAAGTTTAAAACTTTTATTTAAAGACTTTTAAAAGAAACATCTTTTTCTAACCATGTGGAATACATTTTTTTTATTGGTAATAATAGTATTTTTAAAATCAACACTAATTTCTAATAAATGTAAGATACATTTTTCTATAATAATAATAGTCTTTTATATAAAAACTTTTGAAATCAACATCTCTTTCTAAACAATGTGGGATACATATTTTCTATTGGTAATTATATAGAAATAATAATTGTAGTAATATTTTATCTAAAGAGTTTTGAAACCAACATCTCTTGTTAAACAATGTGTGATACATCTCTTATATTGATAATAATATAAAAATTCTTTTATCTATGAATTTTATAACCAATATATGTTTCTAAATAACGTGGATCTCTTTTTAACAAACATATCTTTCTATATAATGAGATACATCTATTCTCTTCTCTCTTATTGATGATAAAAGTAGAAATCTTTTTATTTAAAGACTTTTAAAATCGGCATCACTTTTTAACCAATGTAAGATTTATCTCTTTTATTGGTAACAATAGTGATTTAAAACCAACATCAATTTATAACAAATGCGTGATATATATCTTCTACTGCTAATAATAGTAAAAGTCTTTTATATAATCTAAAATAATTAAAAATGAACATAATTTTTTAACCAATGTAAGATATACATATTCTATTGGTAATAATAGTAGAAGACTTTTTTCAAAAGACATTAAAACCAACATCACTTTCTAACCAATGTGTGATACATCTCTTTAATTGGTAATTAATAATAGTATTTTTAAAACAAACATCAATTTCTAACCAATGTATGATATATCTCTTATATTGGTAATAATAGTAGAATATTTTATAATCAATGTGAGATACATCTCTTGTAAAAGTGAAAGTCTTTAGTTTAAAGACTTTAAAATCTAACATTTTTGTAAGGGTAAAATAGACCATGCCTATTTTTACTTGTTTCCCCTTTCATGGTCAAAACTTCATATTTGTTAAGTTTGTGGTAATTTAGGATTTAATATCTTTTATTAGATTTAGTTGTGGTATCTTTGGAATCAAAATCTTTTATTAGATTATGGTTCATCATTTTTTGGAAACAAAATCTTGCTTTAAATCCAAGTCAATCCGTGAACCTTGACTCCTTTGTTATTTGGTAATAAACTTCATGGATTTGGTAAGTTGTTGATATTACCTTGTTGCTAATCCTTTTCCTTGTAGTAGATGGATTTTTCCGTGTGTGTGTAGGTCTTCAATGCTATATATACAGGAGCTGGGATACGGGTTACGGGCAGAGCTTGAGAGAGAGAATTAAAGCCATAAGCTGTGAGCAGATATAGAAAAAGTTCAGAACCTGATTCCAGTCCTGAAGTGCAGAAGATAGCCTGAAGCTGTTGATGTTATAACATCGGCAGTAACATTGAAGTTCTGGAAAACTGTTTTGTCTTCCTATTTCAATTTTAGGAAGCTGCTTTATTTCTTCCCACGTTTTGTTTACCTTGTTTATGTGGGGTTTTTGTTCTCCAAGACTTGTTGTCTTGTGAGAATATTTTGTGAGTGATTTCACAATTGTTTTTGTAAAACGATTATTATTTTTAGTGAAATCTTTGTGGCCTTGAGGCTAGGTCTACAAGTATAATCTTGTAGATTGTTTTTGGTAAACTTTTGCATTCAGTTCTCTGTTTGATTAAGTCTTCCACTGTTTTGTTCATCTTTGTTCATTGTGATTCCCATTGTAGCTACATTCACATCTACATTGGAAATTGCTTGGTTTCTCTTGAGAATCCTAGCTATTGTGTTCTTTCAATTGGTATCAGAGCCTTCTCTTGATATCACTAAGAGTTGATTCCGGTCTTAGCCGTGATGGATTCTCAATATGAGAATGTCGTTCGTCCTCCTACTCTGACTAATGCAAACTATTCGATTTGGAAAGTCAAGATGCGCATCTTCATCAAATCAATTGATGAAAGAGCGTGACTTGCTGTCATGAAGGGATGGAGTCCTCCTAAAACTACTGATTCTGATGGTGATGTCAAGATCACCAAAGAATCTGAATGGTCTAATAAAGATAGGAATACTGCGTATTTTAATTCAAAAGCTTTGTCTGCTATATATAAAGCTTTAGATGCTAACGCCTTTAGGGTGATTGCCAACTGTGAATCTGCTAAAGATGTTTGGGAGGCCCTTCAGACCTTGTGTGAAGGACCTGCCAGTGTTCGCGCCTCTAGGTTAAGATTGCTCACCACACAATTTGAAAATACAAGAATGAATGAGTCTGAAGATATTATGTCTTATTATGGTAGACTTCTTGACATGTCAAATTATGCTTTTTCTTTAGGAGATCACATCACTGATGATCGTCTTGTTAGTAAGATGATGAGAAATTTGCCAGAAAGGTTTAATGTCAAAATATGTGCTATTGAGGAAGCGCATGATGTTGATAAGATAAGTTTTGAACGATTGGCTGGTATCCTTCAAAACTTTGAATTGAACCTAAATGATCAAATCAAACAAAAAGGCAAAGGGGCATCATCTTCTACACCAATAGTGAAAAATATTGCTATGCCTGCTCCTATTGATATCTCATCTGACTTACTTGAAATTCAAAAAGACATTGATGAGTCTGATTTTGGAGAAGAATCTATAGCTCTTTTGACTACAAAATTAAATTTTTTTTTTGAAAACTAAGAGTCAAAATAGAACTCCATCATCAAGCTCCAAAAACAACTTTAAACCTGATTCTGGAAAATTTGTTCCCAAGGAAAATTATTTCCAAACTCCAGAAAAGCCTTTCATAAACCCCTTTGCTTCAAAGTCTTCTTACAATGGTAAGAACATTGATTCAATTCAATGTAGAGAGTGTCAAGGGTATGGTCATTATGCTAACCAATGTGCAAATACTCTAAGAAAAAAAGGTTTGAATTTTTCAGCAACTCTGAGTGATAGTGATAGAGAAGATCCAGGTGATCTTATCACTCTAACTGCTGTTTATGATTCTGAAACTGACAGTGCAGGTTATTGGTTCAATTTGACTCCCAATGTAGCTACATCGGAAGTCACATCAGAAGATGCAGTGGACAGAAACAGTGATGATCTTTACGGTTTTAACTCTTCAATCCCAGAAGATGGTGGAGATTCAGAGTCTGAATTGCTGGAAGGGTACAAGGAATTATACAAGGATTGGGAGAAACGAGCACACCAAGTTACATTGCTTGGTAAGGCAAACGAGCTGTTGAAAAAGGCCAATGAAGATCAGAAAGATTGCATTATAAGACTGGAAAGCTTGCTAGGCAAAAAGGATGTTGAGATCGAAGGGTTAAGGGATCAGCTCATCATTCAAGCAAATGAAACCATTGCTAAATGGAATTCGAGTCAACATAAAATGGATGAGATGCTTAATTCAGGTAACTCATCCAAGGCAGGTATTGGTTTTGTACCAAAATATTCGTGAGAGAAGGTGAAGGTACATTCCAACCTAAACAAATTCAAAGAATTTCGTAAAACCGATTTCTTTGAAAAGCCAAAATCAAGAAAGAAAAACTTTGTTTGTCATTTCTGCCATAAGCCTGGTCATATACAACCTTTTTGTTTTCTGAAAAAGGGTATATATGAGGATGAAGTTAGGCAGACTTTCTTGATGAAAAACCAGATGCAACATCGAATGAAACAGCCAATGCAGCATCCAATGCAGCAACATTGGAAGTCACATTGGAAGTCACATCAGAAATCACATCCTCATAAAAATCAACCTAAAAGTTTTAAACAGATGTGGGTTCCCAAAGGCAGTAATGACAAAGGTAAGTCCAAGTACTATGAACCTTTTGACATATGTCCTGGTGTAAAATGTCTGATGATGAGATGTGCAATGTAACCTTCACTTCTTTGAAATCTCATATAGCTGGAACATGGTACTTTGACAGTGGTTGTTCTAGACATATGACATGTTCACTTGAGAATTTGAAAGATTATGTGAGCATCAATGGTGGTTCAGTGACCTATGGAGGTGGTGCCAAAGGCAAGATAATTGACAAAGGAACATTGAATGTTGAAGGTCTTCCAAATCTCACCAATGTTTATCATGTGGAAGGACTTAAAACAAACTTGATTAGTATAAGTCAATTGTGTGACGATGACCTTCAGGTAAGGTTTGATAAAAATTCTTGTGAAGTTTTTGATCAAACTAACAAATGTCTTCTGACAGGTACAAGGTCATCTGACAATTGTTATATGTTCAACAATAGCCAATCATGCCAAAAAGCTAGTCTTGATATTACATATCTTTGGCATAAAAAACTTGGACATATGAGTTTTCGTAAGCTCCATGAGCTTGTGAAACATGATGCAGTGAAAGGGTTGCCAAACTTAGATAAGAATTATACAAAGGTATGTGGTCCCTGTCAAAAAGGTAAACAAACCAAGGCCTCTCATCTTCCTATATCTCAATGTTCCACATCTAGGTGTCTAGAGATGATTCATACAGATCTCATGGGTCCCATTGAGGTAGAAAGTTTAGGAAAGAAAAAATATACTTTTGTGTGTGTGGATGATTTTTCTAGATACACTTAGGTGATTTTCTTGAGAGAAAAATATGAAACCTTGGAGGCATTTAAAATCACACCCGTCAGGATGAACTTGTATGATCTAAAGCTTATTAGAATTAGATCGATCATGGCACGGAATATGAAAACTCATCATTTTCTAACTATTGTGCCTCTAATGGCATCTCATGAATTTTAAGACCCAAAACTCCACAACAAAATGGAGTGGCGTAAAGAAAGAACAGACACTTCAAGAGATGGCAAGGTTGGTTGGCCTCAAAAAATTGGCAAAAAGATTTTGGGCCAAGCCTTAAATACAAATTTTGTCACATTGGGAATAGGGTTTTCTTGAGACCAGTAAAGACAATGACACCTTATGAAATCTTTCTAGAAAGAAACCAACCTTAAAATATTTTCATGTTTTTGGTTGCGTGTGCTACCTTCTCAATGATAGAGATCAACTTTCTAAGTTTGATTCTAAAAGTGACAAGTGTGTTTTCATGGGTTACTCAACTAATAGTCGTGCTTACAGAGTCTTTAATCTTAGGACTAAGACTATTATGGAATCTATGAACATTGTCTTTGATGATCTAACGGATCTTGGCCACAAAACTGTTGAAGAAGATGTTTCAGGAATTCTTGATTTTGGAGATAACGATCCGTAACCAAAGATTCAATCCAATGGAACCAAGAAGTTGATCGCTGCACCGCAGATTCGTGATGTACACGACGATGTGATTCGACAATACCCAATGTGATTCCGAATGTAGCTACATCGAAGTCACATTGACGTAAACTTGACGTAAGTTGAAACCGATTCGTAACAGTAGATAATCGCCTAGTTTGATCGATCGTGATACGACATACCAAGCAAAATCCATAAAATACATCCATCTTCTCAGATCATAGGTAATGTTCAGGATTGTGTATCAACTAGAAGAAAAGGTAAGGTGGATTATAGAAAACTTGCTTGCTTGTCCACTCTAGATTTTGATGAAATCCATGCATCCTGTTTTGTATCCACCATTGAACCAAAAAATGTGCATGAAGCTCTTAAAAATGAATGTTGGATAAATGCCATGCAAGAAGAACTAGACCAATTTACTAAAAACGATGTTTGGTATCTTGTTCCTAGACCCACTTCTGTAAATGTTATTGGAACAAAATGGATTTTCAAAAACAAAACAAATGAAGTGGGAGTAATAATAAGAAACAAAGCAAGACTTGTGGCTCAAGGGTATACACAGGTTGAGGGGGTGGATTTTGATGAAACCTTTGCTCCCGTAGCCCGTATTGAGTCCATTCGTCTGTTGCTTGCCATTACATGTTTTCTTGATAAACTCTTCAACAAATGGATGTGAAGAGTGCTTTTTTAAATGACATTCTTGAAGAAGAAGTTTTTGTTGAGCAACCAAAAGGTTTTGAGGATCCCCATAAACCCAGTCATGTGTTTAAGCTAAAAAAAGGTCTTGTATGGTCTCAAACAAGCTCCTAGAGCTTGGTATGGGAGACTTACAGACCATCTTTTGAAAAGTGGGTTTAGAAGGGGAGAGGTGGATAAAACTCTATTTATTCAAAATCAAGACAAACACATTTTGATAGCACATATTTATGTTGATGACATTGTGTTTGGATCCACTTCCAAGTCCTTGGAAAAAGAATTTGTTAACTGCATGACTTCCACTTTTGAGATGAGTATGGTTGGGGAGTTGACCTATTTTTTAGGAATTCAGATTAAATAATCACATGAAGGGATGTTCATATCTCAAGCCAAGTATGCTCTTAACTTGGTGAAGAACTTCAATCTTGAGAATGGAAAACAAAAGAAAACCCCTATGGGTACATCCAATAAACTCAATAAAGATGAAAAATCCGAAAGTGTTGACCATACTTTATATAGAGTATGATTGGAAGTCTCTGTATTTCTAATCGCCACCCGCACATCATGTATAGTGGTGTGCTTGTGTGTTGTATCAAGCAAACCCCAAAGTCTCTCACTTGAAGGCAGTAAAAAGAATAATTAGATATGTTGGTGAGACTTATGCCATGGGTTTGTGGTATACTAAACACACAAACACCAATCTTGTTGGGTTTAGTGATGCTGATTGGGCTGGTAGTGTAGATGATATGAGAAGCACATCTGGTGGATGTTTTTATATGGGGAATAACTTGATTTCATGGTTTAGTAAGAAACAAAATTGTGTTGCCCTATCAACAACTGAATCTGAGTATATAGCTGCTGGTAGTGGATGTACACAACTCTTATGGATGAAACAAATGATCAAGGATTATGGTTTGCACAACAATGTATTAACCATGTATTGTGACAACACTAGTGCCATAAGTATAGCTAAAAATCCTGTTCAACACTCTAGAACTAAACACATTGACATAAGACACCATTTTATTAGAGACTTGGTTGAACAAGGTATTGTTTGCATTGAACATGTGGGAACAGAAAATCAACTGGCTGATATTTTCACAAAGAGTCTAGATTTTGAGAAATTTATAAATCTTAGGAAATCTCTCGGTATGTGTGCCATGTGACCCCTCACTTCTTTATATATATATAAAATTTTTTTTAGGCTTCTTGCATTGTATTTTAGGGGGGCACACTAGTTTCACTCTTTATGTTTTAGTACCTTTGGTAGTTGGCCTGGATATGCATTCAATATTTGTTGTGATTTTCTTGTTCTGATTCTCCTCACCATCTCCCTAAAAGGTGTATTGAAATTGAAAAATCTTTAGACCACAAAGGAAAGAATTACCTTTTTGTAATTTTTGGGATGTTGCAATTTGTCAAAGTACTATGGAGCTTAGGCTTTCATGGGTTGATCTTGAGAAAATTGACTCCCTTTAATTGAAAAAGTGTGAAAGCTACCTAACGGAAAAGAGCTACCTATGGACAAGGTTGAGGCATCTTTCTTTTGGAACTGTGAATCCTCGGATTACATGGGTTGATCATTAAGTAAAGTTGCTACCCTTGGCAAATAGTGTGAAAGGTTCCTAGTGGTTTGTGTTGAATATGCTTAAAATAAAGTAAAGCTATTCTCCTAGGGAAATAAAGTACCTATGGATTTTATGGGAGTTTTGTGCTGTTTTGGTGAAGAAAAGATGAGATTTTGTACATAAAATCACAACTTTGGCGAATGTGTCTTCCAATGCAGCTAAATTGGGAACTACATTCAGATGATCTAGACATATCACATGTGTGTGATTGCATTGTTTCTCTTGTTTTTCTGCACATACTAGGCATATTTTCTAGGACATATTTTGTGTTGATCATATCAGCCCCTTGATGTTTTTTGTTTTCATAAGCAGATTAGTGCAATCTCTATTCTATTGTTCACCATGTTGATGCTTTATGTGGTTGTCTAATCTGTGTGTTGATCATGAGGCCCTGAACTGGTTTATGATTACTGTCTTTCGCAGGTTTGTGTGGTTGCAATTTTGGTTCATTTAGTGTTGTGTATCCTCAAAATACTTGATCAATTTTGTAATATTCAAATTTTGAAATATGAAATTAGTAGTTATTCTCTCTCATTTAATCCTCCACCTATTTCTCATGCCAATAACAACAGATTTTTATCACTCCTTTATTACTGGTTAATATTTGATTTTTTATCTAAAGTTTGAATTTTGATTTGCTGTTAGGACTCCTCACATTCCATCTAATTAAGGTGTTAACGGATAATTGCAATTAGAGGGTGTATTAGTGCTGTGTTTTCAGGAAGCAAGAAACACTTCTCCCAGAAGCTTCTCTTCTTCAAAATCCGGCAGAAAAATTTCGGGCAGATCTTCTTCCTCACAATCCTTCCTCCTTCATCATCTCTCTTGTGTTCTTCACCTCAATTTCTCCATGGCATCCTCCTCATTCTCTGCACACGAAACCCCTAAACACAATCCAACCACAGATGTAGCTTCCGATGAAGCTACATCAAGCCCTCTTTCCTCACCTGAAAATCCCATTACAGCTATTGTAGTAGCTCAGCAATTACCTAAACCTCTGACTGTGATCCTACCTGGTGAGAAAGGAAATGCAATTGATGTAGATAATCCAGGAGATTTATCAGGGTTACCCCAAATCGGTAACCCTAGTTCGAGAAAATCAAAACGGCTGCGAGGGATTCCCTCAAATTTTGAAGATCCAAGTGAAGAAGATGTTCTCACTGCCAAGGTTCTAAAAATCGTTAGGCGGCCGTTAGGCGGCACACTAGCGCCTAGCCCTAGGGACTAGTCCTGGGCGCATGGGGGCCTAGAATTAAGGCATAATTACCATTTTTTTGATAATTTACATCAAAGATCAAACACATTGAATACAAATTAAATTTTTTTTTATGTTTGTCATTTTATCAAACACTTGTCTATATTTGTAAAATGAACAAAAATATACAAAACTACCATTAATCTCAATTCTCAACAACCCCAAAGCAATAAACAAGCCAAGTTTATAACTAAAAACAAAAAAGATATTACTCTAGTTCGCCCCCCATTACCTCCCTCTATGCCTCACCATTACCACTCCCCCTTCTTTCTCTAGTTCGCCCCCTCTTTCTTATCCGGTCACCGCATACCACAAAATCAAAGCTACAAAAATAAATTAAGTTCGGCGAGTGGTCGATTAGGCAGCGACTAAGAAAGTCGCGGCGGTAGAGAGGGGCCTAGCGCCTAGGCGGGGTCTAGGCGGGGAGTTTTAGAACACTGCTCACTGCTAAGAAACACAAAGTTATTCCAGGAACTTTTAAAGAACCTGTGGACATTGCGAGTGATCCCGATGATGAAGATTTTATTCCCAAAACAGGACCAACCCCGGTGGTTCAAGAACCGGTCTCTCATCCTGCTTCTCCCATAATTGCTCCAGTTCAAGAGGAAGTAAAATACGATGACTATCCCATACCCTCACCCCGAGTAGTTTTTCAGACGGATTCTTCAACACAAGCAAAAGAATCGTCTGATATTGAAGCTAGCTCACCTTCGGAATCAAATGCAGATATCAATTTCTCCGATGAAGACAGAACTTTGGCTGATTATCTGGTCAAATTGAAGAAAGTGGCTTCTCCCAAGTCTGCTCCATCTCCACAGTCACCGGAAGAAGACATGCCCCATCAATCCAGTTCCTCAGACTTCGATGACAGTTCTGACAAGAACTTTGAAAACAAAGAAGGAACCCCTGAAGATAATGAGGACACAGAAGAGGCTCCTATTCGATTTACCAGAAGCCGGGCGTCTTCAGCAAATGTAGCTACTAATGTAGCTACATCCAAATTTTCCAAGCCATCTGTTTCTGGGGCTTCTTCAGTTGGTACACCCTTCTCCTTTAAATTTGTGTCAAAAGCTGCTTCTGTTCGGCATAATACCTCCCGTAAAATTGTGGATGAACGAATTATTCCTTCAGTAGAGTTGGATGCACAAAACTTAACACAATTTTTCTTTGATAGAGGTCTTTCTGGGACTTTATCTTCTGCCTCCCCATATTTTCGTGATCTTATTTACGAATTTTATGCCAACATTGAAAAACGTGTTTCTTCACCTTCTGATGCACGATTTGAAAAAGTTTTTGTGAGAGGGAAATGGTATGATTTTTCATCTTCTATCATAAATGACATATTGCACACTCCTGCTTCAGGCCCTTTTGATATGTAAACTGATCTGAATCTGTGTGTTTTGGAGTTAACTGGTGGCTCCTTGAATAAGTGGCCTGCCAAAGGTTCCTCTATTAGCACTTCACAATTGTCATCTCTCTATGCTCTCATGCATAAAATTTGTTGTGCGAATTGGTCACCCACCACAAACTCCAACACTCTCACTGAAGAACATGCTAGGGTGATTTTTCAGATTGGGACCAATAAACCTTTTGATTTTGGATACTTTGCCTTCAGAAAAATTTCTTCTTTAGCTGAGTCAGAAGGTGACAAAAGGTCCTTGATTTTCCCTTCTTTGATTTATAAAATTTTAGTCTCCCAAGGATACTCTCCTTCTGCTACAACTAGACTCTCTCCAATTCTTGAACCTCTCCATATCTCAGCCAAATTGTTAAAAGGAGATAGGCTTGTGAATCTTCCTCTTCTCCATCCATATGTCCCAGTGTCATCTGTTCCTGGTTCCTCTCTACCATCTGCTTCTATTCCTGTTAATGCTACTTCCAATGTAGCTACATCAGCCATCTCTGCACACCCTTCTACTCCAATCTCTATAGCTTTTATATATGAACATTTGGCTATGGTGCAATCTCAATTGGAAATTCTGGATACACAGTCTACACTTCTTAAATCATTAGCTGCTCAATATACTGCCTGGTTGGCCATGCATTCTGGCCAAATAGGGGGTATAAATGTTAATGCAAGTGTTCCCGCGCTGCTCCTCTGGCTGCCGTTCTTGAAGCCGATCCTGGCCGCTGAAGCCGAAGAAGAAGCGCTCGATGATCGCTTGAAGCCGCATAAAGATTGATTCTCTAAATCTGTGGTTGAAAATTTATGTGGTTGAATATTTGGGCTGTCTGTTATTGGTTGGATTTAAACATTAACATTGCTTCACAATTTAGTCTGTAATCCTAAACTAATCTGGTCTCTAACTCCTAAACTGTGATTGGTTGGTTATGCTAGTTTGTTTATGGCTCTCATTGCATGACCATTATTTATGATTAGTGCACATGTTTAGGGGGTGAGTTGTTTTGGATTTGTCTCTCTAACATTTTGCAGGATGAAATATGGAACTCTTGCTTTGGATTTGACCAGAAATGCTCAACAAAGGGGGTGATTGTAAGGGTAAAATAGGCAAGACCTATTTTTACTTGTTTTCCCCTTTCTTGGTCAAAATAATATTTTTGTTAAGTTTGAGGTTTTTAGGATTTAATATCTTTCATTAGATTTAGTTATGGTATATTTGGTATCATAATCTTTTATTAGATTTTGATACATTCATTTTTGGTAACTAAATTTGAATATAAATCATAGTCTAACCGAGATTCTTGACCTGTTTCATATTTGGTAATAAAATCTCACAAGATTGGTAAGTTGTTAATCTTTCCTTATAACTAATCATTTTCCTTGTAGTAGTTGGACTGCTTTTGCGTGTGTGTAGGATATCGCATGCTATAAATAAAGGAGCTGGGATTCGGGTTACTGGCAGAGCTTGTGAGAGAGAACAAAACGCAAGAAAGCTGTGTTCAGAAGGAAGGAGATACAGAAGCTGTTTCCAGTTCCAAAGTACTGCTGTTTGCTTGTTGCTATTGATGTTATAACATCGGCAGTCACATTGAAGATCTGGAAACTGTTTGTCTTCCTGTTCAGTCTAAAGGAATCTGATTTTGTTTCTTCCCACGTTTTGTTTAAACTGTTTATGTGAGGTTTTTGTTCTCCAAGACTTATTGTCTTGTGAGAATATTTTTGTGAGTGATTTCACAATTGTTTTTGTAAAACGATTATCCTTTTTAGTGAAATATTTGTAGCCTTGAGGTTAGGTCTACAAGTATTATCTTGTAGATTGGTTTTGGTAAAACTTGCATTAAGTTTTCTGTTTTTAGTTTATACTTCCGCTGCTATAATCTTCTTTGATCATTGTGATTCTCATTGTAGCTACAATCACAGCTACATTGGAAATTACTTTGGTTTCTCTTGAGAATCCTAGCTATTGTGTTCTTTTAGAATTTTGTTTTGCTCTTAAAATAAATGTGTTAACAGTTTTGATGCCTAGCATTGACATCAACATTATTAGATTTTTTTTGTCTTGAAAAAACTGTGTTAACAGTTCTGATACCTAGCATTGGCATCATCATTATTAGATTTTTTTTTTGTCTTGAAAAAACTGTTAACAATTCTGATGCCTAGTATTGACATCAGCATTATTGGATTTATCTTCATTAATGATATTTTTCTAATTTGATAACCAATTTGTAGTTATATGAAATATCCAAATAATTGATGAATCTAGATCAAAACATGTTTTTAAAATTATAACAAATTAAAATCTACCAATAAGTTTATCGTTCTTTGTTCATGCTTATCGTATTGGCATGACAGAGCTGTCAAAAATGAGTTCGACCCATAGGCCCGACCCAGCCTACCCGACTTTTTCAAAGGCACGTGCCTCAATTTAGAAGGACCGAAAAAGCCGGGCCTCTGGTCTCGTGGGCCGTGTTTGGCCCGATCTTAAAAGGTCCGAAAAACCCGGCCCGACCCGATCATAAAACACTTAAACTTAATTACAAAATTAAAAACTAAAACATAAATCTAAAAAGAAAAAACTATCAGACATTCATTTAGACTATTTTTTATCTTTTGGTTAGATAAATTTATGATACAGTATGATCTATATCCAAATCATTGCTCTCTTTTTGGTTGAAACTCATATTCTAAATTGATGGAAGTGACATTTACAAAGAGAAAATGAAGTTGATCTTCCAAATTCCAATTTAGTTTAGTATGGTTGTGGTTATTAATTTTATAATTGAGTATCTCTATCTGATATTAGCTAATAAAAAGCCTTAATAGTATAAACTTGAAAAAAAAAAATTTAAATGCTAGATTTTGTCGGGCGAATCAAAAAATGAACATTTGTTAGTTAGTATGGTTTCGCAAACTAGAACCCGAAAAACTTTGTCTATCCTCAGAAAACACATATTAAAAAATTGGGGACAATATGATGAACTTTAATTTGGTTATAACTTTTTTGAAAAACAATATCCTTCAAGTAGCACATGTATTTTTTCTTTGGTCTGTAACATTATAGTTTTTCTAGTTTTTGTTTAATTTATATTTCCTTTGTTTGCACTTTTACTTTGTAATTATGTAAGTTAGACTAGTAAGTATGTATATTTTAATTTTTTGATGTATTATATAATATTTATTAGCTAATTTGTGAGATTTTTTAATAAAAAAATAATCATTTTCACATATGAACTGGACTTAAGTTTTATTAGACCGGGCGGGCCAACCCGTTTAACTCTACCGACAACGGAGTGACGGACCAACACGATCTATTTGAAACACCTCCCGGCTACTAAATCATACTCCCTCCGTCCCTAAATTATCGTCCTTCTTTCCTTTTTCGTCCGTCCCAAAATAATTGTCTACTTTGAAACTTACCTTTTTAGAACATCACTTTTACCACTTTATCATTACCTTTTCACTCTACTTTAATTATGGGCCACATATACATGAGAATTAAAGGAAACTACATATTAAACCAATATAAATAATCAAGTCAATTACTTTTTCTTAAACTGTGCGCCGGGTCAAGCATGACGATTATTTAGGGACGGAGGGAGTAATATTAAATCTAGCATAATTACCATTGCAAAAATATATATATATATAACCACCGCCCACCATCATTAGGAAAGATATTTCGGAAAGAAGAAGAGGTGCGTGGCCTAAAGATAACCAGGAAACTGTCCCTCAAAACATGAAACATACCACTTTTTATTACACGTGTCGCTAAACAGAAGCAGATCTACGTTGGAAGGACACGTAGCATTCACCAGACACGTGGTATCAACCCATAACAGTCCCTCGAAAACATATTTAAGCCACATTTAACCTGCTTCAATTTCACAACCTTTCAAGTAATACACTACTATTTTAGAAGAGTTTCAGCAAAAATCACGAAAAGTTTGTATAAGAGAGAAAAGATGCAGGCAGCAAAGAATGCAGCGGCGTCCGTGAAGGAGGCGGTGTCTAACGTTACCGCCTCCGCCAAGTCCGGTATGGACAAGTCCAAAGCCACCGTGCAAGAGAAGGTTGCTTTATTTCCTGTTTTTCTTTTTTGCGTTTCAAAATTATTATCCTTTTTTTCTTTCTTAAAATTCATATCCACAACTATTCTTTTATAACCCGTATTAAATTTGACGCAGTTACCAACTGTAGGTCTGGAGAGCATGTTTACCACTAGACTAATCCTTAATATCTGAAAAATGATATTTTTAAGTGTATATTTGACATATATTTATTTTTTAAATTATAAAATTGGTTAATTTGAAACATTTTAAAAATATTACGGTTTCCATATTTTATAATTTTGAAAAAATAAAATAGTAGATGGTACATTTTCAATTGAAAACATTATATTTGATCGAAAAAAAAGTTAAAAGAAAAACAATAATTTTGAAATGGTATTAAATCTTGTGAACTGTATTTAATTAAATGAGCTGGTGTTGTTGTTGTTGGACTGATCAGGGGGAGAGGGTGACTGCCCATGATCCAATCCAAAAGGGTATGGCTACAGAGAAGAAGGAACAGCGCTTACACCAGGCTGAGTGGGAGAAAGCCGAGGCGCGTGAAATAAACGCCGCTCAGAAAAAGGCGGAAACGGGCACTACGGGAGTTGCTGGCCACCCAACCGGCATCCACCAAACGTCGGCCCTGCCAGGCCATGGGACTGGTCAAGTGACCGAGGGTGTTGTTGGGTCTCACCCTATTGGAACCACGTTGGCCGGTCATAACACAAAGACTGGGGGTGGCACCAACACCGGCTACGGCACTGGTGGTGTTCACCGTTAGATATATTGAGAAGTTCAGAACGGCTGTTATGTATTACGGCTCATTTGTTTGTTTTTGTTAAAATGAGCCTTGGTTTGTCAGTGTTGTTGTTAGTGTATTTTTGCCGTTTGGTGTAATATCTGTTTCTTACTGTTACTTTTGCAGTGTACTGTTTGCTGTGTTAATAAAAGCAGTTTGTTTGATTAATTTATGTTTTAGTTTTAACCATTTCTCATTGAACATTGATAGGTCAAATAGTGAATAATTTAATTTAGTGCTAACAAATTGATGTTAGCATGTCAGCTGATAGCCTGTTATATAAATGTACAGATAACTCAAAAACCTGTAATTTGTTCCCTTTGTCGGAGGGCCGAGGCATTGGTTTGGCTTGAATCGACCAACCGAATCTCCTCCATCTACTACGACGAGTACAACCTGTGCTTCCCTGGGTCAATTGGTCTTGGTTTTAGCGCTCTAGTTAAGAGATGGGAGCTAAAGTGAGAAATATTGCAACCACCAATCGGTTTGGTTTGGTTTTGATTGAAAATGGTTCAGTTTTGGTTTCAAAATTTGAAGAGTCGCTTGGTTCGGTTTGGTTCACGATTTTTAGTATCGAACCAAATAGAACCAAACTAAACTAAATTAACCTATATATTTTAATTTATTATATAATATATATTATATTACATTTATTAACTATTTTGAACATTTGGATCAATTTATATACATAATTTAGGCCTTTAATTTAGTTATTATATATATATATATATATATATATATATATATATATATATATATATATATATATAGACACACACACTTACTAAACTAAATTAAGCCTTAATTATTGGAAAATTATTATTTCTTTCATTATTTGTGTTTATTTTAGAATTTGTATTGTTTTCTTTATGATAATTTGTTGTTAGTACTTAGTAGGTTATTTCCTAACTTTGATGTTAATTCTAAATTAAAATCTTATTTTTATTGTTATTTTTAATGTTGGTTAATTTGATTAAAAATAATTTATATAAACCACAAAACTGAATCAAATCAAAACAAACTGAGTGGTTCGGTTAGGTTCCAAGCCTTACCCGGTTCGGTTCGACTTGAGATTTTTACAACCAATAGAGGGCGGTTCGGTTTGTGGTTTTGACATAAATCAAACCGAACCGAACCACTTACACCCGTAGTTGCTACACCTCCCTCTTCCTGCCTTATAGAAGCATATAAATTTTTGTTTGATATTTCAAATATTCAAAGTACATTGATTTGGATTCGCGATGAAACTATTGGAGTTGTGATGCAAGAATTTGAAATTAGAATACAAAAGATGAAACTATTTGAATTGTGATGCAAGAATTTAAAATTAGAATACAAAAGTGAATCGTAATGCACAGTTTTTATTTTTCGTTACACAAATTGGATTACCCGCGAAGAAAATCTCTATGCACAATTTTGGATTTGCAATGCACAATTTGGAATTAGAATACAAAAGTAAATCACGATGCATAATTTTGATTTTCCTATGCACAAACTGGATTACCCATGAAGAAACAATTCTGATGCACAATTTTCGATTTGTGATACACAGTTTGAAATTAGAATATAAAAGTAAACTCCGATGCATAATTTTATTTTCTGATGTACAAACTGCATTACTGATGAACAAACTAGATTTTCGATGCAGCACACCTGATAATATTTCATAAAGGGTATATTTCGTTTTTTCGCCCTAAAAGTATCTTTTACCAGTTAAATAAAAATATTAATGATTTTTGGGGTTAAATATTGTGTAAAATGGACCGGTCCGAATGTATCCCTTGTTAAACTTTTAATTTGTAATTCAATGATAATTGTATTTGGGTTGGATATGTTTTGCATTTATGCTTATTTTTGTAATTGGTGAATATTGAATTTGGCCAGCTGGGACAATAATCGTTGGGATAAATTCGAATCAGTCCATTTTTTAAAAGTTTGTAACCGCTACAGTAAATCACATTTTTAAAGCAAAAAATACACTTTTTAGGGTCAAAAAGACTACGATCCCCTTAAACCGAAGGCGCGCTACGAATCACTAACTCAGTGCATCACGTTGCTTCAATTTGTGCATCGCAATGCATGATTTTGATGAATGTCTAAGTGCATCGCGATGCACAAATCATGAAACGTGATGCACACAATCATGCATCAAAATCATAACGAAGCATCATGACTCCAAATTGATGTATCGGGGATCCAAATTTATGCACCACGATTGAAATTTGATGCATTGTGATGCAAACTGGTTTCCAATATATCTCCTCCGCCTTCTTCTTCCTCCTCCTACGTCGTAAGTCGTCTTATTCCTCATTCGCATTCATTCTTACTGAAAAATCTTCCAACACAAACGAGATTCATTATGGTATCGTACTTTATGAATCAGAGTTGTAGAAGGAGCTAGTATGGGTTTTTTAGGAACACTATTTAGAAAATGGACTTTAGTTGTTGGAAAAAAACTGGGAATATAGCGATTAAATATTTGCAACTACAGACTAGAGATCGAATCTCCTAAGCAACACTCAGAATAACCACCCATTTTTTTTTAAAAAATTAACCTTTAAGTTTAGAAACTGAATAAATAATTTAAACAGACAGATCCTAACAACAATCAGAAGCATTGCCCAGTTGTTGTTCTCAGTAGTGACGCAGCGGAAATAACAACAGAAATTCTTACCACGAGAAATTCCTAACAGACAAGCATATGACGACTTAGGGTTTCAAGCACAAAGCAAGAAATCATTTTTATTATCAAAAGATGCTCAAATAAACGTTTAAAAGGGTATTTATATGCCCTAACAAACCAAACCCTAAAAGGAAAAAAATAAATAAAAATAGACAAAAGGACCTGAAAACATCTAAGGCTCGTAACAGTGTTTAAACAGTGTTTTTTGGGCTTAAAATTAACTTCTCACTAGTTGCATCCAAATAGTCTTGTAGATCTCATCGAGAGCTTCGATTTGATACGCGCGCGGGCCCCGTAGTTCGTCCGAACGTGAAAGTTATGCTCCGTTAAAGTTCTGCCGATTGTTAATTGATTTCTACTAGTGCATAACGGAAACTAATGGAAAACTGAGAAAACTTCCCGCCGACCCAACTTTCAGAAATTGCCGTTGGATCCCCTAAACTTCGAACTTTTCCTGAAAGCCTTGCTCATATACGTTTCAGCCACTTGTTCTACATCAGTCTCCCCCACTTGAAAAAGACTTGACCTCGAGTCCTCAACAGGATAAAGAGGATCATCGGGGAAGAAGGCAGTCAAATCATATTAAAAGTAGGGGAGATGTTCCACCCATCCGGCAAGTCAACTACATATGCGTTATCACTGATCTTCTTCAGAATCTTGCAAGGCCTAATCTTATTCGGATACAACTTGCTATAAGTGCCAATCGGGAACCGCTCCTTGCGCAGATGGACCATGACCAAGTCATCCACATCAAAGACTTTGGAACGACGCCATTTGTCAGCGGCCTCTTTATACTTAGCATTGGAGGCCTCGATATTCTTCAGCACTTCTACTTGCATAGCTTCAATCTTCTCAGCCATATGTTCAGCAACAATACTATAACCTGGCAATTTCGGCAACGGTACTAAATCAAGAGTATGGCGTGGAGGTCGTTGATAGACAATCTCAAATGGAGTTTTCTTGGTAGTACGGTTAACCATATTATTGAAAGCGAACTCTGCCAGAGTTAAAACCAGATCCCACTGTTTCGGTCTGTCGCTGCATAAACAACGCACAATCAAACCCAAAGTGCCATTAACCACCTCGGTCTGCCCATCAGTCTGTGGATGAAAAGAGTTACTAAATTGCAACTCTGTATGAAACATATGCCACAAAGTCTTCCAAAAGTAACTCAAAAACTTTGTATCGCGATCAGAAGTGATGGATTTGGGAATCCCATGCAAACGAACAATCTCACAAAAGAAAAAAAGCAGCAATGTGAGGAGCATCAGAAGTCTTTCGGCATGGAATGAAGTGTTCCATCTTGCTAAAACGATCGACCACGACGAACTCCAAATCGTTGGACCTTTGTGTGCGTGGCAAACCCAACATGGAGTCCATAGAAATATCTTCCACGGCGCCCGGAAGAGAGGCATGTATAGCCGGTGTTTGATTTGATAGGCCAAACACTTATTGATTTGATAGGCCAATTTGTATGTATCACTTTTGTATGTATCCCTTTTCAATTGTGGCCAATAGTACCTTAGCGCCACCAACTCAACTATTTTGTCTCGACCACAGTGACCACCCTTATGTTTTTCTACAATCAAGCTTTCTTGGACCGAACCCCTTGGAATGCACAATCTGTCCTTGAAGAATAAGAAACCGTCCTGTAGCATAAAAGGACCAACATGATTACGGCAGTGCATTTAGCTCATTCCTCTGTAAAGTCTTCATCAGCAGCGTACAAATCCTTTAGGCAATCAAACCCAACAACAATAGTCTGCATAGTGACTAACAGACTTGCCCGACGACTTCAAGGCATCTGCCACCTTATTGTGCTGACCACTCTTGTGTTTGATAACAAAAAGTGAATTGCTGCAAATAAGCCACCCACCGAGCATGCATCCGGTTAAGAGATGCCTGTTCATATATTTCAGCGCTTCATGATCAGTATGAAGTACAAACTCACACTGAAACAAGTACTGCTCCCAGTGCTTGATAGCTTGTACCACTGCGTAGAACTCAATTTCATAAGTGGTCCACTTCTGTCGTGCCTCCCCTAGTTTCTCGCTCATAAACGCCACTGGACATCGTTCTTGAACCAAAACAACGCCTAAACCAATCACAGAAGCATCAGTCTCTAACTCGAACGGTTTAGTAAAATCTGGCATGACTAAAACTGGAGCGTTGGTCAGCTTTTCCTTTATCACTGCAAAGCTACTGTCAGCTTCTTCACCCCACTGAAATTTCCCCTTCTTCAAGCATTTTATAATAGAAGCCACAATAGTACTAATGATAGAAGGTGGCGGGGCCATGGAAACTACGCACCTCACTTACAAATGTCGGACGAGGCCATTCCCAAATTGCGTGCACTTTCTCTTCATCCACATGTATGGTGTCAGTAGAAATAATATACCCTAATAATAATACTCTATCAAGCATAAAGTTGTATTTCTTAAGGTTAACATACAATTCATTCACTTGCAAAACATGTAGCACTGATTGGAGATGGTCGATATGCTCCTCTTCTGTACTACTATAGATCAGATTGTCATCAAAATAAACAACCACGAATGCCATGAAAGGGTTTCAAAACCAGATTCATGATGCGCATGAAGGTGCTTGGGGTGTTAGATAACCCAAACGACATAACCAGCCACTCATAAAGCCTTTCCTTCATTTTGAAGGCTGCTTTCCACTCATCACCAGGCCTAATTCGGACTTGGTGGTATCCACTTTTCAGATCAATCTTCGAATACACTTCAGCTCCACCTAACATATCCAACATATTATCAAGACGTGGAATTGGAAACCTGTATTTCATTGTTATCTTGTTGATTGCCCTACCATCAATACACATTCACTAGGTTCTATCTTTCTTGGGCACTAAGAGGGCGGGAACTACATAAGGACTCATGCTCTCTCGAATAGAATCTTTTTAAAGAAGTTCTTCCACCTGTTCTTTCAGAATATCGTGTTCAGCCGGACTCATCCGATAATGGGGAGGGTTAAGGAGTGTGACACTGGGTATGAGATCAATATGGTGCTGAATATCCCGTAGAGGTGGCAGTCCTTCAGGAAGGTCTTCCGGTATAACCCCACGAAACTCTTCTAATAAAGAGTACAGTTTCTCGGGGATTGAAACAGTAAGTTCCTGGAATCTGTTGCTCACCACAGCAAAGATAATGAGTACATGTGAAATATCCTGGATCAGTTCTGTGCTAGTACATAGGGAAACCATAGCCTTTCCTTTACCCTTAGCACATCAACTATCAACTCATGGACATAGGGTAAACTTCACTTTATCTCTAATGAAGACGATCACATCATCCCTACCCTTATGCATGGCATTAACATCAAACTGCCATGGTCTACCCAACAATAATTGGCAATTAGTCATATCAACAATATCACAAAGTACTTCATCCTTATATCTACCAACAGAAAAAGAAATAGCTCACTGTTCTGTTACCTGGACAGTACCCATAGAATTGATCCAGCCAACGTTGTAAGGAGTTGGATATTTTTGCACTACCAATTTCAGCTTCTCCACTAAGCTACAGGTAACCAGATTTTCGCTCCTCCCACTGTCTATAATCAACTCAACCGACTGCTCTTGCACTTTAACCTGGGTGCGAAAGATGTTGTGTCGTTACAGGTTCTCACTTTCTATCGGAGTTGTCAGCATAAGTCTACGAACCACAAAAGCCGCATGTCCATCATCAACCCTAAATTCCTCTTCGTTGGGATCCTCAATGCACTCTTCTATATCGCCAAACTCGTCTTCCTCAAATTCGTCCCATTCTGTCATATTAACCTTACCTCGATTAGGGCAATTACTTGAAATATGCCCAGCTTGTCCGTACCGGAAACACTTATCTCCATAGCTCTGGGCATAGGGGTTGTTATTCACTCGACCCACTGTCTGTTGTCCGGCCGTTCTTCGAGGATACTGACCCTAATTGGTGTTAGAAGGATCTCGTTTTTCTTCCCCAGACTTCTGAACCGTGGGCTTGGACACCGAATACTATCCCCTTGAAGTCGTTGGCGTCGTCGCTTCCTCATACATGCGGAAAGTTGTTCGACTCCTAAATGGTGTGTGATCGATGTCTTATTTTAAATATTTTCCTTGCAAGTGGACAAGACTATTGTAGAATAGCTTGGGAAGCAAGGCTCGAACCACAGAGACAAGAAGATTACAAATAGCACAATTATTGATAGCGATTTATTAAACTAAGGGGGTTTTTATATTGATTTTATCTAAACTAATTATTATTCTAAAGTTAACTAAATTAGCAGCAATCACCGGTTATGAAGATCTTATGATGGAGGGAAATCTAGGAATATGGTTTCACTTGCATCTCCTCTATGGCTTATTTTGAAAAAGTATCATTCAATTTCTTGGGTTCGTTCACAAAATATAGATATAGCCTATCGAATTACCGTTCAGTCTCCATCTCCAAATAATTCGTCCATTCTATATCCTAGGCACAAGAACATATGAATCCTAACTGTCACTTAGGTCATATATGGAACTTGACCCTAACTTATCACTCTCGTGCATTGATAGGTTCAATTTATCATGATGGTGAGCTAGTGTACGACATATGCACATTGATCATGCAGTTATCCACACCTTTAAGCCTTTATTATTCACGATTACATTCATTTGTTCAAAGTGAAATAATAAAGGGATTGATAATCACCACGATCAACAAGAATTGAATGAATAAAAAAATAGATTAAAGCATAGATTCGATACAAGTTACCTCCCAACCCCTAGATTAATGGATGTTTAGTTCATCCTTGAAGATGAACTGCTCATGGAGATGAATGAATACATGGATCGATCTTCAAAACTTGTAATTACAACAACTAAACTATGTTATACACTCTAAATCCTATGCTAAAGCTGTATAAAACTACTTATTGGATGACCTTGAGCTTTGGCTACCGTCCTTTATTTATACTATGGAGTTGTAGGGGGTTTAGGAGTTTTAGTCTGGCTTGAAAACCTCCGTAAGTCGGTTTTGGCCACCTTGCGGCCGCAAGGTCAGTACCCCTTGCGTCCGCAAGGGTCTTCAATCTCCGGGGCTATTTTGCTGTCCACCTTGCGAAGGCAAGGTCAAAACACCTTGCGGCCGCAAGGTGCCCAGTTTCTCTATCTGCCGTTTTCTTCTATTTTACACTTTGGCCCCTTCTTGAAATCTTCACCAAAAAGCCTTATAAATCATATAATTTCACCTAAAACCCTGAAACTCATAAAACAACTAGAAAACACATATCAGTAGCCAAAATTCTCGTGGAATTGCTCAATTTAAGTCATAAAAGTACCCGATATCGACGTATAAAATACATCAATCAAATACCCCAAACTTAAACCTTGCTTGTCCACAGTAAAAAATACTTATAAATACAAAAGAAATTAAATTAAAAAAAAAATCTTTTTGGAGGGTGACACTATTTACACTCTTCTAGAAACCCACAAACTCAATGAGACTCTTACGAGTGACTCGACTATGCAGATACATACAAAAACTAATAAATACAAAAACAACTAAAAATCAAAACAAAAATCTTTTTGGATTCAACCTCAAGTCATAATAGCATGGCATAACAAAGTAGTCTCAGTCAGATGCTCTCCACATATGTACAGACTAATCACATAAACCAACTGACTTATGCTCAAAACTGCTACTAGTCTTAATTTCTCCGTGTGTGTGTGATCACCGGTCTTAGAGAATATCTTAACTAAAACAGTTTTATTAAGTTAAACGCCATATTCAAATGAAAATAAGAGTTTAAATAAAACCAATGCATCATAGAGTATGAGATCTACCATCCAAACCCAGTCTATTACAGAAAGATAGATCACCAAGGATTTTAAAAACTTATACATCCATCCCATGCACTTCTATGTATGACATACATTGCTTTCCTATCCCAATTACTTCTAATAGTTAAGATTATGCTAACACGGTGAGCTTGTGAATAATGTGAATATGAAGTGTTAGATCAATTTTACATGCCTTAATATCAAAATAACAAGCACATGCATTGACAAGAAGATCATTAGGTCTTTAATAACTTGTAAGGTAAGGCCATGGTGTTGGGGGATATGATGGAAATGGATTAGAATTCAAAGTGAGAGAGCAAGACTACCCTTTACCCCTAATACTTCCAAGCAAAAGGAAGTTTTTCCCAATTAGGCTAGGACCTGCAAAGACCACAAATGGGAGGGGGGTGTTTTCTTTTCTTTTACTTTTTTCTTTTTCAATTCCCCCCCCCCAAAACTTGTTTTGTACAATATATCAAGATAAAAATATCTCATCATCTTTCTCAGCAGAATTTTTCTAATATGTTTTCTCTTGAAAGCTATGATTTCATTTGAATCTTTTTGCACTCTTCTTCTTCCGTTTTATTTTTTGTCGATCTATATATATATATATATATATATATATATATATATATATATATATATATATATTTTTGGGAAGAAGAAGTCTTCAGAAAACTTGATTGACTAAAAAAAATGGTCCCCTAAAATTAATTCCCCACCCACATTCTACTCTCTCAAAGGGTAGGCTGAAAGTGTATAGGCTTTTAGGGTTAAGTTAATGTGGGTAATAGAAACGACGTTGAATGGGGGTTTAATGTGTGCTTAGCACACTCCATTCTTTTTAATTAGGCTCAAAAGGGGACACTAGGGATATTTTTAGTAAAGGTCGGGAAATATTTAGGCTCAAACGATCCAAAGATGGCCTAAATCATATCTTAATGCCAAATGCTCATGCAGTTTTAAGAAAGTAAAACACATAAAATATCATATCAACTATGGGAATTGTGGAATTGAAGTTTTAGCATCACTGAATTTCACATAAGCATTCGCTAGAACAGATGGTAGGGACAATCAAGACTAACATGCAGGCACGGTTCGAAAGTGTGCTTGAGATATATTAGTGAGAAAAATCCAAGGGATCTAACTTATCATGCAATTGACCCTAAGTTACAATTCAATGCAACAATCATGTTAGGATGACTATTCATCATATTCTTGTGCATATCTTGTTGAAATGAAATGTGTGCTATAAAGTTTATAAAAATATTCTAATCAATCCATAATTATGATTGGTGTAAGTGCACAGAGATTTGGAGAAAATCAAGAATTTTGTAGAATCAAGTAAATTCCAGAATGATCTATGGAAAAGTTATGTGGTTCATTGCATTAACTCCTCATCGACTAGTACGACCACACAAAGGCTCAAGGATGAAAATTTTGAATTATAATATTTTTTTTATTTTTTTCAATTTTTTATAAAAAATTTGGAGATGATGATGACACAATTGATGATGGGTCCCCATAACGGGTACCCGCAAGAACCAAATATTATAGTATTCTGGTCACGGCAACATCTCCGAAAATAAGAAAAATTAAAAAGCAAGAAAGGCGGGTGAGGAGAAGACACGATCGAGAGAAAAGAAATTTTTTCCCACCCTAAAAACGTAGCCCAACTCCACTCCTCCTTAGGCTGGGACCTGCAAGGACTCTGGGCTTAGAATCCCCCCCCCCCAAACTTAATTTCAATTTTGTCCCCAAAATTGAGGAACATATGAGAGGATTGATGGGGAATGACAAATATCAAAAGGACATAGCAGGCCCACCTAACGAAAGAGGAAGAAACTTGGGCCTCGACTCACGGCGAGTCGGGAGGAAATAACGAACGAGGACGAAACTCGGGGATTGTGTCAGGTGGCATCCCAAAATATGTGGAGACATTTTGCCCCACCTGGTTAATCCAACCAAAGAGGTCAGTCTGGTCGGCTCGTATTTGTGCCAACTGTTGACTCATCATATCATTTTGGAGGACAATCTCCTCATGCCTGTTGGAGATCGCCTCTAACGGAGCCTCCTCCTCGGACACTTCCTCACGAGGGCCTCTCTCTCGTGGCTGGCGAGCGTGCTCAAATAGTACATCCCTAGTAATGTCCGACACCTTCCTAATTCTCTCAGAATCTGGAGCCCACTCGACTCCCGCGATCAAATGATCGGTAATCAAACTCGGGGAGCGAATCCATTTGTGTTACCTTTTCTAATAAGGGTCCGAATTTGGCCGCTGGATCAGGGCCAACATCGACACTCCACCCGAGAACCCGTAAATGGTGTAGATCAAGACATCCTTAGCCCAAGTCACTGTTTGTTGGTGACCGGAAGGCATAAGTCGTGCTGAGATAAATTTGAACACGGCCTTGATAATTTGAACACCCGCCCGGTGTTCGTGAGACTCCCATAGACACGGAATGGTGGGTTTTGGTTGTAGGTCCAAACCACACCAGGCATTGCGATAGTCGTATTTGTCGCCTCGAAAGAAATAGGGTCAGAAAGGTGGCGGCTGTAGTTGTCGGCACCACTCGCAAAGTTGGAAGTGCCATAGTAAAGGTTAATGTCTTGGGACGTAAAACTAACGTGCCTATCCCTAACATTAACGGTCTCTAGCACACCACCGTCTATGCCAACTTGCCATTGGCATAAAATTCCAGCAGACTATGGCCACGATGGCCACGCCCAGAAGCAATAAGAAAGAAAGCCCACCTCTGATTATAGAAGTGGCCTGGGAGGGCAAATTGTCAGCTTTAAATCCCTTTTAGGGACTATGCTCTTGGAGAGTTTCTTAGTGTAGCTCTCTCGAAGCCTCAAATGAAATGAAATGCGGGTGACGTCAAAATCTTGCTCCTCCTCTTGGGAGCTGGACGGGATGCCTGGATGGGCGTGTTTTACTACGCTTGAGGGCCATTTTAATTTTCAAAGCACAAAAATTAACAAAATCTACCTTCTTTTAAAAATTAAAATTAATCACATCCTAACAACTAAGGCATGCACAAATAAAATTTGAAAATAAATCTAACACCTAGCATGCAAACATTTTTTGATTTATTAAAGATTCGCTTTAAAGGATGTTGGCCGGTTTGACTTTGGCGAGAAAAAATGGAAGTCACATCTTCAAGCTTTGATGGAATGAGATGAGGTGAAGGAGATGATAGCTTGAGGGGAGAGCACCTAGCCTTGGATCTTGATTGTGAGGAGAGAGAGATCTTCTGCTTGCCGTTTACGAGAGGGGAGATTATTTTCGGAATGATACGTGAGCTGAGAACAGCTTATAAAGGGGCGCAAGGTCCTGGGGCTTGCGTCGTAAGGTCGTCGATCAAACAAGCGCACGGATTCTATTGGAGGCGGCGGCGGTCGCAATTAATGTGCCTTGCGGCATGAGTCTCGCGGAAAGGTCTCGTAATTTTTACGCTTCCGCTTTTTGGCGGTTTGCGGTTTGGTCCTTATGTTACGTTCAGATTAGGTTAAACTTCTTTCTTGCACTTTAAAAATTCTACACAAACTCTAAACTAAAATATTAGCAACATATAAATACAACACTACGATGCTTTTCTCCCCCAAACTTGAATTTTGACATATTTAATTTTTTAATAAAATGTCCAAAATTAAATAAGGCAGAGAAATACACTAAATAAAATTCATCAAAGTGGGTTGCCTCCCACCTAGCGCACTTGTTTAACGTCTTTGGATCGACCCAACTGCAAACCTAATCATTGGGTGGTTCATTGTCAACAAGACAAATAAGTTCAATTAATCTCTCGACATTGGTTGAAGATATTAACTTTAAATCATTGGTCCTTGGGTTTTTAATATCAATTTACTCCATGAGGATAATTTTGAACTTTAATGAATGGACCCGGACCATTTTGATTTCAATTTTTAGGTAAATAGCTTTGAATTGAAAAGTAGTACCTTTAGTCTGGGCTAATCCCATATCATGATATTTTTTGCTTTTTTTTTATAAGTTTTAGCATTCTCGAATGAATTTAACCTATGTTCTTCTAGTTCGTTCAAGCTGGAGCAGTCTTTCCTCATAGGCCAA